>OX463867.1:1791689-2411908 GCA_949825065.1 Odontocerum albicorne
ATATATATATATATATATATATATATATATATATATATATATATATATATATATATATATATATATATATATATATATATATATATATATATATATATATATATATATATATAATATATATATATATATATATATATATATATATATATATATATATATATATATATATATATATATATATATATATATATATATATATATATATATATATATATATATATATATATATTATATATATATATATATAAGTATATATATATATATATATATATATATATATATATATATATATATATATATATATATATATATATATATATATATATATATATATATATATATATATATATATATATATATATATATATATATATATATATATATATATATATATATATATATATATATATATATATATATATATATATATATATATATATATATATATATATATATATATATATATATATATATATATATATATATATATATATATATATATATATATATATATATATATATATATATATCATCATCATTGTCAACCAGGGTCGATCCACTGCTGGATGAAGGTCTCCCCAAGTTGACTCCAAACAGTTCGGTCCTTTGCTCGCCGATGCCACGTGATGCTGCCATGCTTCCTGATTTCGTCCATCCAGCGTACCTTCGGTCTTCTTCTAGGCCTCTTTATGCCTCTTGGATACCATTGGATTATTTCGGATGTCCATCGGGAGTCTGACATTCTGGCTACATGTCCGGGCCCATTGCCACTTCATTCTTTTGCACACCTTTATAACGTCTTCTACCTTTGTTATATTGCGAATCCAGGTGTTTCGTTTACGGTCTCTTTTAGTATATCCTAACATGCATCTCTCCATGCCCCTTTGTACGGTCTGGAGTTGTGTGTGTTCTTTACTGTGAGCGTCCATGTCTCGCAGCCATACGTAAGTACTGGAAGAATGCACTGGTTGTAGACCCTTCGCTTCAAGGTTATTGGGAGATTACTTTTGAAGATGTTGTTCAAACGTCCAAATGAGCTCCACGCCAGTTTGGTCCTTCGTGCTATTTCCTCCGATATGCCACCTACAAAGGAAATAAGTTGGCCTAGATACACAAGTGAAAGTCTACAGTATTGAATGCATTGCTGAAATTCAGTAGACATAACAATGTCAGCTGCTTAAAGCTCATTCCACGTCTCACATCATCCGTGATCTTGACCAGTGCGGTAGTTACAAATGTTACAAAAAGAAATTGATATAAGTTGAGTGTATGGATAGGAAGGTAGTGGCTGCGGTCATAAGATTACGTACATATGTTAAAAAAACATATTCGTTAGGAAACTCGGACATAATCGGCTTAATAAAACAAAACTTACCGCGGAAAGGATTTACTGTGTTGTATCGGACAGGGTACAATGAACTGTAACGTAGGTGTGATGGTTGCTGCGCAGTGCTCGGAGAATTGAGTCGCGGTTCCAGAAGCGTAGATCGATGAGAAGAAGGTAGCGATGTGGAGAGATTCCTCTCAGGCAGGTCGGTAGCGGGTCTCAAGTGAAAACACAGTGAAATCGATTTGGACTGAGAATATAATTAAAAAAATGAAAGTGACCTTTCTTATGAACGGGCATCCGGTCATAGTAAGCGCTCACACCCCGCGAAATTCAACAATTTTCGGGAGTTTTGAGCCCTGCTTAAAGCGACCGGTTCGCGACTTAGTCACGACGTCCCGCCCATAAGTCCTCACTTCCATTGCGGTCGCGATTACGATCGGACCCAAACAAACACGAAGTGAACACGAACCCCCTGTTTTAAAGTATAGTATCATGCCTACTGAGCGCACCAGCAAACTCACCGGTCACACCGCTGTACTGGATCCGATGGCACACCGAAGTGATACGAATGGAGTACACTGGCATGTTTTTTTTTAAGAATATACATACATGAACGAAGTCATATGCATTTTTATACCTCCAAATACTAAAAGGAAAATATGCATGCGTCATTCGAGGGAGTAGTAGTACAGCGCGGGGTTCGAACCGACGACCTTCCACACGGGAGTCCATTGCATTATTTTAAATTTCGCAACATTCATTCGCAGATCTTTCTCTTCGCATCTCTCATACAGTTAACGTATCAAACTCTGTAATTCATTCTTCACTAACACTATAATGCCACCAGCATACAACAATTAATAAATTCTCATTCATTGTAATTTATTTTTATCAAACACTGTTTATTCCATTTTTTGTGACGGTATAACCCTACCGGTTTTAAGGCTTTCACCTCATCTTCAGGGGAGCACAAACCAGACTAAATGCTGTTCGAACTGGTACCGATATACACGCATACACCTGTTGAACAGTTATAGCTAAAAAATCTCTCCGCTCTTGGCCAAAATCGTCCCATGCCTCCCTCACCCCTCAGCCCCCAACCGTTGAAGCGTGTATATCGGTACCAGTTCGAACAGCATTTAGTCTTGTTTGCGCTCCTCTGAAGATGAGATGAAAGCCTTGAAACCGGTAGGTTTATACCGTCATAAAAAAGTGGAATAAACAGTGTTTGATAAAAATAAATTACAAAGTCTTTAAACCTCCACAACTTTAATGCCTTAACTATAAACAACATAAAAAATTCTCATTCATATACGTACATTTACATATTATCATGCCTTATCCCTAGCGATGTATTTCAATAGACAGCCTAGGTGAAACTGCACTAAAGAAGTTATCGTGTAACCATGTATTTCTTACCAACTAGAATACATACGAGTTTATGACAGTAAATATTTAAAAAGAAAAAAAAATAGAAAAATTATTATAAGTGACAAAAACAATCGAGTTGACCCTAAAGATACATGTTATGGCGCGTAAACGAAGTACGGCGCAATGAAACTCAACAAATAGCTATAAAAAGACGGTTTTCAATAAAAGAGTCTATACACAACTTAAAATTGTAAAAGTATTACAAAGTTGTAAGTTTACTTCTTTTGAAATTGATTTCAATGTAAACGATTAATGCACTGAATTGTAAAACCAGATTGTACCCACTTTTGAGAACATTTTACTTGTAACAAACAGTTACGAGCATCCGTGATACTGGGAACGATGTTTTGTCCCTGATCGATTGTCAAAATAGCATATTGTGTGTTATTTTTCTCTCTAGAGGAATAAGGCATGTTTTTTTTTCTTCGTTTTATGCAACACGTCAAATAAACAGATTTTCTTATATTTTTTATATATTATTTATAGTTAAAGCATTAACATTGTGGAAGTTTAAAGACATTGTAATTTGTTTTTATCAAACACTGTTTATTCCACTTTTTGTAACGGTATAACCCTACAACGACCTCCGTGGCCTGGTTGTAAGACACTTGTCTACCGATCCGGAGGTTGCGAGTTCGATCCCCGCTGGAACCCAGATTTGTTTAAATAGGATTCCAGTCTGGTTGGTTAACACTTAGGGCCTATAAAAACATGTTTCTGGTTGGTTGGAAGAGATTGTCACATGGCAATAAACTCGCCAGGTTAAAAAGAAACCCTACCGGTTTCAAGGTGTTCACCTCATCATCAGGAGAGCACAAAAATACTGAATTCTGTTCGAACTGGTACCGAGATACACACTTCTAACGGTAAGCATTCGGGTTGGGGACTGGGGGGGGAGGGAGGGATAAAACAATCTCCGCGAGCAGAAGAGAGATTCTTGGGATATATGTGTTTGCCAGATGTTCACCTTGATGCACTGACTTAGAAATTTGTAGGGCCTCTAATCTGTTCAATGTATTTCCGTTACTACTGATACGAAAGAATTTGGCGTCATCGATAGAATATGTGTGATTTTCACGGTAACAATGATTAGCCATTTCAGAATAAATTCGTTGCAACAATGAAATATTGTGCATAATGAGATATTTGAATGAGCGGGAGGGGAAAATTATGTGCTTGGATAATAAAGTTTGGAGATCTGTTCTTTCTGCTTACCTCGCAAAGGACACGGCGTGGTTATTTGTATGTAGGTATTTAAAATGATGTATTAAATATATTGTTTATAGTTAAGGCATTAACGTTGTGGAAGTTTAAAGACATTGTAATTTGTTTTATCTATTTTTACTATGTACATATATTTGTCCATAAATGTTGTAAAGTGAATAATCATTAAAATATTTTTTTCGATCATGTTTATTTATTGTAATTTTTTTTATCAAACACTGTTTATTCCTCTCATTTGTAACGGTATAACCCTGCCGGTTTCAAGGTGCACACCTCATCATCAGGGGAACCTTGTTTGTACTCCAAATAAATGAAAATGTATTTAAACCTCCACAATGTCAATGCCTTAACTATAAATAATGTATTCGTTTATTTACGTTATCTGGTTGCTTGGACAAGATTGCTACCTGACTGTAACGCCCGCTAGATTGTTTTACAATGAAGTATTGCATTTTATTAAACTTTAGTTGTATACAGTACCTACAACCTGACAGACTTGTTGTCATTTGGTAATCTGTTCCAACTAACCAGATAGGCGTTAAAGAAGCCTTAAGTGAAAATCACACTGGAATTCAATACTAGGTTCAGCGGAATTTGAACTCGCAACCTCCGGGTTGAGAGATAGGCGTTTTAACAACGAGGCCACGGAGATCGTTGGTAAGACGTCTGAAATATTAAATAAATAAATAAATATATGACAATAATAAATGAAGTAATGAGGAATAAATGTCGGATTAAGACTGATGTGACATGTGGAACGAATGATTGGAAAAATGCTTTTATGACAGATGTATAGTTCAAATGTGTAGTGGAAAGCGTGTGAGAGGAAAACCAATAAAAGTACGGTTAGATCAAGCGAATGATATTATGAAATTAGGAAACATAGAAAGACAGAGAAATCGTAGAAATTATATGAGAAGGTGCAGTACCCGGCGGTAAGTAATACACAGTCGATTGTCAGTCGTTGTCAAGTGAAAGCGTAGCGCATCGTGCGACAGAGACGACGCTCTACAAAGCCGACAGTCTCTTTCAAACCCGATGTGTATTACTTACCTACAGGACAGTGTAATACAATGCAATACTTTCTTACTTCTTGTACATCCTAGCTCAGTCACAATTTTTTATACCTACATATTATATTATCCCGCCGTTTTCCTATCGGGGTAGGTAGTGAAGACAGATCGCCAGGCTTTGATATCTCTACACACATATTTCGCCTCATCCACACACAAAACCTCATGCAGTTTTTTCGATTTTTCTTACTTCTTACGTTTTCTTATTTTAAAATATTATTCACTTGATCCAATCATTCTAATCTCGATCTCTCTCTATCATACCTCATATTTGCACTACATGTTGGTTTTGTTAGTATTTCTTCATTCGTTCTATATGCCCTAACCATCTCAGAATGTCATTCTTTATAGTATTTAACACACTGTAATTTGTTTTATCAAACACTGTTTATTCCACTTTATGTAACGGTGTAAACCTACCGGTTCCAAGGCTTTCACCTCATCATCAGGGAATCCTTGTTTGTGCTCCAAACAAATGACAATGTATTTAAACCTCCAAAATGTTAATGCCTTAACTATAAATAATGTATTCGTTTATTTACTTTGTCTGGTTGTTTGGACGAGATTGCTACCTGACTGTGAGCCCGCTAGATTGTTTTACAATGAAGTATTGCATTTTATGCACACACAATACTCCCCTGATGATGAGGTGAAAACCTTGAAACCGGTAGGGTTATACCGTTACAAAAAGTGGAATAAAAAGTGTTTGATAAAACAAATTACAATGTCTTTAAACGTCCACAATGTTAACCTTTCCTTCCCGGTGTTGGGTATCTTCTACACGTTGCTTCAAATAACCATCAATATCTCTATAAATATAATAAATACAAGGTTAAGATTCTAGGTATTCCTCCATAATATATTTACGCATTGATTTAAAAAATAATATTAATAATAATCAGAATTTATCGACTACATCGTAAGTATTTTCTGAATATCGGAAACAAATTCGCATTTAAACGCTGTGAGTGCCTCGATCTTGGGTCTTGACGATAGGTGAAAAGTATGCGGGAAGCGCGACTTCGCATCTCACTTTTGCATACGTCACTGAATAGCGAGGAGCGCAATTGTCTCCACCTCGCAAGTGTAAGCGACGCCCGAGTTAGCCCCCAACCCTGCCGCGCCGCAGTAGCTGTTGAGCTGGCAACGAGACTAGACCTACGCCCGTTCCGTGAGCGGTGCCAGATGGTTTTTTAATGTTTTCAGCAAATAAATCTCAATTATTATAATTTTTAACTTCAATTATAATTAATTAAGGGGATTATCTATGAATGTTCTTATTTTTCCGATTTAAAATCGCTAATTTTTGATCGCGTACTCACTACCCAACACCGGAACACGCGTTTCATTTTTATCACCGTAAGGGAAAGGTTAATGCCTTAACTATAAATAATATATTTAAAACATTATTTTACATACCTATATACAAATAACCACGCCGTGTCCTTTGCGAGGTAAGCAGAAAGAACAGATCTCCAAACTTTATTATCCAAGCACATAATTTTCCTCTCCCTGTCATTCATATATCTCATTATGCACAATATTTCATTGTTTATACTTCACACTTAACTGTTTTTCAAAATCTGGTTCAATTTAACCAGCTATATTTTCCTCTGTCAACCTATTTCACGTACGCCTTGCACTTCTGATTTGTAAAATTTATTAGTCAGTCTTTCGTTATTTATGTCGAATTTCACATAGGGTCAACTTATCCAGTCTTCAATATTCGTCTCTTCCGAAATATTCAAAAGAATGACGACTTCCGTCGCTTGATCGGTAAAATGTCTGTCTCCCTATCCGGGGGTTTCTGGTTTGATTTCCATTGATACACTGGTTCCAGCTCGATTATCACTTTAAGCAACTTCAAGATATTTCTAATTGGTTGGAAGAGATTGACACCTGGTAATACACCCGCAAAGTTGCACTGTATATATTATGATTTTTGTTATTTTTGTATTTGTGTTTCTGTATATTTTTGTGTTAATTTTTATTCTTATGATTGTGTGCGGTATATTATGGTATGAACATTTTTGGTTTTATTTTTGTTTCATTTTGGGTTAATTTTTGGTTTTACTTTTGTTTTTATTCTTGTGATTGTGTGCGGTATATTATGGGATAAACAGGTTTGGTCTTTCTGGAGTGATGATGTGTGAACAGTTTGATTCCTCATGATGTTTCCAGTTGTAATTGAGTGTCACTGTTTGTCAGGTTGATGAGAGCGTGCAACGGGGTTTTGTTTTTGTGTAATCAAAAATCGGAAAGAAGTATCGATTTATTTTTTCATGCTAAATATCCTCAGTGAGATACAGGCAAAAGCCTAGTTTACTGGGGATACGACAAATGAAAGGCAACAAACCCAGATCCATTAAAATTATATGTCCAAATCAAATTACCTGTTGTTTTTTCTCAAATTGTGTATATTTCTTTTGTACTTTCTCCACCATGAGCGAGTTCTGCGCCCCCACCGGGCTCCAAATGCAAGCATTGCTTTCTAGTTTGCTACGGATCAATGAATTAAACAACGTTTTGAGCACCAATTGGTTTTCAAACGACTTAGAGATTCTCATAACAAATCCTAGAGTTTTATAAGCTGAGTTGCACATAACTTCTATGTGAGGACCAAACGCGAGATTGCTGTGGAACAAGACACCCAGATCTTTAATATTATCTGTGCGGGGTATAGGTATAGATTCTAGTGTGGAATCCAATTTTTATTCTTGTGATTGTGTGCGGTATATTATGGGATAAACAGGTTTGGTCTTTCTGGAGTGATGATGTGTGAAAAGTTTGATTCCTCATGATGTTTCCAGTTGTAATTGAGTGTCACTGTTTGTCAGGTTGATGAGAGCGTGCAACGGGGTTTTGTTTTTGTGTAATCAAAAATCGGAAAGAAGTATCGATTTATTTTTTCATGCTAAATATCCTCAGTGAGATACAGGCAAAAGCCTAGTTTACTAGGGATACGACAAATGAAAGGCGACAAACCCAGATCCATTAAAATAATGTATAGTATGTCCAAATTAAATTACCTGTGGTTTTTTCGCAAATTATGTATATTTCTTGTCATGTGTAATAATAAATAAATAAATATACAACACAACAAACACTCATCAAATCATATAATGAAAAAGTTGTTTTAATTTTGATTTTACTTTTTGCTTCGGTTGAGACTATGCTAAAAGCAAAGTGGTATTCATCACGCATCTACATTACCCGATCGTAAGTAATACACATCGGACTTAAGAAAGAGACTTCGGCTTTGTAGAGCGTCGTCGCTGTCATTCATACGCTTGTTCCGTCGCGATTCGTCAGTCGTTGTCAAGCGACAGAGACGACGACGCTCTACAAAGCCGAAGTTAGCCGATTATGGCCGACAGTCTCTTTCTTAAGCCCGATGTGTAATACTTACTACCGGGTACTGTACTTATAGCGGAATTGCCTAGAAATAACCTTGAAGGTGAAAACTGGAATAAACCGTGTTTTATAAAATAAATTATTTTGTCCTTAAATCTCCACAATATTAACGCTTTAATTATACCTAAAAATATAACATACCTCATGCAACCAGTGTATTTTCCCAGTCTTACGTATGGCTGCGAGACATGGACGCTCACAGCAAAGAACACACAAAAGCTCCAGACCACACAAAGGGGCATGTAGAGATGCATGTTGGGATATACTAAAAGAAACCGTAAACGAAACACCTGGATTCGCAATATTGTAAAGGTAGAATACGTTATAAAGGTGTGCAAGAAAATAAAGTAGCAATGGGCAGGACTCGTAACCAGAATGTCAGACTCCCGATGGATATCCGAAATAATGCAATGGTACTCAAGAGGCATAAAGAGGCCCAGAAGAAGACCGAAGGTACACTGGATAGATGGAATCAGGAAGCATGGCAGCATCACATAGCATCAACGAGCTAGAAATCGAACTATTTGGAGTCAACTTGGAGAGACCTTCATCCAGCAGTGGATCGACCCTGGTTGACAATGATGACGATGATGAATGATATAATATATTATATAATCGATCGTATTTACGTCCGTGTGTAAAATTAGGTGTTGCCATAGTAATGTTTTAAAAGTTAATCATATGATTAATGTTATAGTTAGAACATCGAATATATACCTATGACGTTGCGAATGATGTAATATATTATATAATCGATCATACTTACGTCCGTGTGTAACATTTGGTGTTGCCATAGTAATGGTTTAATAGTTAATTATATAAATAACGTCATAGTTAGACCATCGAATATATACCTATGACGTTGCGAATGATATATTATCTTATATAATCGATCGTACTTACGTCCGTGTGTAACATTAGGAGTTGCCATATTAATTGTTTAATAGATAATTACATAATTAATGTTTTAGTTAGAACATCGAATATATACCTATGACGTTGCGAATGATGTAATATCTTATATAATCGATCGTACTTACGTCCGTGTGTAACATTAGGTGTTGCCATAGTTATGATTTAATTGTTAATTATATAATAAATGTCATAGTTAGAACATCGAATATATACATATGACGTTGCGAATGATGTAATATATTATACGAGTATAATCGATGGTACTTACGTCCGTGTGTAACATTAGGTGTTGCCACAGTAATGGCTTAATAGTTAATTATACATTTAATATCATAGTTAGAACATCGAATAACATACTATATATATGACGTTGCATACCGTCATATACCTACCTATATTCGATGGAGTCAACTTGAAGTGAAGACCTTCATCCGGCAGTGGATCGACCCTGGTTGACAATTGATTATATAATTTAAATTTTAAATGAGTTAAAATATTAGAATTTAATAGAGATGGATGCCCTCGTTTAATTTTGAGGAATATACTATACAATCAACGCGATGATAATTATCACACAAGCAATGAAAATATTTGCATTTTAATAGTCCCGTTTTCGATGCGTTTATCGCATTAATGCAATTCTTAGTTGTATTGAAGGCAAATCCTGGTTTCCCTGCCTTTTTACTGCTAATGAGAGAATTAATTGACCGAGAAAATGCTCCATTCTGCTCATTTAAGCTATAAAATGTACTCTTAGTGACTTTTTAAATGAGATTACGCGATATAAGTCGGTTTAATAAAAAAAACTTTTACGCACAGTATATTTTTCTTAATACAATTATTTCCACTGTATCTTTTTTAAAATCCACAAGTGCTGACTGTAATAATTTCTATACAGGAAAGACAGGAAGATCTTTTGAAAAGATATTTCGTGAACACAAATCCGCCTTAACAAATCCTCTAATTTATTCTGAAATGGCTAATCATTGTCACCGTGAAAACCATACATTTTCTATCGATGATGCCAAGTTCTTACATATCAGTAGTAACGGAAATAAATTGGACAGATTAGAGGCCCTAGAAATTCAGTACACCGATCCGAACATCTGTTGAACAGTTATTTCCCAAAAATCTCTCCGCTCTTGGCCGAAATCGTCCCATGCCTCCATCACCCCTCAGCCCCTAATCGTTGAAGCGTGTATATCGGTACCAATTCGAACAGCATTTAGTCTTATTTGTGCTCCCCTGAAGATGAGGTGAAAGCCTTGAAACCAGTAGGGGTATACCGTCACAAAAAAGTGGAATAAACAGTGTTTGATAAAAATAAATTACAATGTCTTTAAACCTCCACAACGTTAATGCCTTAACTATAAACAACACAACATTTATATTTATTATACGTGTTTAATATATAGAAATCCGAAGGATGTGCGAAGTTGATGATATTGTCAGATGGGGACGACAGAGAAGAAGGTTCTGGAACGAACACGTATCCAGAATGGCGGAACCAAGAACCGTAAGAATGGCCAGGGACAGTATCCCCCAAGCAAGTAGACCTCCAGGACGACCTCCCAAAAGATAGAAAGACAGCTGACAGTCGACGTTACAAGAGGGAAATGACGATGCAGGACCATGACAGGGCAACAGGCCTAAAAGAAAAGGAAGAAGTGTAATTTATACGTGATCAAGGAGACGGTTTGCAATATTCATAGATTGGCGCGGAGACTTGGATTCTGATAGCAAGCGAGAGACGTAGAATAGATGCATTTGTAATGTGGTGCTGGAGAAAGATGTTACAAATTCAATGGACAGCAAAGTGGACTAACACCTCCATTCTTGAAGAACTGAGAGTCACTGACAGATTGTCCACAATATGCCTTCGACGAGTCCTCCGCTTCTTTGGGCACATTGCTCTTGGCCATGGAGACAGTTTGAAGAGGTTTGTGGTCACTGGAGGCGTGGAAGGACGACGCACAAGAGGTAGAATCCCAATGCCTTGGGCTGACCAAGTGAGAGACGCAACTGGACTACCCTTAACAACTGCCCTTCGAGCCACGGAGTGCAGGGAGGGATGGAGAGGAGTCGTCAGAGACTATCATGGGAGTCACGTTGCTCCGTCATGAGCTACAAGATAGGATGGATGAATACATACATACCATCACGCCAATTCCTTTTCAGATACGCAGAGAGGACATAACACCAAACTTTCATATTTTGACACACATCCTTAGCCTCTTCTTCATATACACACCTTCTTATTCATTAACTCTCAGATCTTTATCTTCCCGTTTGAAACCTTGGTTTAATATAATGAAAATAATATTAGTATAAGAGAATACTGGATGCAATTGTGATCTAGATGATTAAACTACAGATCATGTATTTTTTTGTTGTTTTTTACTAGACAGATTTGATTTACTAAACCCCATACCTTCGACGCGTCCAATGAATGTTGCGTTTCTTCTTTCTTCATGGAACTTTTCCATTTATATATGAGTAAATCGATTGTTACATTTTTAATCCTTCCTTCCCTGTGATGTGTAACTAGTACACATTGCTTCTAAAAACTTTAATATCTCTATAAATATAATAAATACTGGGTTCAGATTTTAGGTATTCCTCCGTAATACATTTACGCATTGAATGAAAAATATTATTAATAATAATTAGCACTTATCGGCCACATCAGAAATATTTTGTGAAAATCGGGAATAAATTCACCAATACAATCAAACGTGTGCCAGTGTGTGACGTAGGTATATTAATTCTAAAAATCCGTATGGGTGAGGAAACGACGCTATTCACGTCTCACTCTACTGATTTACTAAACCCCATACCTTCGCCGCGTCCAATGAATGTTGCGTTTCTTCTTTATTCATGGAACTTTTCCATTTATTATATGAGTAAATCGTTTGTTACATTTTTAATCCTTCCTGTCCTGTGATGTGTAACTAGTACACATGGCTTTTAAAAACTGAAATATCTCTATAAATATAATAAATACTGGGTTCAGATTTTAGGTATTCCTCCGTAATACATTTACGCATTGAATGAAAAAATAATATTAATAATAATTAGGCACTTATCGGCCATATCCGAGATATTTTGTGAAAATCGGGAATAAATTCACCGATACTATCAAACGTGTGCCAGTGTGTGACGTAGGTATAGTCATTCTAAAAATCTGTATGGGTGAGGAAACGACGCCATTCACGTCTCATTCTACTTCGGTATATCGGAACGCAAAAAATAGAATCTCAATTGGGTCGCTTCTCTCGTTTAGTAGCCAGCCGGCTTTCGTTCGCGGTGGTTGTTTCGCCCGTTTCGTGAACGTCGTCCGATGTTTTTTTTTTCGTGTTTTCAGCAATTAGATTTCAATTAATATCACTTGAGACTTCAAATTTAATTAATTTAAGCGATTGGCTATGAATATTCTTATTTTTCCGATTTTAAATCGCTCATTTTTACATATGTATTGATGTTTATTAAATACACATCACCGGAATGGGCGAATTTTTTTTAGCACAGGAAGGGAAAGGTTAAGGATGATCAGTTGAAATTTTAAATTGTCTTAAAGTGTAATTATTTTTAATTAATTTTATTATACGAGTAATTAACTCATAATTACAAAATTACTATTTTGGTTTGGGATCACAAATCAACATAGTGTGACTAAATTGCCTATTTAAAAAAAAATCATACGTACATAAACGTATTATCTTTTTTCATATAAACCATCTCTCTATTTATTTATCGGGGTAAACAGAGAGAAGAGAACGCCAGAATTTCCTATTTCAATAAACGAACCTTCTTCGTCTTATCTACATCCATACATACACCTCATAAAACTCCTACATTTCTCTGACCTTTTATATTTTCTTCTTTCAAACTATCATTCTCTTGATCTAATCATACTTTCCTTGGCCCTCCTCTACAACGCATTCTACTCACATTTCTTTATTCATTCATTCTACATGCTCAAACTAAGGTAATGTCTGTGGATCTTCCTCGACAGCCGTCCAAAAGAAAACCAAAGAACTCCTGGATGACTCAATGTTCCAAAATCCTGCAGAGAAACGGCCTAGATGAAAGCGACACCCAGAACCGAAGAATATATAGCCTGAGAACGAGAAAAGCCGACCCCAACAGCCTACCTAAGCAATGAGTCGGGACAGTGTCAACTAGAAACTGCTGAAATGCGCATGCTAAGATGGTCAGCTGGTATGTCCCTAAGAAACAAAATAAAAAGCTCACGCATTCGTGGAAGCCTAGGTGTTACAGACATCAACAGCAAGATGGAGGAGAGGCGATTGAGATGGTATGGCCACGTTGGACACAGAGCACCCGATCACATTGTGAACCAGGCAACCTCCATGGATCTTCCTCGAATAACAACCAGAGGAAGACCAAATAATTCATGGGTGGTGCAAAAAGATAGCCTGATGCAGAGGCACGGCCTGGGGGACGTAGTCCGGGACAGAAGAGCATACAACCTGAGGACGAGGAGAGCTGACCCCGACAGTATTCGCAGACAGTGAGTTGGGATGGAGCCAGGGAGAAGAAAAGTGTCAGGAAGAAGAAGATTCTACATGCTCAAACGAACTCAGAGTGTTCTTTTTCATCTTACTTCACCCTTAAGCTCACACTGTTCACTAATTATTCATCCAGTATTTTATTATACATTGTCACCCCATGTATTCTTATCAAAATATATAATTAAGAAATACGTAGCTTCACATACTTTGAATATTTACACACAATAGTATAATTATAATTTTTACTTAATAGGCTGATGGATATTTGTCACGAGTAATGTTCTGTAATGCGGTTTCCACGTGGAAAATATCCAGTTAAAAACATTTCGCAAGTGTGAAAACCGTAATTAATTAGTGATAAGGGAAAATAATTACATATTTTTTGCATACTTTTGCGTGTTTAGTGCGTAATTAAGACAAGCTTAAAATGTCAGAAGGACTTTGTAAGTTATTTTACATTGACAATTATTTATGTAAAATAATTAACCAGTTTAAAAGTGGTCAAGGGAGTGCTCGAGGTGCGTAGCCGCGCGTTAATGGACTGGACTTCAAACCCGCTACCTCCGAGCTAGAAAACATGTGTTTTACCAATAAGGTCACGAAGTTCATTTTATTGCTTGTTGCGAATAAATAAATATAGTACAGTACCCGGCGTTAAGTAAAACACATCGGGTTTAAGAAAGAGACTGTCGGCCATAATCGGCTTATTTCGACTTTGTAGAGCGTCGTCTCTGTCGCACGATGCGCTAACAGTCCGGTATCTACAATGACAGAGACGACGCTCTACAAAGTCGAAGTTAGCCGATTATGGCCAACAGTCTCTTTCTTAAGCCCGAATTGAGCGGTTTTTTTAATCATTTTTTTAAATTCTTGAATAAAACACACAATTGGCTTTGATTTCATAAAACTTTTTATCGGTCGTTGAAGTATAATGTATGACATTTAAACACACAAAAAACAATATCCGCCAAATGTCCACCTCTTGCAGTTCCACAGATGTCCAGTCTTTTGTCAAAATTTTCGATGAAATTTTGGCATAATTGCGGTTCTAACTCACCAATAACGCGAATAATTTCGTCCTTCAGCTCAGGAATTGATCGGGGGTCATTCTTATAGACCTGGCTTTTCACGTAACCCCAGAGAAAATAGTACAACGGTGTTAGATCACATGATCTTGGTGGGCAATTAACATCACCGTTTCCGGAGATTACAATACAATACATAAAATAATTCAACAATTTGAACGCGTTGTTGTATTGTATACGACTCCATTTTTACAATTCTCAAATGTCACAAGACCCAGGCAAGTTCACGACGCCATCTGCCATCATCATTTTATCTAAAAAATAAAAAAACGGCTCAATTTGAAAGACCCTTTATGTTTTAGTGCCAAATTGACTATAGGTATATATTTTAGCTGCCTATCGCAACACACCGTTCGATATCCCTCTTAACTCTTCCATCATCTGAAAAATACTACCTGAATACCAGAATACCTCACCTTGTTCTAATCTTTTTTATTCCTTTATATATCTTCTTCTTCATCTACTTTCTATAGACTCAAGAGTCTGTTACTGCAGGATTGTCCTCCTGTGATGCTGAGCTCCAGCTATCTCTCCATCGTTTCGGGGGTCTCCCTGGTGGACGCCGTCCATCCGGCACCCCATGCAGAGCTATGTATGGAATTCGTGTGGAATTCATTCTCTGTACATGTTGGTACCAGTATCGTCGACGCTGTCGTCCCCATCTGACCACATCTTGGACCTCATTTACTTTTCGTTTCATACATTTCTATCATCATTAATTTGGATTCTACAACATTCATTCAATGATCTTCTCTGTACATCTCTCATTCAATTGACATATTAAACAATAAATCCTTTTTTCTTCGCACTTTCTATATTGTCATACTTTACACCCACATTAAATGAAATTAACTTCACAACTACAATATTTGACCCGAATATAATCTTTTTTTTCTTCTTTTCTTTGTCCGCCCACTTCGAGCGGCGAACAAGAGAAGGCGATAATGATATTTCCCCTGTTTTTCGAGGCGGCGCTCTCGTTACGGTCGCTCTAATTGCTAATTACTAAAAATTGCCCCGAGCACAAGGATAGTTAATTGAATTACGTATTAACAATTACATTAACGATGAGACGAACCGTTAACGCGTATGACTCGTACGGGTTTTTAATTTTTTTTTTAAATAATATATTGTTTTTGCACTACTCAGCATGGCTATGCGACAGATAACACGCTGGATTTTTCTGCTCGATGATTAGGAACGAATATGAACTAAAGGATGATGTGTAAAGTAAGATGAAAAAGAACACTCTAAGATGGTTTAGACACGTGGAACAGATCCATCAAAATTGTGTGTCTACATTAAATTACCTATTTTGTTTTTCTCAAATTATGTACAATATTTATAAAGATATTTGTCATAAAAAGGGTCTTTCAAATTGAGCGGTTATTTTTATTCTTGGATAAAACACAGATGGCGTCGCGAGCTTGCCTGGGTCTTGTGACATTTGAAAAGTATAATGTATAACACTTATAAAAATGGAGTCGTATACAATACAACAACGCGTTCAAATTGTTGAATTATTTTATGTATTGTAATCTCCGGAAACGGTGATGTTAATTGCCCGCCAATATCATGTGATCTGACACCGTCGGACCATTTTCTCTGGGGTTACGTGAAAAGCCAGGTCTATAAGAATGAACCCCGATCAATTCCTGAACTGAAGGACGAAATTATTCGCGTTATTGGTGATTTAGAACCGCAATTATGACAAAATGTCATCGATAATTTTGACAAAAGAGTGGACATCTGTGGAACTGCAAGAGGTGGACATTTGACGGATATTGTTTTTTTTTTGTGTTTAAATGTCATGCATTATACTTTAATGACCAATAAAAAAAATTTTGAAATCAAAACAAATTGTGTTTTATTCAAGAATAAAAAAAAATTATTAAAAAAACCGCTCAATTTTAAAAACCTTTTATAAATTAAAAAAAAATGGAACGTAAAACAAAATCTCCTTATTGTTAAAAATGATACGGTTTGTCTTGCGGTCTCGGTTCGAGTTTTCTCATTGTGTCCAACGCTAGTAATTATAACATTCTGTGCTCAAGTAATTGTGTGGAAATGAGTAGAAATGCTGATAGTCCGCAGCACCTGCCCTGACCTGTGCGATGGGCAGGTTCCATTTGGGAAACGGAACTGGGCAGATGGCCTAATCCCAATTTTAATCGTTAAATTCAACTGACAGAATTTCTATGGATTTAAACAGCACACGAAAGTGCATTACAGAAACATATATTTTCTAAAACTTGGAGATAGGTATAAAATATTACCTAATGCAAACAAGTGACATCTTCACTTTCGGACATATAGTATATATGTCACATATGATTACAAAATTGTCATATTATTGCTTGCACGTGTTGAATTTTCAAAAAATTACACTAGAATCTATACCTACACCCCGCACAGATAATATTAAAGATTTGATTGTCTTGTTCCACAGCAATCTCACATTTGGTCCTCACATAGAAATTATGTGCAACTCAGCTTATAAAACTCATTATAGCGTCTTCAAAACGTGTGCCTAAGATTCATTTTCAACCTACGTAAGTACGATCATATAACTTCATACCAGAAGGCATTGAACTGGTTGAATGTTAGAAATAGACGCAAAATTCACATATGTTACTGTCTCTATTGTATAATATCCCTAACTGTCCCGCCGCACCCTCTTATCTCGCCGAGAATTTTCAGCGTCTTTCCAATCATGGATTAGCGCTACGCTCAAACAGAGATTGTTTATTGGCCTTTCCAGTTCACCGCTCCTCTTTCTTTACGTCGTCCTTTACTGTCCGTGCAGTGAGACTCTGGAATCAGTTACAAACCAATATAAGACTCGCTCCGTCATTGGCACGCTTTAAGAAGCGACTGAAAAAAACTCTTAATTTCTAGTCAGTAAAATAACGTGTTTCATTCCCGATTTTTCATTTTCTCTCCAACATCCCTTCCTTTCCTTTTGCTTGATGATATCTCACTTTGTATGAAAAATAATGTTCGGGTGATTGCCCGTCTTTGTGGGGTTCGTGGGCATATGCTCACGTATGCGTTTATTGATTTCGTGGGGATGGATAGTCATTTGAATGATTTATGCAACCATGTAACTTGCTTAATTTACTTTTTGTCTGGCTGGGTGGAAGAGATTGCCGCCTGACAATAAGCCCGCCAGATTGTATTTGCAATAAAAGTGTTAAATAAATAAATTTGTAAAATATGACCAACGTTATAGGTACCCTCGAATACTAGGTGGAAAAAATACCTGTGTTGTTTGAGGGGAGTAGCACTGCGCGTGGTTCGAACCGACGACCTTCCGTTTCAAATGCCAGTGCGTTACTGCGTGGCCATACACCTTACAGTAATATCCAAATAATGGACGTCCGTATTATTGAAAGTCGGGAAAGAGCAAATATACATAATTTAATGCAAATTTTACTCATATACCTATACACATAAGAATCATTTTAACCTATTCCTTCCTGTGCTAAAAAAAATACGTGCATTCCGGTGCTGTGTATTCAATACACATGTAAAAATGAGCGATGTAAAATAATAATATTCATTGCAAATCGCTTAAATTTGAAGTCAAAAGTGATAATAATTGAAATTCATTTGCTGAAAACATGAAAAAAACATCGGTCGACGTTTGCAAAACGGGCGAAGTGACCACGTCAAACGAATGCCCGCGACCTACTAAAGTGAGAGAAGCGAGCGAACTCAAATTATATTTCTTGCGTTCCCATACACCGCAGTAGAGTGAGAGTGAGACGTGAATAGCGTCGCTTCCTCACCCATAGCGGTGTATTAGAATAAATATACCTACGTCACACACTGACACACATTTGATTGTATTGGTGAATTTATTCCCGATTTTCACAAAATATATCTGATGTGTGCCGATAAGTGCTAATTATTATTAATATTATATTTTCATTCAATGTGTAAATGTATTACGGAGGAATACCTAAAATCTGAACCCAGTATATATTATACAATATACTCGTATATAGAGATATTAAACTTTTTAGAAGCAATGTGTACAAGTTACACATCACAGGAAAGGAAGGGTCTCTATTACTTATTTCTGGTTGGTCGGAAGATGTTGTCGTATGGTAATAAGACCGCCGTGTTGTACTGTATACCTACAATGAAAGCGTATTACAATACGTTAAAAGGCTTAATGTAAAATCAAGACTGGAACTTTGTTCGTGTGCTCTAACATATAATTTCATTAATTTGTATATACAAGTGTAAAATGAAAATAAATGAAAAATGTGTGTCGAGATAGGAATGTTGGGCACTCTGCCCTCTCTGCCTACGCCAACATGGAAAAAGCGTGATGGTATGTATGTAATTTTGAGAGAATGATGAAGAATTTACATTATTGGTGTAGAAAAATACACAAAGCCTTGCGTTCACATTCATCCCTTATCTCTTCATTATGTAGTCTGTCATACATTGTCTCTCCATGTATTCTTCTTCGTGCACGCATTTCTACAGCCGATATTCTACCCGATGTTCACAAAATATCTCTGATGTGGCCGATAAGTGCTAATTATTATTAATATTATTTTTTCATTCAATGCGTAAATTTATTACGGGGGAATACCTAAAATCTGAACCCAGTATTTATTATATTTATAGAGATATTTAAGTGTTTAGAAGCAATGTGTACTAGTTACACATCACAGGGAAGGAAGGGTTCAGTATATAAATAGTATATAAGAGAGGAAATGAATATAATGTTGCAGTAGGCGCGGAGGACTTTATCTATGTTTCACCCATAAATTAGCTTATATATTACTTAAAATATCTTTATCACATACATAATATGTTATTAAAATCTCACAACCATTTAATTTATTACATAAAGAAGGTAAAATATACATTTATTAGTTTTGCTATTTATTTTTCTAAAAAAAAAAACCATATGGAAAATTTTACGATATGCAATTAAATTAATTTTTATTTAAAATAATGTAGAGAGAAAAAAATCAACGACAGTCAAGCCGTGGTATCTAATTTATAGTTCAGATAAACGTAAACGCTCTCTAAGAGAAGGCATATTAAGACTGTCACCAAATATGTCCGAGACTGCAGTATAGGCATTACCCAATCGATACAATCTGGGTATTGGCAGAATACGAGTAATAGTAATGCGGGAGAACCTAAGAGAACTTTCAAAGGCATATTAATACTGTCACCAAATATGTCCGAGACTGCAGTATAGGCATTACCCAATCGATACAATCTGGGTATTGGCAGAATACGAGTAATAGTAATGCGGGAGAACCTAAGAGAACTTTTAAAGGCATATTAATACTGTCACCAAATATGTCCGAGACTGCAGTATAGGCATTACACAATCGATACAATCTGGGTATTGGCAGAATACGAGTAATAGTAATGCGGGAGAACCTAAGAGAACTTTCAAAGGCATATTAATACTGTCACCAAATATGTCCGAGACTGCAGTATAGGCATTACCCAATCGATACAATCTGGGTATTGGCAGAATACGAGTAATAGTAATGCGGGAGAACCTAAGAGAACTTTTAAAGGCATATTAATACTGTCACCAAATATGTCCGAGACTGCAGTATAGGCATTACCCAATCGATACAATCTGGGTATTGGCAGAATACGAGTAATAGTAATGCGGGAGAACCTAAGAGAACTTTTAAAGGCATATTAATACTGTCACCAAATATGTCCGAGACTGCAGTATAGGCATTACCCAATCGATACAATCTGGGTATTGGCAGAATACGAGTAATAGTAATGCGGGAGAACCTAAGAGAACTTTCAAAGGCATATTAATACTGTCACCAAATATGTCCGAGACTGCAGTATAGGCATTACCCAATCGATACAATCTGGGTATTGGCAGAATACGAGTAATAGTAATGCGGGAGAACCTAAGAGAACTTTTAAAGGCATATTAATACTGTCACCAAATATGTCCGAGACTGCAGTATAGGCATTACTCAATCGATACAATCTGGGTATTGGCAGAATACGAGTAATAGTAATGCGGGAGAACCTAAGAGAACTTTTAAAGGCATATTAATACTGTCACCAAATATGTCCGAGACTGCAGTATAGGCATTACACAATCGATACAATCTGGGTATTGGCAGAATACGAGTAATAGTAATGCGGGAGAACCTAAGAGAACTTTTAAAGGCATATTAATACTGTCACCAAATATGTCCGAGACTGCAGTATAGGCATTACCCAATCGATACAATCTGGGTATTGGCAGAATACGAGTAATAGTAATGCGGGAGAACCTAAGAGAACTTTTAAAGGCATATTAATACTGTCACCAAATATGTCCGAGACTGCAGTATAGTCATTACC
Source organism: Odontocerum albicorne (assembly GCA_949825065.1). Classification (NCBI taxonomy): domain Eukaryota; kingdom Metazoa; phylum Arthropoda; class Insecta; order Trichoptera; family Odontoceridae; genus Odontocerum; species Odontocerum albicorne. The sequence goes on from OX463867.1 coordinate 1,813,060, forward strand.
CAATCGATACAATCTGGGTATTGGCAGAATACGAGTAATAGTAATGCGGGAGAACCTAAGAGAACTTTTAAAGGCATATTAATACTGTCACCAAATATGTCCGAGACTGCAGTATAGGCATTACCCAATCGATACAATCTGGGTATTGGCAGAATACGAGTAATAGTAATGCGGGAGAACCTAAGAGAACTTTTAAAGGCATATTAATACTGTCACCAAATATGTCCGAGACTGCAGTATAGGCATTACTCAATCGATACAATCTGGGTATTGGCAGAATACGAGTAATAGTAATGCGGGAGAACCTAAGAGAACTTTTAAAGGCATATTAATACTGTCACCAAATATGTCCGAGACTGCAGTATAGGCATTACACAATCGATACAATCTGGGTATTGGCAGAATACGAGTAATAGTAATGCGGGAGAACCTAAGAGAACTTTTAAAGGCATATTAATACTGTCACCAAATATGTCCGAGACTGCAGTATAGGCATTACCCAATCGATACAATCTGGGTATTGGCAGAATACGAGTAATAGTAATGCGGGAGAACCTAAGAGAACTTTTAAAGGCATATTAATACTGTCACCAAATATGTCCGAGACTGCAGTATAGTCATTACCCAATCGATACAATCTGGGTATTGGCAGAATACGAGTAATAGTAATGCGGGAGAACCTAAGAGAACTTTTAAAGGCATATTAATACTGTCACCAAATATGTCCGAGACTGCAGTATAGGCATTACCCAATCGATACAATCTGGGTATTGGCAGAATACGAGTAATAGTAATGCGGGAGAACCTAAGAGAACTTTTAAAGGCATATTAATACTGTCACCAAATATGTCCGAGACTGCAGTATAGGCATTACCCAATCGATACAATCTGGGTATTGGCAGAATACGAGTAATAGTAATGCGGGAGAACCTAAGAGAACTTTTAAAGGCATATTAATACTGTCACCAAATATGTCCGAGACTGCAGTATAGGCATTACCCAATCGATGCAATCTGGGTATTGGCAGAATACGAGTAATAGTAATGCGGGAGAACCTAAGAGAACTTTTAAAGGCATATTAATACTGTCACCAAATATGTCCGAGACTGCAGTATAGGCATTACCCAATCGATACAATTCGGGTACGGGAGAATTCGAGTAATAGTAAAACGGGAGAATTTAAGAGATACGGGAGAATTTAATGGAACATAATATAACTTTTAAAGGTATTTAGATTGTCACCAAATATTTCCGAGACTGCAGTATAGTCATTAACCAATCTATACAATTCGGGTACGGGAGAATTCGAGTAATAGTCATACGGGAGAATTTAAGAGATACGGGAGAACCTAAGAGCACTTTTAAAGGTATTATGCCGTCACCAAATATGTCCGAGACTGCGGAAGAGGCAGATTGCGGAAGTATCCTAGTGGAAGACCTCGACACAGAAACCGAAGTCAAGTGCAGAATTGAATCATCTCGTGCGACTTTTAATAAAATGAGAAGCGTATTCTGCGATGATAATCTAAACTTGAAATTTTGACAACGGTTAGTCAAATGCTACGTTTGGTCAGTGTTATTGCATGGAGTGGAATCATGGATCCTCAAAGTTGGTAGTATGAACCGACTGGAAGCATTCGAAATGTGGATGCACCGGGGAATGCAACGGGATATGCTCTATATTTTTTTCTGTCCCTATTATTTAAATCTTTCTTCTTCTTCTTCCAAGTGTCATGTCAGGTCCCCCGACGTTGACGATCACCTGAGAGTAAGCATCTTTGTCCCCAGCAGCCCGAAAAAGATCCCCGACACCCCTTATGCCAGTCCAATCACGTATATTGCGGATCCAGGTGATTTGCCTCCTGCCAACACCTCTTTGGCGTTCTATTTCGCCTTGGATGATCAGGTGCAGAAATTTGTAGTTTGCTTCTCTAAGTACACGACCCAAGTAGGACACCTTTCTGATTTTAATATTAGTCAGCATAATCTATCAACTTTAGCTATTTGAAAAACCCTCGTGTTGCTGGCCATATCCGTCCAGGGTATCCGTAGCATTCTCCGGTGCATCCACATTTCGAATTCTTCCAGTCGGTTCATACTACCAACGTTGAGGGTCCATGATTCCACTCCATGCAATAATAACACTGACCAAACGTAGCATTTGACTAACTGTTGTCGAAGTTTCAAGTTTAGATTATCATCGCAGAATACGCTTTTCATTTTATTAAAAGCCGCACGAGATGATTCAATTCTGCACTTGACTCCGGTTTCTGGGTCGAGGTCTTCCACTAGGATACTTCCGAGGTTTTTAAATAGGTCATATTAGTTAATTTAAAAAAAATAATAATAATACGTTGAGAAGAAAATCTCACCTATCCAATAGTCCGCCTTGATGGTTTCTTCCCAATTTACCGGTCAATACCGGCTGGTAACATAACATACCGATACCAGCCTCTTTCCCCGACCCGCTGTCAGGGGACGGGATCGCCCGCCCCGCCATTGGCCGCTCGCAGCGTTCCTAATTTAAAATTTTCAAAAAAGGACAACAGCTCGATGGTAGTGCAGGCCATCCCTTTTTATCATTTTCATCATACATGCAGCATCTCTTTCTTACTCGCTTTTAGTATGTATTCATTTGTTCTTACAAGACAGGGTCTCCAAACCTTTCTTTTTTTTTATACTGGGTATTGGCAGAATACGAGTAATAGTAATGCGGGAGAACCTAAGAGAACTTTTAAAGGCATATTAATACTGTCACCAAATATGTCCGAGACTGCAGTATAGGCATTACCCAATCGATACAATCTGGGTATTGGCAGAATACGAGTAATAGTAATGCGGGAGAACCTAAGAGAACTTTTAAAGGCATATTAATACTGTCACCAAATATGTCCGAGACTGCAGTAGAACATGTAACATGGATACATGTAACATGAGATGTTGAACGAGAGAACATGTAACATGGACACTATCGGAGGTTACATACTACCTTATACTAAAGAGAAAGGTCATAAATGGTTTCTAAGCTCTACATGAAGGAGTATAGATTGATTGACTACAGAAATTGTTTATTGACCTTTCCAGTTCACCACTCCTCTTTCTTTACGTCGTTCTTTACTGTACATGCAGTGAGACTCTGGAATCAGTTACAAACCAATATAAGACTCGCTCCGTCCTTGACATGCTTTAAGAAGGGACTGAAAAACCTCTTAATTTCTAGTCAGTAAAATAACGTGTTTCATTCTTGATTTTTCTTTTCCTTTCCTTTCCACCATCCCTTATTTTCCTTTTGATTGATGATATCTCACTTTATATGAAAAAGAATGTTCGGGTGATTGTCCGTCTTTGTGGGGTTCGTGGGCATGTGGTCACGTATATGTTTATGGATTTCGTGGGGATGGATAGTCATTTGAATGATTTATGCGACCACGTAACTTGCTTCATTTACTTTTGTCTGGTTGGTTGGAGGAGATTGCCGCCTGGCAATAAACCCGCCAGATTGTATTTGCAATAAAAGTGTTTATTTTTATTGAAAATGCTATCCCATGGAAAATCATAAAAGTTCAATTTATATGAAGATCGAAATATACTTCTTCTTTTTCTTTTGAGCGTGACATCAGTTAGTGATGAATAAGGATCTGTCCAAAGGGACTCCAGCGGCGACACAACTGGGTGTGAAATAGAATAGTAGTGACGACGGACTTAAGATCCCACATCATAGGAGAAGGCAAATAACTCGTGGCGCAGTAAAAATACTTATTATAAAACACAATTTGCTTTGATTTCAAAAAACTTTTTATTGGTCATTGAAGTATAATGTATGACATTTAAACACAAAAAACAATATCCGCCAAATGTCCACCTCTTGCAGCTCCACAGATGTCCACTCTTTTGTCAAAATTTTCGATGACATTTTGGCATAATTGCGGTTCTAACTCACCATAACGCGAATAATTTCGTCCTTCAGCTCAGGAGTTGATCGGGGGGCATTCTTATAGACCTGGCTTTTCACGTAACCCCAGAGAAAATAGTCCAACGGTGTCAGATCACATGATCTTGGTGGCCAATTAATTAACATCACCGTTTCCGGAGATTACAATACATAAAATAATTCAACAATTTGAACGCGTTGTCGTATTGTATACGACTCCATTTTTATAAATTTCATACTTCTCAAATGTCACAAGACGCCATCTGTGTTTTATCTAAAAATTTAAAAAAAAACCGCTCAATTTGAAAGACCCTTTATGTTTTAGTGCCAAATTGACTATAGGTATATATTTTAGTTGCCTATCGCAACACACCGTTCGATATCCCTCTTAATTCGTCCATCATCTGAAAAGTACTACCTGAATACCAGAATACCTCACCTTGCTCTATTCCTTCATATATCTTATTCTTCTTAAACTTTCTGTAGACTCTCAAGAGTCTGTTACTGCAGGATTGTCCTCCTGTGATGCTGAGCTCCAGCTATCTCTCCATCGTTTCGGGGGTCTCCCTGGTGGACGCCGTTCATCCGGCACCCCATGCAGAGCTATGTATGGAATTCTTGATTCCATTTTTATAAATTTCATACATTATACTTCTCAAATGTCACAAGACGCAGGCTGGTTTGCGACGCCATCTGTCTTTTATCTATGAATTTAAAAAAAACGCTCAATTTGAAAGACATTTTAGCTTTGTTCACATATATTCGTCCAAACATAAAATAAAAAAATAATAAACATACCGGTGTGCTCTGATCGTCTCACGGTTTCAGTTTGCCATCGGATCCAGTACAGCTGTGTGACCGGTGAGTTTGCTGGTGTGCAACGACTCACTCACTTAAAACAAACTCTACAGTATAGTTTCGTTTTCCAACTGATCCTCGACTCTGAAGCCCAGCAACGATGAGGACCAAATCAATTAAAAATACATTTTCTTGCAAAGGTTGTTGATGGCTGATATTTTCATTTCAAACGAAAACGTGATCACCGCGGGTGATTCTACAAAGGTATCTCAGGACAGGCTTTAGTATGGGACCGTTCCGTGTGTTTCTTAAGAATACGTATTTTTTGTCCACATTCAAACACGTTCTTCTAAACTTTCCTTCAGTTAAAAATAATCCAACTTCTTCGATCTGCACCTTCCTCTCTCTCCACTGTCATCTTACTAATTTTTATTTAACCCTTTTATTGCAAATACAATCTGGCGGGCTTATTGCCAGGCGACAATCTCTTCTAACCAACTAGACAAAAGTAAATGAAGCAAGTTACGTGGTTGAATAAATCATTCAAATGACTATCCATCCCCATAAAATCCATAAACATATACGTGAGCATATGCCCACGAACCCTACAAAGACGGACAATCACCAGAACATTATTTTTCATATAAAGTGAGATATCATTATTCAAAAGGAAAGAAAGGGATGGTGGAGAGAAAAGGAAAATAAAAATCAGGAATGAAACACGTTATTTTACTGACTAGAAATAAAGATGTTGTTTATAGTTAAGGCATTAACTTTGTGGAGGTTTAAAGACATTGTAATTTATTTTTATCAAACACTGTTTATTCCACTTTTTTGTGATGGTAAAACCCTACCGGTTTCAAGGCTTTCACCTCATCTTCAGGGGAGCGCAATGTTTGCGCTCCCCTGAAGATGAGGTGAAAACCTTGAAACCGGTAGGGTTATACCGTCACAAAAAAGTGGAATAAACAGTGTTTGATAAAAATAAATTACAATAGAAATAAAGAGTTTTTTCAGTCGCTTCTTAAAGCATGCCAAGGACGGAGCGAATCTTATATTGGTTTGTAACTGATTCCAGAGTCTCACTGCATGGACAGTAAAGGACGACGTAAAAAAAGAGGAGCGATGAACTGGAAAGGCCAATAGACAATCTCTGTTTGAGCGTAGCGCTAATCCATGAATGAAAAGACGCTGAAATTTTTTTGGCGAGATAAGAAGGGGCTGCGGGACAGTTATGGATATTATACAATAGAGACAGTATGTGAATTTAACGTCTATTTCTAACATTCAACCAGTTCAATGCCTTCTGGTATGAAGTTATATGATCGTACTTTCGTAGGTTGAAAATGAATCTTAGACACACATTTTTAAGACATTGTAATTTGTCCAGCTGTTCCTCTGTAACATCCAAGTAACATACGTCCGCATAGTTCAGAATCGGAAAGAGCAAAGATTGTACGAGTAAAATTTTGGTTTTAATAGGTAGGAATTTTTGCAACACTTTAAGGGAATGAAGGCTGAAGAAGATCCTTCGGCTTACATCATGTATTTGATCTCGCCATGAGAGAGTGTTACCTATTAGCACTCCTAGGTTTTTAACAGTTTTATGTAATTGTATGATGGAGCCATCAAGTAATATTGGAGGAAGTAAGATAAGGATATACAATAACTGGTGTAAATAAGGGCTCTAGATATAAATCAATCCAACAATTTATCCCTTTGAAACCATGGATTAATATTATATAATAAGAATGAAGAAGATGGAAGCGTTTGTCATTTGCCGTTTGCGGATGGGCCATTGCGTAGTTTTTATGCATTCATTCATATTTTCATGGAAAGTACTGCCAACTTGCTGGGCTGTTTCAACTTCAAGCCTTATCGCTTTATAAATATAATATTTACTATGCTGCGAGTACTTTTCCTTCTCCGGTGACGTCAAACCTTAAATCCGTTGTTATAGATCAGTGTTCCCCAACCGGTGGTCCGCGGCCCGGTGCTGGGCCGCGGAGACTTTCCGCCGGGCCGCAAACAGTATGCCAAATTTCAAGTAATTCGCCATGCAAAAATATTAAATATAGGATTTTCATCCATGTCCTCAATAAAATCGAACAAAGGAATAGACTGGACGTGAATGCAGCACTTCGTCTGTCAGATACAGAGACAGCACTGCACCCAAGAATATCCAATATATTAGCAAAGATGCAACAGCAGGTTTCGCATTAGTTTGTTGCAAAAACCCCATTGTTTTTGTTAAATTTTAATTGTATCAGACAATGTTACAATTAAAATTGTTCAACTGTTATATGTATATTTGTTAATTATTGTTACATACTCGTATGTCCATCTGTCACAATATAAGATTAAAAAAATATTAAATAAAACAAAGATTTTTATTTCAGTATTAGTGGTCCGCGAATTTTTTTTCCTTTTTTTACCGGTCCACATGTATAAAAAGGTTGGGGAACACTGTTATAGATCATTCAGCCAGAAGACTCATTTTGCAATAGTGTGAGTAACAGTGCGTTTACAAAAACTTGTCACTTTATTCTTTGAATGAAGCGAGAAAGCAAAAAAATATAAAAATAATATTTTATATTCAAACATTGAAATGAACACGCACGATTTATAAATTAAAAATGCTTTCAGCTTAAATTGTAATTCGCATAAAAATAAAATGAAAGTAAGTTTATTGAACATATCAATTGTTTAGGCATGGCAGATTCTACCTATAGGAAACATTCAATAACAATTATGGAATTTTTCAAGATTAAAAATAAATATAAGTACAAGTATTATAAAGTAAAAATGTTCGTCAGCTTGAATTAGATTATAGCGCATAAAAATACAATTATTATTGTATTGTATGTAAGATTATTTAGCATATTAATGTATCATAATTACATAATTACAATGCCAAGTAATAAAGTTTTAAAATAATAGTGGATGGAGTGATACTCACTTCTAGGAAACTTTAGCAAAGTTATAACAAAGTACATTCTAAGCTTTCGATTTTTTTAAATTATACATTACATTAGACAAAAATTGCACTCCTAATTTCGACATGGCAGTGTTTTTCTAATCACCGAGTATTTTAACAACAATACGAACGTGCGCTCTGCGCAAACCAATCGTGTGGCATTCTAAAACTAATACTATTACACAAGTTGTGTAATACAGAGAGTGTTACTCACACTATTACAAAATGACTCTTCTGGCTGAATGATCTACTCGTATACTACTATTTTGTTTTCACTCAAGTGTGTTGCCACTAAAGGACAAGTCCCTTGAAGCAGTTCTTTCTTCGTCACTAAGGAACGTCGCACTAGATCGCGCTAGATAGTGACTTATTCTATTCCCCATAACAGCTTGGCTGTTGGTGGGAGCGAACTCTATCGATATCTGTTAATATTAAAGATTTCCTTAATCTTAATGTGGGTCAAATGGACCCTTTCGCAGCCTCTGAGTGGCAAGACCACGTATAGAAACGTTTCTCACTCCTCTCCTGGGAGGCCGCTGTCGTCCTGCCCTCTAGCGAACAGAAATGAAGCAATAATTTACCTTTTTTATTAACATTACTATTATTATTATTTCACTTGTTAACCCATTCACATCAGAACTGATTCCAGTTTTAATTACGATTATAGAATAGACATTTTTTTATTGTAACATGCAAAATGACGACTTCCGTAGTCTAGTTGGTAAAACGCTTGATTTCCACCATGGCTCTTCAGGTTTAAATCGTCGGTTTCAGGTGTAATTCGTAATCCTTTGGTAAAAAGAAGACCTCCGTGGCCTGGTGGTAAGACACTTGTCTGCCGTTCCGGAGGTTGCGGGTTCGATCCCCACTGGAACCCAGATTTTTTTAAATAGGATTCCAGTCTGGTTAACATTTAGGGCCTATAAAAACATATTGCTGGTTGGCTGGAAGAGATTGACATATGATAATAAACTCGCCAGGTTAAAAAATAAAATTAAAAAAAAACAGATTTCTGGTTAGTTGAAAGAAATTGCCACGTGGTAATAAGACTACAGGTTGTACTACAATATATACAACAAAAGTGCTATGCAATATATAATATAATGAAGATTTCAAAGAGGTCTTATAGATCAATTTTTATTTTTTGTAAATTTCTTAAGTTAATATTTTTTAATAATTTTGTTATCTTGACTTATATAATTTCATACTGAGTGAGAGAAGCGAGCGAACTGAGATTCTATTTCTTGCTTTCCCATATACCGAAGAAAAGGGAGAGCGAGACGTGAATAGCGTCGCTTCCTCACCCATAGCGGTTTTTAGAATGAATATACCTACTTCACAAACTGGCACACGTTTGATTGTATGAATCTCAATTATTATGTAATACGGTCTTAAGTTTAAAATAGTAATTTTTCTAAATTTATTTTATTATAATATACATATTGCATCATATAACATAATTGCATAGTGACTTTGAGTAAGTGGCACAAATTATCAATATGGAGGGATTGCTTATGAAAAAAAAAGTTGTGAGTTCGAATTCCAAGTTATTTATTTAGTTATTTAACACTTTTATTAACAAATACAATCTGGCGGGCTTATTGCCAGGCGGCAATCTCTTCCAACCAACCAGGAAAAAGTAAATGAAGCAAGTTACAAGGTCGCATAAATCATTCAAATGACTATCCATCCCCATGAAATCCATAAAAATATACGTGAGCACATGCCCACGAACCCCACAAAGACGGACAGTCACCCGAACATTATTTTTCATATGTGAGATATCATCAATCAAAAGGAAAGGAAGGGATGGTGGAGAGGAAAGGAAAAGAAAAATCAGGAATGAAACACGTTATTTTACTGACTAGAAATTAAGAGGTTTTTCAGTCGCTTCTTAAAGCATACCAAGGACGGAGCGAGTCTTATTAGTTTGTAACTGATTCCAGAGTCTCACTGCATGGACAGTAAAGGACGACGTAAAGACAGAAGAGCGGTGAACTGGAAAGGCCAATAAACAATCTCTGTTTGAGCGTAGCACTAATCCATGATTGGAAAGACGCTGAAAATTCTTAACGAGATAAGAGGGGGGGGCGGGACAGTTAAGGATATTATACAATAGAGACAGTATGGGAATTTGGCGTCTATTTCTAACATTCAACCAGTTCAATGTCTTCTGGTATGAAGTTATATGATCCTACTTACGTAGATTATATCGTCCTTACCGTGAGTTTGCTCTCTAAACGGCGCTATAAAAATTGTACGTTTATTATTGTTTTTAATTAAAATTAATTAACTTAAATAAATCTTATGTTGATGGGTTATCCCTTGAATTCATTTAGTTTTAATTTAGATGAACATTATACGATACTAGGGAACTAATAACGAACCAAATATGGGCGATGTGTCGGGGAGCGACGTGATTGGTCGAGGACCGGGTGGGCAGATATACCTAAGCACTATAGAAGCGCATAGGTAATGGCATTAAATTGTTAATGCTTCTTTAGTTGTCACATCGGAACATTCCGGGGAAAAGGGATAACATACAGCGCATTGATTTAGATGAAGAAAAGAGCGTTGAAATGATTAGATTTGAGAAAATGTAGCATGGTCCCTGTTACATTTGAAATGTCATGTCTCAAAGGGGTGGGGTTAAATCGTTTTTTTTTACAAATCGTTTTTTTATAAATCGATAAATTGTTTTTCTCTAAACTGACGTTTTAATTCCTATTTTTCATTATACTGACTTTCTAATGTATCGTATGATTTGTATTTATCTTTAAATAGGCCAATTTCCACTATGAATTAATACTAATTACGAACATTTCATTTTATGTACCCCATCCCTCGCCAATGCGGACTAACGTACTGACTTTTGACAAACGTCACCAAATATTATTTGATTTTAACAAACTGCCACATTTTTGCTAATTTGTAACAAGATGTATTAATTTGTCATTATTGTTAATTTTATGTAATGTATTTACCTAAATAACTTGCTATTTATTAGAATCGAGGCTTATATTAAAGTTGATAAAATATTTAAAATCACTGAACGTCGTTACAAGGTTGTATTAGGGCTAATTTGTGAACTGTCACAGGGACCATGCTACAATTTCTCAAGTATAGGTCACTTAGAAAAAATGAGTGATGAAAGATTGACAAAAATAATTCATACGAGCAGTATTATACAGTGTTATGTTATCGTTGTATATAAATAAATAAATATAGGTTAATGGCTAGCAACATAGTATGTATATATCAAGATTAACTTCAGAAAATACATTGATAAGAGAAGCTATCAAAAAGGCTGAGCTCATCTCATAACATCCCCCCGGCCGATATCCACTCTATCAATATAAGGTGAGCCTGGCAGCGAGGATACCAGATAGTACAACCCACCGAATTTATAGCAATTTGCCACAAATACACATACCATCACAGAATTTCCTTAATGGGGTGAGTAGAGAGAATCGAGTGGCAGGCTTTGCTATCTCGGTATAAATACATCGTTTTTAATACATTCATACACCTTCTCATACAAATATTACGATTTCCCTTAACGTTTCTACCTTTTAAAATGAATGCTGTTTTAAATATTTCTTCACCAGCACATTATATTTAAATTTATACAAGTCATACACGTAAATTTATAAAAGTCATACAGGTATATACCTTTGCTTTAAGAAGCGACTGAAAAACCTCTTAATTTCTAGTCAGTAAAATAACGTGTTTCATTCCTGATTTTTCTTTTCCTTTCCTCTCCACCATCCCTTCCTTTCCTTTTGGTTGATGATATATCACTTTATATGAAAAAGAATGTTCGGGTGATCGTCCGTCTTTGTGGGGCTCGTGGGCATGTGCTCACGAATATGTTTATGGATTTCTTGGGGATGGATAGTCATTTGAATGATTTATGCGACCACGTAACTTGCTTCATTTACTTTTGTCTGGTTGGTTGGAAGAGATTGCCGCCTGGCAATAAGCCCGCCAGATTGTATTTGCAATAAAAGTGTTAAATAAATAAATAAATATATATGGGACTAGTTCATAGATACCATTACACTTTTTCCATGTCAGGATAAATGGAAAGGAAGGAACGCCTGACTTTCCTATCTCAACATACAAATTTCGTCAATAGCGTCAGATATCCAGATCCCCACTTTGTATCGTGCCTTCTAGTATACTTGTCACGGGTTATAGGCATTCATTATACGCCTAGAGTTTATCTTTAAATTGCCACGAGTATCGTCAGAATGATATAGAAATCATAAACATAATTGATAAAGTAAACCTATTGAAACGAAATAGTAGAAACCAGTAATCAAATTATCATAAAATCTAAGAATATACTATATTTTCTTAAAAACAAATATTTTGAACAATTTCAAGGGGGCGCGCATTGCTAATACTGAGTGGGGTCGCAGAGCGGCCAGAGGTGGAACCCCTAATGTATTTTTTTCTTGTTTTACGCTTTTAATTAAATTATGTATTTTTTATCATTAATTATAATATTTATTTTTATTATTTCAATAATCTCTTATCTTTATTTATAATTTTGCTTCTGACTTTGGTAACGACACCGTAGCCAAGTCGTAACATTTTTTACTTACCCCGGGGTTTTCTGATTCTATTCCCGATGGTACCCAAAAAAATGTGTCAATCTGCTATCCGTCATCGAACGGTACTGTTATCAACGTATTCAACGACGAACCACGAGTTCCGTGCCTAATCCACATGCTCTAAACCTGAAGGCTCGGTTACTTGGGCCGAATACAATATTGACTCCCGGCGACGTTCTTTAATATGTCCAATACTCTAATTCGGATATGCTGAAAGGTATTATAGCATACGAAAGAAAAAAACAAATAAACGTTTTTTTTATGTTTGTACATTTTTTACTAGCAATGAGCAGAATATGCGGTAACTCTTATGTGATCGATTGGAACATATTGCTGTAGAACAATAAATCCGATTGAAGCTATGTTCAATAAAGTGTCAAATGAATGCTTAGAAAGCACATCTCTCTTCAGACCTTAGTCAACGTCTTTAGGACTATTTCTCCAATACTACTAATTGCTCTGTAGCGCGCACAAGCGGCGTCCATGTTGTGATCTACCCCACCCTGCCGCCGCCCGTCTCGCACTGCGGTGTGGCCGTCCGTAATGACTTCGTTAGCCGTTAACATGCCTCGAATCTCCCCGAGGGACGCCATTTTGGTTTTAAATACATACAGATGTAGCAAGGTTGTCAGAAACGGCATTTTTCTTGTTTTTATTATTTCATACTGTGGTTAAAAAGACATAAGTTGCGTGTGCAGCTTTAGGAAGCACTTTAAAATAAAAAAAATTGAGAAGTCTTATCAAAATAGATAACTTACTTATTAGGAAGTCACCGGTTTCGTTCCTTCGTTGGACGTATAAAGTAATCCAGTGTTACCTAATAGGCAGAATTAGGGCTGTAAGAAGACCAAAGGCACGCTATATGGACGAAATACGTAAGCAAACCTCGATTACGTGGCAGCAATGCGTTAAGGACAGGATTTCTTGGAAACAAATTGGAGAGGCCTAGGTATATCCTGCAGCGAATCAATATAAGCTGATGATGATGATAATAACTTCACCTAATACCGAATGTGTTACTATACTTGAGAAAAAATATAACATGGGCCCTGTGACAGTTCTCAAATATGCCCCAATATAACCTTGTAGCGACGTTCAGTAATTATAATTATTTTATCAGCCTCGATTCTAATAAATAGCAAGTTATTTAGGTAAATACATTACAAAAAACTAACAATAATGACAAATTAATACACCTTGTTACAAATTAGCAAAAATGTGGCAGTTTGTTAAAATCAAATAATATTTGGCGACGTTTGTCAAAAGTCACTACGTTAGTCTGCATTGGCTAGAGATGGGGTATACGATAATTGGATTTTCGATTTTTTTATACATAAAATTAAATTTTCGTAATTATTATTAATTCATAGGGGATCTTGGCCTATTTAAATATAGAAACAAATCATACAATACATTAGAAAGTCAGTATAATGAAAATTAGGAACTAAACCGTCAGTTTAGAGAAAAATAATATTTCGATTTATAAAAAAAACGATTCGATTTGTAAAAAAAACGATTTTACCCCATCCCTTTGAGACATGGCATTTCAAATGTCACAGGGACCATCCTATATTTTCTGAAATATATCACATATCGGAATATCTACAAACGTTTTTTTTATAGCTCGCTTTCCTGTTGTTAGTTGGTATATAACGTGTTTCATTACCAATTTTCCTTTCCTCTTTGCGCCAAGTTAAGTATCTCGTCTTCGCAATATTCATGTATGGCGCGGAGACTTGGACTCTGAGAGCAAGCGAGAGAAGTAGAATAGATGCATTTGTAATGTGGTGCTGGAGAAGGATGTTACTAATTCCATGGACAGCAAGGTGGACTAACGCCTGCATTCTCGAAGAACTCTGCATCACCGACAGATTGTCGACAATATGCCTTCGAAGAGTCCTCCGATGTTTTGGGCACATTGCTCGTGGCCAAGGAGACAGTTTGGAGAGGTTTGTGGTTACTGAAGCCGTGGAAAGACGACGCAGTAGAGGAAGAATCCCAATACGTTGTACTGATCAAATGAGAGACAATTAGACTACCTTCAACAATCAGCCTTTCGAGGCGTATGTTTTGTTTCATTTTCGTACAGTATATTTTTTTCCATTTACGGACTCAGTTTTTTATTTTCATTTTCATTTCATGGTCACAGTGGGTTTTGTTTCATTTTCACTTCACGGTTGCAGTATTTTTTATTTCATTTTTACGGTCACAGTATGTTTTGTTTAATTTTTCATTATCAAAGTATATTTTGTTTAATTTTTCATGGTCACATTATGTTTTATTTCATTATTCATCTTTACAGTATGTTTTATTTAATTTTTAATGTCACAGTATGTTTCATTTAATTTTTCATGTCCACAGTATGTTTCGTTCAATGTTTCAGAGTCACAGTATATTTTGTTTAATTTTTATAGTCACAGTATATTTTGTTTCATTTTTCATGGTCACGGTATATTTTGTTTAATTTTTATAGTCACAGCATATTTTGTTTAATTTTTATAGTCACAGTATATTTTTTTTCATTTTTCATGGTCACAATATATTTTGTTTCATTTTTCATAGTCACGGTATATTTTGTTAAATTTTTCACGGTCACAATATGTTTTATTTAATTTTTCATGGTTACAATATGTTTCGTTTAATTTTTCATGATCACAGTATGTTTTGTTTCATTTTCAGCTTCACTTTATTAGGCAAATTATATAAAAGATTCCTCATTTGAAATCGACGCTATTTCAAAAAGGAAATACAGAGGTCCTATGCTCAGTGACTGTGTATTTTGAAAACATCTAAAATATTATCTAAAACAGTTTTTTCCCATCCCAACCCTAATTGAACGTATTTTTAAGAAGGTAATCACCTCACGCAGGTATTGTAAGATTGTTACATTCCAACGAGGACTCCTCCCCTTTGGAAAAAAGTTAATTTAGTGGATACATTACCTTGTTGTGCGTCGTCAGCCCTGTGGTAAACGTGATCGCTAAATAATCTGAAGCAATGGGTTCGATTTCCGACCTTACTTAGGCAGTCCTTTGCAGACGAGTACAAGTATGTCAGTCCATCGTATGCGCTCTTTTAATTTATTTATTCGTTTGTGTACCCTTCAATATATTCAAATGTATTGTATTATGAATTATTGTATTATACGAGACTTGCGAAAATTTCTAAGACTAAAAACCCTAGCAGCAGGAGATTACCAGGAAAGCCACCGAAAAGGTGGAAGGACAGCTGAACGTCATTATCCCATGACAGCCCACAGTCACAAACAGGTCATATGACATAGACTCTAGGATTTGTTATGAGAATCTCTAAGTCGTTTGAAAACCAATTGGTGCTCAAAACGTTGTTTAATTCATTGATCCGTAGCAAACTAGAAAGCAATGCTTGCATTTGGAGCCCGGTGGGGGCGCAAAACTCGCTCATGGTGGAGAAAGTACAAAAAAAATATCTACGATATCTCTACATGAGTGAGTTTGGTGTCTATCCGTGGCTATATCCTACGCAGTTTCTGCTGGGCATGCTCGGGTATAACTCCTTGAGCGTAAGAAGAGATCTGCGTCTCTTGGTATACGTTGTCAAACTCGTTCGAGGAGTTGTGAGCTGTCCAGCATTACTACAAAGATTAGCGTTAAATGTTCCTAACAATTACACTAGACTGCGCCGGCAGGAACTGTTCTCAATAACATACGCAAGAACGGGTCTTCCAGCCGCTATGCCTGTTGGAAGGGCCTTAACTCTTCTTAACGGGACTGCTTCGGATATTGACATATTTCATATCACATTACCAAAAGCAAAAGTAAATTTTCTTCTTAGATTAAGCGCGTTAGAAAGCACTCATCAACATACTTAAGTGACTGAATATATATGTAACATACGTTTGTGTGTAAATACTCGTTTGTATACATATGCATTATTTTTTATTTTATATAATTTAAAAAAAAATTTTTTTTTTCCCTGTAATTTTTCTTCTTTTTTAATGTCTTGTATTTTTCAATGTAATTGGGCTAAGCCTGTTTTGAAAAAATAAATAAATAAATAAATAAATAAATAGACCAAGAGGAA
This sequence comes from Odontocerum albicorne, assembly GCA_949825065.1. Classification (NCBI taxonomy): domain Eukaryota; kingdom Metazoa; phylum Arthropoda; class Insecta; order Trichoptera; family Odontoceridae; genus Odontocerum; species Odontocerum albicorne. The sequence goes on from OX463867.1 coordinate 1,829,447, forward strand.
GAATAAGAAGTATTGTATTGTATAGTAAGGTGCATGGCCACGCGGTAACGCACTGGACTTCAGTGCAGAAGGTCGTCGGTTCGAACCCCGCGCTGTGCTACTCCCCTCGAACGACACAGGCACTTTTTCCGCCTATTCGAGGGTATAAGGATACCTATGACTTCGGTCATATCTATTAATTTAAAAAAAATGTAGTACACTTTAATTGTATACAGTATAACCTGGCGGACTTCTTGCTTGGAAGCAATATATTTCAAATAACCAGAAAGACGACTCTTGTGGTCAAGTTGTTCAACACCTGTCTCCCAGCCTGGACATTGCGTGTTCATATCACGCTGGAAACTAGACTTTTTAAAAAAAGGATTCCAGTATATGTTTCACTTAAGGCCACTTTAACATACTAAGACGACCTCCGTGGCCTGGTGGTAAGACACTTGTCTGCCGATCCGGAGGTAGCGGGTTCGATCCCCGCTGGAATCCAGATTTTTTTAAATAGGATTCCAGTCTGGTTAACACTTAGGGCCTATAAAAACATATTTCTGGTTGGCTGGAAGAGATTGACATATGATAATAAACTCGCCAGGTTAAAAAATAAAATTAAAAAAAACATATTTCTGCTTAGGTGAAAGAAATTGTCACATGGTAATAAGACCACCTGGTTGTACTAAAATATATACAATAAATGTGTTATGCAATATACAATGAAGATTTTAAAAAGGTCTTAAATAAACACCAGACTGGAATCCTTTTTTTTAAATAATCTATTCCACTTTTTTGTAACGGTATAACCCTACCGGTTTCAAGGCTTTCACCTCATCTTCAGGGGAGCACATATATTCTTACATATCAGTAGTAACGGAAATAAATTGGACACATTAGAGGCCGTAGAAATTTCTAAGTCAGTACACCGATCCGAACATCTGGTGAACAGTCACATCCCAAAAATTTCTCCGCTCTTGGCCGAAATCGTCCCATGCCTCCCTCACCCCTCAGCCCCCAACCATTGAAGCGTGTATATCGGTACCAGTTCGAACAGAATTTAGTCTTGTTTGTGCTTCCCTGAAGATGAGGCGAAAGCCTGGAAACCGGTAGGGTTATACCGTTACAAAAAAGTGGAATAAACAGTGTTCGATAAAAATAAATTACAATGTCTTTAAACCTCCACAACGTTAATGCCTTAACTATAAACAACATAATATCTTATTATATAATTATAGATATATACATACGAATATATATTCATTACATCTAAAGAAAAAACCTTGTTCACAGTATTACTTCACAATTACGCCGATGAGTACAGTGGATATCAGATACAATTCTGACGGCTGACATTATCAGCACATATCAGAGGAGGTATGAAGATGTCTGCTGCGCGAAACCGGTTATCTCAGATCGGAGATAAAAAACAAATGTATTTAAATATACATATTATAAAAGAAATGTAATCCAAGTGCGAAATACTTTATGGTCTGAATTTGGAAAACAATTATTTATTAAAATTTATTGGTCGCTAAAATGAAGTGAGTTCATTGTTATAATACATAAATTATACTAGTTCTTAAGATATACATTTGTATATATGATAGGTATGGCATATATACAAATATATATCTTAAGAACTATTAGGTGTTAACATAAGTTGTGTGCGTTTTTATTCAATTTAAAAGTGAGCACCAAAAGTAAAACAAAATGGTAAATGTTATACGTCATTCGAAAGAAAATTTTCTGCTCTACAAGATATTGTGTTTGCTTTTACGTTAGATATATTACTTTATTTCATTACAAGCCTTCAAAATGGAATGTCAAGCAGACGAAAGTGGGCATTTTCGACACCTCCTTCTGTTCGCGTTCAATCGAGGGAATAAAGCTACCAAAGCTGCTCGCGATATATGCAAAGTGTACGGTGAAATGCTATGAATGAAAGGACAGCTCGTCGATGGTTTTTGCGTTTTAAAGATGGTAATTTCGACCTGAAAGACATGGAGCGTTCCTGACGACCAGTGGACTTCGATGAAGACCGCTTAAACCATATTATTCATGAACATCTCCTTTAAACCACCGTAGAATTGGCTGAGCAGATAAATTGTAGTCACATGACTGTATACCGCCATCTTAAATCAATGGCAAAAATCAAGAAGTTTGGCGCCAAAAGCATAATTGCGGTTCTAACTCACCAATAACGCGAATAATTTCGTCCTTCAGCTCAGGAATTGATTGTAAGTTATTCTTATAGACCTGGCTTTTCATGTAACTCCAGAAAAAATAGTCCAACGAGGTCAGATCACATGATCTTAGTGGCCAATCAACATCACCGTTTCCGGAGATTACAATACATAAAATAATTCTCAATTTCAACACGTTGTTTTATTGTATATGAGTTCATTTTTATAAATGCCATACATTACACTTTTCAAATGTCACAAGACCCAGGCAAGTTCACGAAGCCATCTGTGTTTTATACAAGAATTAAAAAAAGCGCTAAATTTGAAAGACCCTATAAAAAGTGGAATAAAAAGTGTTTGACTAAACAAATTACAATGGTTTTAAACCTTCACTGTGTTAATGCCTTAACTATAAATAATACTTAAAAATAAATCATTATGAAATAGTATTACTCACAAGGTTATATTTTTTAATCAATCAATGGCACTACAGCCCATTGTGGGCCCCGGCCTCCTCTAGCAGTCGTCGCCATTCCCTCCTATCCTGGGATGCACTCCTCCAGCCCCTGGTGCCAATCACGCTTGTATCACTCTGCACCCCATCCATCCACCTGAGCTTTGGTCTGCCCACGCTACGTCTTCCTTGGGGCTTGGAAAAGAGTACCTTGTTAGGCATTCTCTCTTCTCCCGTTCTTGCTACATGCCCCGCCCAACGTAGCCTCCCAATTTTGTTGTATTTTATAATGTTGGGCTCTTTGTATATGCTGTATAACTCCTCATTATATCTCACTCTCCAAGATCCATTTTCCTGTATGGGTCCGAATATTTTTCTGAGTATTTTTCTTTCAAATACTATATTAGAAGGTTATATTTTAGATCAATTATAAAATAAATAGAATTGGGTTAAAAAAATTGACTTGTGTTGTTTGATTATTTTTGAACTTTATTGTAGCATGTCTTATTTGTTTATTTTCTCGCTGTTTGAATTTTCATTGTGTTTTATAAAAACTGTAGATAAACAAATAAATATCCCTCATGTAGGCCACAAACACAAAATAATGGGAACACTTAACTACCCCATAATTCTCTAATCTCAAGCATCCAAACGTTTCTTTATATTCTCACAATAAGGACTTATTTACATAGCAAATAAATAATAAATCGTGCAAGTTGGCACTTTATACTTAAAGTTCTCTATTCATTCCAGTCTTGAATACAAATTCAGACTTAGCGGTTAACTCTACCCCCATCCTTCATTAGCCCACTCCAAGGTGCCTCGTTCGAGTCCCTGTTCTTATTATTTGCTCTCGTTTAATCCTTCCCTTCCTGTTTCCTACTCTCTTTAAAACGTCGTGTGGGGGGTTGTTTTTGTTTAAGGGATGTGTCACCTTGACTGTTTTGATTAGAAAAATTTTAAACGTCAATTTAAGGTAGCATAATCTTCTTCTGACTGTGATGAAATATCGCTGCAAATAGTCCAGTCTTAAACCCGTATCGGCAAAGATTGATAGAATTATATGAATCCGGGTTTATTGTCCAATTGACTTTATTTTCTAACGCTTCACGCCTTTCGATATCCCTCTTAAATCCTATTATTTATTAAACTCATTTTTTTTAGGTCCTTTGCACATTACAGGTTTCCCTAATTCGTACAAGGACCAAACATAAGCAGCGGCGGCTGGTCTAGAGGTGCGCTGGTGCGCTGAACCGGAGAAATAATTCGCAATAATTAAATTATATATTCGCTAACATGACTTCCAAATATGTTAAATATTTGTATAGATTAAATATGTGTAGGAATACTGACAAATAGTAGAGGATTTTTATTTAAGTGGAAATTAAAAAAAAATTTAATCATAATTTTTAAAAAATATTCCTTTCAAATAGACCGGCAAGTTTGCCAATACTACCGGAGCGATCTCCAATACGCACCGGACGGAAACGCTAATTCATATAGGGCAGACAGAGATGTACAGTAAACCGTGAGACGGCGATATTTCATATTCACTCAGCGTCTCGAGGTGCGTTGGTGGCTCAGCGCACCAACGCACCTCGGGACCAGCCGTCGCTGATAACAAATACAAAAAAAAACATGTATTAAACAGTTCAACATTTTAAGACGTATAAAGAATATTGTAAAAATTTATATAATATACTAAAACACTATGACAAAATGTAGAATGTTAGTTAATATAAAAATATGAAATTATTTGAAGTACTACACTAAATTCAAGAGATGTTTCCTGAAGGACCTGAGTGACACATGAAACACGTCTATATGAGGACACACACACGGTTAGACAGTGTGATTGCTCTACCTAACACTGGCATATCCAAAGGCAGGTCGGTTCCACTTATAGGTTGATAGAACAATCTATGGGAGCGTTGTCTCAAATAATTAATTTAACACTTAATTGTAAAATAATGAAGCCAGGTGGAAATCTCTTCCAGCCAATCAGACAAAAGTAAATAAAGGAAGTTACATGGTCGCAAAAATATACAAATGATTATTCAACCATACAAAATGTATAAACAATATGCATGGTGAATATACAAGTGAGATATCATCAATCAAAGGAAAAGGATGGGATGGTGGAGAGAAAGGTAAATCAGGAATGAAACACGTTATATTACTGACTAGAGATTATGAAAACTCTTTCCTCACTTGAGAAAATACGCTCTTAACGATGTTATATACTCGTAAATTGTCATTTTATTATTATTTATGTTATTATTATTATTTTTGCTATTATTGTTATTTTCATTATTATTATTATTATAACTACTTTTATTATTATGGTATTCTTAATATTATTATCACTACTAGTATTATTATTACGAGTATTATTATTATCATTATTATTATGACTATTATTATTATAATTATTATTATTACTATTATTATTATTATCATCATTATTATTATAAGGTATTCTTAATATTATTATTATTATTACTAGTATTATTTTTATTATCATTATTATTACTATGTTTTATATTGATCATTATTATTATTATTATCATTATTATTTTAATTATCATTACTTTTATTATTGTTATTAGTATTAGTATTATTATTTTTATTATAAGTATCATTATTATTATCATCATCATCATTATTATTATTATCATTATTATTATTATTTTTTTTTTTTTTTTACTATTATTATTATTATTATTATCATTTTTGATGTTATTATTATCATCATCATTATTATTATTCTTAACATTATTATTATTATTATTATTATCATTATTGTTGTTATTATAATCATCATCATTATTAATATTCTTAATATTAATATTACTTGTATTATTATTCGTAATATTATTATTACTAGTATTATTTTTACTATCATTATTATTAATATTATCATTATTATTATCATTATTATTCATATTATAAGATATTCTTAATATTATTATTTTTATTCTTATTATCATTATAGTTATTCTAAATATTATTATTAATATTAGTATTATTATTATTATTATTATTATTATTATTACTAGTATTATTATTATAATCATTATTATTATTATTATCGTTATTATTATCATTATTATTATTATAAATATAATCAATAAACTCATTCTTTAATTAATACCATAATTTTTTTTAAATATATTTCCATTTATTATATATCAAAACGTCTTAACAAAACCACGAAGCAGCCGCCACGTCCACAAATCCGGCGAAACTGTGCCCTGCCCTATCTCTCCCTCGCGAATTCACACAAAGAAGCCCACCAAAAGCGTATTTAAATACGGGTGTTATCGCAATTAAAAAGTAAAAAGTATAAAACATCTCCTGCGGTACAATAGCATATACACAACACTCGGCTGTTCGTTTAAACACCAGACGCTTTGCAAAGTCACGTAGGAAAGCCATTAGAGAGGACGTTTCAATAAATCACTGAATCCGGCGGAACAATTAATGTTATTATTGCGGGCGTACTGCCGGATTGTTGAGGACTTACTGTAGTGATAGACTATTTTGATATATGCTAAAATGACTTAGCTGAAATTTTTACATGTTCCGAGATAATTGAGAAAATATATCGTCAATTGTATGGGCTTGTATATGTTATAATAAAAATAACTAGACTTAATTTACATGGATACATTAATTTTTATTTTTAATTTGTTTTGTCAATTACTGTTTATTCCACTTTTTTGTAACGGTATAACCCAACCGGTTTCAAGGCTGTCACCTCATCTTCAGGAGAGCACAAACAAGACTTGTTTGTGCTCTCCTGAAGATGAGGTGACAGCCTTGAAACCGGTTGGGTTATACCGTTACAAAAAAGTGGAATATACAGTGTTTGATAAAACAAGTTACAATGTCTTTAAACCTCCACAACGTTAATGCCTTAACTATAAACAATATATTTATTTATACTATTTTTTTCTAATTTATTTATTTACCACTTTTATTGCAAATATAATCTGACGATTTTATTACCAGGCGGCAATTTCTTGCAATCAACCAGATAAAAGTAAATTAAGCAAGTTACATGGTCGCATAAATCATTAAAATGACTATCCATCCCCACGAAATCTATAAACATATACGTGAGCTTATGCCCACGAACCCCACAAACACCTGAAAATTATTTTTCATATAAAGTGAGATATCATCAATCAAAAGGAAAAGAAGCGATGGTGGAGAGGAAACAAAGAAATCAGGAATGAAACACATTATTTTACTGACTAGTAATCAACTTCTTAAAGCATGCCAAGGACAGAGTGAGTCTTATATTGGTTTGTAACTGATTCCAAAGTCTCACTGCATGGACAGTAAAGGACAACGTAAAGAAAGAGGAGCGGCGAACTGGGAAAGCCAATAAAAAAATCTTTTTGAGCGTAGCGAATGTATATAACATGATCGGAAAGACGCTGAAAATTTTCGGCGAGATAAGAGGGGGTGGCGAGACAGTCAAGGATGCCACACAATAGAGAAAGTATATGAATTTGTCGCCCACCTCTTATCAGTTCAGCGCCCTCCGGTACGAAGCGATATGACCCCACTTTTTTACATTAAAAATAAATCTTTTATAACAATTTTTTTAAAGATGCTGTAAAATGTTTATGTGCATTTGCATATGACGGTATCGTGTCGTAAATTAAATTATTAAATAAAATAATTAATCGAACAAAAACAGACATGTTTTTAATTCCCCGATCGCACTGGATGGGGATTTCGCCTACCGTTATCGTTGGCAGTATGTTATATCTTGCTGAATAATAATTAAAATGAAATGACAATTTATATTAATTTATTTATTTAACACTATTATTGCAAATACAATCTGGCTGGCTTATTACCAGGCGGCAATCTCTTCCAGCCAACCAGACAAAAGTAAATGAAGCAAGTTACATGGTCGCATAAATCAGTCAAATGACTATCCATCCCCACGAAATCCATAAACACATACGTGAGCATATACCCACGAACCCCACAAAGACGGACAATCATCCGAACATTATTTTTCATTTAAAGTGAGATATCATTAATCAAACGGAAAGGAAGGGATGGTGGAGAGGAAAGGAAAAATCAGGAATGAAACACGTATTATTGCGCCGTTTAGAGAACAAACTCTCCTCAAGGGTGTCAATTCAGATGTAAAGTGAAGCCGTGCCGTTGATTTGCACTTTTTGTTTTGTCGTTTTAAGTCGTTCGTTGCTGGACCTCGTAGTCGAGGATCCCCTCGCCATTCCAACGTCAATTTAATTAGAAAGCAAAGTAGTTGCGCACCAGCAAACTCACCAACAACACCGCTTTATTGCATCCAAAAGCACACCGGCGTGTTTCCTCTTTTTTGAAAAACAGATATGGACGAAGTCATAGGCATCCTTATATCACATACCCGAATAATAGACGGAAAATTTCGAGGGGAAAAGCAAAGCGTGATGTTCAAACCGACGGCCTTCTGCACAAAAGTTAAGTGCTATACTGCGCGGGCATGCATCTCAAAGTAAAAGAGCCGTTGCCCACCAGCAAACTTACCGACCTTACCTCTGTACTGGATTCGATGGCACACCGAAGTGAGACGATAGTAACACACCGGCATGTTTATTATGGTGTATGGCTTTGATAATAGATATTACCAAAGTCATACACCCGAATACCAGGCGAAAAAAATATCTGTGTCGTTCGAGGGGAGTAGCATAGCGTGTGATTCGAAGCAGTGACCTTCTGCTTGAAAGTCCAATGCGTTACCGCGCCAAAAATAGACGTAATGTATGCAACGAAAATGAAATAACAATATGACAATGTCAGGGTAGATATGGAAAATAAATTAGTCCAAACAATTATAAGAAAGTTCTTGTACATTAAAATAATAATAAACCGCGTTTAAAATAAATATGTTTTTAAATCTAAGAATTCTCCAAACAGAGTTTCGTTAATAATATCAACATTTATCTAAAATTTATTTTCTTAAAACCTCATTGCATGAGTTCTCCCTCCTGTATCACCCACTTCCGGACGGGTGGCACCCTCCTTAAAAGAAGGTTGGGGATCATATCCCACTCACCGCACATAAATCAGCTGTCCAGAGTCCCCCCCCCCCCCTAGCGTGCTGTGGCCAGATTACTCTACCGGTGTCACCTGGCTGAGAGATTTACTGCCCTTAACAACTTAGAAAGGTTCTCTATGGTTTACTTAAAAAGGTGGATACAAAGATGTAGATTTGCGTGCTGACTCTGGTAGCTTTGTGAGTTATGTTTTCTTTCTGAAGACGTTGGTTTTGATTTTGGTTGTTGGATGATGAAAGAATATTATTTTGAATTGAATCGCCTGATAATACAATAAAGTCGTCATATAAATATCACAGAATAGTTCCTCTCAACAATGTCTTGATCTTACCAGATAGTCTTGCGTTTCAAAGAATTTTCGCTCTCAATTACAGTTTAATGTATTCTGAATGACACAAACAATTTTCTGCCCAGTATTCGAGGGTATAAGAATACCTATGACTTCTGTCATATGTAATCTTTTAAAAAGATAAAATAAACATGTTGATGTACTCCAACTATCTCACTTCGGTGTTCCAACGGACACAGCTTCCCTATCATTCGTAGCAGAGTCCCTTGCCATTCCAACGTCAGTTGGAATGGCAAGGGACTCGACTACGAATGATATAAAGAAATATCAAAAATACGAGAGTCCCAATTGTACTTAAGACCTCTTGAAGATTGAAGGTTTTTACTCATGAAATCTCTGCTTTTTCCGATTTTGGACTATGCGGACGTCTGTACATTTAGATGTTACAGAAGAATAGCTGAACAAATTACAACATCTTCAAAATTTATCTATTTATTTTCTCAAAACAGGCTTAGCCCAATTACTTTGAAAAACACAAGAAATGTTAACATTATAAATAAAGAAAAATTATGTAGAAATAAATTTATTTTATATAAAATAAAAAATAATGTATATACATACATATACGAGTATACACACTAACATACACATGTACCTATTCAAAGTCACTTAAGTACGTTGATGAGTGCTTTCTAACGCGCTCAATCTTAGAAGAAAATTTACTTTTGCTCTTGGTAATGTGATGTGAAATATGTCAATATCCGAAGCAGTCCCGTTCATAAGAGTTAAGGCCCTTCCAACAGGCATAGCGGCTGGAAGACCCGTTCTTGCGTATGTTATTGAGAACAGTTCTTGCCGGCGCAGTTTAGTGTAATTGTTAGGAACATTTAACGCTTATCTTTGTAGTAATACTGGACAACTCACAACTCCTCATACGAGTTTGACAACGTAAAAAATGTGTGTCTAAAATGTATTTTTAACCTAAAAAAGTACGAACATTTCATACCAGAAGGCATTGAACTGGTTGAACGTTAGACGACGTCCGTAGCCTAGTTGATAAGACATATATCCTCCTAACTATTTTACGGGTTCAATTCCCGTTGGAACCCAGATGTTTCTTAAAAAGTATTGTAGTCTTGTTTTCCTACAAAGCTTCTTTAATGGATTTCTGGTTGGTTGGATAGATTGACACATAGCAATACACTCGGCAGGCTGTACTGTATACAACGAAAGTAATATAATACAATAATACCATACAATTTATTTCATGCTGTTTCCGGGAATCGAGCACGGAACAAATATTGATAACAAAAATTTAGAAAGTAGACTCTTTTCAAGGGTGCTTCAGCTTTATGTCATTCTTCGTACCGACTAATAAAGTTGAGTGTAAAGATAGGAAGGTGGAAGCTGCGGCTATTAGATAAGGAACTTCCCCGTATCTGCATTTGTTAAGAAAAACTTATTTTGTACGAAATCCACCAAGGAGAAACGAACTACGAAAACACTTTAGTAGATTTTGTAACAATTTGGCTTATGGTGGAGTTAAGTGTCGTCGTCGTTGCTGGGCCTCGTAGTTGAGGATGCCATTCGAGGGTAGTAGCATAGTGCTGGATTCGAACTGACGGCCTTCCGCACGGAAGTCCAGTGCATTACCACGCGGCTATGCACCTCATTGGAATTTAGTATAACATACGAATGAATGAATTGACCCTTGTGCGGGCGCATCTAGTCTGTGAGATGAGGTACCTAGTTTTTTTTGCGCCAATGGGCGAGGTTTACCGACAAAGAGGTGAGGCTTATAGTAGCTTCCTAGCTCCATATCCCTCACACAAGGGTATCTTTAATATTTCTCCAGTGCACCGTTGGTCTCCGTGACGGACGTTTTAATCTGCTGGATGAGTTGCGCCCGATTACGTAAGTATTTTTGATTCCCGAATTATTTTTTTTCTCAATATTTCTTTTTATATACCTGCGATAGTTCGTATATCTATGTTGTAGCCCCTAATTCAATGATATTGATCGTTATTTACTATATGAATACAAACATGCACGCATGGTAGGTATGTGAAAATTGTTATTAGAACGTTTTCGAAAAATGTTCAGCGTAAGCCTGATCAGGAATAACTTTCTAATCATATTTTGATTACTCCCTTTTGTTTTTGTGAAGACCTTTTATGATCACAAGTGAATTTGACTTTTACATTCTAAATTATGTTTGAAAAAGTGCTAGCATAACACAGTGTTCTCTAATGTAAAGTTATTGCTTTTATTTTCGTCACATGAACACCTTATGAAGATGTGACACTTAATTCCACATACTTTTTATTGTGCTAAATCTTTTTTACAAACCTATTGGGGGTATTAAATGACTGAAAAAAATTGTGATGTTACTGAATTGCATTAGTTGTGTTGATAAGGTTCCATAAAAATTAGTTGTGTTGATAAGCTGCCATAAAAATAGTTGTGTTGATAAGCTGCCATAGTTGTGTTGATAAGCTGCCATAAAAATTAGTTGTGTTGATAAGCTGCCATAAAAATAGTTGTGTTGATAAGCTGCCATAGTTGTGTTGATAAGCTGCCATAGTTGTGTTGATAAGCTGCCATAGTTGTGTTGATAAGCTGCCATAAAAATTAGTTGTGTTGATAAGCTGCCATAAAAAGAGTTGTGTTGATAAGCTGCCATAGTTGTGTTGATAAGCTGCCATAAAAATTAGTTGTGTTGATAAGCTGCCATAAAAATAGTTGTGTTGATAAGCTGCCATAGTTGTGTTGATAAGCTGCCATAAAAAATAGTTGTGTTGATAAGCTGCCATAAAAATTAGTTGTGTTGATAAACTGCCATAAAAAGACTGAGAATGTTGTAAACTAGTTATCTTCTATTTTAAGAAAAAAAAACAATATGAGAAAATTTAAAATTTTGTTATTAAAAAGTGCAAAGAAATGTGATATAATCATGTTTGAATGAAAAGTCCAGTTTATTAAACTTTCTCTTAAGCGTAAGCAGAGATTTTATTTTTAATCTCACAGAATAGTTGCGCCCGAACGTGTTAGGATTTGTATTGCGCCCGACGGAGGGTTAACAATGTTTTTTTCCAAAAATACTCTACGCTCCATTTAGCAAGGAGAAATGGACGTCGTTAAAATTCTGACCATCCAAGAAGACGAACAGTAACCATTTCAACTTTGATAACAAGTAATTATAATGCAATTAAACCTCTCTCTTCGCCCTTTGGCAGAGTCCATCTCTCACTTCCATACCCCGAGGCGTTAATTTCGAAGTGTTTCTGATGCTGGACTTGTCTGGCAGGTATTGCTTGATGTGTTTATAATTCGACATAACATCACAGAACATTCGTCAGTCTTAATTAAAGACGGCATTTAATAATTGCTAGCTAGACACGGCTAAAAAACAACACATTTTTTTTTCAAATCAATTACATATATACATACCATCAAACCGTTTCCCTGTCGAGGTAGACCGAGAGGACAGAGCGCCAGTCTCTCCTATCACGATACACATATTTCTACAACATTAAAAAATCTTTTCGCGCTTGATTGTTTAGAAGAGATTGCGAAGTGACAATTATCCAACCAAGCTCTACTGTACACAACCAAAGTTTAATACAATATAATACAATACTTTCTAAGTTTCTTCCTTTCAAAATATAATTTACTTTGATCCAACCATATTTTTATTTTTTTCTCTTCTCACACGCTTTCCTCTCACACTTTCTTCCTTCGTTTCACATGCCAAACTATTTGAACTTGATCTTTCTCATCTTACTCAACACATCAGCCTAAAGTTCACATTCATCCATTATCACTTTATACCGTATTCTGTCATACATTGTTACTCCATATATATTTCTCAATGCACTCATTTTGTCAGCACTCTCAGTCTTTTTCCGCGTCCACGTTTCATAAATACATTTATACTATAAAATATACTTAAATGCGTTTATATAAACACATTTATACTATAAAATATAGTTAAATACGTCTATATAAATACATTTATACTACCAAATATGGTTAAATACGTTTATATAAACACATTTATACTGTAAAATATAGTATAATACGTCCATATAAACACATTCATACTACAAAATATGGTTAAATACGTTTATATAAACACATTTATGTAATAAAATATAGTTAAATACGTTTATATAAACACATTTATACTACAACATATAGTTAAATACGTTTATATAAACACATTTATACTATAAAATATAGTTAAATACGTTTGTATAAACACATTTATACAATAAAATATGGTTAAATACGTCCATATAAACACATTTATACTACAAAATATGGTTAAATACGTTTATATAAACACATTTATGTAATAAAATATAGTTAAACACGTTTATATAAACACATTTATACTACAAAATATAGTTAAATACGTTTATATAAACACATTTATACTATAAAGTATAGTTAAATACGTTTATATAAACATATTTATACTATAAAATATAGGTAAATATGTTAATATAAACACATTTATACTAAATAAAATATGAATAAATACATATAAACGTATTTAACTATATTTTATTACATAAGTGTGTTTAAATAAACGTATTTAACTATATTTTATAGTATAAATGTGTTTATATAAATGTATTTAACCATATTTTTTAGTATCAATGTGTTTATATAAACGTATTTAACTATATTTTATAGTATAAATGTGTTTATGTAAACGTATTTACCTATATTTTGTAGTATAAATGTGTTTATATAAACGTATTTAACTATATTTTATAATATAAATGTGTTTATATAAACGTATTTAACTATATTTTATAGTATAAATGTGTTTATACACACGTGTTTAACTATATTCTGCAGAGTGTATTATCGTATGAATGTATTATCTAATCAGTCGTACAAGAGTTACACAATTTGTTGCAATTGTTGACAATTATCTTTGACATAGTCACGTAGTTTTGCAGGTATTTTATTTAGCGACAGATAATTATGTTTCAAAATTAAGACTGTTTTAATCGTATAATTGTAACCACAGCTAAATACTTTTGCCATAAGTCACTCATGCACAAACCAGAGGCGGAACGACTTTAAGTTGAACCCCTTCAAATATAAATATATTTCTAAAATCGTTCGTTCGTTGCTGGGCCTCGTAGTCGAGGATATCCTCGCCATTCCAACGTAAATTCAGGTGGAAAGCGAAGCTGTGTCGTGGAGTTTGTGAGACGTTGCACACCAGCAAACTCACCGGCCACACTGATGTACAGGATCCAATGGCACACCGAAGGGAGACGATCGGAGCACACCTGGATATTTATCTTTTTTTGTAATAATACATATGAACGAAGTTATACGTATCCTTATAATACCTTCGAATACCAGGCATAAAAATGCCTGTGTCATTCGAAAGGATAAGTATAGCACAGGCTTCGAACCGGCGTCTCTTTGCATCTCAACCAATGTACGAGGCATATCCAGAAAGTAAGTGTACTGAATTTTTGTAGGTTACAATTTTTTTTATTTAAACAAAAAAATTACGTGGTTACCGTAGTACATATGTAAGCTATTTTTCGACATAGTCGCCATTCCTCTCAATGCAGGTGGTGAAGCGGGGTATCAACTTTTTGATGCCTTCCTCGAAGTAGTTTCCCGCCAACCCCTCCGTCCACTTCTCCACCTCCTCCTTTACCTCCTCGTCGGTTGAAAACCTTTTTCCACTCATGTGCAGCTTCAGGGAGGTAAAGAGATAGTAATCTGAAGGTGCTAGGTCAGGGGAATGCGCGGGATGGTTCAGGACATCCCATTTAAACGAGGCGAGCAGTTCCTTCATGGCGTTGGCCGTGTGTGGTCTGGCATTGTCGTGCAGCAGGCAGACTCCCTTTGTCAGCATGCCTCTCCTCTTGTTCTGAATCGCCCTCCGCAATTTTTTTAGGGTCTCACAGTATCTTGCAGCGTTGATGGTCTCCCCTTGAGGCATATATTCAATTAAAATTATGCCTTGACAGTCCCAAAACACGGATGCCATGATTTTCTTGGCTGAAATTGTGGTTTTGAACTTTTTGGCGGAGGGTGAAGAGGTGTCTCGCGACACCACTTGTACACACTCGTACGATTCATAGCTTTATCACCATATGCAGTTTTCACCTCATTATAAACCTCAACCGGAGGTTTTCCCTTCCAAACGAGATAACGGATGACGCCGCGTATTTCGCACTTGGCGGGAGATTGGATTGACATTTTTCACGAAACGTGTTGTCGCGTCGATACTTCTCAACGTACTGACCTCGAACCAGTCTC
The DNA here is from genome assembly GCA_949825065.1 of Odontocerum albicorne. Lineage (NCBI taxonomy): Eukaryota > Metazoa > Arthropoda > Insecta > Trichoptera > Odontoceridae > Odontocerum > Odontocerum albicorne. The sequence goes on from OX463867.1 coordinate 1,844,744, forward strand.
GTTGCGGAGGGGAAGGGTCAGGCTACACGGAAGTGTAGCCAACATGTCGAAAATAAAATCCATCCGGTCGTGAGAGCCTCAGTACACTTACTTTCTGGATACGCATAGTATTATTTTTACTGCGCGAATTTATACAGATTCTTTTAGAGTTTTTTCATGTCCATGTTTCACTGCCATTTATCAAAGATGATACAATAATACAGGTTGTTTAATATCGTATTAGCAGAATTAGATACTGTTCGAGTTTATATGAAATCGTCTAATAAACTATAAATAAAATATATTCCGTTCTTGTAAACAACAAATTTTCGAAGTCTATTGCTGCAACTAATAGAAACCGGCCGGTACTGAAAAAGCGAGACGACAATGCTACAGAGATGAACTGAGTGACAAGAGAGGGTCCTCTATACAGCATATTTCAAAGTATATACATCTACTGGGTGGCGCAGGCAATACAAGAGTTGTAATATACAAAATAATCTATTAACCCTTCCTTACCTGTGATGTGCAACTAGTACACATTGTTTCTAAAGAATTTAGTATCTCTATAAATATAATAAATACTGGGTTCAGATTTTAGGTATTCCTCCGTAATACATTTACGCATTGAATGAAAAAATAATATTAATAATAATTAGCACTTATCGGCCATATAAGAGATATTTTGTGAAAATCGGGAATAAATTCACCAATACAATCAAACGTATGCCAGTGTGTGACGTAGGTATATTCATTCTAAAAAACCGCTATGGGTGAGGAAGCAACGCTATTCACGTCTACTTCGGTATATGGGAACGCAATAAATAGAATCTCAGTTCACTCGCTTCAGTAGCTTTCGGGCATTCGTTTGAGGTGGTCGCTTCGCCCGTTTTGTGAACGTCGGCCGTTGTTGTTTTTTTTTACATGTTTTCAACAATTAAATTTAAATTATTATTACTTTTGACTTCAAATTTAATTAATTTAAGGTATTGGCTATTAATATTCTTATTTTTCCGATTTTAAATCGTTCATTTTTAAATGTGTATTGAATACACAGCACCGGCAGCACAGGAAGGGAAAGGCTAAGAAAAGATTATTAAATGGAATAATAGTAATAAAATCGTTTTCCGTTTCGAAAGGGGTCAAGCAAGGGTGCGTTTTATCACCCAAGTTGTTCAATATTTATATAGATTAATGTGTGAAGTAACAACAGAGAATAATTGATGGCATACTAATGTCGAATGTGGATTGCTGTATGCAGATGATATGGTAGTGTTAGCGGAGAACGAAGATGAATTGCTGCAGAGTTTGATAAGTAAATTGTATAAGAGATGCGAAGAGAAAGATCTGAGATTGAATGTTGCAAAAGACAATGTAATGATGATAGAAAGTGTGAAACGGAAAGTAAATGCGATATGTGGGTGAATAACGAAAGATTGGAGCAAGTTGAATAATTCTACTATTTGAGTAGTATTTTCTCAGATGATGGAAGAGTTACAAGATATATCGAACGACGTTTAGTGATAGGAAACAAAGTCAATGGGGGGCACTGAAACATATATTTTCGAAACGGACATTATTACAGCGTCTTCAAAATGTGTGTCTAAGATTCATTTTCAACCTACGAAAGTATGATCATATAACTTCATACCAGAAGGCATTGAACTGGTTGAATGTTAGAAATAGACACCAAATATACATACTGTCTCTATTGTATAATATCCTTAACTGTCCCGCCGCACCCTCTTATCTCGCCGAAAATTTACAGCCTCGTTCCAATCATGGATTAGCGCTACGCTCAAACAGATATTGTTTATTGGGCTTTCCAGTTCACCGCTCCTCTTTCTTTACGTCGTCCTTTACTGTCCATGCAGTGAGACTCTGGAATCAGTTACAAACCAATATAAGACTCGCTCCGTCCTCGGCATGCTTTAAGAAGCGACTGAAAAAACTCTTAATTTCTAGTCAGTAAAATAACGTGTTTCATTCTTGATTTTTCCTTTCCTTTCCTCTCCACCATCCCTTCCTTTCTTTTTGATTGATGATATCTCACTTTAAATAAAAATAATGTTCGGGTGATTATCCGTCTTTGTGGGGTTCGTGGGCACATGCCCACGTATATGTTTATGGTTTTCGTGGGGATGGATAGTCATTTGAATGATTTATGCGACGATGTAACTTGCTTCATTTACTTTTGTCTGGTTGGTTGGAAGAGATTGCCGCCTGGCAGTAAGCCCGCCAGATTGTATTACATTAAAAGTGTTAAATGAATAAATAAAAGAAATAAATTATCAAAGTTTGCTAAGATTCTAGGTCACAAAAGTATTCTTGAGTAACTCTGATGTATGGAAGAGAAACGTCGACATGGAAAAATACTGAATACTTGTTGTGATAGGAAACTGAGTGAATGGGGCAGTAAAACACATATATTTAAACCGGAGAGTATCAAAATTTGTTAAGATAAGAGTTCACAATAGTATTTCGGCGCTAACTTTGCTCTAACGGAGTGAAACGTAGATCTGGAAAACAAGTGAAGAGTTTAAACAATGTTGTAGAAATGCGTGCTTCAAGACGAATACATGGAGTGACAATGTATGATAGAATACGGAATGAAGCGATTAGGAATGAATGTGAACTTAAGGCTGATGTGTTAAGTAAGGTGAAGAAGAACACGCCGAAATGGTTTGAGCATGAGGAACAAATGAACGAAGAAAGGTTATCAAAATTGATATAAAGGGCAAAAGTGATTGAAAGGTGGGTTAGAGGAAAACTTGAGAAAGTGTGGTTCGATCAAGTAAACGATATTTTTATAGGAGGAAATGTAGACAATCATTGAATTGGTTTGGATATAGAAGAGGCTAAGGATGTGTATTGAGATAGCAAAATCTAGAGTTCTTTCCTCTCTGCCTACATCGACAGGGATACAGTGTGCTGGTATGTCGATCGTCCAGTTCATTACTCAGACAACTCCAAATAACCTGTTTTAAGATAATGAGAAAAGCAATATTATAATCGTCACCATAAATCCAATACTATTCATTTTTGCCCGAGTTTTATATATTTTATCAATAGATGTTGATAAAATCTATTGATAAAATAAATAAAACTCGGGCAAAAATTAATAATATATAATTTATGGTGACGATTTTAATATTTATTTTCTCATTATCTCAAAACAGGTTATTTGGAGTTGTCTAAGTAATGAACTGGACGATCGATGTACTCGTATGTATAAAAGGACAATTTAGCGTCGATTAGAGAGCAAACTCAACTTAATGATCATGATATCTAAATCTGGATTCCACCATTATTCACTATTATTGACAGTCTGCGAAGACTGTTGGGGTCTGCTCTCCTCGTCCTCAGGTTGTATGCTCTTCTGTCCCGGACTACGTCACCCAGGCCGTGCCTCTGCATCAGGTTACCTTTTTGCACCACCCATGAATTCTTTGGTCTTCCTCTGGTTGTTATTCGAGAAAGATCCATGAAGATTGCCTGGTTCACAATGTGATCGGCTGCTCTGCGTCCAACGTGCCCATACCATCTCAATCGCCTCACCTCCATCTTGCTGTTGATATCTGTAACACCTAGGCTTCCACGAATGCGTGAGCTTTTTATTTTGTCTCTTAAGGACACACCAGCTGACCATCTTAGCATGCGCATTTCAGCAGTTTCTAGTTGCCTAGAGTAAGAGTTATACATCGTCCAGCATTCGGAGCCATAGAGGAGTGCGGGTCTGACAATCGTTCGGTATACTTTTCCTTTTAACTTTACTGGCATTTTCGGATCACATAGAACTCCCGTCATTAATCTAAACTTCATCCATCCCACACTAATTCTATGTGTTACATCTACTGCACATCCTCCATCGCTATGGATGAGTGACCCAAGATATTTAAAGGAGTCACAATTTGGTAATGTTTCTCCGTCCATTTGCATTACGGGAGTGACAGCATTTGTGTTCTCGAATGGTAGGTACAGATACTCTGTTTTCTTTCTTCTCAGTCGCAATCCACTGTCCTCCAAGATTCTTCTTCGCCTTTTCAGACTGTTTTGCAGGTCTTCATGTTTTTCACTTATTAATACGATATCGTCTGCAAATAGTAGGATCTTTAGGAGACTGTTCATTTCCTGGTTAGTTAAATAGTCCTGGTTAGTTAAAGATAAGATGAACAGTAGCGGACTGAGTACCGATCCTTGTTGAGTACATCTGCACATGTGTAAAAAAACATATTATGTAACTGCAGAAAGCTTACCGAGGGAAGAAGAGAAAAATCAGGAATGAAACACGCGTTTGGAAATACCGGTAGGTAGAGCAGTCACACTGTTGAACCGAGTGTGTATCCTCATATAGACGTGTTTCATGTGTCACTCAGCTCCTTCAGGATAAATCTCTTGAATTTTGTATAGTACTTGAAATAATTTATATTATTCAACACACTACATTTTTTTATAATGTTTTAGTGTATAACATATACATTTTTAAAATTGTTTTTTTATCAAATAAGTCTTAAAATGTTGAATTGTTTAATACATGTTTTTATTTGTTCTTGTTGTGTTTGGTCCTTGTACGAATAAGGGAAACCTGTGATGATCTTCCTCTTCTTTCCAGTGTCATGTCAGGTCCCCCCAACGTTGAATATCACCTGAGAGTAGACATCTTTGTCCCCGGTAGCCCGAAAAAGTTTCCCAACGCTCCTTATATCAGTCCAATCACGTATATTGCGGAGCCAGAAAATTTGCCTCCTGCCAACACCTCTTCGACCCTCTATTTTGCCTTGGATGATCAGGTGCAGTAATTTGTACTTTACTTCTCTAAGTACATGACCCAAGTAGGACACCTTTTGGATTTTAATATTAGTCAGCAACTCTCTATCAACTTTGGCTCTTTGAAGAACCCTCGTGTTGCTGACCATATCCGTCCAGGGTATCCGTAGCATTCTCCGGTGCATCCACATTTCAAATGCTTCCAATCGGTTCATACTACTAACTTAACTTAACATTAACTGTGATGTACAAAGGACTTAAAAAAATAAATTGATAAAAGGAGTTAAATGAAGATATTAGTTCCATATACCAATTAAATTTCACACCAAGGGTGCATCTACGAGTATTATAATTCTCCTGTTTTGGAACAGTGATTTCTAGCCATTCAATACTCAATCCAATGGATTGACGCAAGCCATCAAACATGTCTGAAACTTGCTGTTAACAACGAGATACTAACAATAATACTTGCATAATGCATGACATACGCGCATGCATTTCGCTTTTATACCTGCTGCGAGCCGCGCATAATGGAGCGCTGTCACCAACGCTTGTCAATAAAACTGACGGAAAACATGTTGTTAGCTACATTTTTTTAACGATTCTCACGATTACTGATACTAACAAGCTATCTCAGTGGCTCAGTTGGTACACAGCTTGTGTTTCACTTGTGGGTTTGTAGTTCGATTACTGATTATTCCATTCTCATGCATTATAACATGTAGGTATCTGGTTGGTTGTATTGAATTGTTATATGAAACATCGCGCTAATTAAAATTATAAAAAAAGATTTCGATCTTCTAGTATAGATCACACTGGATGGGGACTCATTTTATCCCCCATTACAGCGTGGGTGGAGGTGGGATCGAATTGAACGGAATTTGTCTATGGGCTAATATTTCCCTTCCTGTGCTAAAAAAATCCGCGAGTTCCGGTGCTGTGTATTCAATACACGTCAATACACATGTAAAAATGAGCGATTTAAAATCGGAAAAATAAGCATATATTCATATCCAATCGATTAAATTAATTAAATTTGAAGACAAAAGTGATAATAATTTAAATTTAATTGCTAAAAACATGAAAAAAACATCGGGTCGAAGGCCGACGTTCTCGGCGAATGCGAATGCGCAAAACGGGCGATGCAACCACCTTAAATGGCTGCCCGAAAGCTACTGATGCGAGAGAAACGAGCGAACTGAGATTCTATTTCTAGCGTTCCCATATACCGAAGTAGAGTGAGAGTGAGACATGGATATACCTACGTCACACAGTGGCACACGTTTGATTGTATTGGTAAATTTTTTCTCGATTTTCACAAAATACCTCTGATGTGGCCGATAAGTGTTAATTATTATTAATATTATTTTTTCATTCAATGCGTAAATGTATTACGGAGGAACACCTAAAATCTGAACCCAGTATTTATTATATTTATAGAGATATTAAAGTGTTTAGAAGCAATGTGTACTTGTTACACATCACATGACAGGAAGGGTTAAACTGTTTGGAGGATAAGATGAATCCTTGACGGACACCTTTGTGGACTTGAAATAAATAAATAGCTATTATACTACCTATTATAATTTCCCCTTTAACCTTTCTCTCCTAGAATACATATTCTCACGCATGCTATTCGATTGATTACGGATGTAGCAATATATTCAATTTTAATTAATTTTATTAAAATGTTTCGAGTAAAATATTTTAACAAAGTAACACGTTCTTGAGTAATTCATTAAAAATTGCATACTTCCTTCCGTGGTTGCAGTCCTAAGATTGGTTTGCAGCAATTTCAACTATTCTCCTCCATTCCTCCATGTCCTGTGCGGCTCTTTTTAAGTCTGTATATGTTGAGCAGCGCACGTCCACCAACAGGTCCTCCAGGTACTCTCGGCGTGGGCGTCCCCTAGAGTTTGTCCCCTCGGTCATACCCTCATTGATCAGACCCCTCGGTCATACCCTCAATTGCATACTAAACGAGAATATCTTGTGTTTTACATATAGATGCTAATATTATATAATGAGAATTGATTTGAGAAATGTTGTAGTTTATTCTACCATATTCTCAATCAGGAAAGATTGCCTATAGTACAATATATATTTTTAATTATTTAAAGATAAACATAAATACGCCGTTTATCTATAGGAGTAGGCAGATAGTTTAGAGTAGCAGACTTTCCTATCTCGATAAACATATTTTAATTATTTAACCCTTCCTGTCCTGCGACGTGTAACTAGTACACATTGCTTCTAAACACTTTAATATCTCTATAAATATAATAAATACTGGGTTCAGATTTTAGGTATTCCTCCGTAATACATTTACGCATTGAATGAAAAAATAATATTAATAATAATTAGCACTTATCGGCCACATCAGAGATATTTTGTGAAAATCGGGAATAAATTCACCGATACAATCAAATGTGTGACGTAGGTATATTCATTCTAAAAAAACCGCTATGGGTGAGGAAGCGACGCTATTCACGTCTCACTTTCACTCTCTCAGTTCATTCGCTTCTCTCGCTCAGTAGGTCGGCGGCTTTCAGTAGAGGTGGTCGCTTTGCCCGTGTTGTGAACATTGGAAAAAAAAATTCACGTTATTAGCAATTAAATTTCAATTATTATCACTTTTGACTTCAAATTTAATTAATTTAAGCGATTGGCTATGAATATTCTTATTTTTCCGATTTTAAATTGCTCATTTTTACATCTGAGCTCGGCCAGAATCTAAAATTTTCTAAGTCAGTACACCAAGGCGAACATCTAGTAAATACATATATCCCAAAAATATCTCCGATTCTGGCCGAGATAGTCACATGCGTCCCTCAGCCTTCAGTCCCCAAACTGAATATCCCCAACCATTGAAGCGTGTATACCGGTACTAGTCCGAACATAATTCAGTCTTGTTTGTGCTCCCCTGAAGATGAGGTGTGCACCTTGAAACCGGTAGGGTTATACCGTTACAAAAAGTGGAATAAAAAGTGTTTGATAAAAATAGATTACTATGTCTTTAAACCTCCACAAAGTTAATACCTTAACTATAAACAATGTATTTTTGTAAAAAGTGTATATCTTCTCACACTGATTTTTAACTCAATTAAAAAATCTAATTTTCTCAGTTAATAATTTCCCAAATAGAATAACTTAATCTCTTCAACGTGATAGGATTATCAAATAATGAATGCAACAGTTAACTTACTGTCTCAGTTAAAATTATTGCTTTATCAAATTAAATATTTAATGAAAATGTTTGAATAAATCATTTCTAAGTTAATTAATCGAGTTAAAATATAATTGCCGAAAAATTTACAAATAAATCGCATTAATTATATAAGAGAGAAAATCAAATTAAATTATTTTTATTTTTCGACGATACACAATCGACCTTAATGACCCAGTTAGTAAGACACTGGGGTATCAGAGAGGACATAATGATGAATCGGGATCTAGGAAAATATTACACGGCCGAATGAATTAAATTTAAAAAAATATATATTATTAATTAATAAGTAAATATTGGTTTATTGAAAGCAACATTGTGTGAACATGTATTTAATACATTCCTAAATCGTACATACATCTCTAGATAAATAGTAGAAAATATTTAAAAAAAAATGGTACCAAAAGGTATGGGCTCATCTCACAACATCCCCTCGGTTGAGATACACCGCACCAATATAGGACGAGTTCGGCCACGAGGATATAAGATGTTTTTTTATGCCACACCCTTGTAGGTTAAGAAAAAAAAACAGAAAATTAATAAATGATCCACAAATACCACCTCGTATTAACTTATGTAAATAAATATCCACAGATTAAATCCACAAATACCACCTCATATTAACTTAAATAAATATCCACAGACGAAAGCCACAAATACCACCTCATATTAACTTAAATAAATATCCACAGATGAATTTCACAAATACCACCTTATATTAACTTAAATAAATATCCACAGATTAAATCCACAAATACCACCTCATATTAACTTAAATAAATATCCATAGACGAAAGCCACAAATACCATCTCATATTAACTTAAATAAATATCCACAGATGAAATCCACAAATACCACGTTATAGTAACTTAAATAAATATCCACAGATGAAATCCACAAATACCACCTAATATTAACTTAAATAAATATCCACAGATGAAATCCACAAATACCACCTCATATTAACTTAAATAAATATCCACAGATGAAATCCACAAATACCACCACATATTAACTAAAATAAATATCCACAGATGAAATCCACAAATACCACCTCATATTAACTAAAATAAATATCCACAGATGAAATCCACAAATACCACCTCATATTAACATAAATAAATAAATAAAGGTTTTTTTTATTGCAACATAGTATGTTACAGCGGCGGCTGGTCCCGAAATGCGTTGGTGCGCTGAGCACCAACGCACCTCGAGACGCTGAGCGAATATGAAATATCGCTGTCTCACGGTTTACTGTATATCTCTGTCTGCCCTATATGAATTAGCGTTTCCGTCCGGTGCGTATTGGAGATCGCTCCGGTAATATTGGCAAACTTGGCCGGTCTATATTTTGATTTTTTTTTTTAATTTTCACTTAAATAAAAATCCTCGTACTATTTGTCAGTATTCTTATATTTCATAGCGATATTTCATATTCGCTCAACGTCTGGAGGTGCGTTGGTGCTCAGCGCACCAGCGCACCTTGGGACCGTTCACCACTGGTTGGGAGGCAAGTATCTTACCAACTAGGCCACGAAGGTCGTCACTTGACTGGGTCCAAAATACCTCCGTTCCAATATCGCGTATGGTTGGTTGTCCTGTCACACATTTCAATCCCCATGACAACAATATATTCATTCTTAGATCTACACTGTGTCACGAAATTCTGATGATGACGATGGTATAATAATTGGAAAAAAATAATACAAGTTATAAAATTAATGATAATAATTATTCCTTTAAAGTCAATTACAATGCGCCAACTGATTACCACAGTTGGCCAGTACAGAAAATTAACTAACCGCAGGTTTTATTAGTTGCGGCAACACATTAATGGATGGCTTTAAATGTTGCCACAAAACCGAGACTTAAACTCTCTCGGTTTGATATTATGGCAAGTTTGCAACGTCTTTGAAAATAATATTTATGAGTTATTACATATTAATCATTGTAAATTTATTTCTGTGAATAAAAAAAAATATAGAAAATGTCTGTTTATAATTTGTCTAATATATGTTTTACAAAATTATATATCACATACTTTCGTTGTATAAAATACAATTCTGTGGATTAATTCCGATGTGCAAATAAATATCTTTCAACCGGGTACTAACGAGAATCGAACCCGCAACTCTCAGCAGGACGACAGGAGGCGTCAAACCAACTCAACAGTATCTATAGCGGATGGCAACACCTCTGGTAACCAATTTCCTATATCTTCTTCTTCCTCTTCTTTAAGGCCTGTTGTCCTGTTATGGTCCTGCATCATCGTTTCCCTCTTGTGACGTCGACTGCCAGCTGTCTTTCCATCTTTTGGGAGGTCGTCCTGGAGGTCTGGTTGCTTGGGGGATACTGTCCCTGGCAATTCTTACGGCTCTTGGTTTCGCCATTCTGGATACATGTTCGTTCCAGAACCTTCTTCTCTGTCGTCCCCATCTGACAATATCTTCAACTTCACACATCCTTCGGATTTCTGTGTTACGTACTCTATCACGAAGGGTTTTGCCAGCGATACTCCTGAGTACCTTCATTTCGCTGGTTCGAAGGAGATTTTTTGGTTCTGACAGTGTCGGCTCTGGACTCTATGCTGTATGTCATTATGGGGCGGGCACAGGTCTTGTATATCCTCACCTTGCTTTGAATGTTCATATACTTGTATTAGGTGTTAACATAAGTTGCGTCCGTTTTTTTTTTTCACATTTAAAAATAAGCACTAAATGTAAAACAAAATGGAAAAGGTTATATGTTATTCGAAAGACAATTTTCTGCTCTACAAGATATTTTGTTTACTTTTACGTTACATATATTAATTTATTTTATTACAAGCCTTCAAAATGGAATGTCAAGTAGACGAAAGTGAGCATTTTCGACACCTTCTGTTCGCGCTCAATCGAGGGAATAAAGCTGCTCGCGATATTTGCGAATCCCATTGATTTAAGATGGCGGTAGTGACTACAATTCATCTGCTTAGCCAATTCTACGGTGGTTTGAAGGGGATTTTCATGAATAATATGGTTTAAGCGGTCCTCACCGAAGTCCACTGGTCGCCCGGAACGCTCCATGTCTTTTAGGTCAAAATTACCGTCTTTGACACGCAAAAACCATCGACGAGCTGTCCTTTCATTCATAGCATCTTCGCCGTACACTTTGCAAATATCGTGAGCAGCTTTATTCCCTCGATTGAACGCGAACAGAAGGAGGTGTCATTTTTAAATATGAACGGACACAACTTATGTTAACACCTAATAGAATTGTCAATTTTTTAAAATGGTTTTCGAATATCGACTCATATAATTGTATAGTGACTTTAATTTAGTGGCACAAATAATCTTAATTTGTGTGAATTGCCCATTTGAAATAAAATAAAATAAATCTCAAAATGCTTTTTTTAAAGTATAGTATCGAAAATGTTGAAGATGTCAATATCCGCGGCTTTGTTTAAAAGGGACAGCTGTCGATACAGTGGGAGAGCAGATGGCATTTTAAAATTAGTTTCAATACTATATATTGAGTCATATATGTTAATTGCATAATGACTTTAATTTGGTGGCATAAATAATTAGTTTATTCATTTAAGACTTTTATTACAAATACAATCTGGTGGCTTTATTGTCAGGTAGCAATCTCTTCCAACCAACCAGACAAAAGTAAATTAATCAAGTTCGCAAAAAAAACATTCAAATGACTATCCATTCCCACAAAACCCATAAACATATACGTTAGCATATACCCACAAAACCCACAAAGACGGACAATCACCCGAACATTATTTTTCATATAAAGTGAGATATCATCAATCAAAGGAAAAGGAAGGGATGGTGGAGAGGAAAGATAAATCAGGAATGAAACACGTTATTTTACTGACTAGAAATTAAGATGGTTTTTTTGTCGCTTTTTAAAGCATGCCAAGGACGAAATCATCCTTGCTTGGGTGAATAGCCTATTAAAAAAAGAAGAAAAAAATGCGACAGAGTATGCGCTTCAGTAATTGTGTTGTTCTCCCACAACATCTGTCTCCCTACTACCAGACACGGATCACTTCCATAACTCTATTGAAATGGCGACAGATTCCTCGTCTTCGAGGTCCAGCCACGAGGATAAAGACTGAACATGGAGATTCTGGCAGATTACAAACATTATATTTGAACAATATAATGAAACAAAGAACCTAGTTATGCGGACTTATATGATAATATAAAACCATACAAGTTATATCTGGTATAATATTGCCGTATATAACAACTGTCAAGTGCGGAAAGCTCTCAATTCAGTGCCGGGTATTTGTAGCCTCCGCCCACACTATGATAATCCAATCATTTTTCTCGCCTACGCAATGTCAAACTCGCATGTATATATTATACAATCATAATATCATTTATAAATCTATTTTCCAGTGTTTCTAAACATATAGTGCGTATTTATGTTTGATTAATAATAATGACAATTTATATCTTGCATCTTCAAACAAATGCTTCTCAATTTCGCTCTAATTCGAAACTATTATTCTTATTAAACTTTCTGTAGACTCTCTAGAGTCCGTTACTGCAGGATTGTCCTCCTGTGATGCTGAGCTCCAGCTATCTCTCCATCGTTTCGGGGGTCTCCCTGGTGGACGCCGTCCATCCGGCACCCCATGCAGAGCTATGTATGGAATTCTTGTGGAATTCATTCTTTGCACATGTTGGTATCAATATCGTCGACGCTGTCGTCCCCATCTGACCATATCTTGGACCGCACAGACCTCTCGAATTGTGGTGTTCCTTACACGATCACGCAAAGTCTTCCCAGCAATAGCGCGCAGAGTTCTCATTTCCGTTGTCCTTAGCATACTTTTGTCCTGACAGTGTCCGCCCTCGCTTCGATGCCATATGTGAGGATAGGTCGCACACAGGTCTTATAAATGCGTAACTATTATTTATAATTGTTGTAATTTATTTTTAACAAACACTGTTTATTCCACTTTTTTATACAATGTCTTTAAACCTCCACAACGTTAATGCCTTAACTATAAACAACATTATAATTGTTATTTGTTTTCATCAAATAAAATATAGGAAAAGAGCTTACGTATATAATTTAATGGAAACATAGCCATCCGTGAATGCTTTTTGAGTTCGTAACCCAATAGAAACTGCTGAAATGCGCATGCTAAGATGGTCAGCAGGTGTGTCCCTAAGAGACAAAATAAAAAGCTCACGCATTCGTGGAAGCCTAGGTGTTACAGACATCAACAGCAAGATGGAGGAGAGGAGATTGAGATGGTATGGGCACGTTGGACGCAGAGCACCCGATCACATTGTGAACCAGGCAATCTCCATGGATCTTCCTCGAATAACAACCAGAGGAAGTCCAAATAATTCATGGGTGACAATGAGTTGGGATGGAGCCAGGGAGAAGATAGCCATCCGTGAATGCTTTTTGAGTTCGTAACTCAATCGAACAAACACATCGGCCTTTGTTGAAAGTGTGGCATATTAAACTATCAATAAATGGCAGAGCTTTTACAATGCCAGGATTGAAACTCTCGAACAGATATTGAAGGTTTGAGTTCGTAACCCAATCGGACAAACACATCGGCCTATGTTGAAAGTGTGACATATTAAACTATCAATAAACGGCAGAGGTTTTACAATGCCAGGATTGAAATTCTCGAACATATATTGAAGGTTTGAGTTCGTAACCCAATCGGACAAACACATCGGCCTATGTTGAAAGTGTGACATATTAAACTATCAATAAATGGCAGAGCTTTTACAATGCCAGGATTGAAACTCTCGAACAGATATTGAAGGTTTGAGTTCGTAACCCAATCGGACAAACACATCGGCCTATGTTGAAAGTGTGACATATTAAACTATCAATAAACGGCAGAGGTTTTACAATGCCAGGATTGAAATTCTCGAACATATATTGAAGGTTTGAGTTCGTAACCCAATCGGACAAACACATCGGCCTATGTTGAAAGTGTGACATATTAAACTATCAATAAATGGCAGAGCTTTTACAATGCCAGGATCGAAACTCTCGAACAGATATTGAAGGTTTGAACTTATGCCAAATGACACTTTATTTTCTTCAGGAGTGTCGCGTCCGTATGTTTCACGGGAGATACAATTTTTTTATAAAATTCGGGCCACCAATCTTTCAAATTGAACGGTGTTACCATTAAAAAATGACAGCAGTGTGTTGCCAACATTCCTACTGTAACTTGAAAACATAATATGTTAAAAAGGTCATCATTGATTTATTATTGAAGTTATACCAATGTTTTTATTAAATATTCAATGAAACCCTTTTTACAGGGAACTATTTTATTTTCAAAGTTTATACCACCAAATTCAGATCGGTAACAGGAGTCTTGTGTGACCCAAAAATGCCTATAAAACTGAAAGGAAAAGGTATAGCAGACTATCGTTAGACCCGCAATTATGTATGGTTCAGAATTCTGGACTATGTACAGCTCCTACTCTAGGCAACTTGAAACAGCAGAAATGCGAATGCTTAGGTGGTCGGCAGGAGTATCACTGAAAGATAGAATTAAGAACTCACGCATTCGTGGTAGCCTGGGAGTCACTGATATAAATAGTAAGCGGGAAGAGCGACAGCTGAGATGGTACGGGCACATTAGACGGAGAACACCAGACTATACTGTACATCAGGCAATGTCTGTGGATTTCCTCGGCAGCCGTCCAGAGGAAGACCAAAGAACTCCTGGATGACTCAATGCTCCAAAATCCTGCAGAGAAACGGCCTAGATGAAAGCGATCCCCAGAACCGAAGAACATACAGTCTGAGAACGAGAAGAGCCGACCCCAACAGCCTACCTAGGTAATGAGTTGGGACGGTGCCAGGAAGAAGAAAAGAAAAAAGTTTGTACCGCCACCAAATGGCGTGATTAAGTCCGAATGATTTGAAACTTACAGATCACATAGAAAAGATGTTTTTGAACAGAGTGGCATCATTAAGTCAATTTGTCAAAAAATGTTTTTAGCATGGAGTAACCCAAATGAAAAATGACGTTTATACATACTCGTATAAACCAAAACACGAAAAATGAAAATAAATAATCAGTAACACTTTTATTGCAAATACTATTCCAACCAACCAAACAAAAGTAAATGAAGCAAGTTACATGGTCGCATAAATCATTCAAATGACTATCCATCCCCACGAAATCAATAAACACATACGTGAGCATATGCCCACGGACCCCACAAAGACAGACAATCACGCGAACATTCCTTTTCATATAAAGTGAGATATCATCAATAAAAGGAAAAAGAAGGGATGGTGGAGAGGAAAGTAAAAGAAAAATCAGGAATGAAATACGTTATTTTACTGACTAGAAATTAAGAGTTTTTTCAGTCGCTTCTTAAAGTATGCCAAGGACGGAGCGAGTCTTATATTGGTGTGTAACTGATTCCAGAGTCTCACTGCATGAACAGTAAAGGACGATGTAAAAAATGAGGAGCGGTGAACTGGAAAGGCCAATAGACAACCTCTGTTTGAATGTAGCGCTAATCCGTAATTGGAAAAACGTTGAAATATAATTATTAATAAGGAGATAACTCACAAACACGCACACATATCCCCCGAAAAGAGAGAAAGAAAATAAGAAACCAAATCTGTAACTATTTAGATGTTTAGAACATTTCTGAAGGTGCTATAAATAAGAACACGGCGTGATAGTGATAATGAGAATGTAATTACCTTCAAAAGAAAAAGGTTTGACACGTTAAAAAATAACACTACAACTTTGTTCTTCCAAATAGTTAAGAAAAAAACCATTCTAAATTTCCTGTTTCGAACCCGTTGCTTCCCTTTTGAGAAATCTCACCCAGTCATGCAATCACGAAATATCAACGCCTCTAGAAAAACATTATCAAAAAAAAAAAAAAAATCAAACCGGCCTATTATTTTCTATCGGAATTCCGACTGTATGGTTCTGAACCCAGACAACTTCAGAAGTAAAAGAGCTTAAAAATTCACACAATAATAACTTTTATTACATATATAACAAAGCGTCTAAATTTCCTTACACTTGTATCAGATTGGACCACACACGTCGTCTTGTATCTTTGTTGGAGCCGATCGGTGAGTTTTTTAAAATATGTACATACTAGGGAATCAATTTCAAAATCGGAACGTCTTAAAAATTAAATAAAATTGTATACTAATTTAGTATTTATGTGTAATATAAATAAGTTTTAAAATTGCTTGTATTTAAAATTAACAAGGTCCGTCCGGTTCAGATACAAAACATTTTAAGTCATTTTGTATTTTTTTTAGAAAAGTTAAACTTAATTGTATTTTTGTTAAGGTCGATTTTCGGTCGCTCGTCAGTTTTATTTGGTGTGATGAATTTCGAGTTCCTGCTTTAATGTTCGGGTCGGTTCGTTGGTAAAAAAAATGTTAACAAAAATATATAACCCCGGTGTCGTGGGCACGTCTTGTTAAGTCGTTTTTATCTCTGTCTCTCTCTCTCGGGAGAGATATTATATTATCGTTACTTAATTGCTGGTCAAGACGCTGTGTTATCTGCCTGAAGTCATTTTAAATTCAACAAGAAAACAACATCTAAGAACCACAGAATGTGTTCTGCGAATTGATTCAGATGTCCACTAAAATGGCAATAGGGCGAATATCAATTTAATGTTGCCTTTTTTTCTGATTACGATGGTTTATGAACTATCGCAGTAACTCTGACATACTTCAAACTGTGGTGGCTTTGTAGTACAATCATATACCTGTATGGTACTTCGTAGATCTGCTTTTTTGTAGTTACTTCCTATGTATTGGGTGGCAACATACTCGTAAGTTGTGCCCGTTTTTTTTTTTCAATTTAAAAATGAGCACCAAAAGTAAAACAAAATGGTAAAGGTTATACGTCATTCGAAAGGAAAATTTCTGCTCTACAAGATATTGTGTTTGCTTTTACGTTACATATATTATTTTATTTGATTATAAACCTTCAAAATGGAATGTCAAGTAGACGAAAGTGAGCATTTTCGACACCTCCTTCTGTTCGCGTTCAATCGAGTGAATAAAGCTGCTCGCGATATTTGCGAAGTGTACGGTAAAGATGATATGAATAAAAGGACAGCTCGTCGATGGTTTTTGCGTTTCAATGACGGAAATTTCGACCTGAAATACATGGAGCGTTATATATTATTTTATTTGATTACAAGTCTTCAAAATGGAATGTCAAGTAATGTTTGAAGGGGATTGTCATGAATAATATAGTTTAAGCGGTCCTCATCGAAGTGCACTGGTCTTCCGGAACACTTCATGTCTTTCAGGTCGAAATTTCCGTCTTTAAAACGCAAAAACCATCGACGAGCTATCATTTTATTCATAGCATCTTCACCGTACACTTCGCAAATATAGCGAGCAGCTTTGGCAGCTTTATTCCCTCGATTGAACGTGAACAGAAGGAGGTGTCGAAAATGCTCACTTACGTCTACTTGACATTCCATTTTGAAGGCTTGTAATCAAATAAAGTAATATATGTAACGTAAAAGCAGAAAATTTTCTTTCGAATGAAATATAACATTTACCATTTTGTTTCACTTTTGGTGCTTAATTTTAAATTGAAAAAAAAAACGGACACAACTTATGTTAACACTTAATATGTTATACTCAAGATCATGGCCGCGCGATAACACACTGAATTATCATCACTGCTTCGAATCCCGCGCTGTGCTACTCCCTTCGAATGAGACAGGTATTGTTTCTGCCTAGTATTCAGGTTTTCAGTTCAGTTCGATTCCACCACCACCTATACTGTTATGGGGAACAAAATAAGTCTCTATCCAGCGCGATCTTCACTAGAAGATCCAAACATTATATTTATTATGAGCGCGACTTCACGTAGTGACAAAGAAGGAACTGCCCAAAAGAAATCCATCTCCGCTGGCGATACACCTGAGTGTAGAAAAAATAGTAGTAACAACAGACTTAAGGTCCGATATCATGGAAGAAATAGAATTACTCGCAGCGCAGTCAAATTTTCCTTAGAAAGTGCCTTAAGGCCTGTAGTTCAAACCAGCGGCGGCGAGTAGCACAACGGGGGATTCGAACCGGCGACCTTCCACATGGAAGTCCAGTGCGTCACCGCACGGCCATGCACCTCCAATTTTTTTTATCTTGTAAAGATAAATAATCGATTGAATATTTTATGCGACTATGTAACTTCGTTTATTTACTTTGTCTGATTGGGTTAGGTTATGTTAGGTTCGTTTAGGTTAGGTTAGATTAGGTTAGGTTAGGTTAGGTTAGATTAGATTAGATTAGGTTAGGTTAGGTTAGAAAAAGTTGCCGCCTGGCAATAACTCAGCCAGGTTGTTTTTACATTGAAGTGTTTATATGCATTGAATTAAATATGCATTGAATATTTTGCCGGTCCATTCCGTCTCTGATAAAAATTGTTTACTGTCCGTTGACTTCGTTAACAATCCGATTACACTAAATGAACTGTGGCCAACGATTTCTCGCGTATAATACTTATTTAGAGGTCTCGGAGGGGAATTTTCGATTTTTATTTATTTTTTTGGTGTTTTTTGTATTAAACCCCCAAAATGTAAAAGGTTGCACCTCGCTCCTTCATGAGCGACAAGGCCTACCGACGACATCGACATTTTGTCACCGATTTTGCTTTTCTTTTGAATACAACATTAAAAAAAAACCCGTGTAAATTATTTAAACTTTTAGGCGTGTTGTATGACAAAACAATATATATTTACTAGTTGCAACCCGTGAAATATTCACGGAAGTAAAACAAATTCTACATTTTAGAAATACCGAATGGAGCAAGATCAGCTTAAAGTGTTTTGGGTTCATTAATGTTTCAAGTTTAAAATAAAAAGAGGTGCATCTTGATTGATGAATTATTTAATTCTCAAAAATCTCTTTATACACGATGTGATGTTTTGTGTATAAACATTACTGTTGTTCAATTTATGGTAAATCCTTGATAAAGTTTTCCTCCAAGACTTGTTTCAGATATATTGACTGTAATTTTTTCGCGTTTACGACATTGTGGAAAAGTCACATATAATTGTCGGCATTCAAAAAAAGAGCATAAAATAAATAAACACAAGTAATTATAAGGTTCAATATAATAGGAAATAAATGAATTATTTAATGAATTACAATTCAAAATAAATTCGCATCGTCCCCTTTTAAACCGGTTCGTTTCGTATAATTTCAATCTGTTTCGAAGTAGTAAACACAAGTAATTATAAGGTTCAATATAATAGGAAATAAATGAATTATTTAATGAATTACAATTCAAAATAAATTGGCATCGTCCCCTTTTAAACCGGTTCGTTTTG
This sequence comes from Odontocerum albicorne, assembly GCA_949825065.1. NCBI lineage: Eukaryota > Metazoa > Arthropoda > Insecta > Trichoptera > Odontoceridae > Odontocerum > Odontocerum albicorne. The sequence goes on from OX463867.1 coordinate 1,864,050, forward strand.
TATAATTTCAATCTGTTTCGAAGTAGTAAATACAAGTAATTATAAGGTTCAATATAATAGGAAATAAATAAATTATTTAATGAATTACAATTCAAAATAAATTGGCATCGTCCCCTTTTAAACCGGTTCGTTCAGTATAATTTCAATCTGTTTCGAAATATTCCTCTCTCGCTCTCTTGTATTCAAAATTCAATTCTCGTATTCTTTCTTTGGCGACAACCGTACGGGTTTTGGCCTATTTATATTATGATTTATTTCACGACACAACAGTGTATGTTACAAAGATTTCTCCTCTCCATTGTCTCTACACGACAGAGTGTGGATATTATCCCTGGCTTTATCCAAGTGTCTTCTTACTGGGGATGCTTATGGTAGTTACAGATCATTGGAGAGGGGAAGATCTCTTCGATTGGGTGGCCACTTTATTTGTTTGCTCTGTGGTAATCTAGTCAACCCATCCGTCCTGAACAGTCTTGGTTTGTTGTATGTTCCGGATAATTATTTGAGACAACGCTCCCATAGATTATTCTATCAACCTATAAGTGGAACCAGCCTGCCTTTGGAGATGCCAGTGGTAGGTAGAGCAATCACACTGTTTAACCATGTGTGTGGTATACATAGGTAGATATTGACCTAAAAGCTGACCAAAGGCACGCTGGGTGGACGGAATATATAAGCAAGCAGTGACTCCGTAACACCAATTCGCAAAGGACACGATATTTCAGAAAAAACTTGGAGAAGTCTAATTCCTGTCTAATTTTTCGAGCCCTCATTTACACCAGTTATTGTATAACCCAATCCAACGCCCATCGGTGCCAAGTATCATGTTGAATTTTATTCAAAATATCTGTTACTAGCTGTGAAAAATCAGTAAAGGAAGTAAATTGTTTCGACCTAACTAATATTCATTTTTACTAACTTTTAGGTATATTTTTGCTGCTGTATTTCATATATGTTTACTGTATTATTGTATTACACTTTCGTTGCACACAGTACAACCTGGCGGGCCTATTGCCACGTGACAATATCATCCAGCCAACCAGAAATATATTAACCCTTACAGGCACAGGTAAACATCACTTATTTTTACTCAGACTGCACAAAAAATAACAAGTCAAATTTCTCATTATTTTTTTTAATGTGTTTGAAAAATTATACATACAAATGCTAAATTAACATATTTCCACTTCCTCGGTAGGTCAAGGAACTCCTGGTGAGGTGGTAAAACTAACTTATGTACCACTAGTCCATATTTCCACTGGTACTTCTAATGTACCAACAAATAATGCCGAAATACATCCAAGTAAAATTAATTTTTAACCTAAATATAAATTTACCACAATTACTGAAGTCAATTTTATCACAACACAACTATTTTTTATTAAAATTTAATACAAATATATAACGTTTTCTTTTATACGCACAAGTCGGCACACCAAGAACAACTTACTTTCAATAATATTAGAAGCTAAATGAATTTGACCAGGACCAGACCTGCAGCTGTGCGGATATGAGTCATAAGTATTATATTATACGAAGTGGTACATAATCTGAGCGTTCGTGCAGCAATAGAGAGATATTTAATAAGTGGTACGTTGCGTGTTCCATTGTGCAGTACTGCGTAAAAAAAAAGTGGTACATGACGTGGACCACTAAGCCTGTAAGAGTTAGGTATGAATTAAGTTAAGCCTTAAGTGAAAATCAAACTGGAATCTTTTTTAAAAAAATCAAGATTCCAGCGTGATTTTAACTCGCAACCTCAGGACTGAGAGGCAGGCGTTTTACCAACTCGACTACGAAGGTGTGTTGAAGCTTTGTATTTAGATTTATTTATTTTTTTCTTGTTACCGTATATAATTTCTCTTAAGCTTTGTAAATAATTTCTCTTAAGATTTGTAAATACTATAGTTTATCTTAAACTTTGTAAATAATTTCTCTTAAGCTTTGTTAATAATTTCTCTTAAGGTTTTGTAAGTAATTTATCTTAAGCTTTGTAAATAATTTATCTTAAGCTTTGTAAATAATTTATCTTAAGCTTTATAAATAATTTCTCTTAAGCTTTATAAATAATTTATCTTAAAGTTTGTAAATAATTTATCTTAAGCTTTGTAAATGATTTATCTTAAGCTTTGTAAATAATTTATCATAAACTTTATAAATAATTTATCTTGAGCTTCGTAAATAATTTCTCTTTAGCTTTGTAAATAATTTATCGTAAGCCTTGTAAATAATTTCTCTAAAGCTTTGTAAATAATTTATCTTAAGCTTTATAAATAATTTCTCTTAAGCTTTGTAAATAATTGAATTTAACCTGCGTATGTGACCTTTATGAAAATAAATCTTTGCAGATATTTTAATATTTATTATATTTTTACTAATTTTATACAACCTATTACAAAAATATAATATAAAATATTTAGTAACATACTCAACAAAAGATTCCAGGTAGATAAAATTAGGCATTCTATCCTCGACAGACGGGACATCGTACATTATAATGACGTTAGGGTCGAGGCCGAGTACATAAGAAACCGGCCCGACCGCATGCTGTAGCCGAGGGTCTCGGGATCGAAGCTGGGTGGAGCTAATCTTTTGATTTATCTATTAGACCGGCCTCCAATCCCGGCGGATTTGTTGAGTAAATACTCGGAATATTATGTTGTGTGTGTTGCTAGCTTCTTTTTATCTATTTTAATCATCATCATCAATATTTTTTCAATTTATTTACCACCATGGAAAAAAGATATATTGGTAAAGATAAAAAAAATGCAGCATAATTAATTATTCTAAAAGAGTAGTAGGTAAGTCTTTAAAAAAAATTATTGAGCTTTTGTTGATAGTCCTGTGGCAGTCTGCCTCTTAGTGTTAAAGATACGGGTGACATGTCCAGCTTTAGGAAGCACTTCACTGTACCGTTTTAGTTTGGTCTTATCAAAATGTATTATTGTATGTAAACACTACACCTAAAGATGAATGTGTCACTAATAAACTTCCTGCCCGGTAAAAAAAAAACAATCTCCACGACACAACTTCGCTTTCCAACTCAATCGACGTTGGATTGGCGATGGTATCTTCGACTACGAAGCACCAACAACGAACGAATATGTGATTATTATCAAAACTTACCATCATTTTCAAATTCTGCACCTAAAATTTATTTAAAAAATGGCTAATCATAATAAAAATTATTAACCCTTTATAGGACGGTCAGAACATAGTGGTATATAAATATACCACCCATTATAAGGGATATATTTCATACATACTTGTTCCTAAAATGCTCCTTATAGCTTAAAAACATTTTCATTTACGTACAGTGGTAAGGTTAACTACCATCCAACATAAAGTTACCGTCAATCGCCTAATAAATAGTCTTTTTTTTAACCTAGCGAATTTATTGCCATGTGGCAATCTCTTCCAATCAACCAGAAATATGTTTTTATAGGCCGTAAGTGTTAACCAGACTGGAATCCTATTTAAAAAAATCTAGTTTCTAGCGGGGATCGAACCCGCTACCTCCGGATCGGCAGACAAGTGTCTTACCACCAGGCCACGGAGGTCGTCATGTCTGTGTACTTAAGGAACATAATAACGAAGGTTTGTTAGCTGTAACGAAAAATGAATGTGTCCTATAAAGGGTTTTAAAGAACAATTTATGAAGTACCTTATTATGATTTCTGCAAAAAAATCATTGTTTAACAGTGTAATTTTATAGATTATGCAATGAATTGTTATATAAAAGGGTGTAAGTTTCTGGGAAATAATTTTAAATAACTTATATGGACAAATAATAAAATATAATGTTGACCAGAGATTTTCAAAGAGTGTGACTTGGGACGCCATAGGATATTTTTCCTATGGCGTGCAATGGTCTAAATTTAATATTCAAATTCAAAGTTTCATCTGAACATCCATCCTGTCGTGTAGCTGATGACTGAGCATTGTGACTCCCATGATAGCCTTTGACGACTTTTCTCCATACATCCCTACACTCGGCAGCACGAAGAAAGATCACAAAACGGGCAAAGTGACCACCTCTACCGAAAGCCGCCGACCTACTGAGCGAGACGAGCGAGCGAACTGAGATTATATTTATTGCGTTCCCATATACCAAAGTAGAGTGAGAATAAATAATACTTGAATAGCGTCGCTTCCTCACCCATAGCGGTTTTTTTTAGAATGAATATACCTACGTCACACACTGGCACACTTTTGATTGTATTGGTGAATTTATTCCCGATTTTCACAAAATATCTCTGATGTGGCCGATAAGTGCTTATTATTATTAATATTATTTTTTCAATTAGACTTTATTGGTCGTTTTATTGGTCGTCGTCTACTACCACTTTCACTTACACTTTAGTCAATATTTCGTCACCCATCTGTTCAGTATGCACAATCTACCTCAACGTGCTCTTTTTATCCTACTTAATACTGTTGCTTACTGTGCTAAAAAAACTTGCCCGTTCCGGCGCTGTGTGTTCAACACACATGTAAAAATAAGCGATTTTAAATCGGAAAAATAAGAATATTCATAGTCAATCGCTTAAATTAATTAAATTTGAAGTCAAAAGTGATATTAATTGAAATTTAATTGCTGAAAACATGAAAAAACATCGGGCGACGTACGCAAAATGGGCGAAGTGACCATCTCTACCGAAAGCCGCCGACCTACTGAGCGAGAGAAGCGAGTGAACTGAGATTATATTTCTTTCGTTGCCATATACCGAAGTAGAGTGAGAGTGAGACGTCAATAGCGGCGCTTCCTCATCCACAGTGTTTTTTTAGAATGAATATACCTACGTCACACACTGGCACACGTTTGATTGTATCGGTGAATTTATTCCCGATTTTCACAAAATATATCTGATGTGGCTGATAAAGCTAATTATTATGAATATTATTTTTTCATCCAATGCGTAAATGTATAACGGAGGAATACCTAAAATCTGAACCCAGTATTTATTATATTTATAGAGATATTAAAGTGTTTAGAAGCAATGTATACTAGTTACACATCACAGGGAGGGAAGGGTTAAAGACGCCGTGAAACGGACAAGTTTTAGAGTCACTTTCGTAGAATTTACAGTATAAAAAAGTTCGAAGGAACTTTTCGTTTTTATTTGGTTTAAATTAACTGGTTATGCTTATTGGCTCCCGTGGACGATGGTCTGGTAGAAAAAGTTTATTTACAATGGTGCTTTTGTATTCAGTAATTATTTTTAACTGTTTCCATGTATATTTATAGTGAATTTCTTATAACTTAGTATTTTTTTAAAGATTATATATATTTTAACAATGAGTACAGTACCCGGCGGTAAGTAATACACACCGGGCTTAAGAAAGAGACTGTCGGCCATAATCGGCAAACTTCGGCTTTGTAGAGCGTCGTACACAAAAAAAAGTACTGAAAAGTCCATAAACTCTGTATACGATACAATTTTGTGTTTGAGTTTTGTGAAGCACAATAGATGGCGATAGAGCCTTTGTCAAATCGTTTGGTGTTTATTAATATATATATTTATTGATTTTATATTTGTGTTGCGACATCCTGGAATGTTTCCAAAATAAGCATTATGTTCCCCCGCCTAGTGTTCAAAATTACCCTGAGCTGTGAAAACCTATCCATTTTCTCATCCTGCTGACAGTTCATAGTTGCCATGTTTACATTGCCGCCAAGGTAAAGATTTTTTAAATTATTTTTTTGACGCTTCTTGACAATAGATGGCAGTGAATTTACATGTAATAATATAATCATACAAAATAGATCAATTTATAATTTTAAAGTGAATTTAAATGTGAACGAGACAGGATTTTTAACAATTTGATCTTATAGAAAGACACAGATTTATTGTTATTAAAATATTAACATTTTATTTAATATACAATATTCCCCCGTTATCTGCAGGGGATATGATACAAAGCCCCAGTGGATTCCTGAAACCTCGGATAATATTTAACCCAATATTGTTTTTTTTCTATACATTTATGCCTATGATAAAGTTCTACTTATAAAATAGGCACTGTAAGAGATTAATAAAAATTACAAATTAGAACAATTATAACAATATATTGTAATAAAAGTTATTTGAATGTGATCTTTCTCTCTCGAAATGTACTTGTATCGGACGTGTGCCGTCACCCTTGTGTGTGTATGTGGTATAATGATATCGACAATGCTGTGTAGATCTGGAGGCAAATTCACCGAAATACTCGTAGATAAACTATGTATGAACTCAAAACTTTTTTACAACCCATTTATTAGGTGTTAACCTAAGTTGTGTCCGTTTTTTTTCCAATTTAAAAATGAGCACTAAAAGTAAAACAAAATGGTAAATGTTATACGCCATTCGAAAGAATATTTTCTGTTCTAGAAGATATTGTGTTTGCTTTTACGTTACATATATTATTTTATTTGATTACAAGCCTTCAAAATGGAATGTAAAGCAGACGAAAGTGAGCATTTTCATTTAATCGAGGGAATAAAGCTGACTAGGCTGCTCGCGATATTTGCGAAATGTACAGTGAAGATGTTATGAATGAAAGGACCGCTCGTCGATGGTTTTTGCGTTTCAAAGACGGTAATTTCGACCTGAAAGACATGGAGCGTTCCGGTCGATCAGTGGACTTCGATGAGGACCGCTTAAACCATATTATCCATAAAGATCCAGCTTTATTCCATCGATTGAACGCGAACAGAAGGAGATGTCGAAAATGGTCACTTTCGTTTACCTGACATTCCATTTTGAAGGCTTGTAATCAAATAAAATAATATATGTAACGTAAAAGCAAACACATTATCTTGTAGAGCAGAAAATTATCTTTCGAATGACGTATAACTTTTACCACCCAATGTTAACACCCAATATATTATATTCAGTTGAAAGAAATTGACAAAAGGCAAAATACCCACAAGATACTATTGTGTAATATAAATTAACAAAACGCACATTTCAATTGAACATTTCTGAAAAGTACTTAAAAAAAAGTTAAATAAATTAGTGCAGGATATAATTTTTTTTTGTTTTGTATGTACTCGTATATTAAAATATTTGAAAATTCACGCTCAACCCTCGATGAATTGATTAACAGTTTCAAAAAAAAAACAGAACAAAAAGTTTTGAAAACAAAATCCAAAATTCTCCATAAATATTTACAAAACAAAGAGGATTGTCTAAGCCCAGGTAGAGGTAAATTAGGTGAAATAATTAAGGTTCGCCTGTGATGCGTTTTGAAAAACACATTCAATATTTTGACTCGACGACGCTATGGGGGGCGACGTATTCCGAGACAGGGCTGACGCTAAACAAAGCATCATTGTGTTTCGGATTAGGGTTTTGAAAATGTGGGTGTTTTACTTTATTGAGTATAAGTTTATTTTGTAAAAAAAGCTATCTCCACGCTAGTGGAGAGTTGTTGGATGGACTGGAGAGGATCCAACACCTTAGGTATCTCCAAGGTAGTGGAGAGTTGTTGGATGGACTGGAGAGGATCCAACACCTTAGGTATCTCCAAGGTAGTGGAGAGTTGTTGGATGGACTGGAGAGGATCCAAAACGTTAGGTATCTCCACGCTAGTGGCGAGTTGTTGGATGGACTGGAGAGGATCCAAAACCTTAGGTATCTCCACGCTAGTGGCGAGTTGTTGGATGGACTGGAGAGGATCCAACACCTTAGGTATCTCCAAGGTAGTGGAGAGTTGTTGGATGGACTGGAGAGGATCCAAAACGTTAGGTATCTCCACGCTAGTGGCGAGTTGTTGGATGGACTGGAGAGGATCCAAAACCTTAGGTATCTCCACGCTAGTGGCGAGTTGTTGGATGGACTGGAGAGGATCCAACACCTTAGGTATCTCCAAGGTAGTGGAGAGTTGTTGGATGGACTGGAGAGGATCCAAAACGTTAGGTATCTCCACGCTAGTGGAGAGTTATTGGATGGACTGGAGAGGATCCAAAACGTTAGGTATCTCCACGCTAGTGGCGAGTTGTTGGATGGACTGGAGAGGATCCAACACCTTAGGTATCTCCAAGGTAGTGGAGAGTTGTTGGATGGACTGGAGAGGATCCAAAACGTTAGGTATCTCCACGCTAGTGGCGAGTTGTTGGGTGGACTGGAGAGGATCCAAAACCTTAGGTATCTCCACGCTAGTGGCGAGTTGTTGGATGGACTGGAGAGGATCCAACACCTTAGGTATCTCCAAGGTAGTGGAGAGTTGTTGGATGGACTGGAGAGGATCCAAAACGTTAGGTATCTCCACGCTAGTGGCGAGTTGTTGGATGGACTGGAGAGGATCCAACACCTTAGGTATCTCCAAGGTAGTGGAGAGTTGTTGGATGGACTGGAGAGGATCCAAAACCTTAGGTATCTCCAAGGTAGTGGAGAGTTGTTGGATGGACTGGAGAGGATCCAAAACGTTAGGTATCTCCACGCTAGTGGCGAGTTGTTGGATGGACTGGAGAGGATCCAACACCTTAGGTATCTCCACGCTAGTGGAGAGTTATTGGATGGCCTGGAGAGGATCCAAAACCTTAGGTATCTCCATGCTAGTGGAGAGTTGTTGGATGGACTGGAAAGGGTCTAAAAATGTTTTGTTCGGTTTATTTTTAATCTTAAAAAACATAATCAAATTTCTCAAATGATTTTAAAAAGAAACAGCGAAGAATTTCTACGTGCAAAGAACGTAAAATTATAAAAGACATAACTAAGAAAAAAATATGCAGGAATCATTTGAGAATTTTAAGGAGACGGAAGGGATATTGCGAATAAAGATAATGGAGGAACCAGGAAACATGTTATTTCTTTGTTTATTTATTTATTAATTAACACGTCTTGCTAATAAAATCTGGAGGGGTTATTGCCAGTCGGCAATCTCTTCCAACCAACTAGATAAAAGTAAATAAAGTAAGTAACATCATCGCAAAAGAACATTCAAATGACTACCTATCCCCACAAAATCCATGTACATATATGGTACGTTAGCATAAGACCCACAAAGACGAACAATCACCCGAACATATCTTTTCATATAAAGTGTGATATTATTAATCAAAGGAAAAGGAAGAGACGGCGTAAAAAATATATGCGCCAAAATGAAAAGAACAGTAAACACTCTCTGTTTGAGCGCATCAAAAATCAGGAATGAACCAAACTATCTCATAGTACTCTTTCCCATCTTACTAAATACCACATCTTTCCCATCTTACTAAATACCATCTCTTTCCCATCTTACTAAATACCATATATTTCCCATTTTACTAAATACCATCACTTTCCCATCTTACTAAATACCATATTTTCCCCATCTTACTAAAAACCATATATTTCCCATCTTACTAAATACCACCTCTTTCCCATCTTACTAAATGCCATCTCTTTCCCATCTTGCTAAATACCATCTCTTTTCCATCTTAATAAATACCATCTCTTTCCCATCTTACTAAATACTATATTTTCCCCATCTTACTAAATACCATCTCTTTCCCATCTCACTAAAAACCATATTTTCCCCATCTTACTAAATACCACATCTTCCCCATCTTACTAAATACCACCTCTTTCCAATCTTACTAAATACCATCTCTTTCCCATCTTACTAAATACCATATCTTTCCCATCTTACTAAATACCATATCTTTCCCATCTTACTAAATACAATTTCTTTCCCATCTTACTAAAGACCATCTCTTTCCCATCTTTGTAAATACCATATCTTTCCCATCTTACTAAAGACCATCTCTTTCCCATCTTACTCAATACGATCTCTTTCCCATCTTACTAAATACCACATCTTTCCCATCTTACTAAATACATCAGCATTAAGTTCACATTTTATTCCTTAATCTGTAATAAACTATCACCAAACTTATTCTACTAAGCATACTAACTTCTACAGTATTAATTCTGCTTTCTTCAGACTTTTTCCACGTCCAAAGTTGTTACTAAAATACTACTGTAGACTATCCTCTTAGGAGATTTTAATTTTGTCCAGTTCTAGTATAGGTACATGTTTAAATCCCCTATTGAGTTGGTTTCTCATCCCTACACATCCTTCAATATAAGTCTTCCATCATCTGAGAAAATACATAATAAAAACTAGAATTATTCTCCTTTATAAAATCTACATGACTCAACCCCGCGACGCACGTGTTGCAGGACAGATATATTACCAACCAGCAAACAAAGTTCATTACTAACTTAAAAATTAAAAAGAAAGGCTACAAATTATGAATACATGCCTAGAACTACCTGAAACCACCCCTGTGCACCTACCTGTCAAGCGATCTTTTAGAATAACATGAGCTCAACTAATAACAGCTCGTTCAGAAATCTTCTAATACTCTCCCGTCCATGTATCTCGCTGTCCATTCTTCTCAATAATTTCTCACGACGTCTTACACTCGTACTTTTAAAAGAAAGGCAGACTCAAGACTGAAATGCGTGGATAATTATTTCAAATTGTTAACTAAACAAAGGGAAACGTCTATTGATTCATTTTGGTGTTGTGTGGTTTTGATTTTTATTTTGTTTTGAATAGTAAGACATTATAATATGTGAATAGATTGGTGTCTTGGATATCTGCACGAAAGATTTATAAAGTGATATTAAATAAAAAAAAAGCGCTATCAGAATTGCTACGGAAAATATTTTGACCCTACATAGCGCCATCAGAATTGCTACGGGAATACATTTTGACGCTTCAAAGCGCTATCACAATTAATACAGGAAAACATTTTGACGCTTTGTATTGTATTGCATTACTTTTTCATTATAAATGTTACAGTACAACCTGGTAGACTTATTGCCATGTGGCAGTCTTTTTTTTTATGACGTGATAAGAGGAGTGGTGGGACAGTTAAGGATATTATACAATAGATATAGTATGTAAATTTGGCATCTATTTCTAACGTTCATCCAGTTCAACTCCTTCTGCTACGATGTTATGTGAATGTACTTTTATTTATTTATTTAACAATTTTATTGGAAATACAATCTGGCGGGCTTATTGCCAGGCAGCAATCTCTTCCAGCCAACCAGACAAAAGTAAATGAAGCAAATTACGTGGTCGCATACATCATTCAAATGACTATCCATCCCCACGAAATCCATAAACATATACGTGAGCACATGCCCACGAACCCCACAAAGACGGACAATCACCCGAAAATTATTTTTTATATAAAGTGAGATATCATCAATCAAAATGAAAGGAAGGGACGGTGGAGAGGAAAGGAAAAGAAAAATCAGGAATGAAACAAGTTATTTTACTGACTAGAAATTAAGAGTTTTTTCAGTCGTTTCTTCAAGCATGCCAAGGACGGAGTGAGTCTTATATTGGTTTGTAACTGATTCCAGAGTCTCACTGCGTGGACAGAAAAGGACGACGTAAAGAAAGAGGAGCGGTGAACTGGAAAGGCCAATAAACAATCTCTGTTTGAGCGTAACGCTAATCCATGATTGGAAAGACGCTGAAAATTTACTTTCTAAGTTCAAAAATAAATCTAAGACAAGCATTTTCAAGACGCTGTAATTTGTTCAGCTATTTTTCCGTAATATCCAAATAACAAACGTCCGCATAGTGCAAAATCGGAAAGAACAGAGATTGCACGAGTAAAATTTTGGTTTTAGTTGGTAGTAATCTCTGCAACACTTTAAGGGAATGGAGGCTGAAGAAGATCCTTCGGCTTACCTCATGTATTTGATCTAGCCATGAGAGAGTGTTACCTATTAGCACTCCTAGATTTTAAACTTTATACATTCTAGTTAAAATATATTACCTGTAATATAAAAAAAATCGTCATTCTTGACACAAATTTGAAACGTTAATTATTCACGCAGTTACCTCGATGACATTTCATTTTGAAATGACTTTTTTTCATCAATTTTTAACTTTTTTTATGTTTTTCATTTCACATCGTTTAACATAAAGGCAGGAAACGAATTCAGCACGCCTGTCAATTGGTGCTAATGTTTGCCAACAATATATTTTGCAGCTTTGTTAATAAATGTCTTGGACCCCTCTCGCTCGGCTCACAACGACGGACAATGGTGTCACAAAACAATGGAGTATTGAATAGGCATGCGACGAACAATGCGTTAGAAAAGAAAAGAAAAGAAAGACTGTTTTTGACTTTATTTATAATATTACAAGACAATTTACTTGTTGTGACTTCTTTTCCTTATTCTTATATTGATTTAACATTTTGATGGGACGTTGACATGGTTCATCCACGTAGAAAGAATGGATTATAATATAAAGTATCTACGATATCTATATATGAGTGAGTTTGGTGTCTATCCGTGGCTTTATCCTACTCAGTTTCTGCTGGGCATGCTCGGGTATAACTCATTGTGCGTAAGAAGAGATTTGCGTCTCCTGGTATACGTTGTCAGACTCGTTCGAGGAGTTGTAATGAGCTGTCCAGCATTACTACAAAGATTAGCGTTAAATGTTCCTAACAATTACACTAGACTGCGCCGGCAAGAACTGTTCTCAATGACATACGCAAGAACGGGTCTCCCAGCCGCTACTATATGCCTGTTGGAAGGGCCTTAACTCTTCTGAACGGGACTGCTTCGGATATTGACATATTTCATATCACATTACCAAAAGCAAAAGTAAATTATTTTCTAAGATTGAGCGCGTTAGAAAGCACTCATCAACGAATTTAAGTGACTTTGAATATATGTGTATGTTTGTATACATTATTTTTTATTTTATTTAATTTTTTTTATTCTATGTAATTTTTCTTTATTTTTTTAATTTTGGATCTTCCTCGAATAACAACCAGAGGAAGACCAAATAATTCATGGGTGGTGCAAAAAGATAACCTGATGCAGAGGCACGGTCTGCGGGACATAGTCCGGGACAGAAGAGCATACAACATGAGAACGAGGAGAGCTGACCTCAACAGTCTTCGCAGACAGTGAGTTGGGATGAAGTCCACTGGTCGTCCAGAACGCTCCATGTCTTTCAGATCGAAATTACCATCTTTGAAACGGAAAAACCATCGACGAGCTGTCCTTTCATTCATAGCATCTTCATTGTACACTTCGCAAATATTGCGAGCAGCTTTAGCAGCTTTATTCCCTCGATTGAACGCGAACAGAAGGAGGTATCGAAAATGCTCACTTTCGTCTACTTAACATTCCATTTTGAAGGCATGTTATCAAATAAAATAATATATGTAACGTAAAAGCAAACACAATATCTTGTAGAGCAGAATTTTTTTTTCGAGTGACGTATAACCTTTACCATTTTGTTTTATTTTTGGTGCTCATTTTTAAATTCGAAAAAAAAACGGACACAACTTATGTTAACCCCTACTACATTACATAAAACTAACAATAATGACAAATTGATACATCTTGTTACAAATTAGCAAAAATATGTCAGTTAGTTAAAATCAAATAATATTTGGCGACGTTCGTCAAAAGTCACTACGTTAGTCTGCATTGGCTAGGGATGGGGTATACGATAATTGGATTTTCGATTTTTTTATACATAAAATTAAATGTTCGTAATTAGTATTAATTCATAGTGGATCTTGGCATATTTAAAGATAGATACAAATCATACAATACATTAGAAAATCAGTATAATGAAAATTAGGAATTAAAACATCAGTTTAGAGAAAAACAAATTTTTCGATTTAAGAAAAAAAAACGATTCAATTTGTAAAAAAAAAAACGATTTTACCCCTTCCCTTTGAGATGACATTTCAAACGTCCCAGGGACCATGCTACATTTTCTTGAGTGTGGCAATTCTCTTTTGATTATCTTAATAAATCTTACTGAGATATTCAAGGCGTGATGCATGTGTATTTATATATAATATTTATTTATTTATTTAACACTTTTATTGCAATATAATCTGGCGGGTTTATTGCCAGGTGGCAATATCTTCCAGCCACCCAATACTGTATGTACAAATTTATAATTTAATTTGCATCCCATTGCAAAGGTACCTAGTTTGTTTACGACAGTCTGAGTTCATTATCAATTCTACAACACGTCACATATAGAGAAATATCAAGCTATTTATCTATATGTGATGTATTAGACTATTTATTTATATCAACGTACAATGACGTGCCGAAATCAATAAAGATAAAGGAAGGAAAACCATTTAGACAGTCGATCGGAGCGTGGTTGTTATTGCGACAGGATTTTGAGTACTTGGACTTTCAGGATGAATGATGTGTGGAAAAGATTTGTGTGGGCTCTTGAGTGTGGGTTTCTTCTTGCTGTTTTGATTTTTGTTGTTTTGTATTTGTGTATCTGTATATTTTTGTGTTAATTTTTATTCTTATGATTGTGTGCGGTATATTATGGGATGAACAAGTTTGGTCTTTCTGGAGTGATGATGTGTGAAAAGTTTAATTCCGCATGATGTTTCCAGTTGTAATTGAGTGTCACTGTTTGTCAGGTTGATGAGAACATGTAACGGGGTTTTGTTTTTGTGTAATAAAAAATCGGAAAGAAGTATCGATTTATTTTTTCATGTTAAATATCCTCAGTGAGATACAGGCAAAAACCTAGTTTACTGGGGATACGACAAATGAAAGGCAACAAACCCAGATCTATTAAAATAATGTATGTCTTAATTAAACTACCTGTTGTTTTTTTTGCAAATTATGTATATTTTTTGTCATGTGTAATAATAAATAAATAAATTTATTAACTTAAATTTAAAGCATGATAGTTGACTGTTAATGAGAAAAGAATACTATATGGACCGTAATACAGGATGACAAGGCAAAGATACCGACGCAGGACCTGATAATACTCCGATGATTAAACATGGTCCAATCAATAAGGCCTGTAGTTACTTATTCTCGTTACTTGTTTTTTCTCCTTTTTGTGAGAGCGATCATCATCGATTGCCGCGGTGCGGCCGGACAGCATAAAGCGGGACGAGAGGGCAGCCGGATAGCCAGCCAGGCAGACCTGGAGACGGTGGTGCGCTTAATGCTGTGCATGTGTGTTGGTGGGGCTAGCAGCGAGAACAAGATGTTCCATCTTGAACAAGTCATTTGGGAAATAATTGTAGCGTGGAATCGATACCAAGGCAAACGGGGATTCAATCAAGTTTTGCGAATAATATATTTATTCTGTTAAACCTGCTGGAGAGAATTTTCAACTCGTTTATGTCATCACGATGTGTCACTTGCGAGGTAGGTAAAGAAAACAGATCTCCTAATTTTTTTTTATCTAAGCACATAATATTTTTTTAAAATTTCTTTCATTTCACCTGGCGAGTTTATTGCCATGTGGCAATCTCTTCCAACCAACCAGAAAGATGTTTTAATGGGTCTTAAGTGAAAACCAAACTGGAATTCCTTTTTTTAAATTGGGTTCCAGTGAATATCGGACCCGCAACCTCCGGATCGGCACACAAGTGTCTTACCACCAGGCCACATTTTCTACTTACTACAAGTATATGTAAAATACTTATTATATAAGGTTAAATACAGGTAATTTTCTCGGATGTAAAATGACATACGTGTCGACGCTTTTCAAACCCAGGTATGACCTTTTTGAGATAAATATACCAAAATGTAGTCCTGGATAAATCTGCATTTTTCAAAATAAGTTATCTCCCCGTGAAATCAATGCAAAATGGTGATTGAAATATGAGTTTTTTTCAAACTCAGATAAATCCACGAGGTTGTTTTTATCAAAGTCAGACATGTCCATTTAGACCGATCAGAGAGCGCCATCATTCAAGATGGCCGATCAGTCGTGGCGTAGTCGTACTCTCAACAACAATCAAACTCGGGTGGGTCCATGCGGTGTTGTATCAAAATCACGCATTTTCAATAGGCGTTTTTTCAAAAGTGGGTATGCCAAATTGGAATATGCTTTATTTTTTCTACTGACTTGAATTTCTAAGAATTTTTTTTTGAAAACACAATGTCATCTATAGAGCAATTCTCAAAAAGAGACATCATTTTTATATATGTATCATATATATGTTACAATAGTTTTCAGTGATCAGGGACAAAATACCGTTTTGCTCGGTTTGAACATGCGTGGACATACCTGGGTTTGAAAAGCGTCGACACATATATGAGTAACATAAGTAAAATGTATGACATTTAAACACAAAAAACAATATACGCCAAATGTCCACCTCTTGCAGCTCCACAGATGTCCACTCTTTTGTCTAAATTTTCCATGACATTTTGGCATAATTGCGGTTCCAACTCATCAATAACGCGAATAATTTCGTCCTTCAGCTCAGGAATTAATCGGGGGGGTCATTCTTATAGACCTGGCTTTTCACGTAACCCCAGAGAAAATAGTCCAACGGTGTCAGATCACATGATCTTGGTGGGCAATTAACATCACCGTTTCCGGAGATTACAATACATAAAATAATTCAACAATTTGAATGCGTTGTTGTATTGTCTACGACTCCATTTTTATAAATGTCATACATTACACTTCTCAAATGTCATCAGACGCAGGTAAGTTGGCAACGCCATCTGTGTTTTATCCAAGAATTAAAAAAAACTGCTCAATTTAAAAGACACTTTACATATCATCATGTCGTGTTCCCTTGTGGGGCAGACGGAGAGAACAGATCTCCAAATATTTCTAACCAGGCACACGACTTTCACCTCCATTACATTCGTACACGTCGTTCTTCAAAATCTTTTATTATTCATGCTTCTTACTTTACCGTATTTTAAAGTCTTCTCAATAATAGTCCACAGCAGTACGTTAGTGCCAACTTTGATATACGAGTATGTAAGTGAAACGAGAACGTGGAATAGGAGTAAAAGGAACCGAATGGATGCTGTAGAAATGCGTTCACTGAGAAGAATACATGGGGTTACAATGTTTGATAGAACGATTAATGGTTAATTTATTAAATAAAATTAAGAAGAGCGCTACGTAATGATTTTAGGCGTTTAGAATTAACGAATGGAGAAAATCTAACAAAACAAATATAATTTGTAAATGTGAGTTGAAAGCGTGGTATAGGAAGAAGAAAGGAAGTATAGTTCGATCAAGTGTAAAAAATGAAAGTCAGAGAAATTGTAGGAAAAGTGTATGTAGGGCACCGGTACAAAGAACTGTATATTAGGTATGGCTGCTGCGTAATCCTCGGAGAATTCAGGTCAATTCCAAAGGCGTAGATCGATGAGAGAAGGTAGCTGGGTGAAGAGATTCCTCTTATGGCAGGTTGTAGCAGGTCTCAAGTCAATCACAGTGTACTAAGACTAGGAAGTAAATTTATTTTGGAAGGAACCCTTCTTATGAACGGTCAATCGGTCATCGCAAGCGCCATTCTCCGCCACTGCCTGCGCTCACACCTCGCGAAATACAACAGTTTTCGGGAGTTTGCGCAATGCAGAGGCCGGTCAGCCAGCGATATAGTCTCGACGACCGTCCACAAGTCTACATTTCTATTGTGGTTGCGACAACGCACGGACCTTAACAAACATAAATATATTATACAAAAATATCAAACTATAACCAAATTTATGATACATATAAAATACACATACAATCAAACATACAAGAAAATATATGTATCATATTTTAGGGTGACGCATACGTCCGATATAGTGTAATGTAGAAAAGATGAAAATGTGCGTCATGATTGGAAAATCTGGTCCTCTGTCATCTCTGCCTACCCCAAAACAAAAACGGCGTGATGGTTTGTATGAATGTCTGTAAGAAGCGTATAACATGACAAGCTGAGTTAGTTTTTTACTATTGAAATGTGAGGTAACAATCTTTCATGCTCAGCAAAAGAAAAAAAGAAATTTGATCGAATGTTTGATCTTCGCGCCGTGCGAAGTATGACGCTACTCTGTCTGGTAATGTCGGATCTCGGGTGAGGTTTAGGAGGGAGGGTGGGGGAGGGAGGGTGGAGGAATGTGAGTGGATGAGAGTGTGAAGGAGGGGCGGGGGGAGGAGATTCGCGGGGCCAAATATTCGCCGGTGGGGACCACCCAAGTCGATGGTACATGAGAAAAACAATATAACTTTAATTATAAACGATTTTTTAAGTAGCCATTCCACCCACTAGGATGATTTGTGCCACCGAATTAAAGTCACTGTGCATATGAGTCAATTTAATTTTTTTCTCAATCGTAAACAGACGACATTTGGGCATAAATTGGTGCAGATTAAAAAAAATAGTTCACCATCGACATTCTCTGTCATCAAAATATAGCCAATATTCAATCCAAGAAGAAAAATAAATATTGATGACGACATATGTGGTCTTGTTCATAAAATGATTGTCTTCTAACCCCCGGGTTGCGGATTTGATTCCCGTTGGAACCCAAGTCTTTTAAAAGATATGCAGTCTGGTTCTCACTCAAGGTTTGTTTAACATATTTTTAGTTGGTAGGAAGAGATTGCCACAGGTTGTACTGCATACAAAAAGAGTGTTATACAACACAAAATAAACGTGCTTACTATGAAAGCAAAATTTGGTTCATTTTAGATAATTATAAAGTTGTAAATATACAAAAATTAACGAATTCTAACAAAAAGCTCTAAAATACAGCCCAAGGGAAAAAAATGTAAAATCTAAAAACAGAAGTCGCATAAATAGAAAATCATTTTAGTTGATAATTTAGAGTTTTGATTTGTAATAACAGATGTCGCACCATTTTCCGATGTTGGTTATAAAATGGGTATATTTCAATTAAAGCTGATATAATTCAATTATAGAATCGAAATTATTTTTTTACCCACGTCCTGATTTAGTGCTGAATAAATTATAGTCGCGAGTGAAGATTTTGACGTACAGCTGTCAGTTAATGTGTCGGGGCGCAAATTTTGTGTTTAATACAGTATTTTATTTGGGAAATTCATATAAAATGTATTCATATATCAATCTCTTCCAACCAACCAGAAATATGTTTTATAGGCCCTAAATGTTAACTAACCAGACTGGAATCCTATTTAAAAAAATCTGGGTTTCAGCGGGGATCCGGAACCCACAACCTCCGGATCAGCAGACAAGTGTCTTACCACCAGGCCACGGATATCCTCTATTGCCTTTGGTCAAAAGATGTTCTTACTCTAGGGATGTTAAATATTTGCTGTGTTATTTTACATTATGAATTTTATGGGTTTTGATAAAAAATTAAGTTAAAATCTACGGTTCGAAGCCCGAGGAGTATCAAAAATTAATAATTCTCCCGTTTCCTACGGACTGGGGTTATTAATTCAGCGCTGCCTGCCGCGCGGCGCAGCCTTCGGCAGGATACTAACAGTCCCGCGACCCGGTGCGCTCCTCGACTGGAACACCTCTCCTGGCAATACCCTGGATCATTGAATCCATTTCACGTCTTCAATTACTGAACACCTCTGGTCTTCAATTTATGAATTTCAATATTCGTTTTTTTATCCACAATACGACATTCACGTCTTAATTTTTTTTGTATGATATATCAACACTACACTAACTGTGACACTACACAAACAGTGAGACTCTGGAATCAATTACAAACCAATATTAGATTCGCTGCGTCTTTCGCATGCTTTAAGAAGCAACTAAAAAAAAACTCTTAATTTCTAGTCAGTAATATAACGTGTTTCATTCCTGATTTTTTCCTTTCCTCTCCACCATCCCTTCCTTAACCTTTAATTGATGATACCTCACTTTATATGAAAAGGAAATGTTCAGGTGATTGTCCGTCTTTGTAAGGTTTGTGGGCATATGCTCACGTATGCGTTTATGGGTTTCGTGGGGATAGATAGTCATTAGAATGTTTTTTTTGCGACCATGTAATTTGCTTCGTTTACGTTGGTTGGAAAGGATTGCCGCCTGGCAATAAGTCCGCCAGATTGTATTTGCAATAAAAGTGTTAATAAATAAATCAATACCATAAATAATGTCTATAGTATTTGTAACTTATTTTATCAAAGACAAAAATATGATTTCTATAGTATATAGTAGGCTCCAAACCAATGTTAGACTCGCTCCGTCCTTGGCATGCTTTAACCCTTACAGGCACAGGTAAACTTCCCTTATTTTACTCAGGCTGCACAAAAAATAAAAAGTCAAGTTTCTCATTATTTTTTTTAATGTGTTTGAAAAATGATACATACAAATGCTAAATTAACATATTTCCACTTCCTCGGTAGGTCAAGGAACTCCTGGTGAGGTGGTACAACTTATATACCACTAGTCCATATTTCCACTGGTACTTCTAATGTACCAACAAATAATGCCGAATAATACAAATATATAACGTTTTCTTTTATACGCACAAGTCGGCACACCAAGAACAACTAACTGTCAATAATATTAGAAGTTAAATGAATTTGAACAGGACCAGACCTGCAGCTGTGGGGATAGGAGTCATAAGTATTATATTATACGAAGTGGTACATAATCTGAGCGTTCGTGCAGCAATAGAGATAGGTTTAATAAGTGGTACATTGCGTGTACCATTGTGTAGTACTGCGTCAAAAAAAGGTGGTACATAACGTGTACCACTAAGCCTGTAAGAGTTAAGAAGCAACTGAAAAACTCTTAATTTCTAGTCAGTAAAATAACGTGTTTCATTTCTGATTTTTTCCTTCCTATCCACCATCCCTTCCTTTTCCTTTGATGGATGATATCTCACTTTTACTTTACTCGTAATTTGTTTAAATCCATAAATTTCATAAATATGAATAATTTTTTGAACATTTGCAACCATGTAACTTGCTTCATTTACTGTTGTCTGGTTGGTTGGAAGTGATTGCCGCCTGGTAATAAACCCGTCAGATTGTATTTATAATTAAGTATTAAATAGATAATAAAGATACACCTAACGCCGAATGTGTTACTATTACATATTGGTACATCTTCAAAGATTTCTTGGTAGTTCGTCTTTCTTTAGTAAGCTTTCTGCGGTTTTCTCATTATTCTAAACGTATACTGGTGCGGGAAACTACCAATCTAATAGCCGCAGCCACCACCTTCCTATCCCTACTCTCAACTCATTTTCATTTATTGTTATATTTTTAATATAACAATTAATAGTTTATTCGTATAGCATCCTTGAAGAGGGGCTGCTCTCTATATACATTTTCTGTACTTTTCTTGCCAAGTATGTTTTTTTCTGAATATATGCAGATGCGTGTAAATACCTTATCTAATGGCCGCAGCCACTATCTTCCAATCCTTACTCTCAACTCATGTATATTAATTTTGTAATATTTTTAACATGTTAATAATAGTTGTTTCGAATCGCTATATAGAGCGCCCTTAAAGAGGGTCTGCTCTCTAAACGGCTCTATATAAATGTTCTGTAGTTTTCTTAACAAGCATTTTTTTCTGAACGTATGCAGATATAGTAAAGTACATTGCTTAATGACCGCAGCCGCTACCTTTCAATCCTTCCTCTCAACTTTTACATATAATGTATTTATTTTTTTAAGTATTTTTAATAGTGGGTTCGAATAGCTAGTTAATGCGCCCTCGAGGAGGGTCTGAATACTAAAAGGGGTTTAGCTGTTTTAACCTTTCCCTTCCTGTGCTAAATAAATCCGCCCGTTCCGATGCTGTGTATTCAATACACATGTAAAAATGAGCGATTTAAAATCTAAAAAATAAGAATATTCATAGCCAATCGATTAAATTTCAAGTCAAAAGTGATAATAATTTAAATTTAATTGCTGAAAACATGAAAAAATCACCGGCCGATGTTCACAAAACGTGCGAAAAGACCACTTCACATGAAAACCCGTAAGCTACTGACGGGGCGGAAAGACTAAAACTGTGTATGTTATGTCATACCTTAAAAAAAGAAACTAAACGATTATATTTCTTGCGTTCACATATACCGAAGTAGAGTGAGAGTGAGACGTGAATAGCGTCGCTTACTCACCCATAGCAGTTTTTTTAGAATGAATATACCTACGTCACACACTGGCACACGTTTGATTGTATAAAATAAGAATATTCATAGCCAATCACTTAAATTCGAAGTCAAAAGTGATAATAATTGAAATTTAATTACTGAAAACATGAAAAAAAAACATCGGCCAACGTTCACATAATGGGCAAAGCGACCAACTCTACGAAGAACCGCCGACCTTCTGAGCGAGAGAAGCGAGCGAACTGAGATTCTATTTCTTGCGTTCCCATATACCGAAGTAGAGTGAGACATGAGTAGCGTCGCTTCCTCACCCATAGCGGTTTTTTAGATTGATTATACCTACGTCACACGTTTGATTGTATCGGTGAATTTATTCCCGATTTTCACAAAATATCTCTGATGTGGCCGATAAGTGCTAATTATTATTAATATTATTTTTTCATTCAATGCGTGAATGTATTACGGAGGAATACCTAAAATCTGAAGCCAGTATTTATTATATGTATAGAGATATTAAAGTTTTTAGAAACAATGTGTACTAGTTATACATTACAGCACAGGAAGGGTTAAAAAAAATATATTCCGGCCCTTTTTAATGTATATTTTATTTTTGTTATAAGGTACATTGTTCCATTTACTTATATAAATAAATAAATATTTCGGCCATGTAATGCGCTGCAACTGATGGGCTTTACTTGCCTCCACCACCATAGTGTGCAGCGCCGTCCCTAACTCCACAATGAGCGCTCTCCCGCCCTACACAGCGCAGTCTTGACTCGGACCATGTTTCACATTTACACGCTATACCATTTCATGGCTTTATTGTGTATAACCATGGTGGTGACTTTTAATAGGGATGAGATTAAGGAATATTCAAAGAAAAAAATATATGTCATTTATAGTTAAGTCATTAACACTGTGGCGGTTTAAAGACATTGCAATTTGTTTTATCAAACCCTGTTTATTCCACTTTTTATAACGGTATAACCCTACCGGTTTCAAGGTTTTCACCTCATCGTCAGGGGAGCACAAACAAGTCTCTTGTTTGTACTTTCCTGATGATGAACACATTGAAACCGGTAGGGTTATACCATACTAAACAAATTACAAAAAAAATATTTTAAGGTCTTTATGTATACTTGTAGACCTTAATAAATACGTACGTAATATACCAAATATGGCCAAACTATTCCGAGTTGAAGCACCCTTGAGGAGAGTCTACTCTTTAAACGTTTGTTATTATTCTAGCCGAGGGTATTTGGTTCGATTCCCGATGGTACTAAAAAATAATATGAAATCAATTTATTGCATTGGTAACACTTTCGTTGTAAACAGTACAATTAAGTAGGCTTATTTCAATGTAGCAATCTCCTCCAACCAACAAGAAACGTATTACATAGACTTTTAGAAAAAAAACAAGATTTCAATCCTTTATCAAAAAATCTAGGTTCCAACTGAAAACAACCAACCGCAGCCAAATAGGATTTTTTTTATACGAGTATATTTAATAAAGTAATACATAATACAAACATTTGCCAAATACTATACTCGTACCTACCTATATAAAGGGTCTTTCAAATTGAGCGTTTTTTTTAAATTCTTAGATAAAACATAGATGGCGTCGCGAACTTGCCTAGGTCTTGTTACATTTGAGAAGTGTAATGTATGACATTGATAAAAATGTAGTCGTATACAATACAACAACGCGTTCAAATTATTGAATTATTTTATGTATTGTAATCTCCGGAAACGGTAATGTTAATTGCCCAACAAGATCATGTGATCTGACACCGTTGGACTATTTTCTCTGGGGTTACGTGAAAAGCCAGGTCTATAAGAATGACCCCCGACCAATTCCTGAGCTGAAGGACGAAATTATTCGCGTTATTGGTGAGTTAGAACCGCAATTATGGCAAAAAGTTATCGAAAATTTTGACAATAGAGTGGACATCTGTGGAGCTGCAAGAGGTGGACATTTGGCGGATATTGTTTTTTTTTTGTGTTTAAAATGTCATACATTATACTTCAATGACCAATTAAAAGTTTTTTGAAATCAAAGCAAATTGTGTGTTTTAATTAAGAATTTAAAAAACCGCTCAATTTGAAAGACCCTTTACAAATGTACGAGTATTATTTAAGAACTAATCTAATTTATATATTATAACTATGAACAAACTTTATTTTAATTTCCTACTTCATTTTAATTCAAAAATATAACCATTATACCTATTGTAATGAAATATTCCTTATGCGTGGCATTCGCAATAGTCGCTATAAATAATCGATCAGTCCATGCATGCAGAGAGCACGCGGTATATATGGTATCTAGTAAACCGTGACGACATATACGGTCGAATAAAGGGGCTTGCGATGAGCGATGAGATGCACATAAGGAACAAAAAATGAGTGAAATACATTCTCAATTTCTAGAACGTCTACTGTTTTTTTTACGACAAACTTCTACCTGCTAAAGAGGAATCCCTTCACCCTGCTATTTTTCACCGAAAAACGCAAGAAGTATACCGAAATCTCCGAGTATTGAGCAGCAATCATCCACTTTTTTAGTATTTGTACCGGTTCTGTATACCTACATACTACTTATAACTAGATAACAATTCTTACAACTATTTATTTAGCAAGTTTAACGTGTCTACTCGTTCAGGCTTCTTATATTCCATCACATTCACTCAGACTCTGGTCCCATTTCCGATCCTGTGCAGTCTAAGTATGGGAGAATTCGCAAAATAATTAGTTCTGTTATAAAATAATTAGTTCCTCTCCATTTGTATCGCCCCAACCGTGGGGCCATGAAATACTGAGTCAGATAGCGTATGGCCCCACGGTTGGGGCGCAGTGATTATTTCTCGAATATTCCCAGATTATGTCAGGATTTGGAGTACCAATGACATATATTTATGATACCACACAATTAAATCATTTATTGGCTAGTTGCATGTTTAACCAACTGAACAAACGATGTTTTAAAATTTTCATTAATATCTTACTACTCGAGAGGTTAACATAATTTTTTTTTATCTAAACGAATATTCCCACTCGGTATTCCCATCCCTAGCAAGTTGAACTTTCACACGAATATGTAGATGAACCGCAAGCAGAAAGTGGTCCTACCAATATGGGTAATAACATATTGAAGGAACCGGTAGAATGAGGTGATTATGACGTTACGAGGGAAGTTTACACCAAACCGCGTCTTAGCCATCGCTTGCCTCGAGTCTAATTATTATAATACTTCCTTTCTTATATCATCTTCTCTCTCAACATACCCGTCATTCTTTTATTCCTCCGGCTCCATGGTATAGTTCAAGAGTTTCCAAACTCTTTTCGGCCGCAGACCCTTTTACCAAAAACTTTTAAAACCGTCTCCCCCCCTAGTCATTTACTTGACTTACTCAAATTAATAAGTGTGTACAGTACTCGATATTAAATATTTCCCTAGATAACAATCTTTTCATTTTAATCACTTGTAATTAAGGATTGAAAAAGATAAAAGGACTACGGATTATGCATTGCATTATCTTGCGCAACATTTAATATTGAAATCTGCACTGACGAAAATTAAAGCAAAAAATACTAGCAGAGTTTTTGAAGTGAAACTGCTATAGGCGCGGTAGGGCAAATTGGCCTGAACGTCACGAAAAGTGAAACGGTGTGTTATATTAGTATAATATTCTTATTTATTATTATCAAATATTTTATTTCTATATAAATTATTATTAATTATTTTAATATTAATAATTATTTATTATTAATAATAATTAATATTATTAAGTGTATTATATGATTATTTATTATTAAAATTATTATTATTTATTATTAAAAATAAAAATTTTTGGTTACATATTATTTTTATATTAATATCATATATTTAATAATTATTCATTTTATTTTATATTAAATTATTTTATTTTATTTAGTATTTATTTTAATATTTATTAATACATAATTTATATTTAATATATAATTATAATAATATGTAAATGTTATTATAATATTAATAATTAAATTATAATTAATTATAATATAATTAATTAATAATACAATATTATAAGATTATTAATAATATATTATTAATAATATATAATAAAAATAATATTATAATAAATAAATAATTAAATAATTATTTAAAAATAATTAATTTAATAAATAATTTATTTAATTAAAAAATATATAAATTTATTATTATTAAGCGTAATTTTTATTATAATAAAAATCTTATTATTTATTATTGAAAAGAAAAAAAAATTATTTAATTAAGAGAGATTTTCTTGAATTACAATAAATTCCACATAATCATTTCCTAATCCTAAAAAAAAATCGTCAACAAATGGAAAAAAGCAATGCATGAAATCAACTTTTCCTAGGAGCTAAGAAGTTTCACTTCTACCGCGCGAGAGTCTCACGCATCTGTTTTTTTTTTAATTTTTGACATTTATGAAATTAATATGTAAATTCAAAACAAGTACAAATATGGACAAATATTCTTAATTAGACACCTATTGGTATCATAGATATTTTGAAGTAACAAACAAATAGCAGTAGTAAGGGGGTCTATTTTTGCTGGAGTCGACCCCCTAATTTTTTTATTGAAACTGTAGGATACCCACCTAAATAAATAAATAAATAAATAATTGTCAAAATGGATAAATGAATTGTTAAACATTATTAAATTGAATTAATTATTGTTGAAATAATAAACATACAGGGTCAATGACCGATGAAGTATTCATAGATTGCTACACGTCAAGAACAGCGACAATGTTTACTATTTTTGTAGTACCCGCGATTTGTCTAGCCATCTCCAAATACAAATAAATAAGCTACCGCCAATTCACGTGCCAGAGTGAGACGGAGCATGTAGCGCGAACTGGTTCACTCATTTGTATAAAATACCTGCGCGCCGAGAAATAAACATATTAGTATTGTCATTCACTCAGCTGTCAAGACTGTTATTATTTACCCGCTGTCACTTCCAATTTTTATCCGCATTCCTGAGTATTTGTAAATAAACAAATATCAATCAAGATCATCATGACATATTAAGATAAGCAACACGCTATAAAACTATCGACCCCTAGAAAAATCAAATCAACCCCAGAGATTCCCAAAGTATCGACCACTTTGGGAACTCTTGGTCTTGTCGACAAGATGCTTGACTATCACCCTGGAAGTGATTTCCTCCAGATGTACATGGCCGCACGGTAACGTATTGAACTTCAGTGTGGCAAATGCCCCGTGCATATCTGGTTAGTACCAAATGTTAATTAACCTGCTAGGTTGATCAGTATATAACAAAAGTAAAATACCTAACCCAACTTGTTAGGTTGATCAGTATATAACAAAAGTACAATACCTAACCTAACCTAACCTGTTAGGTTGATCAGTAATACAACAAAAGTAAAATACCAAACCTAACCTAACCTGTTAGGTTGATCAGTAATACAACAAAAGTAAAATATCAAATCTATTTCAGCCTGCTAGGCTGATCAGTATATAACAAAAGTAAAATACCTTACCTAACCTAACCTGCTGGGCTGGTCAGTATATAACAAAAGTAAAATACAATAAATGGTTTGCAGGTGTGAAATCCTGATTTTTTAAGGGTTTCATCAAGGTTCCATTTAAAGCTTGTTTATTTATACCTTGTGGTTGATTGTAAAAGATATCCACAGGTCATAATACCGCTAGGAGATATTTATTTAACACTCTTATTGCAAATACAATCTGGCGGGATTATTGCCAGGCGGTAATCTCTTCCAACCAACCGGACAAAGTAAATGAAGCAAGTTACATGGTCACACAAATCATTCAAATGACTATCCATCCCCACGAAATCCATAAACACATACGTGAGCATATGCCCACGATCCTCACAAAGACGGACAATCACCCGAACATTATTTTTCATATAAAGTGAGATATCATCAATCAAAAGGAAAGGAAGGGATGGTGGAGAGGAAAGGAAAAGAAAAATTAGGAATGAAACACGTTATTTTACGAGATACTGTTATAAAACGGGGGAAAGATGTGTACTTGGATAGAAAAATAGGAAAATTATTTGGATATTCCTTAAGTTCAATTAACCTGCTTATTGTCAAGTAACCTGCTTATTGTTAATTAACCCGCTTATTGTCAATTAACCGGCTTATTGTCAATTAACCTGTTTATTGTCAATTAACCTGCTTGGTTCATCTGTACCTATATATAGCAAAAGTTTAATATAATACAACGTTAGCAGATTTAAAAAAATTATATCATCCTTATTTTTTAGAACTCTTTCTAGCGTGTAATCCAATACACAATTTAAATAATTGTTATATTTTTATCAGTGCATCCTTTCAATGGCTATTCTCTCTGAATAGTTTTTCGTTTTTGAGAATATGTACAAGTACAAATATTTTTTGTTTGTTCGTCCTGATGCAGTATTTTATAACAGTTGAAAACGTTGTAATAAAAAACATAACAATTGAAAACGTTGTAATAAAAACATAACAATTGAAAACGTTGTAATATAAACATAACAGTTGAAAACGTTGTAATAAAAACATAACAATTGAAAACGTTGTAATAAAAACATAACAGTTGAAAACGTTGTAATAAAAACTAGAAAACCGTATGTGGTATGGTACATCCAGTTAATATTACTGCATATTTATTTGCATCTTTTATATTGTGGTTTGTATGTGTGAACATCATTTTCCATTTGTGATGTTATTTTGATAAAATTTGGACTCCTGTCGGCTTTTTTCTTTTTTTTTTTGCTGACAGTTAACCTGGGGAGATATTTGTGGGTTAACTTTTTATATTTTTTCTGCCATATATATATATATTTTTTTTTTAATCTACATGTACAAGGGTGTGGGCTGTAAAACATCTGATGTCATCACGACCGGACTCGCCCTATATTGGTGGGGTGTATCTCAGCCGAGGGGATGTTATGAGATGAGCCCAGACCTTTTGATAGCTTCTCTTTTAAATGTATTTTCTGCTATTTATCTTGAGATGTATGTGCGATTTAGGAATGTATTTACGAGTATATATGTACATACTATTTTGCTATCAATAAACTTATATTTAAATTAATCTAAGGTGATATTTGTGAGTAAAAACTTTTTTTGCGCTTTATTAATTCTTTGTTTTTTTCTAAATCTACATGTGCAAGGGTGTGGGCTGTAAAACATCCGATGTCCTCGCGGCCGGGCTCGCCCTATATTGGTGGGGTGTATATCGACCGGGGGGATGTTATGAGACGAACCCAGAATTTTTGATAGCTTCAGTCACGCGATTTTGACGGTGCTCCGGTGTGAGCATTCTGGGCACCCATCTCGCACACAACTTCTTGTAACCAAGTTTTTTCCGACACAATATTACCAAGGAGACATTGAGAAATGTCAGAAAATTCTTCATGAAGGTCGTCAAGCGTCACACGGCGGTCATTTCGAACTTGTTCTTTAATAAATCACTGCCTTGCCTCGTCGTGAGTATCAGTACGGCCTTCTCTGAACAACTCAACCCACTTCATGACATGTTGTCGACTCATCACATCCCTACCATAAACTTCCACGAGCTTCCAATGGATATTCGCGGCGGTATTGTTCTGCAGAGTCAAAAAACTGATGATCGCGCGGGTCTCGCACGGACGAGAGTTGGCGGGAGCGCGCGACGACCTCTCTATCCGAAAAATTTACTGTGACTAAACAAAATGGCCGACAAACACGTGGAACCAAACAAACTGACCGTTAGGATCCCCCCTACACGCCAAGTGCACCAACTTTGAAACAAAAAAATTACCCCCGGCTTCACCAGCCCTTGTAACTTTAGTTTCTGGATGACCCGCGTATGTACATACTATATTGCTATCAATAAACCGATATTTATTTATTTATTAATGTACACATATACGTGTATATTAAAATTTCATTAATTCGGCCTAGTAACGTTTTTATAGATCTTTCCAAACTCATCACCCTATCCTCTCTGCTACCCTAGTGTCTTACCAATTAATTAATTAAGATCGATTGTGTATCGTCGAATAAGAAGTAATTTAATTGAATTTTTCTCTCTTACATAATCAATGTAATTTATTTGTAAATTTTTCGACAATTGTAATTTAACTCAATTAATTAACTTAATGATTTATTCGAACATTTTAATTAAATATTGAATTTGATAAAGCAATAACTTTAACTGAGACAGTAAGTCGAAAATAAGTTACGGTAAGTTTAAAAACTTCATAACAACGAGTCGAAACCCGATTACTCGACCGAGTTGTAAAAACTTGTCGAGTTGTGAAATAGTTTTTTATACTTTTAGACAAAACAATGTGTTTCTGTAATTTATTACATATTTATTTACAATATTATTCTCGTGTGAGAATCTTAAACGAAAACTCAATTACGTCCCAGTCATCACCCGACTACCTTTTGCAATCTGAAACGGCCATGCAATGTTGCATTCAGTGCATGCGATGCATTGAAATTTCCTGGGCCGACTTTAGTTAATAATATGACTTGTTAAAAGCCCAGCACTTTAATTTTACTAAGGCTCCAGTTTTTCCAACAATAAAGGTGAGGTGTATCGGACGTGTGTGTCATCATAAAACATACATGTATTTGTTTTCTTAATGTTTGATATGTAGTTATATTTTGATGTTATTTGGTATTTTTGTATGTATATTTATGACCGCAACGGAAATTAGACTTATGCGCGGTCATCGCGAGACTATATCGCAAGTCGGCCGGCCTCTGCATGCGCAAAACTTACGAAAATTGTGACATTTCACGAGTTGTGACATATTTCAAATGATTTAGTCCTTTTATTGACACTAAAGCCATGTTGTTAGCCATAATTTTAGTTTTTAAAATATGATATGTCGTTTAGTGCAACATTGACTTTCTTTCCTATTACAACTCGCCGTTTAATTTGGAAAATGACGTTCTTTGATAACATTTCAGACAGAAGGTACAATTTTTATGAATATACGTAACTCTTGTCTGGTTGTTTGCAAGAGATTTTCACATTACATACAATAAGCTCGTAATTTGTTTACTTTAAGTAATAAATAAATATTGGTTTATTGATAGCACCATAGTTACAGATGTATAATATCATACATATATGATATACCATAAATACACTCCGAAATCACACATATATCTCAAGATAAATACCAAAAAATACATTTAAGAGAGAAGCTACCAAAAGGTATATAGATAGGCTCATCTCATAACATCCTCCCGGTCGAGATACATCCCGTAAATATAGGACGAACCTGGCCGCAAGGACGTCAGATATTTTTCAGCCCACACCCTTTATCACAAGTGTCTAAATACATTCAAATGGTGGTGTTTTCACTCATACCGTCTCTGCCGATTTCTCCCGTGATACGCGCGTTTAACCCAAGAAATGAAAATATATTATTACTATAAACGGCCCAGTATCGTGAATGAGGAGCGTTCAGGGCCGGCAGCGATGCGATACGATCTCAGGCAGGCTGTAGATTGTGCACTTTTTGCAATTTCGCGCAATTGCAGGGCGGGGATTCGCGTTAGTGCGCACGCCCCCAACTACATGATTATGTGTGTAGCGAAAATTGCACCCGCCAAGTGCACGATATTCTTACTTAAAAAATGCATTTTTTTTTCTATCCACTTTTCAAGGATTTCTCCTACTACACAAAGATGGGTCTGCTTCTAGTTAGCTTATTCGGAAGGAAAAATATCAGCCAGGATTATTTTCATTAATATGCTTCAGGAACGGGGTATAGATGCTAAGGATATAAATATTATTAAAAACCTGTACTGGAACCAAGACGCTGGCATTAAATAGGAAAATAACAAATCGAAAGGCATACCAATTCAATGTGGAGTCCGACAAGGTTGTATTTTGTCACCTATGTTATTCAATCTGTACTCTGATATAGTTTTCAAGGAAGCACTATATAGTACAACTTGAATCTGGGGGTCAAAGTGAATGGTGTATGCGTCAATAACATCAGGTATGCAGATTTTATTTATTTATTATTACACATGACAAGAAATATACACAATTTGCGAAAAAACAACAGGTAATTTGATTCGGACATAATATTTTAATGGATCTGGGTTTGTTGCCTTTCATTTGTCGTATCCCCAGTAAACTAGGCTTTTGTCTGTATCTCACTGAGGATATTTAGCATGAAAAAATAAATCGATACTTCTTTCCGATTTTTGATTACACAAAAACAAAACCCCGATGCACGTTCTCATCAACCTGACAAACGGTGACACTCAACTACAACTGGAAACATCTTGCGAAATTCAACTCCTCACACATCATCACTCCAGAAAGACCAAAAATATTAATCCCACGATATGCCGCACACAATCATTAGAATAAAAATTAAAATTAAAACAAAAAATACACAGAAACACAAATACATAAACAACCAAAATTAAAACAACAAGAAGAAACCCACACTCACGAGCTTACATAAATCCCTTCCACTCGTCATTCATCCTAAAAGCCCAAGTACTCAAAATCCTGTCGCAATAACAACCACGCTCCGATCGACTGTCTAAATGGTTTTCCTACCTTTACCCTTATTGAAGTCGGCACGCCATTGTATGTAATGGGAGCCAAATAAGTATATTGCCTTTGGGCAAAAGAGGTTTTAACTCATAGGATGGTGAACATTTCGTTAGTTGCCATGCGTGTCATGTGCGTCTGCTGAGTCTGCATCTTCCTTTCCTCTCGATAGTAGTGCCAGAGAATGAATTTGAGATGTAAATTGGCTATGTTCAGGACCTGATACTCTCTAAAATGATACGGTTGTTCTGGTAGACTGTATTAACGGCCTTCAAACGCTTATAGATAGAATTAATGGAGCCGGTGTGAGGCTGGGGCTAAACATGAACGTGAGTAAAACTAAGTTCATGGTGTTTGGTCAGCAGGATCACGCAGGAGCACGTCTTACATTTAACGGTGCTGATATAGAGAGAGTGGAAACTTTTAAATACCTTGGAAGTATCCTAGTGGAAGACCTCGACTCATAAACCGAAGACAAGTGCAGAATTGAATCGTCTCGTGCGGCTTTTAATAAAATGAGAAGCGTATTCTGCGATGATAATCTAAACTTGAAACTTCGACAACAGTTAGTCAAATGATACGTTTGGTCAGTGTTATTGCATGGAGTGGAATCATGGACCCTCAAAGTTGGTAGTATGAACTGACTGGAAGCATTCGAAATGTGGATACACCGGAGAATGCTACAGATACCCTGGACGGATATGGTCAGCAACACAAGGGTTCTTCAGAGAGTCAAAGTTGATAGAGAGTTGCTGACTAATATTAAAATTCGAAAGGTGCCCTATTTGGGTCGTGTAATTTGAGGAGAAAAGTACGAATTACTGCACCTGATCATTCAAGGCAAAATAGAAGGCCGAAGAGGTGTTGGCAGGAGCCAAATCTCCTGGGTCCGCAATATACGTGACTGGTATAAGGAGCGTTGGGGATCTTTTTAAGGCTGCCGGGGATAAAGATGCCTACTCTCAGGTGATAGCCAACGTTGGGGGGACCTGACATGACACTAGGAAGAAGAATATAGTCAAGATGCAAACAGGAGGCGAGTCTACAGCTCCCAAGTTAAAAGATTCTTGAATTGAACTTCTTTGAAATGGATTTCTTCAAATTTTCGCACTATTCCAAAACCGCGAATCCCAAGTTGGGTGTATTCTCAACCCCTTTCCGTCTCAGGTACACATAATTTAATACGTGGTAATTCTGTCAACCAGAATCACACAATTACAGTAATTGATTGGACAAAATGTTTTTATTGTGTGCACCGACACTTATTGAGTGGTTCGACAAGATTCGACTAGTGTAAGATAAAGAACCAAAAATGCAAAAAAATCTTGCACATTTAATTTTTCTTTTCCTGTAATTGTATTACACTTTACGTGTTATAATGATAAATGCACAACCTGACTGTTCATTGCCATGTGGCAATCCCTTTTAATCATCAAGAAGGGTATGATTGAGACTTTCGCGGTTCTTCGTATAAGTTGCATAATACATTTTTATTTTATTTATTTTACACATGATTAGAAATAATATACATCATTTGCGAAAAAACAACAGGTAATTTAATTTGGACACACAATTTTAATGATTCTGAGTTTGTTGCCTTTCATTTGTCGTGTCCCAAGTAAACTAGGATTTTGCCTGTATCTCACTGAGGACATATAGCATGAAAAAATAAATCAACATTTCTTTCCGATTTTTGATTATATAAAACCCCGTTGCACATTCTCATCAACCTGACAAACAGTGACACTCAATTACATATGTATACATCACGCGAAATCAAACTCCTCACACTTCATCACTCCAGACAGACCAAAACGTTCATCCCACAATATACCGCACATAATCATAAAAAAAACACTACACTCAAGAACTCACACAAACATTTTCCACAAGTCATTCCTCTTGCATGCCCAAGTATTCAAACTCCTGTCGCAATTACAACCACGCTCCAATCTATTTATTGGAGTATTGTACCACGTGATTTTACTTATAATGCCGACGTTTCGAAACCGTTACAGTTTTTATATTCAAGGCTTGTTTGTAATGTCGACGTTGATCACAAACAAACCCTGAAGAAAAAAAACTGCAACGATTCAAAACGTCAGCATTATGAGTAAAACCACGCGGCACAAAATTCCGAAATACCGTATGCAACATTTTCAAATATTGTTTTTATATCTTCAAAGTTAAAGACACGTTCATGGATACTAATTATAACTATGAAACTGGTGTCGGTTGATTGAAATTGCTTTAAAGCAATAAATTAGCCAGATGTAGGATATATACACGCGCGTGTTAAATAATTAAATTGAAATAACTATGATTATCGTGATAGGAGAGAATAGCGTTCTCCTCTCTTTTCCTACCACGACAGGGAAACGCAGAAATCTTATTAAAAAATAATTAAAGAAATATCGAAGAAAACCAATTCCTTTGTCCATTATCCAAAAGATTCCTTTGTCCATTATCCAAAAGATCCAATATCTGCTCTTTCCGATTCTGGACTATGCGGACGTATGTTACTTGGATGTTACAGAGGAACAGCTGGACAAATTACAGCGTCTTCAAAATGTGTGCCTAAGATTCATTTTCAACCTACGTAAGTACGATCATATAACTTCATACCAGAAGGCATTGAACTGGTTGAATGTTAGAAATAGACGCCAAATTCACATACTGTCTCTTTTGTATAACATCCTTAACTGTCCCGCCTCACCCTCTTATCTCGCCGAAAATTTTCAGCGTCTTTCCAATCATGGATTAGCGCTACGCTCAAACATAGATTGTCTATTAGCCTTTCTAGTTCACCGCTCCTCTTTCTTTACGTCGTCCTGTACTGTCCATGCAGCGAGACTCTGGAATCAGTTACAAACCAATATAAGACTCGCTCCGCCCTTGGAGTGCTTTAAGAAGCGACTGAAAAAACTCTTAATTTCTAGTCAGTAAAATAACGTATTTCATTCCTGATTTTTCTTTTCCTTTCCTCTCCACCATCCATTCCTTTCCTTTTGTCCGTCTTTGTGGGGTTCGTGGCCATGTGATCACGTGGCCATGTGTTTATGGATTTCATGGGGATGGATAGTCATTTGAATGATTTATGTGAACATGTAACTTGCTTCATTTACTTTTGTCTGGTTGGTTGGAAGAGTTTGCCGGCTGGCAATGAGCCCGCCAGATTGTATTGTAATAATAGTGTTAAATTAATAAATTAGCAAACACATGATGATGTTGATAACAGTGATAAATTCCCTTCCGAAACGCTTTCGCAACAGAAGAAACAAAATCAAAAATAAAAAAAATAAACAGTTTAGCGGCCAGGTCCCGAAATTCATCTTGGGTGGTCCGCGTGCATCACGCGCCTGTCGCCGTAGCAACGACTGTTGTCGCTTTAACCGGTAAAACAAGAGAAAAAAACAAAAAAGACAAACAGAAAAAAAAACAAAGACCATAAAAAGACAAAGACAAACAGCGAACGAGATTTGATACAAGAACATGTTCTTTATGAATCTATTAGTTAAGGATGGTTTTGGCGTGGAGTTATATTGTCATTTGGTTTAGCTTTGATTATTTAGTTTGGTTTTTTCGATTCGAGTTTGTACTAATGATCAAAGGAGCATTTTGGAAGTCGTGTGGCGATTTATTTTCTTTTTTTTTATGATATCGAATGTTTAATGACCAGACATTGTATGTACAGGTTTGCATGTCTTTAAACTCAATTAACGCTGAGAAAAATACACGGATGGACTATGTATCATAAAATACAGAAGAAAGTGATTATGGATGAAGGGGAACTTAAGACTTACCCGCTCAAAAGTCTTAACCTTTCCCTTCCTGTTCTAAAAAATATCCGCCCGTTCCGGTGATGTGTATTCAATACACATCAATACATATGTAAAAATGAGCGATTTAAAATCGGAAAAATAAGAATATTCAAAGCCAATCGCTTAAATTAATTAAATTTGAAGTCCATAGTGATAATAATTGAAATTTAATTGCTGAAAACATGAAAAAAAAACATCGGACGACGTTCACAAAACGGACTGAACGACCAACTCGAACGAAATCCGGTTGGCTACTAAAACGAGAGAAGCGACCGAACTGTGATTCTATTTCTTGCGTTCCCATATACCGAAGTAGAGTGAAACGTGAATAGCGTCGCTTCCTCACCCATAGCGTTTTTTTAGAATGAATATACCCACGTCACACACTGGCACACGTTTGATTGTATCGGTGAATTTATTCCCGATTTTCACAAAATATCTCTGATGTGGCCGATAAGTGCTAATTATTATTAATATTATTTTTTTCATTCAATGCGTAAATGTATTAAGGAGGAATACCTAAAATCTGAAGCCAGTATTTATTATATTTATAGATATATTAAAGTGTTTAGAAGCGATGTGTACTAGTTACACATCACAGGGAAGGAAGGGTTAAAGAAATCATAAAAGGAGCCATCAACTTATTTTCCATCATCTAAAATTCCATTCTCAGATGTATTTTAACACGTGTGTGGTTGGTTGTATTGAATTGTTATACGATAAAAAATCCACCATAATTATCTTGTCGCGTAGCTTATGACGACTCCTCTCCATCCATCCCTGCACTCCGCGGCTCGAAGGGCAGCTATTAAGGGTAGTCCAGTTGCGTCTCTCACTTGGTCAGTCCAACGCATTGGGATTCTTCCTTTTGTGCGTCGTCCTTCCACGCCTCCAGTAACCACAAACCTCTCCAAACTGTCTCCTTGGCCACGAGCAATGTGCCCAAAAAATCGGAAGACCTGTCGAAGGCATATTGTCGACAATCTGTCGGTGATTCTGAGTTCTTCGAGAATGGGGACGTTAGTTCACCTTGCTGTCCATGGAATCCGTAACACCCTTCTCCAGCACCACATTACAAATGCATCTATTCTACGTCTCTCGCTTGCTCTCAGAGTCCAAGTCTCCGCGTCATATTGAGAAGACGAGATACTTAACTAGGCGCATTTTCGTCGTGATGGTGATAGTTCAGTTCTTCATCTTTGCCAGCTTTGACATCGCATTATATAGTACATTAATATTGCGAAGACGAGAGATTTAACTAGGTCAATGTTTTTCTTCATGATGTTAAAGTTGGATGTCATCAATCAAAGGACAAAGGGAGGTATGGTGGAGAGGAAAGGAAAATTGAGAATGAAACACGTTATATACCAACTTACAAGAGGGAGGCAAACTACAAAAAAAAACCTCTGTAAATATTCCGATATGTTATAGTAAAATAGTCGGCATTAGGTGTAGTGTTTATCATCATAATCATCAGCCTACGTAGAATATATATTTGGCTTGCTTTCAGAGTCCAAGTCTCCGCGCCATACATGAATATTGCGAAGACGAGAGGCTTACTATACTTAAGAAATTGTAGCACGGTCCCTGTGACAGTTTACAAATTTGCCCCAATACAACCTTGTAATGACGTTCAGTAATTTTAATTATTTTATCAACTTTAATATAAGCCTCAATTCTAATAAGCAGCAAGTTATTTAGGTAAATACATTATATAAAACTAACAATAATGACAAATTAATACATCTTGTTACAAATTAGCAAAAATGTGGCAGTTTGTTAAAATAAAATAATATTTGGTGACGTTTGTCAAAAGTCACTACGTTAGTCTGCATTGGCTAGGGATGGGGTATACGATAATTTGATTTTCGATTTTTTTATACCTAAAATAAAAATGTTGTAATTAGTATTAATTCATAGTGGATCTTGGCCTATTTAAAGATAGATACAAATCATACAATACATTAGAAAGTCAGTATAATGAAAATTATGAATTAAAACGTCACTTTAGAGAAAAACAATTTTTCAATATATAAAAAAACTATTCGATTTGTATAAAAAACGACTTTACCCCATCCCTTTGAGACATGACGTTTCAAACGTCACAGGAATCATTCAACATTTTCTCAAGTATAATATATATCCCGTTATCACACACATTTTCTAAGGAAAAGGAAAAGAAAACACATTCAAGAGAGAAGCCACAAAAAAATTCCAGCTCATTCCACAACACCCTCCCAGTCGAGAGACACCCCCCACTATTAGGAGGACGAGTTCGGTTTTCAAGGACACCAGATATTTTAGCACACACTCTTGAACCATCCTACATTTTCTCAAGTATCATATAGGCGCATAGCATTATGAATGACGAAGTAAACATAGATGACGAGATTCAGAATAGACTATGCGCAGCTTCATCATCTGAGAAAATTTGTATCATAAGATTTTCATAACTCATTCGTTAAATATGTCCAAACCATCTCCCTCGCAGTGCTCTTTTTCTTCCTACATTAACTTTATTGTATAAAATCAATAACAAATTGGTGATCTTTTATCTCGTTTCTTACAGCTTTAAGTCAAAGTGTTTTTCAAAAGCCTTCTTATAATCTACTTTGTCGGCTAGATAAATAAAAAAAAAATATATATCCTTACCTTTCCCAAAAAAATACCCACTTATCTTCAACATAAAAGAAGAAAATTGTAAAATCCTAATCGATTACCCTTGTACGTAGGCGGCAAATGATAAAAAAGAGATCTACGATTATGTCCTTTTTGATCCAATCAATAGATGGCATCGTAATCGCCTTACAAGGATCCGCTTGACATCAACCGAAACGGAAAGATACGACTGGGATAGGTTACAAGAAGAGTTTGCTGGACTGTTGAAGAAGTCAAAACATTGTAAAGATTTAGGATCTGGAACCTTTTCATTGTGTCCCTATGAGATAACATTAACTAAAAAAATACAAAAAGATCAGAGGCGAATTGGGTAAAGAAATATTTATTTCTTACGTACATCAAAAAACATATTGATAATTAATTTTAATTTTATCTAACCTAACCTAATATAACCTAACCTAACCTAACCTAACCTAGCCTAACCTAACCTAACCTAACCTAACCTAACTGCAACCTCACAAAGTTCATTGCCTATTTTGAGACAACTGACTTGCATCAACGAAATTTACATAGACAAACATACCATCACGACATTTCCCTGTCGGGGTAGACAGAGAAGACAGAGCGCCATAATTTCATGTCTTGACACGCATCATTAGCCTCTTTTACATCCATAGACCTTCTCATACCAATTTCTACGATTTCTCAAACTGTCTACGTATCTATCAAAATATAATTCACTTGACCTAACCATACTTTTTACGTCTACCTCTCCACTTACATTTGTACTAGATATCTGTTTTGTTAAAAAAATGTATTGATTCGTTCCACATGACCAAACCATCTCAACGTACTTTTATTAATCTTACTTAAATGACACACATGACACGCATGGCAATTAATGAAATGTTCACCATCCCTAGAGTTAAAACCTCTTTTGCCCAAAGGCAATATGCTTATTTGGCTCCCATTACATACAATGGCGTGCCGACTTCAATAAAGGTAAAGGTAGGAAAAGCATTTAGGCAGTCGATCGGAGCGTGGTTGTAATTGCGACAGGATTTTGAGTACTTGGGCTTTCAGGATGAATGACGAGTGGAAAAGATTTGTGTGAGCTCGTGAGTGTGGGCTCCTTCTTGTTGTTTTAATTTTGGTTGTTTTTGTATTTGTGTTTCTGTGTATTTTTTGTTTTAATTTTAATTTTCATTCTTACGATTGTGTGCGGTATATTGTGGGATGAATATTTTTGATATTTCTGGAGTGATGATGTGTGAGGAGTTGAATTTCGCAAGATGTTTTCAGTTGTAATTGAGTGTCACCGTTTGTCAGGTTGATGAGAGCGTGCAACGGGGTTTTGTTTTTGTGTAGTATCGATTTATTTTTTCATGCTAAATATCCTCAGTGAGATACAGGCAAAAGCCTAGTTTACTGGGGATACGACAAATGAAAGGCAATAAACCCAGATCCATTATAATTGTATGTCCAAATCAAGTTACCTGTTGTTTTTTCGCAAATTGTATATATTTCTTGTCATGTGTAATAATAAATAAATAAATAAAACTTAATACATCAGCCTTAAGTTCACCTTATCTCTTAATTCCGTGTTTTCTCATACATTGTTTCTCGACGTATTCTTCTCAAGGCACGCATTTCTACAACATTTATTCGATTCCCTTTAATCTTTTTCCATGTTTAAAGGATTTTGCTGTTTTTGTACTTGTAACTTGTAAAAAGTCTCTCAGAATGTTGTACGGCGTGATTTACCTTATGGTGTCGTCGAATCGGAAACGTTGCAGTTTCCATCACTGAAGAGAGCCATGAGAGTCAACCTCGCCATCATCCTTAGCCAATTGTCTTATATTTCTTGAATCTTAGAAAAGGCGTTTGTTTCACTTTGTGGTTGTCATGTTAATAAATTTTAAATAAAATAAATAAAACACTTTTAAATTTTTTTATTTACCACTGTTTTATTTGAGTTCACTACCGGTTTCAAAGACCTCCGTCTTCCTCGTCAGGTGATGTTGCGCCTATCAACTCCCTTCTCCTTATTAACAACCACTTCTCCCCACATCT
Organism: Odontocerum albicorne; assembly: GCA_949825065.1. Taxonomy (NCBI): domain Eukaryota; kingdom Metazoa; phylum Arthropoda; class Insecta; order Trichoptera; family Odontoceridae; genus Odontocerum; species Odontocerum albicorne. Next base: position 1,904,989 of record OX463867.1, read on the forward strand.
TTTCCTGTACCTATTACAATTAGAAAATATGTATTTAGTCATAATTAAGTACAACTTCACCTGACGAGGAACGCGGACGTCTTTGAAACCGGTTGTGAATTCAAATAAAACAGTGATAAATAAAAAAAATTTAAAAAGTTTTTAGTTCAGAGGTGTGTGGCCACATGGTAACGCATTTGACTTCCGTGTGGAAGATCGCCTCTTCGAACTCCGCGCTATGCTACTGCCCTCGAATGACACATGCAATTTTTGCCGCCAAGTACTCAGGGGTTTAATAATATCTATGATTTCTTTCATAACTATTCTTTATAAAAAAAAATATAAATATTTTATCAATGTTTTGATTTTTGTTGTTTTGTATTTGTGTTTCTGTATATTTTAGTGTTAATTTTTATTCTTATGATTGTGTGCGGTATATTATGGGATGAACAGGTTTGGTCTTTCTGGAGTGATGATGTGTGAAGAGTTTGATTTCGCATGATGTTTCCAGTTGTAATTGAGTGTCACTGTTTGTCAGGTTGATGAGAACGTGCAACGGGGTTTTGTTTTTGTGTAATCAAAAATCGGAAAGAAGTATCGATTTATTTTTTCATGCTAAATATCCTCAGTGAGATACAGGCAAACGCCTAGTTTACTGGGGATACGACAAATGAATGACGACAAACCCAGATCCATTAAAATAATGTATGTCCAAATTAAATTACCTGTTGTTTTTTCTCAAATTATGTATATTTCTTGTCATGTGTAATAAGAAATAAAATAAAATAAAAAATATTTGAAATTGTTTTCTAGTTTATTTTTTCTGTTGTGTCATAATTTGAACTTTTATTTTATTTTTCTCTTTATGCATTTGTATTTTTAATATTTTTCGTGCTAATAACTATTTTATATTGTTTATAATACGAGTATATCAAATTAAAATCTTAAAAAATGTTTTCGACCCCTGTTCCCCACATTTAATAATCTTCACCGCAGATATACCAGAAAGAGACAGACCCATACAAGATCATGGCAGTTTGTGTGAAATATGACATATAACACAATAAGAGTGTGGCGGCAGATGCCAAAGATGGGCGCTCTCCCCGCATTACCGCAATAGGGTCGAGGCTCCAATGCAAAAAGTACGCCGTGATGAATATGCGATTTTGGACTATTGGTTATTATTAACAGAACGGTTGAAGCCATTTTTCAGGGGTACGAAACCATTTTATGTATGTATGTGTATGATACCTATATTGTATTTCGCATACAATTTATTTATCGATGAACCTATTAGATTCTGTAAACTGAATTAATTGTATTGACTGCTTATTTATCGTACAATGGTGTCAGCTGAAAAACGTCTGATGTCCTCGCGGCCAGGCTTGTCCTCTATTGATGGACGTGTATCTCGACGGGAGCGGGGAGGGGGAATGTTAATGTTAACCCTTCCTTCCCTGTGATGTGTAACTAGTACACATTGCTTCTAAAAACTTTAATATCTCTATAAATATAATAAATACTGGGTTCAGATTTTAGGTATTCCTCCGTAATACATTTACGCATTGAATAAAAAAATAATATTAATAATAATTAGCACTTGTCGGCCACATCAGAGATATTTTGTGAAAATCGGGAATAAATTCACCGATACAATCAAACGTGTGCCGCTGTGTGACGTAGGTATATTCATTCTAAAAAACCGCTATGGGTGAGGAAGCGACGCTATTCACGTCTCACTCTCACCCTACCTCGGTATATGGGAACGCAAGAAATAGAATCTCAGTTTGCTCGCTTCTCTCGCTTCAGTAGCTCGCGGGCATTCGTTTGAGGTGGTCGTTTCGCCCGTTTTGTGAACGTCGACCGATGTTTTTTTTTCATGTTTTCAGCAATTAAATTTCAATTATTATCACTTTTGACTTCAAATTTAATTAATATTCTTATTTTTTCGATTTTAAATCGCTCATTTATGCATGTGTATTGATGTGTATTGAATACACAGCACCGGAAAGCGCGGATTTTTTTAGCCAGGAAGGGAAAGGTTAAGAAGACTGTTGAAGAATGTTCATTCATATATTTACAAAGCAATTTTATATAGCGCCGTTTAGAGAGCAAACTCTCTCTCGAGCCTACTATTATTAAATCATCATCGTTGCTGGGTCTCATAGTCGAATATTCCCTCGAAATTACAACGTCAATGCCGTAAAGTTTTTGTCTTTTTCTTATTTTTTCTCCTCTTTAAGTGAGTGAGTCGCTGCACACCAGCAAACTCACCGGTCACACCGCTGTACTGGATCCGATTGCACACCTAAAGTGAAACGATCGGAGCACAGAGGTATGTTTTTTTAAAGAATATATTTGACATACTCGTAGGTATCCTTATATGATACCTCCGAATACTATGCGGAAAAAATGGCTGTGTCATTCGAAGGGAGTAGCACAGCGCGGGGTTCGAACTGGCTACCTTCCACACGGAAGCCCAGTGCATCACCACATGGTCATGTAACATACCTAAAAAATTTACTAATCAAATCATGTTTGACAGATAACATATAACAGCACTCGAACAATCACGTATAACATTTTTTGCATAATATAACATATGTTATAGTAAAACAGTTCATACTACTTTGATCAAAAAGTTTTAGGACCGGCCACCGTGTGGCGCTATCAGTCACCCGATTGGAATTCTTTTTTTTTTTTGTAAGGTTACCACATCTATCATTGACACTTCGCTTCAAATTTCAGTGTCATAGCTTGACATTTGTAAAAGTTACGCTGTACTGAGTACATCTACCTTTGTGCGTGTTTTCGATTTTTTACAAGTTTGAAAATGGCATCAACTGTGCATTAACGAGTTTGCATTAAATTTTGTGTGAAAAACGGATTTAACGGTCCGCAGACCTTGGAAATGTTGGATAAGTGTTTTTCGGTGACACGAACGCTTCAGAAGTGGTCGTGAGTCGGTCGAGGATGACGAACGCAGTGGCAGTCAAATGGAATAAAGCTGGATCTTTATGGATAATATAGTTTAAGCGGTCCTCATCGAAGTCCACTGATCGACCGGAACGCTACATGTCTTTCAGGTCGAAATTACCGTATTTGAAACGCTAAAACCATCGACGAGCTGTCCTTTGATTCATAACATCTTCACTGTACATTTCGCAAATATCGCGAGCAGCTTTGACAGCTTTATTCCCTCGATTGAACGCGAACAGAAGAAGGTGTCAAAAATGCTCACTTTCGTCTGCTTGCCATTCCATTTTGAAGGCTTGTAATCAAATAAAATAATATATGTAACGTAAAAGCAAACACAATATCTTGTAGAACAGAAAATTTTCTTTCGAATGCCGTATAACATTTACCATTTTGTTTTACTTTTGGTGCTCATTTTTAAATTGAAAAAAAAAACGGACACAACTTATGTTAACACCCAATAATTGGATTGTATAAAAAGTAATTTCGTATTTCTAAATCAAATTTGACGCAAGAAGACGAAAGTGGGCATTTTCGACACCTCCTTCTGTTTTTCTTTCGAATGACGTATAACCTTTACCGTTTTGTTTTACTTTTGGTACTCATTTTTAAATTTAAAAAAAAAAACGGACACAACTTATGTTAACATTCAATATTTACACACTCTCTTGTTATCAATAAAACTTTAATTTATTTATATTTTACATTAATATTTAATACAGATTATGGTTCTTGGAGGACGATATTGATAGTGGAAATGATAATTGGAGTGTCGCGCTGCTGAGTGCACCAGGCGCGCAGAGCATTAAGCGTCAGGTTCAGGGTTTAGCAGAAAAGGGATTGCATGATTCGGACGTGGCATTGTTAACAACCATGAACATAAACACACCTTCAAGTGAAATTCAGTTTAGATGCAGTTTTTCAGCCTTCGTTTATAAAATCAAGTGATTTTTATTAATTTACGAATGTACCACACCACGGTACAAAGAACTGTAAATAGGTGCGATTGTTGCTGCGCAATGCTCGGAGAATTCAGGTCAATTCCAAAAGGCGTAGATCGATGAGATAAAGTAGCGATGGTGAACAGATTCCTCTTAGGCAGGTATAGCAGGTCTCAAGTAAAACACAGGAGGTAGAGTGTACTGAGGATAAATTTTAAAAATGAAAATGACCCTTCTTATGAACGGTTAGTCGCTCATCGCAAGCGCTCACACCCCGCGGAATACGACAACTTTCGGAAGTTTTGCGCAATGCTTAAACCGACCGGTCAGCGATCTAGTCACGACGCCCGTCCATAAATCCATATTTCCATTGCGATCGCGACAATAAACAAACATAAATTTTATAGCAGGTCTCAAGTAAAACACAGGAGGTAGAGTGTACTGAGAATATATTTTAAAAATGAAAATGACCCTTCTTCTGAACGGTTAGTCGCTCATCGCAAGCGCTCACACCCCGCGAAATACGACAACTTTCGGGAATTTTGCGCAATGCTTAAACCGAACGGTCAGCGATCTATTCACGACGCCCATCCATAAGTTCATATTTCCATTGCGGTCGCGACAATAAACAAACATAAATTTATCATAGAAACTAAGAATATATCAAACAATATCAAATTTACAGACAATAATCTATACACATACAGATCTCAAAATATACAAAATACAACAAGAATTTACATATGTTAAGGGTGACGCATACGTCCGATATAACGGAACTATTTTTGTACGTGGATCGGTTGTCGCCAGGCCTTGTAGTCGCGGATCCTCTCGTCATTTCAACGTCAATTCAGTTGGAAAGTGAAGGATTTTTTTTAAGTACGTGAGTCGTAACACACCAGCAAACTCTCCGGTCATACCGCTGTGCTGCATCCGACGTCACACCGAAGTGAAATGATCGGAGTACACCGGCATATTTTTTTCTCTCCTTTTGAAAGAATAGATGTGACCGAAGTCATAGGTATCCTTCCGATATCCAGTCATGTGACTACAATTCATCTGCTCAACCAATTCTAAGGTGGTTTGAAGGGGTTCTTCATGAATAATATGGTTTATGCTGTTCTCATCGAAGTCCACTGGTCGTCCGGAACGCTCCTTGTCTTTCAGGTCGAAATTACCGTCTTTGAAACGCAAAAACCATCGACGAGCTGTCATTTAATTCATAGCATCTTCACCGTACACTTCGCAAATATCGCGAGCAGCTTTGGTAGCTTTACTCCCTCGATTAAACGCGAACAGAAGGAGGTGTCGAAAATGCTCACTTTCATCTACTTAACATTCCATTTTGAAGGCTTGTAATCAAACAAAATAATACATGTAACGTAAAAGCAAACACTATATCTTGTAGAGCAGAAAATTTTCTTTCGAATGACGTATAACATTTTGTTTTACTTTTGGTGCTCATTTTTAAATTGGAAAAAAACGGACACAACTTATGTTAACACCCAATAATATACAATTTTAGGATATATGATATGTAATTATACGTGTACATACTATACTATATTCCAATTTCGTTGTATACAACACAGCCTTTCGGGTTTATTGCCATGTGGAAATATCTACCAACCAACCAGCAAAATGTTGAAAACGTCTTAATTGAAAACCAGACTTGAATCCATTTTTATAAATGTCTGAGTTCCAACGGAAATCGAACTCGCAACCTCTGGGCTAGAAGACAAGCATCTTACCAACAAGGCCACGGATGTCTTCAAACTATATTGCTTTCAATAAACATATATTTATATTTATTATACAATACTGATGATTATAACATTTGATTTAATATTCTCTCAATATAAAAAGTTTTTTAAATCACAATTGAAAATCTATTCAAGAAAAATAACATCTGTCCAATACGATATTTACAGAAATCGTAATTGTGTTATGGCTCCCTACCTCTCTCTCTCTCTCTCTGTTTCTCTCTTTTATCTGTGGCCGAGGGGTCGGAAGAAAGTGCGGGGAGGCGACACGCGTGTCAATTGTGGGCACGGAGCGCGTGCTGTTTGCGTTGCACGTACTTGTTACACGTCTCGTCCCTCTTTTGTTAACTTTACAATTCACATTTATTATTCAATCTTTTATTTTTTGCTACGGTAAGGTGAACTTGGCTCTGACATGTACTGAGAATGCTGTAATTTCATACATATTTATTATTAGTTCAAATTTAACTAGGATGATGATATATTTAGTTCAACACAGTCAGAGTTTAGAAGGATAGTGGATGAATTAACTAATTTCAATTATATCACTTGAAAGTTTAAAGCGTATGAGGTCCAATTCAGAACATTAATTACGGAATGAACTTAGAATTTAATTAGTATTTAGACCAGTGTTTCTCAACGTTTTTTGTGCTATGCCCCACCTAAGCCTTTCCAAAATTCTTATGCCCCCCCTACGTAACGGTGACGCGACAAATTTGTGTGACGCCATTTCTTTTTTTTTGCGGTTCGAACAGAATTTAGTCTTACCAGTTCGAACAGAATTTAGTCTTGTTTGTGCTCCCCTGATGATGAGGTGAAAACCTTGAGACCGGTAGGGTTATACCGTTACAAAAAAGTGGAATAAACAATGTTTGATAAAAATAAATTATAATGTCTTTAAACTTCCACAACGTTAATGCCTTAACTATAAACAACAACAAATCACTTAAATACATTGATGATTGCTTTCAAATCTGAGAAGAAAATTAACTTTTGCTTTTAGTAATGTGATATGAAATTTGTCAATATCCGAAGCAGTCCCGTTCAGAAGAGTTAAGGCCCTTCCAACAGGCATAGCGGCTGGAAGACCCGTTCTTGCGTATGTTATTGAGAACAGTTCTTGCCGGCGCAGTCTAGTGTAATTGTTAGGAACATTTAACGCTAATCTTTGTAGTAATGCTGGACAGCTCATCACAACTCCTCGAACGAGTCTGACAACGTATACCAGGAGACGCAGATCTCTCCTTACGCTCAAGGAGTTATACCCGAGCATGTCCAGCAGAAACTGGATAGATGTAGCCACATATGTATGTATGCTAAACGAAGTGGAGCTGCTATGTGTTTGATTTTGAGCAAGAAAGATCACAATAGATTTCTTTCATAAAGGAATACATACCTTTTATCGCACGTGTAATGACACGTGTAATAAATGTTTTCATTCACACCAACAATACACACAATATCGTTACATCTCGTGCTGTGAACGTATTGCCTTATTTGTAAGGAGACAGACAGACAGACGGACAGTTGTTGCCTTTTATATATTTTATGTTTACATAAGCTGACGTATGCCGGTGTTTGTTTAAGAAACAGGGACAGATGTGGAGGATTTTAATAGGATTTGTTATTTTATTATAAGAAATAGAAAGAAACACGGGGGTGTTTGTGTATAAATAAGAAAAAATATGTATTTGCACTGATTTTTTGAGGCATTTATTTTCCATCCCCCATTTACGCGGGTCGTTAAAAGTTTACATATATTTGTGTATGAAGGAATTAGAGTAGTCAATAAATGACATACAAATGTCAAATGGGAATACGTGCGTATTGCTGTATGCAGATTACGTGGTATTTCGCAGATTATATGGTAGTTCGCGAAAAATGAGGATGAATGATAGAGTTTGATAAGTAAATTTTATGAGATATGCTAAAGGTCCATTCTCACGGATCAAGTTTAATTAACCGATTATAGTTGATCAACAAAAGTTGAATGAAATATGTACTGCCCTCATAAGCAAAAACGCAGCTAACGGGAAAAAAAATCAATAATTTAACTAAGTAAGTATGAGGCAATATCCCGTATCAAATTCTGAACTTCTGCGGATTATACAACTTCTGCGAATTTCCTCATTAGGATACCTAATGAGAAAATCCGCAGAAGTTGTAACATTGAGGACATCGTGAGATGGAGTAGGCAGATAAGACGATTCTGGAGGGACCACGTTGAGAGGATGGACCCCGCGAGAATACCTAAGATTGTAATGCACGAGATTCCAGAGGGCGGCCGTCGACCACCGGGACGTCCACCAAAGAGATGGAGAGAAAGTTGGACATCTTCGTCACAGGACCAAAACTGAAATCCTGTTGAAACAGATCGCAAGATCTTGAAGAAGAAATTCTGAATCATAATCCATAAAAAATACAGAAAACCATTTATTTCAATACAAAAATCGACAAAATGTATTTTTTAATTTTACAAAGTGCTACGTTTTTCTAAGCAAATAAGCAGTAAAATGTGATTTATAAGCAAAAAGACAGCAAGTGCCTATGCGTTTGCTGCGTTTCTGCTTATGAATCACATTTTACTGCTTTTTTTTTGTTTATGAATCACGACATTTTTAAGCAGCAATGAAAAACATGAAAGTACAGTTTTCTCAAAACTTAACTTTTGTCATTAGCTGCGTTTTTGCTTATGAGGGCAGTGTAGTGATGACTTTTCTTGATCCACTAAAAAGTTGATCAACTCTATTGAAAGAAAGGTTCTCACTACAGAGTTGATCAACTATGTTATAATCGGTCAATTAAACTTGATTTGCGAGAACAGGACTTAAGAGAAATGACTGTTTTCAAATCTTAAGTCGTAGTAAAAGAAAACAATAAACGTGATATACGGGTGAGTAATGAAAGATTGGTGATAGTCGAAACATTATGATAAAAGAGCTACGAGAGATATCGTAACTATATAGTGTAACGATAGTCAGTCTTTCGTCATCCACCTGTACAATATATCCACTTCGATGTACTCATTTCATCCTACTTAACACATCAGCCTTTAGGTCACATTCGTCCTTAATAATTAAATTTCTTATTCTGTCATACATCGACATACCACATATTCTTCTCAATCCACGCGTTTCCCCTGTATTTGTTTCACTCCTTTCATAAGTGTTTCACACTCGCTCTCATGCATCAAGGGTTGTATCAATACCTATACTGATCTGAAATATAATTTTAACTGATTTTGATACTGTCCGGTTCGGGGTGACTTGTATATTAGGGTGGCCACTGAAAGACTGGAGGGGTTAAAAAAGTCATAACTTGTTCATCTTTAATTTTTTTTTCAAATTATAGAACTTCCTGAAGAGATTAACCTTTTTATTCCTGTACTAAAAAAATCCGCCCGTTCCGGTGATGTGTATTCAATACACATCAATACATATGTAAAAATGAGCGATTTAAAATCGGAAAAATAAGAATATTCATAGCCAATCGCTTAAATTAATCAAATTTGAAGTCAAAAGTGATAATAATTGAAATTTTATTGCTGAAAACAGGAAAAAAAACACCGTAGGACGTTCACAAAATGGGCGAAGCGACCACCTCGAACGAAAGCCGGCTGGCTACTAAACGAGAGAAGCGACCGAACTGAGATTCTATTTCTTGCGTTCCCATATACCGAAGTAGAGTGAGAGTGAGACGTGAAAAGCGTGGCTTCCTCATCCATACGGATTTTTAGAATGAATATACCTACGTCACACGTTTGATTGTATTGGTGAATTAATTCCCAATTTTCACAAAATATCTCTGATGTGGCCGATAAGTATTCATTATTATTAATATTATTTTTTGCATTCAATGCGTAAATGTATTACGGAGGAATACCTAAAATCTGAACCCAGTATTTAATATATTTATGGAGATATTAAAGTTTTTAGAACCCACAGGATAGGAAGGCTTAAAATAGCTACGTATGATGTCCAGGAAGGAGTTAAACTTATTGTGTGTTTCTATTCCAGTGAAAGATCAATGATTGAAACTCAGAGAAAATACCGGCAACATTTTAATGTCAGAGTATCTCCTAGTGATAACATGACTCAGAACTAATCACCCGGATTGAAAGAACTGGATCAGTCGGCAATCTTCCAGGAAGAGGTCCTTAGCGCACTGACGCAGCGGTGGAAGCTGTTAGGCAGAGGGTCCTCGAGGATCCATCTGCCTCTACCCGTCGTCGCTCTGCTCAACTAAGCATCGCCAGAACATCGCTTCAGAAGATTCTGAAACTGGATTTAAAAATGTTTCCATACAAGATCCAAATTCTCCAAGCTTTACTACCCCAAGATACTCAGCAGCGCTTGCAGTACGCCATTCGATTTCAACACCTAGTCAGAGATAACAACAACTTGTATGTGTTTTTGTGGCATTTCAGTGGCCACCCTGTATATGTTTGAGTGCCCCGTTGAATTGGTTTCCTATCACTACACACCTTTCTATATCTCTCTTAACTCTTCCAGCATATAAGAAAATACTACGCAAGTAGCAGAATTGGTCAACTTGATCCAATCCTTCATTTTTCACCCTTATATCATGTTCAGTAGTCCTTAAAGAAAACCTCAATACTTGCATTTCTTATTATGTCACACATTAATTTATTTTATTTATTAACACATCATTGCAAAAACCATCTGGTGGGTTTATTACCAGGCGACAATATCTTCCAACCAATCATACAAAAGTAAATAAAGCAAGTGACATAGTCGCAAAGTTTATTCAAATGATTATTAATCTTTATGAGATTTATGTGTATCATAATAAATTAAAAGTGAGATATCATCAATCAAAGGAAAAGGACGGAATGGTGAAGAGGGAAGAAAAATTGGGGATGAAACACGTTATATTACTGACTAGAAATCTACAGTTTTTATCAGTCGCTTCTTAAAGCATGATGGAGCGAGTCTAACATTGGTTTGTAACTGATTCCAGAGTCTCACTACAGGGACATTAAAGGAAAACGTAAAATAAGATCGGTGAACTGGGAAGACCAATAAATAATCTTTGTTTGAGCGTAGCGCAAGTCTATAGTCGGAGAGGTGCTGAAAATTATCGACGACATAAGATAGGGCGGCGGAACAGTTGAAGATATTATATAATAAAGAAAGTTAATGGATTTAGCGTCTATCTCTTACATTCAACTAATTCAGTGCCTTCTGATATATCATTTTTTATTTATTATTACACATGACAAGAAATACACACAATTTGCGAAAAAACAACAGGTAATTTAATTTGGGCATACATTATTTTAATGGATCTGGGTTTGTCGCCTTTCATTTTTCGTGTCCCCAGTAAACTAGGCTTTTGCCTGTATCTCACTGAGGATATTCAGCATGAAAAAATAAATCGATACTTCTTTCCGATTTTTGATTACACATAAACAAAACCCCGTTGCACGTTCTCATCAACCTGACAAACAGTGACACTCAATTACAACTGGAAACATCATGCGGAATCAAACTCTTCACACATCATCACTCCAGAAAGACCAAACTCTTCAGACATCATCACTCCAGAAAGACCAAACTCTTCACACATCATCACTCCAGAAAGACCAAACTCTTCACACATCATCACTCCAGAAAGACCAAACTCTTCACACATCATCACTCCAGAAAGACCAAGTGATATAAAGTGGTATAATCGTTCTTTTTCGGATACATTGACACACTACACCTTTTTCTCATTGCACATATTTCCACTATCTTGTTCACTCACATACGTCAAATTCATGTTTCACTCACATACCTAAAATTCATGTTAACAATGAAATAAAAATAATAAAAGCTATAATGACATAATCCATCATAAAATATCTTTATTACTAAATATAACACAAAAGCTCCACAACTAATCATAAAAAAAAAATTCATATATGTTATTCATCATAGATATTCCCATATAATATGGTCCCTCCTGTGATTGGTGGAATTGCAGCAGATGTTTCCTACGCTGGACCAATGGACGGGCGTCATCGTATTGTAATGTGCCGACCACAAAGCTGCCAAAAAAAACCTCGTATCACCCTCCTATATTTCTTGGGGGTGAGATTAAGGATAAAATTGAATACATTTTTGTAATGTTCAGAATTCATCAAATTTTGTATTTTTTTTTTAACTATTATGATATTTGAGTTATATAGTTAAAATAACTAAATTAACCCTTTCTTCCCTGTGATGTGTGACTAGTACACATTGCTGCTTCTAAAAACTTTAATATCTCTATAAATATAATAAATATTGGGTTCAGATTTTAGGTATTCCTCCGTAATACATTTACACATTGAATGAAAATAATAATATTAATAATAATTAGCACTTATCGGCCACATCAGAGATATACATACATAATTTGTGAAAAAAACAATAGGTAATTTAGTTTGAACACACAATTTTAATGGATCTGGGTTTGTTGCCTTTCATTTGTCGTGCCCACAGTAAACTAGGCTTTTGCCTGTATTATACTGAGGATGTATGTTATAACATGAAAAAATTAATATATATTATTACTTATAGTAAAGGCATTATCACATTGTAAAGGTTTAAAGACGTTGTAATTTGTTGTTATCAAACACTGTTTATTCCGCTTTATGTAACGGTATAATCCTACCGGTTTCAAGGTGCACACCTCATCATCAGAGGAGCACAAACAAGACTCTTCTGGTTTGTGCTCTTCTGATGATAAGGCGAAAACCTTGAAACCGGTAGGGGTTTACCATTGCCTAAAGCGGAATAAACAGTGTTTGATAAAACAAATTACAATGAAAAAAAAAATATGTATTTGTAGAAATAATTCCAATCTGGTTAACACTTAAGGCCTCTTAAACATATTTCTGGTTGGTCGGAAGATATTTTCACATCGCAATAAGAATGTACTGTAAAGAACAAAAGTATAATACAATACAATACGTATGTCGTTCATTCATACATGAAACTATATAAATATTGAACAACCAGGGTGACATAACGCATCCTTGCTTTACCTTTTTCGAAATATTTAACCACTTAATCAAGGTACCATTTACTCTAATAACATTATCTACTTTCTGTGCATAATGACGCAATACAACGTATTTAATTACATTCGACGACATATTTATTTAACATTTTCTAAAACTTTCTGCTTATCACGCGGTCATATACTTTTTTCAAGACCATAATTGCACGAAATACAGATAATTTTTTTTGTTTTATATTTTATTCCGCAAGTATACAAAAAGAGAAAATAATTAAGCTAAAAATTTAATGTACTCGTAATATAATATTATAGTTGGGAAATTCTAGGATGAGTCCTGTGACAGATCACAAATTTGCCCCAATACAACCTTGTAACGATGTTCAGTAATTTTAATTATTTTATCAACTTTAATATAAGCCTCAATTCTAATAAATAGCAAGTTATTTAGGTAAGTACATTACATAAGGTTGTATTGGGGCAAATTTGTGAGCTGTCACAGGACTCATCCTAGAATTTCCGAAGTATAATTGGGTGTTAACATAAGTTGTGTCCGTTTTTTACCAAATTTAAAAATGAGCACCAAAAGTAAAACAAAATGGTAAAGGTTATACGTCATTCGAAAGACAAAGTTTCAAAACTGAATCAAACATTTTTCATCACCATTTTCAAACCATTTTTCATCACCAGTAATGACGCGGTAAAGGAACCTTTGCTTGTGGCCATGCGTAGCTCGATGACGCGCGAGCAAATAAGCAGAAATTTTCGAACAATGATTTTTGTTGATTTCACTCAAAACACGTGGAACCCAAACGTCGAACTTCTGGACTTTTCCCATTGATTTAAGATGGTGGTATACAGTCATGTGACTACAATTCATCTGCTCAGCCAATTCGACGGTGGTTTGAGGGGGATCTTCATGAATAATATGGTTTAAGCGGTCCTCATCGAAGTACACTGGTCGTCCGGAACGCTCCATGTCTTTCAGGTCGAAATTACCGTCTTTGAAACGCAAAAACCATCGACGAGCAGTTCTTTAATTCATAGCATCTTCACTGTACACTTTGCAAATATCGCGAGCAACTTTGGCAGCTTTATTTCCTCGATTGAACGCAAACAGAAGGAGGTGTCGAAAATGCTCCCTTTCGTCTACTTTATATTCCATTTTAAAGGCTTGTAATCAAATAAAATAATATATGTAACGTAAAAGCAAGCACAATATCTTGTAGAGCAGAAAATTTACTTTTGAATGACGTATGACATTTACCATTTCGTTTTACTTTTGGTGCTCATTTTTAAATTTGGTAAAAAACGGACACAATTTATGTTAACACCCAATATTTACAATTGTTGGGGGGTGCTTAAGTTTATCCCCCTTTTGAAATCAAACTTGGTACTAAAACATTGTTGTGAACTATTTTTTTAGTAGATTTTGGTACTGTATACCTATATAAGGGATGCTTTTTCATTTTTCCCCTTTTAGCTTTATATATTAGAAAAATAACTAGAAATGATTTTATTATACATGCCTTAATAAAACATGTCTATGGAATCCAATAAGACACTCAGATATATATAATCTATGCCATCTCCACCTTTATCTATCTCCTTCCCTCGCCATCACGACGTGGCACCGCCTGCCCCTAACGACCTGTGACCAGTTTCATTTTGGCATCAGACCACCGTGCCATACTCCTTATTATATCTGTGGCGTAGAAAAGATTTATTACTAAAGAGATGAAGAAGACGAGAGACACGTTTCCGAAATGGTTTTTCCTTTATCGAATACAGAGAAAAGAAGTATAACTCAAAAATACTATTTATTTTTAACGTAACTTAATTATGAGGTTCATGGCCGCGCTGTGCTAATCCCTTCGAACGAAACAAGCACTTGTTCCGTCTAGTGTTCGATGGTATAAGGATACCTATGACTTCGGTCATATCTATTCTTTAAAAAAATTATATACACAAAAACAAAAAAACGCTCACACGTCTTCCATCTACCATATAGTAGAGCTACAATTATACTTCGATCGCGTGGGATTGCCTATCACATTGCTATGTAACAATCTCTTTAAATCACCAGATATACCTACATTAATTTTTCCCTTTCTGTGCTAAAAAATTCAGCGCGTTCCGGTGCTGTGTATTCAATAAACATGTAAAAATGAGTGATTTAAAATCGGAAAAATTAGAATATTCGTAGCCAATCGCTTAAATTAATTAAATTTGAAGTCAAAAGTGATAATAATTGAAATTTAATCGCTGAAATCATGAAAAAAACATCGGCCAACGTTCACAAAACGGGCGAAGAGACCACCTCAAACGGGGGCCCGAAAGCTACTGAAGCGAGTGAACTGAGATTCTATTTCTTGCGTTCCCATGTACCGAAGTAGAGTGAGAGTGAGACGGGAATAGCGTCGCTTCCTTACCCAATGCAGATGTTTAGAATGAATATGCCTACGTCACACACTGGCACATGTTTGATGGTATTGGTGAATTTACTCCCGATTTTCACAAAATATCTCTGATGTGGCCGATAAGTGCTAATTATTATTAATATTATTTTTTCATTCAATGCGTGAATGTATTACGGAGGAATACCTTAAATCTGAACCCAGTATTTATTATATTTATAGAGATGTTAAAGTTTTTAGAAGCAATGTGTACTAGTTACACATCACAGGACAGGAAGGGTTAAAAATCTAAGTTTGAATGTCGATTCAACACATATTTTCCACCCTATTCCTATAGATTTTCTTCATTTTTGATTTTATAGTTTGAACGTTAAACTTGCTATGAAAGTCCGAGAAATCGTAGGGATTGTATGAGATGGTGTATAGATGTATATAGAAGAGGAGATAATTATCAATTTATATCACATTTGAGAATTATATATACGGACAAATCATCACGCCGTGTCCCTTGCGGGGTAAACAGAGTGAACAGATCTCCTAAATTTTATATCCATACACACAAACTTCGCCTCTTCCACATTCATACATCTTGTCATGCACAACCTTGTTTTAGTCATACCTCTCATTTTACCTTCTTTCGAAATCTGCTGCATTTGGTTCAGCTATGTTTCTTCTCGATCTACCTTTTCCACACACATCTTGCACGTCTTACTGAATGTTATTTTGAAATAAAGAAACATATATGTCGATAGTCAAAAAAGTCTTAAGAGTTGTATGGCAAGAAGTATAGATGTGGATGCGGCGAAATATGTGTGTTGAGATAGAAAAGTTTGATATTCTGTCTTCTCTGCCTATCCTAACAGGGAAAGGCATATTTTTTTTATTTATTTATTTTACACATGACAAGAAATATACATAATTTGCGAAAAAACAACAGGTAATTTAATTTGGACACACAATTTTAATGGGTCTAGGGTTGTTGCCTTTCATTTGTCGTGTCCCCAGTAAACTAGGATTTTGCCTGTATCTCACTGAGGACATATATCATAAAAAAATAAATCGATACTTCTTTCCGATTTTGGATTATATAAAACCCCGTTGCACATTCTCATCAACCTGACAAACAGTGGCACTCAATTACACATGTATACATCACGCGAAATCAAACTCCTCACACTTCATCACTCCAGACAGACCAAAACATTCATCCCACAATATACCGCACACAATCACAGAACAAAAAAAAATACATATACGTATGTATATATAAATATAAAACAACAAAAACACCACACTCAAGAGCTCACACAACCCTCTTCCACAAGTCATTCCTCTTGCAAGCCCAAGTACTCAAACTAAAAAACCTCTTAATTTCTAGTCAGTAAAATAACGTGTTTCATTCTTGATTTTTCTTTTCCTTTCCTCTCCATCATCCCTTCCTTTCTTTTTGATTGATGATATCTCACTTTATATGAAAAAGAATGTTCGGGTGATTGTCCGTCTTTGTGGGGTTCGTGGGCATGTGCTCACGTATATGTTTATGGATTTCGTGGGGATTAATAGTCATTTGAATGATTTATGCGACCACGTAACTTGCTTCATTTACTTTTGTCTGGTTGGTTGGAAGAGATTGCCGCCTGGCAATACGCCCGCCAGATTGTATTTGCAATAAAAGTGCAGTGTTAAATAAATATATAAATAAAGTACTCAAACTCCTGTCGCAATAACAGCCACGCTCCGATCGACTGCCTAAATGGTTTTCCTCCCTTTACCTTTATTGAATTCGGCACGCCATTGTATGTCATGGGAGCTAAATAAGCATATTGCCTTTGGGCAAAAGATATTTCAACCCTAGGGATGGTGAACATTTGATCAGTTGCATAATAGTTTGTATGTATGTACCCGTTAATGTATTTTTTTTCTTCTACTGACACTTATAATAGTTATCATTGTTATAACAATGTAATATCATTATTATAACAAATAAAATCGAGTTATCATCTTCTTTCTATAAGCTTATCTCTTTTGCCAACATGTGTGCATACCACGGATATGCCGCGAAAATTTCGCGCAAATTTGCTAAATCCGGAAAAACACAGCGTGGCTCATAAAAATGTGTTCACTGCTCCGTTAGGAAAATACCCAAAACGCGGGGGTTAAGAAAAAGCGCCACAAAAGAAATAAATGATTTTATTACATTCGTACGCGGTCGTGTTAAAATGACGCAAATGTTACAAATGGCCTAAAATGAATTATGTCGGACATAAAAATGTATCTACTCCCTTTTTGATGGATGGCGCGGATTGTGTATTAAAAACATTTAATTTATTTTCACTCTCTGTTATATATCTGTCTCTTTCTAATTTATTTTTAATATTCAATGTCTCTTAAATAAGTTTGTGAAAGCGAATCATTTTCTGAGTGAACACTTTCAACAAATGTTAGAAAAAAATATTGGTCAAACAATTACATCAAAGAAATACTACGTTTTAAAAAGTTAATTTACAAGATACTTGAAGGAAATGCTACTTTAAAACAAAGACAAGCTTTTTTAAAGAAATGCTACATTAAAACAATGACAAGTTTTTTTAAAGAAATGTTACATTAAAACAGAGACAAGCTTTTTTAAAGAATTGCTACATTAAAACAAGGACAAGCTTTTTTAAAGAAATGCTACATTAAAATAGTCTACTTCAAATATTATATGCTTTAAAGAAATGGTTCATAAAAATATTAATTTTAAGAAATGCTACATGGAAAAAAAACCATACCAAAGAAATGTTTCATTAAATGCAACACTTATCATATGTCAAAGGAATACTACATTTAAAAAAATCACATCGAAGAAATGTAACATTAAACAGGCTACACCAAAGAAAGGTAACATTAAACAGGCTACATCAAAGAAAGGTAACATTAAACAGGCTACATCAAAGAAAGGTAACATTAAACAGGCTACACCAAAGAAAGGTAACATTAAACAGGCTACATCAAAGAAAGGTAACATTAAACAGGCTACATCAAAGAAAGGTAACATTAAACAGGCTACATCAAAGAAAGGTAACATTAAACAGGCTACATCAAAGAAAGGTAACATTAAACAGGCTACATCAAAGAAAGGTAACATTAAACGGGCTACATCAAAGAAAGGTAACATTAAACAGGCTACATCAAAGAAATGTAACATTAAACAGGCTACATCAAAGAAATGTAACATTAAACAGGCTACATCAAAGAAAGGTAACATTAAACAGGCTACATCAAAGAAAGATAACATTAAACAGGCTACATCAAAGAAATGTAACATTAAACAGGCTACATCAAAAAATGTAACATTAAACAGGCTACATCAAAGAAATGTAACATTAAACAGGCTACATCAAAGAAATGTAACATTAAACAGGCTACATCAAAGAAAGGTAACATTAAACAGGCTACATCAAAGAAAGGTAACATTAAACAGGCTACATCAAAGAAAGGTAACATTAAACAGGCTACATCAAAGAAAGGTAACATTAAACAGGCTACATCAAAGAAAGGTAACATTAAACAGGCTACATCAAAGAAAGGTAACATTAAACAGGCTACATCAAAGAAAGGTAACATTAAACAGGCTACATCAAAGAAAGGTAACATTAAACAGGCTACATCAAAGAAATGTAACATTAAACAGGCTACATCAAAGAAATGTAACATTAAACAGGCTACATCAAAGAAAGGTAACATTAAACAGGCTACATCAAAGAAAGGTAACATTAAACAGGCTACATCAAAGAAAGGTAACATTAAACAGGCTACATCAAAGAAAGGTAACATTAAACAGGCTACATCAAAGAAATGTAACATTAAACAGGCTACATCAAAGAAATGTAACATTAAACAGGCTACATTAAAGAAAGGTAATATTAAACAGGCTACATCAAAGAAATGTAACATTAAACAGGCTACATCAAAGAAATGTTACATTAAACAGGCTACATCAAAGAAAGGTAACATTAAACAGGCTACATCAAAGAAAGGTAACATTAAACAGGCTACATCAAAGAAAGGTAACATTAAACAGGCTACATCAAAGAAAGATAACATTAAACAGGCTACATCAAAGAAATGTAACATTAAACAGGCTACATCAAAGAAATGTAACATTAAAAAGGCTACATCAAAGAAATGTAACATTAAACAGGCTACATCAAAGAAAGGTAACATTAAACAGGCTACATCAAAGAAAGGTAACATTAAACAGGCTACATCAAAGAAAGGTAACATCAAACAGGCTACATCAAAGAAAGGTAACATTAAACAGGCTACATCAAAGAAAGGTAACATTAAACAGGCTACATCAAAGAAATGTAACATTAAACAGGCTACATCAAAGAAAGATAACATTAAACAGGCTACATCAAAGAAAGGTAACATTAAACAGGCTACATCAAAGAAAGGTAACATTAAACAGGCTACATCAAAGAAAGGTAACATTAAACAGGCTACATCAAAGAAAGGTAACATTAAACAGGCTACATCAAAGAAAGATAACATTAAACAGGCTACATCAAAGAAATGTAACATTAAACAGGCTACATCAAAGAAATGTAACATTAAACAGGCTACATCAAAGAAAGGTAACATTAAACAGGCTACATCAAAGAAAGGTAACATTAAACAGGCTACATCAAAGAAAGGTAACATTAAACAGGCTACATCAAAGAAATGTAACATTAAACAGGCTACATCAAAGAAATGTAACATTAAACAGGCTACATCAAAGAAAGGTAATATTAAACAGGCTACATCAAAGAAATGTAACATTAAACAGGCTACATCAAAGAAATGTTACATTAAACAGGCTACATCAAAGAAAGGTAACATTAAACAGACTACATCAAAGAAAG
Organism: Odontocerum albicorne; assembly: GCA_949825065.1. Lineage (NCBI taxonomy): Eukaryota > Metazoa > Arthropoda > Insecta > Trichoptera > Odontoceridae > Odontocerum > Odontocerum albicorne. The sequence goes on from OX463867.1 coordinate 1,924,959, forward strand.
GTAACATTAAACAGGCTACATCAAAGAAAGGTAACATTAAACAGGCTACATCAAAGAAAGATAACATTAAACAGGCTACATTAAAGAAATGTAACATTAAACAGGCTACATCAAAGAAATGTAACATTAAACAGGCTACATCAAAGAAATGTAACATTAAACAGGCTACATCAAAGAAAGGTAACATTAAACAGGCTACATCAAAGAAAGGTAACATTAAACAGGCTACATCAAAGAAAGGTAACATTAAACAGGCTACATCAAAGAAAGGTAACATTAAACAGGCTACATCAAAGAAAGGTAACATTAAACAGGCTACATCAAAGAAATGTAACATTAAACAGGCTACATCAAAGAAATGTAACATTAAACAGGCTACATCAAAGAAAGGTAATATTAAACAGGCTACATCAAAGAAATGTAACATTAAACAGGCTACATCAAAGAAATGTTACATTAAACAGGCTACATCAAAGAAAGGTAACATTAAACAGGCTACATCAAAGAAAGGTAACATTAAACAGGCTACATCAAAGAAAGGTAACATTAAACAGGCTACATCAAAGAAAGATAACATTAAACAGGCTACATCAAAGAAATGTAACATTAAACAGGCTACATCAAAGAAATGTAACATTAAACAGGCTACATCAAAGAAAGGTAACATTAAACAGGCTACATCAAAGAAAGGTAACATTAAACAGGCTACATCAAAGAAAGGTAACATTAAACAGGCTACATCAAAGAAATGTAACATTAAACAGGCTACATCAAAGAAAGGTAACATTAAACAGGCTACATCAAAGAAATGTAACATTAAACAGGCTACATCAAAGAAAGGTAACATTAAACAGGCTACATCAAAGAAAGGTAACATTAAACAGGCTACATCAAAGATGTAACATTAAACAGGCTACATCAAAGAAAGGTAACATTAAACAGGCTACATCAAAGAAATGTAACATTAAACAGGCTACATCAAAGAAATGTAACATTAAACAGGCTACATCAAAGAAAGGTAATATTAAACAGGCTACATCAAAGAAATGTAACATTAAACAGGCTACATCAAAGAAATGTTACATTAAACAGGCTACATCAAAGAAAGGTAACATTAAACAGGCTACATCAAAGAAAGGTAACATTAAACAGGCTACATCAAAGAAAGGTAACATTAAACAGGCTACATCAAAGAAAGATAACATTAAACAGGCTACATCAAAGAAATGTAACATTAAACAGGCTACATCAAAGAAATGTAACATTAAACAGGCTACATCAAAGAAAGGTAACATTAAACAGGCTACATCAAAGAAAGGTAACATTAAACAGGCTACATCAAAGAAAGGTAACATTAAACAGGCTACATCAAAGAAATGTAACATTAAACAGGCTACATCAAAGAAAGGTAACATTAAACAGGCTACATCAAAGAAATGTAACATTAAACAGGCTACATCAAAGAAAGATAACATTAAACAGGCTACATCAAAGAAAGGTAACATTAAACAGGCTACATCAAAGAAAGGTAACATTAAACAGGCTACATCAAAGAAAGGTAACATTAAACAGGCTACATCAAAGAAAGGTAACATTAAACAGGCTACATCAAAGAAAGATAACATTAAACAGGCTACATCAAAGAAATGTAACATTAAACAGGCTACATCAAAGAAATGTAACATTAAACAGGCTACATCAAAGAAAGGTAACATTAAACAGGCTACATCAAAGAAAGGTAACATTAAACAGGCTACATCAAAGAAAGGTAACATTAAACAGGCTACATCAAAGAAATGTAACATTAAACAGGCTACATCAAAGAAAGGTAATATTAAACAGGCTACATCAAAGAAATGTAACATTAAACAGGCTACATCAAAGAAATGTTACATTAAACAGGCTACATCAAAGAAAGGTAACATTAAACAGGCTACATCAAAGAAATGTAACATTAAACAGGCTACATCAAAGAAATGTAACATTAAACAGGCTACATCAAAGAAAGGTAATATTAAACAGGCTACATCAAAGAAATGTAACATTAAACAGGCTACATCAAAGAAATGTTACATTAAACAGGCTACATCAAAGAAAGGTAACATTAAACAGGCTACATCAAAGAAAGGTAACATTAAACAGGCTACATCAAAGAAAGGTAACATTAAACAGGCTACATCAAAGAAAGATAACATTAAACAGGCTACATCAAAGAAATGTAACATTAAACAGGCTACATCAAAGAAATGTAACATTAAACAGGCTACATCAAAGAAAGGTAACATTAAACAGGCTACATCAAAGAAAGGTAACATTAAACAGGCTACATCAAAGAAAGGTAACATTAAACAGGCTACATCAAAGAAATGTAACATTAAACAGGCTACATCAAAGAAATGTAACATTAAACAGGCTACATCAAAGAAAGGTAATATTAAACAGGCTACATCAAAGAAATGTAACATTAAGCAGGCTACATCAAAGAAATGTTACATTAAACAGGCTACATCAAAGAAAGGTAACATTAAACAGGCTACATCAAAGAAAGGTAACATTAAACAGGCTACATCAAAGAAAGGTAACATTAAACAGGCTACATCAAAGAAAGATAACATTAAACAGGCTACATCAAAGAAATGTAACATTAAACAGGCTACATCAAAGAAATGTAACATTAAACAGGCTACATCAAAGAAATGTAACATTAAACAGGCTACATCAAAGAAAGGTAACATTAAACAGGCTACATCAAAGAAAGGTAACATTAAACAGGCTACATCAAAGAAAGGTAACATTAAACAGGCTACATCAAAGAAAGGTAACATTAAACAGGCTACATCAAAGAAAGGTAACATTAAACAGGCTACATCAAAGAAATGTAACATTAAACAGGCTACATCAAAGAAAGGTAATATTAAACAGGCTACATCAAAGAAATGTAACATTAAACAGGCTACATCAAAGAAATGTTACATTAAACAGGCTACATCAAAGAAAGGTAACATTAAACAGGCTACATCAAAGAAATGTAACATTAAACAGGCTACATCAAAGAAATGTAACATTAAACAGGCTACATCAAAGAAAGGTAATATTAAACAGGCTACATCAAAGAAATGTAACATTAAACAGGCTACATCAAAGAAATGTTACATTAAACAGGCTACATCAAAGAAAGGTAATATTAAACAGACTACATCAAAGAAAGGTAACATTAAACAGGCTACATCAAAGAAAGGTAACATTAAACAGGCTACATCAAAGAAAGATAACATTAAACAGGCTACATCAAAGAAATGTAACATTAAACAGGCTACATCAAAGAAATGTAACATTAAACAGGCTACATCAAAGAAATGTAACATTAAACAGGCTACATCAAAGAAAGGTACCATTAAACAGGCTACATCAAAGAAAGGTAACATTAAACAGGCTACATCAAAGAAAGGTAACATTAAAAAGGCTACATCAAAGAAAGGTAACATTAAACAGGCTACATCAAAGAAAGGTAACATTAAACAGGCTACATCAAAGAAATGTAACATTAAACAGGCTACATCAAAGAAATGTAACATTAAACAGGCTACATCAAAGAAAGGTAATATTAAACAGGCTACATCAAAGAAATGTAACATTAAACAGGCTACATCAAAGAAATGTTACATTAAACAGGCTACATCAAAGAAAGGTAACATTAAACAGGCTACATCAAAGAAAGGTAACATTAAACAGGCTACATCAAAGAAAGGTAACATTAAACAGGCTACATCAAAGAAAGATAACATTAAACAGGCTACATCAAAGAAATGTAACATTAAACAGGCTACATCAAAGAAATGTAACATTAAACAGGCTACATCAAAGAAAGGTAACATTAAACAGGCTACATCAAAGAAAGGTAACATTAAACAGGCTACATCAAAGAAAGGTAACATTAAACAGGCTACATCAAAGAAATGTAACATTAAACAGGCTACATCAAAGAAAGGTAACATTAAACAGGCTACATCAAAGAAATGTAACATTAAACAGGCTACATCAAAGAAAGATAACATTAAACAGGCTACATCAAAGAAAGGTAACATTAAACAGGCTACATCAAAGATGTAACATTAAACAGGCTACATCAAAGAAAGGTAACATTAAACAGGCTACATCAAAGAAATGTAACATTAAACAGGCTACATCAAAGAAATGTAACATTAAACAGGCTACATCAAAGAAAGGTAATATTAAACAGGCTACATCAAAGAAATGTAACATTAAACAGGCTACATCAAAGAAATGTTACATTAAACAGGCTACATCAAAGAAAGGTAACATTAAACAGGCTACATCAAAGAAAGGTAACATTAAACAGGCTACATCAAAGAAAGGTAACATTAAACAGGCTACATCAAAGAAAGATAACATTAAACAGGCTACATCAAAGAAATGTAACATTAAACAGGCTACATCAAAGAAATGTAACATTAAACAGGCTACATCAAAGAAAGGTAACATTAAACAGGCTACATCAAAGAAAGGTAACATTAAACAGGCTACATCAAAGAAAGGTAACATTAAACAGGCTACATCAAAGAAATGTAACATTAAACAGGCTACATCAAAGAAAGGTAACATTAAACAGGCTACATCAAAGAAATGTAACATTAAACAGGCTACATCAAAGAAAGATAACATTAAACAGGCTACATCAAAGAAAGGTAACATTAAACAGGCTACATCAAAGAAAGGTAACATTAAACAGGCTACATCAAAGAAAGGTAACATTAAACAGGCTACATCAAAGAAAGGTAACATTAAACAGGCTACATCAAAGAAAGATAACATTAAACAGGCTACATCAAAGAAATGTAACATTAAACAGGCTACATCAAAGAAATGTAACATTAAACAGGCTACATCAAAGAAAGGTAACATTAAACAGGCTACATCAAAGAAAGGTAACATTAAACAGGCTACATCAAAGAAAGGTAACATTAAACAGGCTACATCAAAGAAATGTAACATTAAACAGGCTACATCAAAGAAAGGTAATATTAAACAGGCTACATCAAAGAAATGTAACATTAAACAGGCTACATCAAAGAAATGTTACATTAAACAGGCTACATCAAAGAAAGGTAACATTAAACAGGCTACATCAAAGAAATGTAACATTAAACAGGCTACATCAAAGAAATGTAACATTAAACAGGCTACATCAAAGAAAGGTAATATTAAACAGGCTACATCAAAGAAATGTAACATTAAACAGGCTACATCAAAGAAATGTTACATTAAACAGGCTACATCAAAGAAAGGTAACATTAAACAGGCTACATCAAAGAAAGGTAACATTAAACAGGCTACATCAAAGAAAGGTAACATTAAACAGGCTACATCAAAGAAAGATAACATTAAACAGGCTACATCAAAGAAATGTAACATTAAACAGGCTACATCAAAGAAATGTAACATTAAACAGGCTACATCAAAGAAAGGTAACATTAAACAGGCTACATCAAAGAAAGGTAACATTAAACAGGCTACATCAAAGAAAGGTAACATTAAACAGGCTACATCAAAGAAATGTAACATTAAACAGGCTACATCAAAGAAATGTAACATTAAACAGGCTACATCAAAGAAAGGTAATATTAAACAGGCTACATCAAAGAAATGTAACATTAAGCAGGCTACATCAAAGAAATGTTACATTAAACAGGCTACATCAAAGAAAGGTAACATTAAACAGGCTACATCAAAGAAAGGTAACATTAAACAGGCTACATCAAAGAAATGTAACATTAAACAGGCTACATCAAAGAAAGATAACATTAAACAGGCTACATCAAAGAAATGTAACATTAAACAGGCTACATCAAAGAAATGTAACATTAAACAGGCTACATCAAAGAAATGTAACATTAAACAGGCTACATCAAAGAAAGGTAACATTAAACAGGCTACATCAAAGAAAGGTAACATTAAACAGGCTACATCAAAGAAAGGTAACATTAAACAGGCTACATCAAAGAAAGGTAACATTAAACAGGCCACATCAAAGAAAGGTAACATTAAACAGGCTACATCAAAGAAATGTAACATTAAACAGGCTACATCAAAGAAAGGTAATATTAAACAGGCTACATCAAAGAAATGTAACATTAAACAGGCTACATCAAAGAAATGTTACATTAAACAGGCTACATCAAAGAAAGGTAACATTAAACAGGCTACATCAAAGAAATGTAACATTAAACAGGCTACATCAAAGAAATGTAACATTAAACAGGCTACATCAAAGAAAGGTAATATTAAACAGGCTACATCAAAGAAATGTAACATTAAACAGGCTACATCAAAGAAATGTTACATTAAACAGGCTACATCAAAGAAAGGTAATATTAAACAGGCTACATCAAAGAAATGTAACATTAAACAGGCTACATCAAAGAAATGTTACATTAAACAGGCTACATCAAAGAAAGGTAACATTAAACAGGCTACATCAAAGAAAGGTAACATTAAACAGGCTACATCAAAGAAAGGTAACATTAAACAGGCTACATCAAAGAAAGATAACATTAAACAGGCTACATCAAAGAAATGTAACATTAAACAGGCTACATCAAAGAAATGTAACATTAAACAGGCTACATCAAAGAAAGGTAACATTTAACAGGCTACATCAAAGAAATGTAACATTAAACAGGCTACATCAAAGAAAGGTAATATTAAACAGGCTACATCAAAGAAATGTAACATTAAGCAGGCTACATCAAAGAAATGTTACATTAAACAGGCTACATCAAAGAAAGGTAACATTAAACAGGCTACATCAAAGAAAGGTAACATTAAACAGGCTACATCAAAGAAAGGTAACATTAAACAGGCTACATCAAAGAAAGATAACATTAAACAGGCTACATCAAAGAAATGTAACATTAAACAGGCTACATCAAAGAAATGTAACATTAAACAGGCTACATCAAAGAAATGTAACATTAAACAGGCTACATCAAAGAAAGGTAACATTAAACAGGCTACATCAAAGAAAGGTAACATTAAACAGGCTACATCAAAGAAAGGTAACATTAAACAGGCTACATCAAAGAAAGGTAACATTAAACAGGCTACATCAAAGAAATGTAACATTAAACAGGCTACATCAAAGAAATGTAACATTAAACAGGCTACATCAAAGAAAGGTAATATTAAACAGGCTACATCAAAGAAATGTAACATTAAACAGGCTACATCAAAGAAATGTTACATTAAACAGGCTACATCAAAGAAAGGTAACATTAAACAGGCTACATCAAAGAAAGGTAACATTAAACAGGCTACATCAAAGAAAGGTAACATTAAACAGGCTACATCAAAGAAAGATAACATTAAACAGGCTACATCAAAGAAATGTAACATTAAACAGGCTACATCAAAGAAATGTAACATTAAACAGGCTACATCAAAGAAAGGTAACATTAAACAGGCTACATCAAAGAAAGGTAACATTAAACAGGCTACATCAAAGAAAGGTAACATTAAACAGGCTACATCAAAGAAATGTAACATTAAACAGGCTACATCAAAGAAAGGTAACATTAAACAGGCTACATCAAAGAAATGTAACATTAAACAGGCTACATCAAAGAAAGATAACATTAAACAGGCTACATCAAAGAAAGGTAACATTAAACAGGCTACATCAAAGAAAGGTAACATTAAACAGGCTACATCAAAGAAAGATAACATTAAACAGGCTACATCAAAGAAATGTAACATTAAACAGGCTACATCAAAGAAAGATAACATTAAACAGGCTACATCAAAGAAATGTAACATTAAACAGGCTACATCAAAGAAATGTTACATTAAACAGGCTACATCAAAGAAAGGTAACATTAAACAGGCTACATCAAAGAAAGGTAACATTAAACAGGCTACATCAAAGAAAGGTAACATTAAACAGGCTACATCAAAGAAAGATAACATTAAACAGGCTACATCAAAGAAATGTAACATTAAACAGGCTACATCAAAGAAATGTAACATTAAACAGGCTACATCAAAGAAAGGTAACATTTAACAGGCTACATCAAAGAAATGTAACATTAAACAGGCTACATCAAAGAAAGGTAATATTAAACAGGCTACATCAAAGAAATGTAACATTAAGCAGGCTACATCAAAGAAATGTTACATTAAACAGGCTACATCAAAGAAAGGTAACATTAAACAGGCTACATCAAAGAAAGGTAACATTAAACAGGCTACATCAAAGAAAGGTAACATTAAACAGGCTACATCAAAGAAAGATAACATTAAACAGGCTACATCAAAGAAATGTAACATTAAACAGGCTACATCAAAGAAATGTAACATTAAACAGGCTACATCAAAGAAATGTAACATTAAACAGGCTACATCAAAGAAAGGTAACATTAAACAGGCTACATCAAAGAAAGGTAACATTAAACAGGCTACATCAAAGAAAGGTAACATTAAACAGGCTACATCAAAGAAAGGTAACATTAAACAGGCTACATCAAAGAAATGTAACATTAAACAGGCTACATCAAAGAAATGTAACATTAAACAGGCTACATCAAAGAAAGGTAATATTAAACAGGCTACATCAAAGAAATGTAACATTAAACAGGCTACATCAAAGAAAGGTAACATTAAACAGGCTACATCAAAGAAAGGTAACATTAAACAGGCTACATCAAAGAAATGTAACATTAAACAGGCTACATCAAAGAAAGGTAACATTAAACAGGCTACATCAAAGAAATGTAACATTAAACAGGCTACATCAAAGAAAGGTAACATTAAACAGGCTACATCAAAGAAAGGTAACATTAAACAGGCTACATCAAAGATGTAACATTAAACAGGCTACATCAAAGAAAGGTAACATTAAACAGGCTACATCAAAGAAATGTAACATTAAACAGGCTACATCAAAGAAATGTAACATTAAACAGGCTACATCAAAGAAATGTTACATTAAACAGGCTACATCAAAGAAATGTAACATTAAACAGGATACATCAAAGAAATGTTACATTAAACAGGCTACATCAAAGAAATTATCTATTGGGTGTGAACATACTCGTAAGTTGTGTCCTTTTTTTCCAAATGAAGAGACACAACAAAAAAAATTACAAAAAATTTGTCAATAATGTACTCTCCTTCATTATTTTACAACAAATTAGTCAATAATTGTATTCTCCTTCATTAATTACAACTTCTTGCCAATAGTCTACAAGTTTTTCAATGCCTGTGCGATAAAAACCATCCGGTCTTGACTCGAAGAATTCGTCCAACCATGTCCGCAATTACCGTTTTGGAAATGCAAAAACCATCGACGATCTGTCCTTTCTTTCTTAGCATCTTCACCGTACATTTCGCAAATATCGCGAGCAGCTTTTGCAGCTTTATTCCCTCGATTGAACGCGAACAGAAGGAGGTGTCGAAAATGCTCACTTTCGTCTACTTGCCATTCCATTTTGAAGGCTTGTAATCAAATAAAATAATATATGTAACGTAAAAGCAAACACAATATCTTGTAAAGCAGAAAATTTTGTTTCGAATGACGTATAACCTTTACCATTTTGTTTTAATTTTGGTGCTCATTTTTAAATTTGAAAAAAAAACGGACACAACTTATGTTAACACCTAATATTTAAAAAACCGTATCAAAAAAATGCTACATATAAAAAAAAACATCAAAGAAATGTTACATAAAAAAGTTATATTTGAGAAATGAATTTTTGATAAATAGTGGAATAACACAGTAATTTATTATTAAATACTATTTTATGAAGTTCCACAAAGTTGAAGCCTTTTAATTTACCAAATATTATTTTATGAAGCTCCACAAAGTTGAAGCCTTTGAATTTACCAAATATTATTTTATGAAGTTCCACAAAGTTAAAGCCTTTGAATTTACCAAATAATTTCAATGGACACGCTTGTATACCACAGCACATTTTTTTTTATCTTGACAGTTCTAAAACAACTTCCACACAAATAAAAACATTCTCACAATAAAAACTTCAAAGCATTTCAAACTCAAAACATCCGAATACAAAACAAGTATGATTTAATTAGATTAAAGGCTTCCAAAAAGTGACTGCACCAGGATTACTCTCTCAACAATAGGATGATATATCCCTTCACAGTTTCCAGTCATCAATCCTCCCCTCCGACCTCCGCAGTGGGGCTGAATAGACGCATTACCTCCCAGACCCTGAACTCTATCATCCCTTTTTAGCGTTCCCTCCCCACATTCACAAACTAGAGTCCCTTTTTATCCCTAATGGAGGACATGACGTTGCAGAGGATTTTCCAGGTGCGAGGAAATCTAATAATTTTCCGACAATTTCTACGGATAATAATAATAAAGAATTTTGTGCATTTATAGATTTAGAAAAAAAAAACGTATAATCATGTAAGAAGGGAGGAATTGTGAGAAATATTGAAAGAATGTGGGGTGAACGAAAAATTACTAAGGGAAATTACCTCGCTGTATGAAAACAGGAGTGCATTTGTAAGACTAAATGGAGAAACCACGAAGTGGTTTCAAATTCCGAAAGGCGTAAAACAAGGATGTGTGATGTCACCTTAGTTGTTTAGTTTATGTATATAGATTCATGTGTGCGCGATTTAAAATGTATGTAACATACATGACTTCTGTATGCAGATGCTATGGTTATAATTGATGGAAATGAAGGCGAGTTAAGGGATATAATATGTGAGTTATATGAGAGATGTCTAGTTAACCTTTCCCTTCCTGTGCTAAAAAAATACGCGCATTCCGGTGCTGAGTATTCAATACACATCAATACACATGTAAAAATGAGCGATTTAAAATCGGAAAAATAAGAATATTCATAGCCAATCGCTTAAATTAATTAAATTTGAAGTCAAAAGCTTCAGTGTCCACGCGGCCGGGCTCGCCTTACATTAGTGGGGTGTATCTCGGCCGAAGGGATGTTGTGGGATGAACCCTGACCTTTTAATAGCTTCTCTCTTAAATGTATGATTTAATATGTGCGATTTAGAAATGTTTTTGGTAATAGTGTATTGGTGCTCACCTTGATGTATGGAAGTGAAAATTGAACTTGGCGTAGGAAGGACGACCTCCGTGACCTGGTGGTAAGACACTTGTCTGTCGATCCGGAGGTTGCGGGTTCGATCCCAGCAAGAACACAGATTTAAAAAAAAATAGGTATCCAGTCTGGTTAACACTTAGGGCCTATAAAAACATTTTTCTAGTTGGTTGGAAGAGATCGCTACATGGCAATAAACTCGCCAGATTAAAAAAAAACGATAAAAATAAGATTAATGGTGGGGAGATGCGTACACTAAGGAAAATGTGTGGAATGTCAACGTTTGAAAGAAGACGGAATGAAGACATTAGAAATGAATGCATGGATAGATGGATATTTTAAATAAGATGAAAAAAGGAGCTTTAAGTTGATTTGGACATGTGGAGAGAATGGATGACTAAGCGAGTATACAAATCAGAATTGCAAGGTGAAATAGAAATCTACTTTGAGTTTATCTATGTTTCCTTCGGTCTACTTCCCTTCAGAAGATTTAAAGATACGAAGAAAATAAGGGAAAAAATTAAATGTGAAAAAAAAACATTGTCAAAAAAATAAACAAAGGTATGCGAATGTAATGATTTATGAATCTGTGTCTTTCGTTTGTTTCGGAATATTTTCAATTATGAGTACATCATCCCCCAAATGATATATTCCTTCCACCCCCGTTTGCCTGAGGTCGGTTTGCACCCCATCAGAAGTTGGCGCAAGCACCGAACCACCCTGTGTACACACAACAGTTAATTATTTGTCTAGCACGCCAGAGAGAGCGCGTGATTTATTGTGACACCCTGTTGTTGCCCAAACTGTTAACTCCGTTTTGCTTGGGCTTAAGGGGTGGATTTTGCAAGAAAACAACTTTCTATTTAAAAGTCAATGGCACTAAAACATATACACTCGAACAATGCAATTTCAAAATATGCTGAGTTGCTAGCTCACTAATGTATATTTGTACCAACTTTTTCCCTATCGTTGTAGACGGAACAACCTGAAGGACTTATTACCATATGTCAATGTCTTCCGACCAACCAGAAAGATGTTATAGAGGTATTCAATTAAAGACAGAAAGAAATCATTTTTAAAAAATACTCGTATATATTCCAACAAGCATTCGTGGAAGCCTGGGTGTTACAGACATCAACAGCAAGATGGAGGAGAGGCGATTGAGATGGTATGGGCACGTTGGACGCAGAGCACCCGATCACATTGTGAACCAGGCAATCTCCATGGATCTTCCTGGAATAACAACCAGAGGAAGACCAAAGAATTCATGGATGGTGCAAAAAGATAACCTGATGCAGAGGCACGGCCTGGGGGACATAGTCCGGGACAGAAGAGCATACAACCTGAGGACAAGGAGAGCTGACCCTAACAGTCTTCGCAGACAATCAGTTGGATGGAGCCAGGGAGAGAGATATTCCAACAGGAATTATTGATAGAAAAGTATGGTGATTTATCTTCTCTGCCTATACCAAAAGGGACATGGCGTGATGGCTGGTACGTATATATAAAATTGATGCTTTTGTCATGTTTCAAATAAATAAGAAATGACATGTTGTCAAAAACCTATCCTTACGCAGTCTTCTTTGCGAGGTAGGCATAGAGAATAGATCTCCACAGTTTCCTATTGAAACACACTTATTTCACCTTCTTCATATACATTCGTGTCGTTATGCAGAATCTTTTATCATTCATACTTCACACTTTACTTTCAAAAGCTTCAAAATCTGATTCACTTGATTCAGCCAAGTTTTCCACGATCTATCTCTTCCACACGAACCTTATACTTTCATTCATTCTCTTTACATGTCCAAACCATCTAAAAGCTCCTTTCTTACCCTTAAAACATTAATTTGTGATGTCTTCATTTCGTCTTACTTCATACACTACAAATTAAGACACTACAAATTTTGTTTAAAATTTTTTTCATAGTACATGCATTTTCATAGCATTAACTTACTTTTATCTACGTCAACAGCGCTTTAACTTCTTCAAACCTATCGTCCATTATAATGGACATTGAGTTCATATGCTATTTGTAAACAACTTTGTAGTATATTTCTGTTTTCTGAAAACAAAAAAAGTGTAGAATACTGTATTATCGATTTTGAACGTTTTGGGTGCCATCTATCTAAACTAATACGACATAATTCAGGCAGTGGATCGGATCTTAGTTGTTATTGCAACAGGAATTTGAATACTTGGGCTTGCAAGAGTTTGTGTGAGCTCTTGAATGTGGTATTTTTTTATGGTTGTGTGTGGTATATTGTGGAATGAACGTTTTGGTCTGTCTGGAGTGATGAAGTGTGAGGAGTTTGATTTTGCGTGATGTATACATATGTGATTGAGTGTCACTGTTTGTCAGGTTGATGAGAACGTGCAACAGGGTTTTTATATTGTTATTAAAAATCGGAAAGAAGAATGCATTTATTTTTTCACGCTAAATGTCCTCACTGAAATACAGGCAAAAGCCTAGTTTACTGGGGACACGACAAATGAACGGCAACAAACCCAATTCCATTAAAATTGTATCCAAATTAAATAACCTGTTGTTTTTTAGATAATTAGGCAAGTATGTATATTTCTTGTCATATTTAAAATAAATAAATAATATTGCATTTAGTGTAAATAATACATATTTGTTTTAAAACCTTAGAATAGACGACCTTCATGGTCTGGTGGTAAGACACTTGTCTGCCGATCCGGAGGTTGCGGGTTCGATCCCCGCTGGAACCCAGATTTTTTTAAATAGGTATCCAGTCTGGTTAACACTTAGGACCTATAAAAACATCTTTCTGGTTGGTTGGAAGAGATTTCCACATGGCAAAAAACTCGCCAGGTTAAAAAATTCAAGTCTGCAGAGGTTCAAGTTCCTCGCACCAAGTTCCAAGATAGGCCTTCAAAAGCTTTAAAATCCGGTTCGCTTAACACTTGCCTTACTGTGCTAAACAATTACGCCAGCCACTGTGCTGGACGCTCAACATCCAGTGAAAAATGTATGTTTTAAATTAAAATTATGCAAAATCTGCTAGGTTATTTTTTTAAATTAGTTTTAAAATTATTTTATTATGTAAGTCCTGGTCACTCACTATCCGTCATAGGGTGGCAAGTGTTAATCCAGCCAGTTTCGTTAGTATATCTCTTTTAAGCATACCTGGCACTTCTGACTTGTACACTCGTTAAATCATTTTGTCATCACGCATTCACTCCACATGTCCAAATCATTTTAATGCTATTTTCATAGTTATGTCACCATGGGAGAAAGAATCCGAATTTTTCTACCATTAATGTAGCACTTTGTTATAAAAAAACTTTTGTGACAATAACTTTAAAAAAATATATGATATTTATCCATCTTGCTTGTGCCTTTATTCCTCTAAGCTATCATAGAATGGGATATTTTATCTGCACGCCGCATTCAGCCAAACTGTTAGGGAGGGAAGGCAAAAGGACAGGGGAAGGAGAGGGCACATATAAACAAATCATTGGGTTAATTATTGCCCCCTCCACAACGCCCGGACAACCACCTCACCCCCCTACCCTACCAATAGGGTACAGGGGGTAGAAGGTACACCCCCTAAATATCTCTCACAGAAATATATTTTTTAACAACTTGAGCTCGTTTTTATCACTACATGTACATTTGAGTTTATTTATTTTTCTGGCGCCATTTATTTTACTGTCCATGCAGTGAGACTCTGGAATCAGTTACAAACCAATATAAGACTCGCTTCGTCCTTGGTATGCTTTAAGAAGCGACTGAAAAAACTCTTAATTTCTAGTCAGTAAAATAACGTGTTTCATTCTTGATTTTTCTTTTCCTTTCCTCTCCCCCATCCTTTCCTTTCCTCTTGATTGATGATATCTCACTTTATATGAAAAATAATGTTCGGGTGATTATCCGTCTTTGTGGGGTTCGTGGGCATGTTCTCACGTATATGTTTATGGATTTCGTGGGGATGGATAGCCATTTGAATGATTTATGCGACCACGTACCTTGCTTCATTTACTTTGGTCTGGTTGGTTGGAAGAGATTGCCGCCTGGCAATAAGCCCGCCAGATTGTATTGCAATAAAAGTGTTTAATAAATAAATAAATACATTTTATTTTATTTATTTGACACATGACAAGAAACATACATGATTTGTGAAAAAACAACAGGTTATTTAATTTGGACGCACAAATTTAATGAATATAAATAAATAAATACAGGTTTATTGATAGCAACATAGTATGTACATAATACATTTATACACATTTCAAGAACACGTTAAAAAGATAATACATTAATAACAGAAGCTATCAAAAGGTCTGGGCTCATCTAATAACATCCCCTCCGGCCAAGATACACCCCACCAATATAGGGCGAGCCAAGCCACGGGGACATCAGATGTTTTTCAGCCCACACCCTTGAACACGTATAACAAGAAGATAAAAAAACACATAAAATAAATAGATGTCAAAAAAAAAACATTCAAGAGAGAAGACATTAAAAGGTCCGGGCCCATCTCACAAACATTCCCCCGGCCGAGATACACCCCACCAATGTAGGGCGAGTCATCGGGGGGCTTCCATCCCACACCCCCGCATAACTAGATTAAAAAATAAATAAAAAAATATAAAAAAACAAAAACGTATGGCAAAAAACAAAATAAAAAGTAAACCCATATAATCGTATACCACCTCAGGTTAACTGTCAGCAAGAACGAAAAAATGGATCTGGGTTTGTTGCCTTTCATTTGTCGTGTCCCCAGTAAAC
Source organism: Odontocerum albicorne (assembly GCA_949825065.1). Lineage (NCBI taxonomy): Eukaryota > Metazoa > Arthropoda > Insecta > Trichoptera > Odontoceridae > Odontocerum > Odontocerum albicorne. The sequence continues at coordinate 1,940,823 of OX463867.1, forward strand.
TAAGCTTTTGCCTGTATCTTACTGATGACATATAACAAGAAAAAAATAAATCGATACTTCTTTCCGATTTTTGATTATATAAAACCTCGTTGCACATTCTCACCAACCTGACAAACAGTGACACTCAATTACATGTGTATACATCACGCGAAATCAAACTCCTCACACTTTATCACTCCGGGCAGACCAAAAACATTCACCGCACCTTAGTAACCAAAGTTCATTTTCAGTAACCAAAGACAACCCTGCGAAATAATTTACGTTTCATTGTTAACAACTCTTAAATAGTTTGCGCTTAAGAACCCTCCTGAATAATTCCTTGTCAGATGTATCAAACACGTGGCTCGTCAATAAGTATGCTGTCCTCCGAGTCATCTTGAAAATAAAAACGTTGACTACTATGTAAGGCGAAAAATAGTTTAAATGAGTTATTTTAACCCTTCCTTTCATGTGATGTGTAACTAGTACACATTGCTTCTAAACACTTTAATATCTCTATAAATATAATCAATACTGGGTTCAGATTTTAGGTATTCCTCCTTAATACGAGTACATTTACGCATTGAATGAAAAAAATAATATTAATAATAATCAGCACTTATCGGCCACTTCAGAGATATTTTGTGAAAATCGGGAATAAATTCACCAATACAATCAAACGTGTGCCAGTGTGTTACGTAGGCATATTCATACTAAAAAACCGCTATGGGTGAGGAAGCGACGCTATTCACTCTCACTCTATTTCGGTATATGGGAACGCAACAAATAGAATCTCAGTTCGCTCCCTTATCTCGCTTCAATAGCTCTCCGACATCCATTTGACGTGGTCGCATCGCCCGTTTTGTGAACGTCGGCCGATGTTTTTTTTCATGTTTTCAGCAATTAAATTTCAATTATTATCACTTTTGACTTCAAATTTAATTAATTTAAGCGATTGTCTATGAATATTCTAATTTTTTCGATTTTAAATCGCTCATTATTACATGTGTATTGAATACACAGCACCGTAACGCGCGGATTTTTTTAGCACAGGAAGGGAAAGATTAAGGAGAGTATATTAATTTATCAAAATTGTCGCTTTTTTGTACTCTATATTAGAATATATATTTAACTGTAAATTACTTTGTTATTCCAAAATAGGAAGTAGAAACACGTGTAGCGAGTATCGATGTAATTAATGAAATAACCAAATATTTTTTTGTGAGAGAACAAGGAAAGTATGATTGGATCAAGTAAATTATATTTTGAAAAAAAAAGGAAATGTAAAAAATCACAGAAATTACAGGAATTGCATGAGTGTGTATATGGATCGTCTTTGCTGGGTCTAGAAGTCGTAGCTTTTTTTTAAAGTGAGTGAGCTGTTGCCCAGCAGCATACTCCCATCCGATGACACACCGAAGTGAGACGATCGGAGCACACCAACATGTTTTTTTTTTTGGAAGAATAGATATGACCGAAGTCATAAAAATCCTTACACCCTCGAATACTAGGCGGAAAAAAATACCTATGTTATTCGAGGGGAGTAGCACAGCGCGGGGTTCGAACCAACGACCTTCCGCAGGGAAGTCTAGTGCGTTACCGCGTGGCCATGCACTCTGTATATGGATATATGTAGAAGAGGTGAAGGATGTGATGCGAGATAGGAAAGTCTGGCACCCTTTCCTCTCTGCCTATCCCTACAGGGAAACGTTTCCCTTAATCATTTCCATACAACGTCATTATTTTATTTAGAAAATAATTCTAACGTAATATTTTTTGTAATGAAAAACTATACAATGGTGAAAATGACAAATGACACGTCGAAAAAAAATGGAAAATAAAACGCCACCACAGGCAAAGAGCGCAAACAATAAAAACCACAGCAGTGAAGTTAGCCGCAAGTATTTTACGACAGGTAGATCCATTGGTGGGTGCCAGAATTCAGAAAGAACAACCCCCTTGTGTGGTCTGTCGGTATTGGCCATCAAAAAGGAATTTTACATCGACACCCCGCAGGCAGACTGTCCAAGATGAGGGACATTAGGTCTGCTAATGGCCTGTGCAGATGTTAGATATAGAGGGGCGAGGTCCATGTCGCGTCTGCCATAACTTAGATCTACAATAGATAGATATATATTGTACAATAAAAAGACATTCAATAAAATAAACGACACTATTTTTTTATTATTTTGTTATTCTTGTGGAAACAGTGGCGTTTCTTAAATGTGAAAAGTGGAAGCGAAGTATTCAAATCAGTTCCAGATTAAAAACAGATGATTACTAAAGTACCGTTTCCCTGTTGGGGTAGGCTGAAAAGACAAAGTGCCAGACTTGCCTGTCTCGACACACCAATAAACATTCTCATAGAACATTTACATTTCCTCCGACCTTCTGCGTTTTCTTCTTTTAAAATATAATTCACTAGATACAACCATACTTTCCTTGATCTACCTATTTACTTATCTGATTTCAATCATTATTATACAACTCTTATAATTTCTCTGACAATCTACGTTTTCTTCTTTGATAATCTTTTCATCCATACCTGCCTTGGTATTATTCATCTATCATATGTTTCCCTCACATGAGAAGGTAATATTAAAAAAAAAAAAAGAACATGTCCACCAAATCAAAATGTTGGGAAATCGCAAAAAACTGTTTGCATTAAAAATATATGACATAATAATTCATTGTAAAAATATCTGAAATCCTTAAAATGGCTTAAGCTGACTTGATTTGTTGTTGAAAATCGAATCATCTTCTCCCTGGCTCCATCCCAAGTCACTGTCTGCGAAGACTCTTGGGGTCAGCTCTCCTCGTCCTCAGGTTGTATGCTCTTCTGTTCCGGACTACGTCCCACATGCCGTGTCTCTGCATCAGGTTATCTTTTTGCACCACCCATGAATTCTTTGGTCTTCCTCTGGTTATTATTTGAGGAAGATCCATGGAGATTGCCTGGTTCATAATGCGATCGGGTGCTCTGCGTTCAACGTGCCCGTACCATCTCAATCGCTTCTCCTCCATCTTGCTGTTGATGTCTGTAACACCTAGGCTTCCACGAATGCATGAGCTTTTTATTTTGTATCTTAGGGACACACCAGCTGACCATCTTAGCATGCGCATTTCAGCAGTTTCCAGTTGCCTAGAGTAAGAGTTATACATCGTCCATGGCAACATTCGGAGTCATAGAGGAGTGCGGGTCTGACAATCGTTTGGTATACTTTTCCTTTTAACTTTACTGGCATTTTCGGATCACATAGAACTCCCGTCATTGGTCTAAACTTCGATTAAAATCGAATCATAATAATTAAAATAGTTATTATAGATTAAAATATAGACATGACCCTTTTTGTAAGAACAATTCTACTTTAATCTTTTTTTATTGAACAGCTCTGGGACACGATATTTTTTGTTCCATTTCAAAAATATGTTGCAAAAGATAATAAAAAAATAATTGTATATAGTGATTTATTTAAATTTTAATCAAAGAAAATAAGTGAAGTGTTACAAAATAAGAAGAAATATTACTATAAAACTATAAATATATGTAGGTAGATAAAGCTGTATAATGACATTACACTGCACGTACGATTTAAATTTGACAGTTGCTGATGAACTGGTATGAAGTTAGACACAATCGGAAAGCTACGATTGGTCAATTCGGACATGATCTTTTTTGATTGGTTTGAAGCCTGGACAAGATTCTTTTTGAAAAAATACTGTTTTTTTATTATTATTTTAAAATAATTTATGTGCTTTTTTCATTAAAATGAAAATGTTAAACGGCTCCGTACCATCGATTAGAAAAAATCTGCTTTATCGACTTATTTTTTTTATCCTATGGACATGATCTTTTTTTAATGTTACCTCCTCAATTAAGGTCCAAAGAGTTTCAAGTCTTAAGTAAGAGCGTCTACTGACTATGTTACGGTTATAATTTGATTATCCCACCCTCAATAGTTTGTCAACTAGAGCCGATATAAGACGTGTTGTTTCGTTATATTCTGAAATGTTACACACACACATATCTTCGCATGTATGTAACAGTATGAAGTCAAACTAATTTGATGGTCATGATCTTTTTTTAATGTTATCTTCTCACATCTGCACTGCTCAAACCATCTCAAATTGCTCTTCGTATCAGACTTAAATTCGCATTCCCCCTTATCAATTCGTTTCGTTAAGTTCACATTAAGATCGAGGGGTAGCGTGGTCCTGGTAGAAGGCGAACATCTTGGCTGCGCAATATAATATACTGGACGGGGATGGGGCTTGTGGAGGACTTGTTCCGGGTTGCGCAAGATAAAGAAGCCTTTGCCAGAGTGATTGCCAACGTCGGGGGGACCTGATAAGGCACGACAAGAAGAAGAAGTTCACATTAATCCCTATTTAATTAATTTCGTTGTCATACATTGCCACCCCCTGTATTCTGCTCAGTACATATTTTATTCGGTTTCTTTCAGTCTTTTTCTACGTCCACATTTCACTCTCTTACATTAAAATTGTACTTAAATACTCGTACTCTTGTGAACTGCAATATTATCTGAAGAGATTTTGATACTCTTTGGTTCGAGTTTACATGTTTATTGGCCCTATTGACTTTGTTTCCTATCGTTACACGCTGTTTGATATTTTTAAAGTGCTCCATCATATAAAATATTCAGAATAAGCACTTCATTAAGCTGCGACGCATATAAGAAGGGTCTTTCAAATTGAATGACTTTTTTTAATCCATTTTTTTTAATTCTTGAATAATACACACAATTTGCTTTGATTTCAAAAAACTTTTTATTGGTCATTAAAGTATAACGTGTGACATTTAAACAAAAAAAAACAATATCCGCCAAATGTCCACCTCTTGCAGCTCCACAGATGTCCACTCTTTTGTCCAAATTTTCGATGACATTTTGGCATAATTGCCGTTCTAACTCACCAATAACGCGAATAATTTCGTCCTTCAGCTCATAAATTGATCGGGGGTCATTCTTATAGACCTGGCTTTTCACGTAACCCCAGAGAAAATAGTCTAACGGTGTCAGATCACATGATCTTGGTGGGCAATTAACATAACCGTTTCCGGATATTACAATAAATTCAACGATTTGAACGCGTTATTGCATTGTATACGACTCTATTTTTATAAATGTCATACATTACACTTTTCAAATGTCACAAGACCCAGATAAGTTCGCGACGCCATCTGTGTTTTATCCTAGAATATAATAAAACCGCTCAATTTGAAAGACCCATTACGTCAAACACTTTTAAGTTGATAAATTCACACCACTCCTTAGATATTGGTAACTGCATTGTAGTAAATACGTCAACGGCAACTGATGCGGCAAAGCTGATCGACGCGACCTCGAACATAGGAGGCATGTTCGCACGACTACCAACAAAGAAGGATCCTCGAGTAATAATCTTCAATGTGCCTAGAGAAATGACACACGAGGAGATGACTCAGGCAGTTATTGACTCCTTACCAACACCGCGTGACTCTAACTTGGGAACCAAAATAAGATTGAGTCATTTATCGGGTCCTCGGGGTGGACCTACATGTCATCGTGTACTTCAAGTGCCAGCTGTGGTAAGACAACATCTTATCGCTCAGCAGAGGATATTCTGCAATTGGTACGTGTGCCGTGTGAAGGACTTTACCAGAATAACTGTATGTAGCAATTGTCATTTGTTCGGCCACTCCCACAAACATTGCAAGGAAGCGCAAAACTGCGGACACTGCGGAAAGGAGGGACATACTGATGAGTCCTGCCCTTCAAAATCTAGCCCACCAAAATGTGCCGCATGTTTGCGTTTCAAAAAACCACATGACCACCTTAATGGTTCAACTGATTGCCCAGCGTATCAATTTGCGATCAGTCGTCATATGGCATCCACCAATTATGACTCTGCATGAAAGCAGTCAAATGCATAGTAATGATAAAATGTATCATTCTGGTTTTAGAGGTGCCTCGCGTAGGGCGAGAGATAAGTTCACTGTCGCGCAGTGGAATGTTCGGTCTCTCAATACTGCAATTGATGAGCTACCACTTGTGCTCTCCCGCGATGATATAGACGTGCTCTGTCTTAATGAAACCTGGTTGTCGCCAGCGTCTGATATTGCTGGCTTTATGATACCAGGTTACTCTTTTCTTCAAACCCCTAGGCACACTAGAGGTGGTGGTGTGGGTTTCTTTATAAAAGAGCATTTAAACGCGACGATATTATTAGCATCATGTGATCGTGATGTTGAGTACTCCTGGATGAACCTTAAAATAAATGGTATAACTATAGTCATCGGCACAATCTACCGTCCTCCTAACTCTAATCTAAACACTGCTCTAGATGTCTTAAGTGAACATTTGTCACGATTTCTGGCATGCTGTGACCATATATTTTTCATGGGTGACCTGAACATCAACCTTCTAAATACGACCACTGCTTTCTATAAAAAAATCCAAGATTTGATTGATTCTTTTGGACTCTCACAATTAGTTTCGGAACCCACCAGGATTACTGGCTATAGTGAGACATTATTAGACGTTTTTTTGCACCGACTCGAAGCATGTGGTTCTATCTGTGGAGGTATTTCACTGTAGTAATATAAGTGATCATGGTATGATGGTTGGTGTCTTGAACCTCCCAAAACAAAAGGCCCCACCATGTACCATTGAGTATAGAGACTTTACCGCTGCTAACCAGAATGAGCTCTACGTCGCGTTAAGTCGTGTGCCGTGGTATCGTATCTATCGTGAGGGAAGCGTGGGTGGTAGGGTTGAGGTGCTAAATTCGCTATTGCATGACATTTTGGAAGCCCATTTCCCACTCAGGAGGAAAACTTTTTATCGCTCGCGTAGTCCATGGTTCACAGCTACAATAAGGATGTTAATCAAGTCGAGAAACAGGGCGGAAAATAAATTCAAGAGGACAAAGCACCCATTGCATGAATATGAATATAAATTACTTCGAAATCAAACAAATAGTGCCATAAGACGTGAAAAAAGGGCTTACTTCTCTAATTTTGTTAACTGCAATACTAAAAACCCAAAGGAGATGTGGAAGAACCTGAACTCGTTGATAAATCCAAACAAAGGAACGTCTGGTGGAGTTCCATCCCATCTGACCAATCCTGATGATTTAAACAATTTCTTCGCGTCAGCGAGTCAGAGTGATCTGCCCGACACAACTCTTTTAAACTATTATGCAAACAATCGTAGGGAGGGAAGCTCAACGTTTGAGTTCTCATTCGTCACACCCGAACAAGTCGAAAAGGCTCTTGAATTTATTAAATCGAATGCAGTGGGTGCTGATGGAATTCCGATAAAATTGATACGACTCTGTTTGCCATTTATTAAGGACATACTAGCGGGAATTTTTAATACATCTCTTCAGGAGAAAATATTTCCATATGTTTGGAAGTCTGCTCTAGTCGTCCCAATTCTAAAGAAACAAAACGTCGTCGAATTTAAGGATCTACGCCCAATAAGTATTCTCCCAGTTATATCAAAGATTTTGGAGAGATTGGTGTTCGTTCAGATATCGAATTATCTTCTATCCAATGACCTATTGCCCAAGTATCAATCTGGCTTCAGGCCTAAATATAGCACAACGACGGCACTGAGCTGTGTGGTGGATGACATATTGCGGGAATCAGATAAGGGAAAGGTTACTGCTCTGCTTCTGCTGGATTATTCAAGAGCTTTTGATACTGTCAATACAGATCTCCTGGTCTCTAAACTGTCCTTTTTGGGGTTCTCAGAGAGTGCATGCCAGTGGCTAAGGAGTTTCCTAACTGGTAGGAGTCAACGAGTTACCACTAGAGCCAGGCTGGACTACGAGTGTTGTCCCACCCCACGAGCCTTAAAAATGGATGCCCCCAAGGGTCAATACTGAGTCCATTACTCTTAAGCCTATATACATCTGATCTTCCAGATGTGATAAGGAACTGTAGCTACCACATGTATGCGAACGATACTCAACTTTATTATTCATTTGGAAGTGATGAGGTTCAGTCTGCCACTCAACACATAAATGATGACCTCGAGCGGCTGATGATATGGTCTAGGAGGCATGCGCTTCTCTTGAACCCTACAAAATCGGTTATGATTGTAATGGGTACAAGACAACAAGTCGAAAAGTTGAACGAGCCTTTGGAAATAAAGATTGGTAACGCGACTGTGCCTACAGAGAGCGTGGTGCGTAATTTGGGTGTGTATATGGAATATGACTTAAGATTCGAGGCTCACGTTAGAACTAAATTACAATGGGCTTTTTCGCGGCTTAAAAATATTTATCGCATCCGTCAAAACCTATCCATTGAGGCTAGACGTAGAATAATCGACGCGCTCATTATCCCAATAGTCGAGTATGGTGATTGCATCTATGGACCGTGCCTTCTAAGGAGAACCGAACGGAAATTGCAAAGATTGCAATATGCTTGCTGTAGGTATTGTTTCAACATTCCCCCCAGAAGACACATCACCCCTTTTTTGAGAGCTTTTAAAATTATTGACATGAAACAAAGACGGTTTCTTCACTTAAGCGAACTCATGCATAAAATTACCAGTTCAAAAATGCCACATATCTCTTCGAAAAACTGAATTGGTCTAGAAACTTTCACGGCTACGAGACTAGAGGCAGAGAGACTCTTTTACTTATCCCAAACCATAACCTAACACTGTTCAGGGGATCCTTCTCATACTCAGCCAGCAAATGCTGGAATGAGTTGCCCCAGGCCTTGAAGGAGCGGGTGAATAGTTGTACCTTCAGAGATGCTCTAAAGCGTTATCTTCTGGGTGGTTAATGGGTCTCTTGTTGGCTTTTCTTTTCTTATTTTCTTTCTTTTCTCTCTTTTTGCTGGTGGTGAATCGAGGATTGTGCATACGTGTTTGTGCGTCATTTCCTCATTAATTCTTTTAAAATTGCTTATCTATTTCAATGTATTACTGCCTAACTATTTCAATGTTGTCTCAACTATCTTATTTCCCATTTGTCATTATGTAAAATTTGGACTCCTTTGAGGCTTTTCTCTTCTTTTTTTTCCTCGTTCTTGCTGACAGTTAACCTGAGGTGGTATATGTGGGTTTACTTTGTATTTTGTTTTCTGCCATACGTTTTTGTTTTTTTTTTTCTTTTTTATTATATTTATTCTTTAATCTAGATATACGGGGGTGTGGGATAAAAGCCCCCTGATGCCCTTGCGGTCGGGCTCGCCCTACATTGGTGGGGTGTATCTCGGCCGTGGGAATGTTTGTGGGATGAGCCCGGACCTTTTGGTGTACTCTCTCTTGAATGTGTTTTTTTCTTTTTTTGTCATCTACTATATTTATTTTCTGTGTTTATTTTTTTGTATATATTCCTGTTTCTACGTGTTTAAGGGTGTGGGCTGAAAAACATCTGGTGTCCCCGTGGCTGGGTTCGCCCTATATTGGTGGGGTGTATTTTGGCCGAGGGGATGCTATTAGATGAGCCCAGACCTTTTGATAGCTTCTGCGTCTGATGTATTGTCTGCAATTTATGTGTTTTTAGAAATGTTATTCAGGTGTGATCTTGTACATACTATGTTGCTGTCAATAAACCTAATATTTATTTATTTATTTATAAATATATATATATAACGTTACGCCACTGCGAGATATAAATCTATCAGATTTTTTTTAAAACCTTTTACATTTTCATGTTAACAAAATGATATTATTTTTTAACAAAAAAACCGTGAAATGGATATTTTGGGTGTTGTGTGTTTTTTCTATGTGATTTCCATAAACGATAATATTCCATAAAATAGTCATTGTGCCTAATATCAACCAAAATGACGCTATTATGAAGAAATACATGACAGAACTATTTATATAAGAATTTAAACTTTTATAAGTGAGTTTGATTGATTTATTTATATTGTTTTTTTTATATAAAATTTGAATTTTATTGACATATCATTTATATATCTAAATGTATTGTGTTAATCATTATGTAAATTGTTATTTTTTTATATTCTTGTGCGAGTCTTAACGTTTGTTTACGATCTTTTCATTGCCTCGCTGTATGAAGACACTAATGTATGTGTCAGAGTAAAGGAAGAACTCACTAAGTGGTTTAAAATTACGAAAGGCATCAAGCAAGGATGTGTGATGTCACAATCTGTGCGCGATCTTAAAGATAATGGGAGAGGTTTAAGAATGAGTGAAGTTAATATATGTGGACGTTTAACGTTTGTTTACGATATTTTCATTGCCTCGCTGTATGAAGACACTAATGTATGTGTCAGAGTAAAGGGAGAACTCACTAAGTGGTTTAAAATTACGAAAGGTATCAAGCAAGGATGTGTGATGTCACCACCTGTGCGCGATCTTAAAGATAATGGGAGAGGTTTAAGAATGAGTGAAGTTAATATATGTGGACGTTTGCTGAATAATAAAGTGAGTTAAGGGATGTGATAAGTGAGTTATGTAAGATATTACAATTTATTTTACACTTTTATTGCAAATACTATCTGTCGGCCTTATTTTTTTTTTTTTTGAAGATATCATTTTAGAATATTTTTGAAGGTGCAACTTTTCACTAACTTCTTCAAGGGCAAGGGCAACTCATTCCAGCATTTGCTGGCTGAGTATGAGAACGATCCCTCGAATAATGTTAATTCATATCTTCCGTATCTCGATAAATTGAAGATAGAATTCCTTATTTATGTTATTTATTTAATAAATACTTTTATTGCAAGTATAATCAAGCGAGTTTTTGGCAACTAGCAATTTCTTCCAACCAACCAGACAAAAGTAAATGAAGTAAGTTACAACATGGTCGCAGAAAACATCCAAAAGACTATATATCCCCACGAAATCCATGCCCACAAACCCCACAAAAACGGACAATCACCCGAACATTCCTTTTCATACAAAGTGAGATATCATCAATCAAAGGAAAAGGAAGGGATGGTGGAGAGGAAAGGAAAATCAGGAATGAAACACGTTATATTACTGACTAGAAATCAAAAGCTTTTTAGTCGCTTCTTAAAGCATGCCAAGGACGGAGCGAGTCTAACCTTGGTTTAGAACTGATTCCAGAGTTGCACTGCATTGACAGTAAAGGACGACGTAAAATCGGTGAACTGGGAAGGCCAATAAACAATCTATTTGATCGTAGCGCAAGTCCATAGTTAGAAAGACCCAGAAAATTATCGACTACATTTTTATAAATGTCATACATTACACTTCTCAAATGTCACAAAACCCAGGCAAGCTCGCGACGCCATCTGTGTTTTATCCAAGAATTAAAAAAAACGCTCAATTTAAAAAACCCTTTATTTATATTTTTTCTCTGTCTTTAATCGATACTTAAACAGCATAAATATATTCAATACTATAATTGCCAAAATGGAAATCGGCAACAGCAAAGACATCATTCACCACGGCAGTCAGACATTACAAACAGGACACCCCGGGGAGGAGGTAACAATACAATCATCCAAAGCCTCGACCTACTGTACTTTTTCTTACTTTACACGCACAATAGATATAAACAAAATGTAAGATTGTCAAAACAGATCTACAAATCTTTTGTACAAAAGTCTTTATTTCATTTTTAATAATAATAAATAAATAAATTATTTGAATTTTATACATACCATCACGCTGTGTCCCTGCTGGGGTAGGCAGAAAGAGCAGAGTGCCAGATTGTTTATATCTCCCAACTTCCACATCCATCGCCTCAAAACAGTTCTACAAATATTTTGAATAAAAATACTTACTTAATTTTTGTTAAATGGCTTTCTATAACAATAATCTTCTTCTTCTTCCTGGCACTGTCCCAACTCATTGCCTAGGTAGGCTGTTGGGGTCGGCTCTTCTCGTTCTCAGCCTGTATGTTCTTCGGTTCTGGGTGTCGCTTTCATCTAGGCCGTTTCTCTGCAGGATGTTGGAGCATTGAGTTATCCAGGAGTTCTTTGATCTTCCTCTGGACGGCTGTCAAGGAAGATCCACAGACATTGCCTGATTTACAGTATGGTCTGGTGGTCTCCGTCTTATGTGCCCGTACCATCTCAGCTGTTGCTCTTCTCGCTTACTAGTTATGTCAGTGACTCCCAGGCTACCACGAATGCGTGAGTTCTTAATTCTATATTTCAGTGATACTCCTGCCGACCACCTAAGCATTAGCATTTCTGCTGTTTCAAGTTGCCTAGAGTAGGAGCTGTACATAGTCCAGCATTCTGAGCCATACATAACTGCGGGTCTAACTGGTATACCGTTCCTTTTAGTTTTATAGGCAGTTTTGGTTCACACAATAATAATAAATAAATAATTAAAAAAATTATACATACCGTCACACTGTTTTTCCTCTGGGGTAGGCAAGAAGGGCAGAGCGCCATATTATTTATATCTCACCACTCTACATCCTTTTTCACATCAATACGGTTCCTAAGATTTCTCTCCCTTCTTACATTTCCTTCTTTCAAAATATGATTCACTTGCTTCAATTATACAATCCTTGGTATTTTTCTATCACGCCTACCACACACATTTCCACTGTATATTTGTTTTGTTCATTCATACGTTTTACATGCCCAAACCATCTTAGACTACTCTTCTACATCTTACTCAACACATCAGCCTTAAGTTAACATTCATCCCTTATCACTTCATTCCATACTGTGTTCCATACATTATCACTTCATATAACCTTGGTTGTTTATATAGATCAAAAAGATGATGGGAGAAGATGTAAGAATGAGTGAAGTAAATGTATGTACATGACATACAGTACCCGGCGGTAAGTAATACACATCGGGCTTAAGAAAGAGACTGTCGGCCATAATCGGCTAATTTCGGCTTTGTAGAGCGTCGTTTCTGTCATTCATACACGTGTTCCGTTGCGATTTGCGTGCGACAGAAACGACGCTCTACAAAGACGAAGTTAGCCGATTATGACCGAAAGTCTTTTTCTTAAGCCCAATGTGTAATACTTATCGCAGGGAACTGTATGTATGTAGATGATATGGTTATGCTTGCTGGGATTGGAGGGAATTTAAGGGATGTGATAAATGAGCTGTATGGGAGATGTCTAGTAAAAGGTTTGAAAATGAATGTAACGAAATCAAAGGTTATCGTTGTAGAAAGAAGTGTGGTAAAGTATGTGTGATATATGGGTTAACTCAGAGAAACTGGAGCAGGTTGATGAGTTGTTATCTAGGCAGTATGTTTACGTGTGATGGGGGACTTGAAAGGGACATTGAAAGAAGGGTAGCGACAGGTAAACGTAGCAAACATAATGTTATTTAGAACCGAAAATTGCTTTCCTAATTATAAAATTAACTCCTCTATAATTCGTATGCAAAGACTTGGAAATGAGTTTAGCAACAATTTAGATATTTTTAATATAAGTATATATAGTATTCCTTTTGCCCTGACAACCTTTCCCATTAACAAAAATGTAAGACAAAGCCATTTTAAAAATATTTTATAATTTATGATTTAAAGTTAAGGCAATGACATTTGTTTATGCTTCCCTGATGATGAGGTGTGCACCTTGGAACCGGTAGGGTTATACCGTTACATAAAGTGGAATAAACAGTGTTTGATAAAACAAATTACAAATTTGTAATTTGTTTGGTCAAACAATTTTTATTCCACTTGACAAAAGAATAAACTTTAATGAAAAACTGAATTATGTTCGAACTGGTAACAGCATTCATTGTGAGTGGAGGGAGGCAGGGCACAATATGTACATTCCCAAAATCTCATCGCTGCTTGTTAAAGTTTGAATCTTCAAAGGCAACAGAATTATCCTTTGATGCCTCTAATTGGAGTACCATTTATCTGACCTACGTTTTCCTTCTTTCAAAATATCATGCACTTGATCCTACTATACTTTCCTTGGTCTTCCTCTCCCACGCTCTCTACCAACATCTGCACTTTTTATTTATTTATTATTTATTTATTATTACACATGACAAGAAATATATATAATTTGTGAAAAAACAACAGGTAATTTAATTTGGACATACAATTTTAATGGATCTGGGTTTGTTGCCTTTCATTTGTCGTGTCCTCAGTAAACTAGGATTTTGCCTGTATCTCACTGAGGACATGTAGAATGAAAAAATAAATCGATACTTCTTTCCGATTTTTGATTATATAAAACCCCGTTGCACATTCTCATCAACCTGACAAACAGTGACACTCAATTACATATGTACACATCACACGAAATCAAACTCCTCACACTTCATCACTCCAGATATACCAAAATATTCATCTCACAATATACCGCACATAATCATAAAAGTTCAAATATAAAACAATAAAGAACACACACTCAAGAGCTCACACAAGTGTGAGATAAGAAATTATATTCTCTCTTTTTATCTCAGAGGAGAAACAGTGTACGTTTATATCTCAAATATTTGTTTTTTTTTTTTATTTTGAATCTTATTAAATGTGTTTTCTTCAAACAAATTAATAACAAAAGATCCTTTGAAATACAATAACAATGGGATAATAACATAAAGTATAACATTACCTCTGACAACAAAAGCACAGGTGACTTTTGCAGTCTAAATACTTAAGATCGGGGGTTCGAACATTGTGGTGCACGTACCAATGAGAGTATGAGTGAAATTCTAAAATTTATTGCTATCCCAAAAAAAAACTTACGTGTTAAATCGGCATGAAGTCAGGGCAAAGGGTAATATTATAAAATTTAACGCTTCACTGAGTAAAATAATCTGGTTGGAGTACTGCCAGGCGGCAATCTCTTCCAACCAACTAGACAAAAGTAAATTAAACAAGTTACATGGTCGCAAAAAAATCAGATAACTATGCATCCCCACGAAATCCATGAACATATACGTGAGCTAAGCCCATAAACCCCACAGACGAACAATCACCCGAACATTATTTTTCATATAAAGTGAGATATCATCAATCAAAGGAAAAGTAAGGGATGGTGGAGAGGAAAGGTAAATCAGGAATGAAACACGTTATATTACTGACTAGAGATTAAAAGCTTTTTGCAGTCGCTTAATATAATATAATCATTTGTATTAGGTGTTAACATAAGTTGTGTCCGTTTTTTTTTTTCATATTTAAAAAAAACGGACACAACTTATGTTAACATCTAATACATCATCATGTGTACATCATCATTTGATTTTTTTAATGTGTCTTTTTATTTGATTTTGTTTCTTATGGAAATTTCTCCCTCGATCCACAATCCTCAACCCTTAAGAAGTTGTCTCCCTCGATCCACACTTATCAACCCTTAAGGTGAGTGTGCATGTCAGTAAAAAAATATATAAGTACATATAACATATGACACTACAATGTGAAACAAACATATTTTCTAAGATTTAAGAAATACATTCTACCATTATTGTTCATACTATTAGATTGGTCATATATTTGTATTTTTTACTTGAATTTAAAATCTATTTTAGATATAAACAGTTTATCGTATTTCAAATGAGCTGGATGGTTGAAAGGAATTTTCGGAATCACGATGAGTCCATCAAATATATGTGAACATCATAGAAAGGGGATGGGAGACTAAGATACAGAGATAATAAAATCAATCTTCTTAACCTTTCGCTTCCTGTGCTAAAAAAAATCGCGCGTTCCCGTGCTGTGTATTAAATATACATGTAAAAATGAGCGATTTAAAATCTGAAAAATAAGAATATTCATAGCCAATCGCTTAAATTAATTAAATTTGAAGTCAAAAAGATAATAACTGAAATTTAATTGCTGAAAACATGTAAAACAAAAACCATCGGCCGACGTTCACAAAACGGGCGAAGTGACCACCTCGAATGAAAGTCCGCGAGCTACTGAGCGAGAGAAGCAAGCGAACTGAGATTCTATTTGTTGCGTTCCCATATACCAAAGTAGAGTGAGAGTAAGACGTGAATAGCGTCCCTTCCTCAACCATAGCGTTTTTTTAGAATGAATATACCTACGTCACACACTGGCACACGTTTGATTGTATCGGTGAATTTATTCCCGATTTTCACAAAATATCTCCGATGTCTCCGATAAGTGCTAA
The DNA here is from genome assembly GCA_949825065.1 of Odontocerum albicorne. Lineage (NCBI taxonomy): Eukaryota > Metazoa > Arthropoda > Insecta > Trichoptera > Odontoceridae > Odontocerum > Odontocerum albicorne. Next base: position 1,956,834 of record OX463867.1, read on the forward strand.
TTATTATTGATATTATTTTTTTCATTCAATGCGTAAATGTATTACGGAGGAATACCTAAAATCTGAACCCAGTATTTATTATATTTATAGAGATATTAAAGTGTTTAGAAGCAATGTGTACTAGTTACACATCACCGGGAAGGAAGTCAGAATGATCAGATTAAGAAGCTATGTAAAAATAATTTATTAAATTTATCTCGGTGACACAACTTCGAAAAGTTACGAAACACCTGCAAAACGCAAAAAAAATACCGCAAAAGGAAAAAATGACACAAGAAAAAGAAAATGAAAAAAATCCCACCAGCGTCGACTGTCGGCAAATCAGTCCTGTCCAAAAGGGCGAATGTTGTGACATATTTTGGCACAAAGGCCCATTAAAAAGGAAAAGGAACTGTAAGTCACACCGCCGCGCCTCCCCTTTGTCCTGATTTGGGCATATTTTACCTGTGGACCATTTATCATGCATTGATAGCGAATTTTTCTTCTATTTTAAAGTTTCGCTTTATACCAGAGACAAGAATTCTTCTATTAAGGCTGTATTTTATCGCATAACCTACGTGGACTAGTTTGTAAGACGCCTGTTACCCATCCTGATGGTTACGGGTTCGATTACCGTTGGAATACAGATTTCCAGTCTGGTTTACGCTCAAAACCTCTTAAACATCTTTTGGGTTGGCAGAAAGAGATGCGAAATAGCACTAAGTATGACAGGTTGTAGAGTATACAACAAATGCAGTACAATGATGGCAGAGTTACGTTTAATATCGAAGGGCGTGTAGCGATAGAAACCAAGTCAATGGACAGTATCAAAATCGGCTAAGATGAAAAAAGTCCATCACAGTATTTAAGGACCTTATTTGATGCATGGGAGTGCAACGTGAACGTGGAATAAGACTAAAAAAGCCGATTAAATACTTTTGGAAGAATACTTGGGATGACAATGTATGACAGAATACGGAATTAAGTTATTAGAGGTGAATGAGAACTTAAGGTTGATATAAAATTAAGAAGAGGACGCTGAGATGGCTTGGGCATGAGGAACGAATGAATGAAGAAATATTAACAAAATCAATATTTAGTGTAAATGTGAGTGAAAGACGTGAGAGATGAAGACTAAGGAAAGAATGGTTGGATCAAATGAATAATATTTTATAATAAAAGAAGGAAACGTAGGAAGTAAGAGAAATCGTAGAAGCTGTGTGAGAAGATAATAAATAAATAAATATAGATTTATTGATAGCAACATAGTATGTATATAATTGTTTATTGATAACAACATATAGTACTATGTACATAATTGTTTATTGACCGCAACATAGTACGTACATAATTGTTTATTGATAGCAACATAATATGTACGTAATTGTTTATTGATAGCAACATAGTATGTACAAAATTGTTTATTGATAGCAACATAGTATGTACATAATTGTTTATAAATAGCAACATAATATGTACGTAATTGTTTATTGATAACAACATAGTACGTGCATAATTGTTTATTGCTAGCAACATAGTATGTACATAATTGTTCATTGATAGCAACATAATATGTACATAATTGTTTATTGATAGCAACATAGTATAAACATCATTGTTTATTGATACCAACATAGTATGTGCATAATTGTTTATTGCTAGCAACATAGTATGTACATAATTGTTCATTGATAGCAACATAGTATGTACATAATTGTTCATTGATTGCAACATAGTATGTACATAATTGTTCATTGATAGTAACATAGTATGTACATAATTGTTCATTGATAGCAACATAGTATGTACATAATTGTTCATTGATATCAACATAGTGTGTACATAATTGTTTATTGATAGCAATATAGTATGTACATAATTGTTTATTGATAGCAACATAGTATGTAGGTATATGTCATTAGTGAGATACAGGCAAACGCCTAGTTTAGGCGAAAGCAACAAACCCAGATCCGTTAAAATTGTGTCCAAATTAAATTACCTGTTGTTTTTTCGCAAATTATGCATATTTCTTGTCATGTGTAAAATAAATAAATAATATATTTAAATACATTCCAAAAACATATAAATAGCCGAAACTACATTTAAAAGAGAAGTAACATCCCCCCCGGTCAAGATACACCCTCTAATAATATAGGGCGAGCCCAGCCGCGAGGACACCAGATGTTATTCAGCCCACACAAGATGTATGGATGTGGAGGACTCTAAGGATGTGTGTCGAGATAGAAATTTCTTGCACTCGTTCCTCTCTGCCTACCCAGAAAGCGAAATAAGTACAATAAATCGCTGTTGACTACAATTTGTAGTTTATTATCAAACTTTAACAAGCAACAAAAGTCATAATAAATCCTTTATGTAGAAGAGAAGTCAAAAGACGATGAATTATAAAGATCCGAGCGCCCTTAACACTTGACAAAGACTCGTGTGAAACCGCCGTGGTACAAAAAGAAAAAGAAAAAAAGTAAAAAAAGAGCAGTGTTGTCACACTAGAAAAATGACAATCAAAATACCTTAGACCACCGGAGTTGCCAGTCGGCGAATCTGTCAAAAAGCCAAATACAATTTGGTTATTTTACCTTTTAAATATTATAAATTGGACATATATTTATGCAGAAAAGAACCAACGTATTTTAAATATCTAATGGAAATATTTGTATGAAAAGGTTCATTTATTTATTAACATAATGATTTTATGTAACATACAAACGAATCATCACGTCATATCCCTGTCGAGGTAGGCAGAGAAGATAGAGTGCCAGACTTTCTTATCTTAAAACACATATTTCGCCTTTCTATATCCTTTTAACTTTTGCAGTGTTTATGTGAATTTCTACGCTTTCTTTCTTTAAAATAGAATTCACTTGATTCTACCATAATTTCTTTAACATTCCTATATCACGCCTTCTACTCATATTTATTCGTTATTTTCTCACAAAACCCGAACGATCTTCAGCACCAACTGCAAGAATTGGCAGAGGTCAGTAAAGGAGTTGGTTTAAAAATTAATATTTCAAAAACCAAATATATGATGAAGAGCTTTGCTACCCCAAAACCAATAAACGTGGATGGAAAACCGCTAGAACTTGTCCAGGAATATGTGTATCTGGGCCAACTTATTTCCTTTATAGGTGACATATCGAAGGAAATAGCACGCAGGACAAAACTAACATGGAGCTCATTTGGACGCTTGAACAACATCTTCAAAAGTAATCTCCCAATATACTTGAAGCGAAGGGTCTAAAACCAGTGTATTCTCCCAGTACTTACGTATGGCTGCGAGACATGGACGCTTACAGTAAAAACACACAAAAGCTCCAGACCGCTCAAAGGGGCATGGAGAGATGCATGTTGGGATATACTAAAAGAGACCGTAAACGAAACACCTGGATTCGCAATATAACAAAGGTAGAAGACGTTATAAAGTGTGCAAAAGAATGAAGTGGCAATGGGCAGGACACGTAGCCAGAATGTCAGACTCCAGATGGACATCCGAAATAATCCAATGGTACCCAAGAGGCATAAAGAGGCCCAGAGGAAGACCGAAGGTGCGCTGGATAGATGAAATCAGGAAGCATGTCAGCATCACGTGGCACCAACGAGCAAAGGACCGAACTATTTGTAGTCAACTTGAGGAGACCTTCATCCAGCAGTGGATCCACCCTGGTTGACAATGATGATGATGATGACTCATATTTACACTATACGAGTATCCTTCTTTCAAAATATCATACCCTTGATCCAACCATACTTCCTTTGGTCTTCCTTCTACCACGAATCCACTCAAATTTACACTAAACATATGTTTTCTTAGTTTTTCTTCATTCATTATCCATGTCCAAACCATCTCAGAGAGCTGTTAATCTTTTAACTCAACACATTCCCCGTAAGTTCACAATCGTCCCAAACAATTTATTTCTGTATTCTGTCACACATTGTCCACCCGTGTATTCTTCAAAGTGCACGCATGTCTACAGCGTTTAATCGGCCTTTGTCAGTATTTTTCTACGTACAAAAATACTTCTAACTATAAATAATATAGAAACAAATTAAATGTACAGGGCAACTTTGAGTGGAATTTCATTGTATCATAATTTCGTTGTATACAGTACAACCTGACGGGTGTATTGCCATGTGGCAATCTCTTTCAACCAACCAGAAACATGTTTAAGAGGTCTTGAGTGAAAACCAGACTGGATTCCTTTTAAAAAAAGGTCGGGGTTTCAGCGGGTGATATATGACATAGAAAGAGAACAAAGAAAATACGGTTGGATCAAGTAAATTATATTTTGAAAAGAGGAATTGTAAAACGTCAGAAAAATCGTAGGAGTTATTTGAGAAGGTGTATGGATGTGGAAAAGGTGAAAGATATCTGTCACGATAGGAAATTCTGGCGATGTATCCTCTCTGCCTACCCCAATAAAGAAATAGCGCGATGGTATGTATATATGTATTGTTGAAAGAAAAAGGTTAGCTAAATTTTGGATATTTTTTGCATTAACAAGGCCCATAGATTATCACAATACAGGGCGGCAAAGTGTTTGGACAGGCCCATAGACAACAATCTGCGGGGATATCTGATGGTATAATGCGCTTAGGGCATGTAGAGCGCATTGTTGATGTTTTGAGTGAATTAAAGGACTCGAATGGTACCCTGGGGGATGTTTTTAAGGGTAGTTAATTTCTCGGGTGACATGTTACATTGGGGTAGCTACAATTTAATATTTTTTTTTAGATATCTTGTTACATTAAAGTTTGGACCATCTACCTATAAGCTATTCTACAGTTTTACATTGAGTTTTCAGCATTAACTGTTATAAAACGTTGCTTGCACACGTATACTCATATAATTTTTTCATTGGGTTAACTATTTACTTTTCCTATAAACACATATTATATCAATTTCCTTAATGGCATACCGCATTAAACACACCAATATCGCCCCTACACATCAACTGACAGCTGAATGTTAAAATTATAAAATATTCCCTCTCGACTATTATTTATTCAACACTACATCAGGACGTGGATAAAAGAAAATTATTTCAGTTTTAGAATTGAGTTATTTCTTACAGTTTATTAATCAAGTAAAAATAGTGCGACACCTGTTATTATGAAACACTACTATCTAAATGATTACATTTTACACTACTTTTAAGATTTTACATTTCTACGATTTTTCTGACTTTCTACGTTTTTTTACTATCTGGTGAACTTATTGTCATGTGGCGATCTCTTCTAACCAAACAGAATGGCGTTCTCCAAACTATAAAACCGGACTGGAAAACTTTTTAAAATAAATCCGAGTTCCTGTGAGAATCAAAAGGGTAACTGAGTCTTCTCTGCCTACCCTAACAGGGAAATGTCGTAATAGTGCGTATGTACACCGTATTTAGAATGACAACCTCCGTGGCCTGGTGGTAAGATACTTGTCTGTCGATCCGGAGGTTGCGGGTTCGATGCCCGCTGGAACCCAGATTTTTTTAAATAGGATTCCAGTCTGGTTAACACTTAGGCCCTATAAAAAGGATCTTTCTGGTTGGTCGGAAGAGATTGCCACATGGCAATAAACTCGCCAGGTTAAAAAAAACATTCTTCATTATAATTTCTAGGTTAGTGAATAAGAAAATTTTTAAAAAACTTATGGTCACCTCACCCCAGGGGTGCTTTTTAGTGTTGTGGCTAATTTTTCAGTTGATATGCTCTGAACCACAACAAACACCCGGGGGGTAACAGATTCGTATCTCAGAGCACGCCATTATTTGACAAACACTTTGACTTGCCGAAATCTTTAAGATTTGCTTTTGACTCTCGTTGCATTGTTTTGACTTTATATTATTGTACATATATAATGCCTTTTTTTAGGTTTTGCGGTTTGAGGTTTTTGAGGTTTTAAAATAAATAATAATAAATCAAACGAAAGCTAAAAGATTACAAAGCAATGGTACCAATCCCAGCTTTTACTCGTCAAAATTCAATTCTCAAATCTTGAGATGGTTTTGACATATCGAGAGAAGTTCTGAAACGCTAATAAAACAAATATATTATTTTGTATTACACACTTTGTAATGTGTATTACACCCTCTTTATATACAATACAGTGAGATTCTGGAATCAGTTACAAACCAATATAAGACTTGCTCCATCCTTGGCATGTTTTAAGAAGCGACTGAAAAACCTCTTAATTTCTAGTCAGTAAAATAACGTGTTTCATTCCTGATTTTTCTTTTCCTTTCCTCTCCACCATCCCTTCCTTAACCTTTAATTGATGATATCTCACTTTATATGAAAAGGAAATGTTTAGGTGATTGTCCGTCTTTGTGGGGTTCGTGGGCATGTGCTCACGTATATGTTTATGGATTTCGTGGGGATGGATAGTCATTTGAATGATTTAAGCGACCACGTAACTTGCTTCATTTACTTTTGTCTGGTCGGTTGGAAGAGATTGCCGCCTGGCAATAAGCCTGGCCGGCAATCTCTTCCAACCTATCTTAATTTCTAGTTCGTAATATAACATATCTTAATTTCTAGTTAGTTCCAACTTATCTTAATTTCTAGTTAGTAATATAACGTGTTTCATTCCTAATTTACTTTTCCTCTCCACCATTTCTTCCTTTTCCTTTGATTCATGATATCTCACTTTTACTTAAATATATAGATGTCCATAAATTTCATAAATATTCTTTTGAATATTTTTTGTGAGCATGTAACTAGCTTTATTCATTTTTTTCTAGTTGGTTGGATGAGATTGACGGCTGGTAATACCCCCGCCAGATTTACAATGAACTGTTGAATAAATAAATAAAATAAATAAATATATTATACTTATAAAGTGACTTAAGGCCTGCAGTTCATACAGCCCAGCACGTTGTCAGTACTTTCACAGAAAATTTCGAATACTTCAAAACTACCCTTTGACGCCACTAGATTGGAGTAGCTTATCGGGCTGATGATGAACCGATATAAGGCTGAGTGGAGTTCACTTCAGAAAGCATTGACTATACTTGAGAAAATGTAGGATGGTCCCTGTGACATTTGAAATGTCATGTCTCAAAGGGATGGGGTAAAATAGTTTTTTTTTTACAAATCGAATCGTTTTTTTTTTAAATCGAAAAATCGGTTTTCTCTAAACTGACGTTTTAATTCCTAATTTTCATTATATTGACTTTCTAATGTATTGTATGATTTGTATATATCTTTAAATAGGCCAAGATCCACTATGAATAAATACTAATTACGAACATTTAATTTTATGTATAAAAAAAATCGAAAATCCAATTATCGTATACCCCATCCCTAGCTACCCGAGTGATTATAATGCTGCATTGACAGTACAGACGAATATGCGCCTATAGTATAGTTGAGAAAATGTAGGATAGTTCCTGTGACGTTTGAAACGGCATGTCTCAAAGGGATAGGGTAAAATCGTTTTTTTTTACAAATCGACTCGTTTTTTTATAAATCGAAAAATCGTTTTTCTCTAAACTGACGTTTTAATTCCTAATTTTCACTATACTGACTTTCTAATGTATTGTATGATTTGTATATATCTTTAAATAGGCCAAGATTCACTATGAATTAATACTAATTACGAACGTTTCATTTTATGTATAACAAATCGAAAATCCAATGATCGTATACCCCATCCCTAGCCAATGCAGACTAACGTAGTGACTTTTGACAAACGTCACCTTATATTATTCGATTTTAACAAACTGCCACATTTTTGCTAATTTGTAACAAGATGTATACATTTGTCATTATTGTTAGTTTTATGTAATGTATTTACCTAAATAACTTGCTATTTATTAGAATCGAGACTTATATTAAAGTTGATAAAATAATTAAAATTACTGCACGTCGTTACAAGGTTGTATTGGGGCAAATTTATGAACTGTCACAGGGAGAATGCTACATTTTCTCAAGTATAGATATGTACTATCCTATCACCTATTGACTCGAGCCTTAAGTCTTTATAATCGTTCTATCAACGCAGCCACGAAACTTGTATAAAATAGAAAAAATGTCAAATAGCTGTAATTATTTCGCAGGTAACCAAAACTAAAAAGACGGACTTGTTCCTTTCCAAGACAATGGACCCATTTCTCAGCCGTTTGATATGATCTCTGGGGATAATAGTTTCGCTGACGGGCGATCTAAATTAGACGCAGAAGTATGTATCAATCTGGCCTGATGAAAGAGTCACAATTAAGGTTTTGGCGCAAATTAAGTGTGCGTTTCCTGTCCTTTGTTTTTCTTATACATTTATTTGCTTGACGAATTTAAGGTTGTTAATATTTTTTTTATATTTCAGAAGTCATTACGAAATTCAAGATAGCTGTGTCCAAACATATACGAGTATATATACCATATACATACTAATATAGCATCACGCCGTGTCCCATGCGGGGTACGCAGAGATAATTGATCTCCAAACTTTTCCATCTAATCAAACTATCTTCGTATCTTCTACATTCATACATCTCGTAATGCACAATCTTCTGTTACTTATCATATACTTCTCACTTGACATTCTTTCAAAATCTGCTCCATTTGGTCCAACTACGTTTTCCTAAGTCTACCTTTTCTACTCACACCTTGTACTTCAAGATAATTGAATTCAAAAATAATCTACATAACATATGGTATATACCTACCCATTAGCAGGCCTTGTCCTTTGCGGGGTACACAGAGACTGAAAGATCTCCAAACTTTTCAATCTAAGCACACCAATTTTGCCTCTTCCACATTAATACATCTCGTAATGCGCAATCATCAAATATTACTCATCACTTGACCGTCTTTTTAAATCTGGTCCATTTAGTCCAGCCACGTTTTCCTAGGTCTACCTCTTCCACGCCCACCTTGCACTTCAAGATAACTGTAGTCAAAAGTATTTACACCTCATCAGGCCTTGTCCCTTGCGGGGTACACATCTTATTTTTTTTTTAAGAATAGATATGACCGAAGTAATAGGTATCCTTATACCCTCGAACAATAGGCGGAAAAAGTGCCTGTGTCGAGTTCGAGGGGAGTAGCACAGCGCGGGCTTCGAACCGACGACCTTCCGCACGGAAGTCCAGTGCGTTACCGCGCCACCATGCACCTCGCGTGTACACATATACAAAAGATCTCCAAATATTTCAATCTAAGCACACCACTTTTGCTTCTTCCACATTCACACATCTCATCATGCACAATCATCTATTACTTATCATTTGACCGTCTTTTCAAATCAAGTCCATTTGGTCCAGCCACGTTTTGCTTGGTCCGCGTCTTCATCACCTTGAATTTCTGACTTGAATACTCGCTTAGTCATTCATTCTCTCCACATGTCCTTCTTCTCCCTGGCTCCATCCCAACTCACTGTCTGCGAAGACTGTTGGGGTCAGCTCTCCTCGTCCTCAGGTTGTATGCTCTTCTGTCCCGGACTACGTGTCCCAGGCCGTGCCTCTGCATCAGGAAATCTTTTTGCACCACCCATGAATTCTTTGGTCTTCCTCTGGTTGTTATTCGATGAAGATCCATGGAGATTGCCTGGTCCACAATGTGATCGGGTGCTCTGCGTCCAACATGCCCATACCATCTCAATCGCCTCTCCTCAATCTTGCTGTTGATGTCTGTAACACCTAGGCTTCCACGAATGCGTGAGCTTTTTATTTTGTCTCTTAGGGACACACCAGCTGACCATCTTAGCATGCGCATTTCAGCAGTTTCTAGTTGCCTAGAGTAAGAGTTATACATCGTCAAGCATTCGAAGCCATAGAGGAGTGCGGGACTGACAATCGTTTGGTATACTGATAATCGTTTGGTATACTTCTCTCCACATGTCCACACCATCTTAAACTCATTTCTTCACCGTTTATAAAACATCCATTCATTTCTGATGTCTTCATTCCGCCTTCTTTTAAATATATTTTATCATACTTATTAGATAGTTCGAAAAGTAATTTCATATTTTTCAGTCAAATTCAAACGCTTAATAGCACAAATCACTAACTTGTAGACGGTGATTTGCAATTTTTTCAGTATTTCAACAATATCTCGTGTCGTGCAACCCTTGTTATTCTTAGTCAAAGCCTTAATTTAGTCTCCATCAGTGGTAATCAGGATAAACCAGAGAATGCTACGGATACCCTGGACGGATATGGTCTGCAACACGAGGGTTCTTCAAAAAGCCAAAGTTGATAGAGAGTTGCTGACATTACTAAAAATATCCTTCAATAATCGTTGTAGTGGGCCTCGTAGTTGAGGATTCCCTCCTCATTCCATCATCAATTCAGTTGGAAAGTAAATCTGTGCCGTGGAGTTTGTGAGTGAGCCACTGCACACCAGCAAACTCACCGATCACGCCGTTGTACTGTATCAGATAAATACAAAAAGGGGCATATTAAAAATAAGAAGCATGTATATTTTTCTGCAATCTAAACCGATCATTGTTTGACTCCGAACTGAAGCAGTCAGTAGCCACTAAACGCCTCCACGTCGTTTTATCAACCGCTACACCCTTCATCTCGGCCCACGTACATTTCTTTATACCCTCATAAATATCCCTTAGAGCTGATAAATCCCGTCAACAATGCCCAACACAATGAAATAACATTTATATATGTCCGATAACGCTGGAAACCCTAAACGGGCACACTATTTTTTTCTTTCCTTAATCGTAAAGGTTCTCAAGAAATCCAACCCTCAAAAAAGGAGTTTTTTTCTTCACAAATGACGATCTCTGTAGCCTAGTTGGTAAGATGCTTGTCTCCCATCCCGGAAATTACGGGTTCGATTCCTGTTGCAATCCAGATTTTTTTTTTGAAGTATTCCATTGTGGTTTTTACTTAAGGTCTCTTTAACCTTTCCCTTCCTGTGCTAAAAAAAATCCTCACGTTCCGGTGCTGTGTATTCAATACACATGTAAAAATGAGCGCTTTAAAATAGAAAAAATAAGGATATTCATAGCCAATCGCTTAAATTAATTAAATTTGAAGTCAAAAGTGATAATAATTGAAATTTAATTGCTGAAAACATGAAAAAAAACATCGGCCGACGTTCACAAAACGGGCGAAGCGACCACCTCAAATGGATACCCGAGAGCTACTGAATAGAGAGAAGCGAGCGAACTGAGATTCTATTTCTCGCATTCCCATATACCGAAGTAGAGTGAGACGTGAATAGCGTCGCTTCCTCATCCATAGCGGTGTTTTAGAATGAATATACCTACGTCACACACTGGCACACGTTTGATTGTATTGGTGAATTTATTCGGCATTTTCACAAAATATCTCTGATATGGCCGATAAGTGCTAATTATTATTTTTTCATTCAATGCGTAAATGTATTACGGAGAAATACCTATCTGAACCCAGTATTTGTTATATTTATAGAGATATTAAAGTGTTTAGAAGCATTGTGTACTAGTTACACATCACAGGGAAGGAAGGGCTAACGTAATTCTGATTGGTTTGAAGATATTGCCACATAGCAATAAGGCCACCAGGTTGTACTGTATACAACGAAAGTATACTACAATAAATAAACATTTTATATAGCGCCGTTTAGAGAGTACCATATACTATCCTAAAAGGCGTTAAAATTCGGGATTCGAACCATATATTATTAACATATTTAATATATAACAAACAATAGCAATAAGACCGCCAGGTAATAATGTATACAACATAGCAAAAAGCTCATCCGATCGTACTATATAAAGGGTCCTTCCAATTGAGCGGTTTTTTCAATTCAAATTTTTTAAATTATTGAATAAAACACACAATTTGCTTTGATTTCAAAAAACCTTTTATTGGTCAGTCATTGAAGTATAATTTTGTCCTTCAGCTCAGGAATTGATCGGGTGTCATTCTTATAGACCTGACTTTTCACGTAACCCCAGAGAAAATAGTCCAACGGTGTCAGATCACATGATCTTGGTGGGCAATTAACATCACCGTTTCCAGAGATTACAATACATAAAATAATTCAACAATTTGAACGCGTTGTTGTATTGTATACGACTCCATTTTTATAAATGTAATACATTATACTTCTCAAATGTAACAAGACCCATGCAAGTTCGCTACGCCATCTGTGTTTTATCCAAGAATTTAAAAGAACGCTCAATTTGATATACCCTTTACAAGCTTTCCCATTAACAAAAAATGTATGACAAAGCCATTTTAAAAATATTTTATAATTTATTATTTATAGTTAAGGCATTAACATTTGTATACGCTCCCCTGATGATGAGGTGTGCACCTTGAAACCGGTAGGGTTATACCGTTACATAAAGTGGAATAAACAGTGTTTGATAAAACAAATTACAAATTTGTAATTTGTTTGGTCAAACAATTTTTATTCCACTTGACAAGAGAATAAACTTTAATGAAAAACTTAATTATGTTCGAACTGGTACCAGCATTCACGCTTCTAATTGTATAAATTCGGGCTGGGTATTGTGGGTGGAGGGAAGCAGGGCACAATATATACATTCCCAAGATCTCATCGCTGCTTGCTAAAGTTTGAATCTTCAAAAGCAACAGAAGTATCCTTTGATGCCTCTAATTGGAGTGCGATTTATCTGACCTACGTTTTCCTTCTTTCAAAATATCATGCACTTGATCCCACTATACTTTCCTTGGTCTTCCTACCACACGCTCTCTACCAACATCTGCACTATGTATAAAATAATTTTTAAAATTTTTAAAAATAAATATAGGTTTATTGACAGCAACATAGAATGTACAAAATATATTTGAATAACACTTCTAAAACACATAAATTGCAGATAATACATTAAATACAGAAGCTATCAAAAGGTCTGGGCTCATCTAACAACATCCCCTCGGCCAAGATACACCCCACAAATATAGGGTGAACCCAGCCACGGGGGCACCAGATGTTTTTCAGCCCACACCCTTGAACACGTAGAACAAGAATATAAAAAAAAAACACAGAAAATAAATAGATGACAAAAAAAATACATTCAAGAGAGAAGACATTAAAAGGTCCGGGCTCATTCCACAAACATTCCCCCGGTCGAGATACACCCCACCAATGTAGGGCGACCCCTATCTATTTTGTTAGTCTTTCTTCATTCATTCGTTCCACATGTCCTAACCATCTCAACGTACTTTGCGTCATTTTGCTTAACACATCAGCCTTAAATTCACATTTTACATTATCACTTCATTCCATATTATATCATATATTGCCACATTATGTAATATTCTCAATGCACGCATTTCTACAGCATTGATTCGGTTTCTCTCAGTCTTTTTCCACGTCCATATTTCACTCTCATTCATCAAAGTTGGCACCAAAATTCTATTGTGTATTATTATCTTAGCAGATTTTGATACTGTCCGGTTCGAGTGTTACGAGTATATATGTTACTTAATATATTTTAGTGGCCATTGACTTCGATACCCTTCTCAACTCTTCCATCATCTGTAAAAATACTATCCAAATAGCAGAATTACTTGCTTCAATCTTTCACTGTTTCCACATGCCCAAATCATCTTACAGAGCTTTTCTTCATCTTACTCAACACCAGCGGCAGGCGGTCCCGAGGCGCTGGTGCGCTGATCACCAACGCACCTCAAGACGCTGAGCGAATATGAAATATCGCCGTCTCACGGTTTACTGTACATCTCTGTCTGCCCTATATGAATTAGCGTTTCCGTCCGGTGCGTATTGGAGATCGCTCCTGTAGTATTAGCAAACTTGGCTGTTCAATTTGAAAGGGATATTTTTATGAATTTTAACTTAATTTTTTTTAATTCTCATTTAAATAAAAATCCTCGTACTATTTGTCAGTATTCTTATATAATACATATTTAATATATACAAATATTTAACATTTTTGGAAGTCAAGTATGCGAATATATCATTTGATTATTGCGAATTATTTCCCCGGTTCAGCGCACCAGCGCGCCTCTAGACAAGCCGCCGCTGCTTAACACATAAGCCTTAAGTACGTGATCTTTTTTATAAATCTCTAAACTATCTTCTCCCTGGCTCTATCCCAACTCACTGCTGCGAAGACTATTAGGATCAGCTCTCCTCGTCCTCAGGTTGTATGCTCTTCTGTCCCGGACTACGTCCTCCAGGCCGTGCCTCTGCATCAGGTGATCTTTTTGCACCACCCATGAATCCTTTGATCTTCCTCTGGTTGTTATTCGAGGAAGATCCATGTAGATTGCCTGGTTCACAATGTGATCGGGTGCTCTGCGTCCAACGTGCCCATACCATCTCAATCACCTCTCCTCCATCTTGCTGTTGATATATGTAACACCTAGGCTTCCACGAATGCGTTAGCTTTTTATTTTGTCTCTTAGGGACACACCAGCTGACCATCTTAGCATGCGCATTTCAGCAGTTTCCAGTTGCCTAGAGTAAGAGTTATACATCGTCCATGGCAGCATTCGGAGCCATAGAGGAGTGCGGGTCTGACAATCGTTTGGTATACTTTTCCTTTTAACTTTACTGGCATTTCCATCTTACTGTCGATGTCTGTAACACCTAGGCTTCCTGTATCTTAGAGACATTTCAGCAGATTCTAGTTGCCTGGAGTAAGAGTTATACTATACATCGTCCAGCATTCAGAGCCAATCTCTAAACTATATTTTCTCAAAATAAAAAACATCCGTAAAAGGGTAACATTTGGGTTGGATGCTGTTTTCATATATACAACCACATAAGTTATTTTTATCGAAATCGTTTATTGATTTTTATAGTCCTTTTAAAGGATATTTAATCTATTTTGGAAAAAAACTAGAGACGACAGTTTTTTATCTTACATAAAATGAATGTCACCCATTCAGGGTTACTGTCCATTGTAAAATGTCTTGTAATTCTTCCTAATGCACCCCAAAACCACAGGATGCATTTTAAATACTGATAAATCTCCACTAAGCGAGGGGTAAAATATGTCAGTCGTGTTCAATTCAGGGTTAACGTTTATTCAAAATATTTTAAGAAGGATTTTCCCTTAAAAATTGGTCAATTTATTATTGGAGTTTGTTTTATTTATTTATTTATTTAACACTTTTATTGAAATACAATCTGGCGGGTTTATTGCCAGGTTGCAATCTCTTCCAACCAACCAGACAAAAGTAAATGAAGTAAGTTACGTGGTCTCATAAATCTCCAACACTGCATTCTCATATGTTTTCAATGAGAATGGAGTATTGGAGATCGATGCTCTGTACCCCATGGAGAGCAAAGTGTGATAGGATATCTTATAAGTACAATTTTCAGATATTTATGTTTATTGTGTGAAAGCTCTTGCACTTCAGAGAACACACACACACATACACATAACACTAACTACTAATACTAAGGAGATAAATCTTCCAAGACAGTGTTTTATATAGCGTTATTTTAGTAGTTTGTTCAATACCTTAATGAGGGTTTATGGTATGCAGCATATAAGCTACAGAAAAAACATACATTTAGATGTATATGACCGAAGTCGCAGGTATCCTTATACCCCCGAATACTAGGCGAAAAATATGCCTGTGTTATTCGAAAGGACGCATCGCGGGGCTCGAACCACTAACCTTCCGTACTGAAGTCCAGTGAATCACCACTCGGTCATGCACTATATATGTGGCGTTATGGCAGAAGTTGATATGTCAGTTTTACCTTAGTTAACATTTTTTTAGTTTTTCCAAACAATATATATTTTGTTTGGATAATGACTGACACATCAAGTCTTGCCACAACATGCTGAGAAATATTTTCTATAAATTGGGAGAATAAAAACAAAATGAATAAAAAACCGAAAAATAAACTTCTGCCATAACACCACAGATATATTTGTTTCGTTAGTATTTCTTAATTTATTCGTTCGACATGACTAAATCATTTTGTCGTCTTCATCAATTATCTCAACTCGATTATCTCAGAACAGGTAAAATATGAATTAAGTATTTTTTGCATAAGTACGTCCAATTCTGGCGCTCTTTTCTTTCCGCCTACCCTGAGAGGTAAAAGACATTATGGTATATTTTTACATAAGAGTTTTTAAAGATACTCGAATGTGTAACCTCTGTTTCAAACGCAGACACCACTAAGCGAGTTTAAAACTAACCTAGTCACACTATGTAGGCAAGACATACCGAATACCTTTGGTAACGCGGGTTGCCTTCTATCTACTAGAACAGGGTTTCTCAACCTTGTGCCCGCGAGTGCACATGCGACTATTTGCATGCGCCCGCGTCCACAATAAGGTTGGGAACCACCACACTAGAACAACGGTTCACAAACTAGAGTCAGAGCTAAATTTCAGGGGTCCATAAGGATAGATCAAGGGGTACGCGGGATATTTTAGGAATTACTAAATTTACAGAAGATGCGACAGAAAAAACACTTTGTTTTGAAAAGTTAATAAAAAGCGCATCATCGCAAAAACTGTGGCTATCATGTTCTCCTGCAAAGTCAATCAATGAGTGGCATCGATGCACTTATTCATCAGCGGTTGCCTGGTCGAGTGGATGTACGAGGCGTATCCAGAAAGTAAGTGTACTGAGGCTCTCAAGACCGGATGGATTTTATTTTCGACATGTTGGCTACACTTCCGTGTAGCCTGACCCTTCCCCTCCGGAACGAGACCGGTTCGAGGTCAGTACGTTGAGAAGTGTCGACGCGACAACATGTTTCGTGAAAAATGTAAATCCAATCTCCCGCCATGTGCGAAATACGGGGCGTCATCCGTTATCTCGTTTGGAAGGGAAAACCTCCGGTTGAGGTTTATAATGAGGTGAAAACTGCATATGGTGATAAAGCTATGAATCGTACGAGAGTGTACAAGCGGTGTCGCGAGTTTAAAAACGGTCGTACGTCTGTGCATGATGATCAGAGGAGAGGAAGACCTTCAATTGTGACTAACGAAATTGACGAAACTGTTTTGGGACTGTCAAGGCATAATTTTAATTGAATATATGCCTCAAAGGGAGACCATCAACTCTGCAAGATACTGTGAGACCCTAAAAAATTTGCGGAGGGCTATTCAGAACAAGAGGAGAGGCATGCTGACAAAGGGAGTCTGCCTGCTGCACGACAATGCCAGACCACACACGGCCAACGCCACGAAGGAACTGCTCGCCTCGTTTAAATGGGATGTCCTGAACCATCCCGCGCATTCCCTTGACCTAGCACCTTCAGATCTCTTTACATCCCTGAAGCTGCACATGGGTGGAAAAAGGTTTTCAACCGACGAGGAGGTAAAGGAGGAGGTGGAGAAGTGGACGGAGGGGTTGGCGGGAAACTACTTCGAGGAAGGCATCAAAAAGTTGATACCCCGCTTCACCACCTGCATTGAGAGGAATGGCGACTATGTCGAAAAATACGAGTAGCTTACATATTATACTATATGTACTACGGTAACCACGTAATTTTTTTGTTTAAATAAAAAAAATTGTAACCTACAAAAATTCAGAACACTTACTTTCTGGACTTGCCTAGTACATGGTCAAATACCATGAGCTGTACCTCTACCGACGACTGACAAGGAAACACATCAGACCACAAAGACAGATTCCTTTCACCCAAAAATAAGCTCCTCCTCTATAAAACATTCATTCGCCTCATTTCCACGTATGCTGCACCTGTTTGGGGTAGTGTGAGCAACACGGATCACCTGAAGCTTCAACAAGTGCAGAACAAGGCATTCAAGATCTCTTTCAACAGTCATCCCAGAAGAAACCTCTCCCAACATCACGCCGAACAGCGTGAAGGAACCCTCTAACACTACAAATTGAACTGATGATCTTCACGGTCCAAGCGATGAAATGATATTGAAAGGTTTCTTTAGATTGAAAATCTTTTTACACATAATGGTAATTAAATATATCATAGTATTTATACTATATATACACGTATATCGTGAACTTAAATTAAACCTCCCGAAAAGAGTTGTCTTCAATTGCTTCCTAAAGCCGTACACTCCACCCATACCTAGAATTAAAATATATTTCGCCCAAAGGCAATATGACTATTTAGCTCCCATGACGTACAATGGGATGCCGAATTCAATAAAGGTAAAAGGAGGAAAACCATTTAAGCAGTCGATCGGAGCGTGGTTGTTATTGCGACAGGAGTTTGAGTACTTGGGCTTGCAAGAGGAATGGCTTGTGGAAAAGGTTTGTGTGAGCTCTTGAGTGTGCTGTTTTTTGTTGTTTAATATTTATATTTTTACGATTATGTGCGGTATATTGTGGGATGAATGTTTTGGTCTGTCTGGAGTGATGAAGTGTGAGGAGTTTGATTTCGCGTGTATGTATACATATGTAATTGAGTGTCACTGTTTGTCAGGTTGATGAGAATGTGCAACGGGGTTTTATATAATCAAAAATCGGAAAGAAGTATCGATCCATTTTCTCATGCTATATGTCTTCAGTGAGATACAGGCAAAAGCCTAGTTTACTGGGGACACGACAAGTGAAAAGCAACAAATCCAGATCCATTAAAATTTTGTCCAATATTAAATTATGTACTGTTTTTTTTGCAAATTATGTATATTTCTTGTCATGTGTACAATATTTTATTTTAAATTCATTTATCAAAGGTTTCGGCTTTTACCGGCTTTCGACAATCTAATTTATTGTTAAATATTGTAATATGGAGTATCATAAAGACAGATTGTTATTAGACTAATTACATAAACCCCCGCTACACGTGTTTCTATCTCCTATCCCGAGGTTCTCTTCAGGCGAGATGAGCGAGGCTCTCTTCCGATTTTGATGTAGTATAGTAAACCTTCAAGGCTTTTAATCATTCAAACTGTATATACATTTTTGAGATACCTGTTTATACTTGCCATGTAAAATAAAATAAATAAATAAGTATAATTATAACTAAAAATAAGATAGAATGCATGTGAAGGTATAGATAGAATGCATGTGAAGGTATAGATAGAATGCATGTGAAGGTATAGATAGCATGCATATGAAGGTATAGATAGAATGCGTATGAAGGTATAGATAGAATGCATGTGAAGGTATAGATAGAATGCATGTGAAGGTATAGATAGAATGCGTGTGAAGGTGTAGATAGAATGCATGTGAAGGTATAGATAGCATGCATATGAAGGTATAGATAGAATGCGTATGAAGGTATAGATAGAATGCATGTGAAGGTATAGATAGAATGCATGTGAAGGTATAGATAGAATGCGTGTGAAGGTGTAGATAGAATGCATGTGAAGGTATAGATAGAATGCGTGTGAAGGTGTAGATATAATGCATGTGAAGGTATAGATAGAATGCATATGAAGGTATAGATAGAATGCGTGTGAATGTATAGATAGAATGCATGTGAAGGTATAGATAGAATGCATGTGAAGGTATAGATAGCATGCATATGAAGGTATAGATAAAATGCGTGTGAAGGTATAGATAGAATGCATGTGAAGGTATAGATAGAATGCATGTGAAAGTATAGATAGAATGCATGTGAATGTATAGATATAATGCATGTGAAGGTATAGATAGAATGCATGTGAAGGTATAGATAGAATGCATGTGAAGGTATATATAGAATGCATGTGAAGGTATAGATAGCATGCATATGAAGGTATAGATAGAATGCGTGTGAAGGTATAGATAAAATGCATGTGAAGGTATAGATAGAATGCATGTGAAGGTATAGATAGCATGCATATGAAGGTATAGATAGAATGCGTGTGAAGGTATAGATAAAATGCATGTATATGAAGGTATAGATAGAATGCGTGTAAAGGTATAGATAGCATGCATATGAAGGTATAGATAGAATGCGTGTGAAGGTATAGATAAAATGCATGTGAAGGTATAGATATAATGCATGTGAAGGTATAGATAGCATGCATATGAAGGTATAGATAGAATGCGTGTGAAGGTATAGATAAAATGCATGTGAAGGTATAGATATAATGCATGTGAAGGTATAGATAGCATGCATATGAAGGTATAGATAGAATGCGTGTGAAGGTATAGATAGAATGCATGTGAAGGTTCTCGCCGAAAATTTTCAGCGTCTTTCCAACCATGGATTAGCGCTACGCTCAAACAGAGATTGTCTATTGGCTTTTCCAGTTCACCGCTCCTCTTTCTTTACGCCGTCCTTTACTGTCCATGCAGTGAGACTCTGGAATCAGTTACTAACCAATATAAGACTCGCTCCGTCCTTGGCGTGCTTTAAGAAGCGACTGAAAAAACTCTTAATTTCTAGTCAGTAAAATAACGTGTTTCATACCTGATTGTTCTTTTCCTTTCCTCTCCACCATCCCTTCCTTACCTTTTGATTGATGATATCTCACTTTATATGAAAAATAATGTTCGGGTGATTGTCCGTTTTTGTGGGGTTCGTAGGCATATGTTCACGTATGCGTTTATGGATTTCGTAAGGATGGATAGTCATTTGAATGGTTTATGCGACTACGTAACTTGCTTCATTTACTTTTGTCTGGTTGGTTGGAAGAGATTGCCGCATGGCAATAAAAAAAAGTTGTTCATGGTTAAGGCATTAACGTTGTGGAGATTTAAAGACATTGTAATTTATTTTTATCAAACACTGTTTATTCCACTTTTTATGTGACGGTATAACCTTACCGATTTCAAGGCTTTCACCTCATCTTCAGGTGAACGCAAACAAGACTCTTGTTTGTGCTCCCCTGAAGATGAGGGGAAAGCCTTGAAACCGGTAGGGTTATACCGTCACAAAAAAGTGGAATAAACAGTGTTTGATAAAAATAAATTACAATAAACAAATAAGGTATATGGAGGGGAAAGAATCATAAAACGTGTGCCTTCGTTTAATTTTCGGATAACATCGAGAATTGAACCCAAAACAATGACAAAAAAATACATTCAAGAGAGAAGACATTAAAAGGTCCGGGCTCATCCCACAAACATTCCCCCGGCCAAGATACACCCCACCAATGTAGGGCGAGCCCGACCGCAAGGCCATCAGAGGGCTTCCATCCCACACCCCATATCTCATTCAATACGATCGACATTTTAGTTTCTCCCTCTTAGACCGTCCCTTGATCCCAGGTTTTAAAATTGTTTTGTTTAAAATTGCAGCGTCTTACACACGACACAGAGGTTGTCAAAAGTAGTAACCAGTAAATTCTAAAGAGATTTCATCATGTGATTTATTGATGGATACATCGTTATTTTATCCTCTCGCTTCATTTGAGAATCACAGGATCAAATCCAACAAAAAAAACAGAAAAATTCGTGTTGCCAGTAGGGATCAGACAGCGCGTTTAGTAACAGCATCCCGAAACACGATCAAGATTCCAGAAATGGAACCAAAAAGGGAATTATGACCTTGCTGTACAAAAAACACTGTATTCAAAGGGACCAAATTTTCTGAAGACATGATCGATACGTTTTAAATATATATATTTATTATTTGAATGGCAAGGCTGTGGGAGTAGATCTGTGAGCGTATATACCTATTGTTATCATGGGCAGGTGGCTGGCCTTACCCATGATCCCTCCTCCTTTCTCATCCGGGCTTGGGATCGGCAATGGCGGAGTTCAATCATAGCCGAATCAGAGGAAAACCTGCAACAAATGCTATGTTTCATCGATTCCACACTGCTTCCTAAAATACAACATGTCTATCTCAGCCAGATAGCAAGATTAATACAGTGTGGCGATCAACGACACACCAATTGAACAAGTTACAAAATTTAAATACTTGGGTGCTAGCATAATGTGCAATAATGACCTCTATGGCGAAGTACTTGAACAATCACAAAAGGCCGCAGCTATTTCCGGATGTTTAAAGAACACTATCTGGAAAGACAAGTATATGAACATCCAAAGCAAGGTGAGTATATACAGGACCCATAATGATATACAGCATAGAATCCAGAGCCGACACTGTCAGAACCAAAAATCTCCTTCGAACCAGCGAAATGAAGGTACTCTGGAGTACTGCTGGCAAAACCCTTCGTGATAGAGTAGGAAACACAGAAATCCGAAGGATGTGCGAAGTTGAAGATGTTGTCAGAGGGGGATGACAGAGAAGAAGGTTCTGGAACGAACATGTATCCAGAATGGCGGAACCAAGAGCCGTAAGAATGGCCAGGGACAGTATCCCCCAAGTAAGCAGACCTCCAGGACGACCTCCCAAAAGATGGAAAGACAGCTGGCAGTCGACGTCACAAGAGGGAAACGATGATGCAGGACCATAACAGGCCAACATGCCTAAAAGAAAAAGAAGAAGATTATTTGAATATGACGAAGAACACCTGGACTAATTAATTACAGCTTCTTCAAAATGTTTATTTGAGATTTATTTTTAATCTGAGAAAGTACGATTATATAACTTCATACCAGAAGGCGCTGAACTGGTTGAACGTGAGAAATAGACGACAAATTTACATACTATATCTATTGTGTAATATCCTTAACTGTCTCGCCCCCCCCCGCTTATCTCGTCGAAAATTTTTAGCGTATTTCTGATCATAGACTTGCGCTGCATTCAGACAGATTGTTTATTAAGCTTTGTAATGTAATTGGACATAACCTGGGTATACATACGAGTAGGTACGTAAGATTTATAAAATAAATACATTCCACATATTAATTTACATTACTTCGAAACTTATATAATTATCTAATTAGAACTAAATTAGAATATGCATCTGCAGTTTGGGCTCCTCATCAGCTCAAATATAACAACAATATAGAACAAATACAACAAAAAATACCCTCAGATATCTATGGTACAGAACAAAGGGCGATTACTCAAAATATGCTCACCATGTCGAACTTCTCACGGTGTGTAACTAACTATAGAAGCCTCGAAACAGGAAGGCAAGAATCCATTGCGATATTCCTGCTGAAGGGTTTTCAAGGTTGCTTTAACTGTCCCGCGATTCTAGAAGCACGAAGTTTATATGTACCTAATAAATATAGCCGTGCAAGGCAAGGAATCACCCTCTGTTCTATAATACGTACCAACTTACAGAAGGAATATCATGGCTAAACACTCAGTCACGCGTGGTATAGAGATATTGAACCAACTGAATGACACTGTGGATATAGTCTCGGTACCGCCTAGCAGTATGAGAAGAGTCCTGACTGATATTCTTCCTAACGAATAAGCTAACGCTAGAAGCAGACCGTCTTTGTGTAACAGGAGAAATCCGTGCAAAGTTGATAAAACATATATGCTATGTTATGTAGAGATTAATATGTTATGTTCGAGTATATAAAACATTCAATATGAAGTATAGGGCCTTTACAAAAGCCTTCAAAATTAGTAATGTCCTCAATAAATAAGAACGCCTGGTTACTTGACACATTCTCACCCTGTACTAGTGTCGGGTTTTAGTGACATCACCTTTTCCGTTGGGTTGTCTGTACCTACTGTATCGAAATATATTAGCTGTTGATATTTCAACTGATTTGGACACGAATCGAGAAGAAAAAAAACTGTACGAGTATATATAGTAAGATACTTCGTAAAAAAGTAACTTTGTTAATAAAAGTAACTTTGTAAAAGAAAACATAATTCGTTAAAAATGTGAAGTATGCTCTAAGCACAAGAAAAGAAGTGAGTCCATGAAGAATAAATTTCTAGACTCCAGTCTGTTTTCAATGCAGCAGCTAGGCTGATGTATGGTAGTCAGAAATATTGCCATATAGGTCCACTTCTAAAAAGTCTACACTGGCTTAAGTGTCATGAACGGATTGATTCCAAGCATTGTATCTTTGTATTCAAGTCCTTTAACCCTTACTTCCCTGTGATGTGTAACTAGTACACATTGCTTCTAAAAACTTTAATATCTCTATAAATATAATAAATACTGGGTTCAGATTTTAGGTACCTGCCTAAGACAGACAACGCTCTACAAAGCCGAAGCTAGTCGATTATGACCGACAGTCTCTTTCTTAAGCCCGATGTGTATTATAATACTTTCCGCGGGGTACTGTACGATTTTTCTGTTATTTTTTAAATTTATTTATTTAACACTTTTATTGCAATACAATCTGGCTGGCTTATTGCCAGGTGGCAATCTCTTCCAATCAATCTGACAAAAGTAAATGTATCAAGTTACGTGGTCGCATAAATCATTCAAATGACTATCCATCCCCACGAAAGCCATAAACATATACGCGAGGAAATGCCCACGAACCCCACAAAGACGGACAATCACCCGAAGATTATTTTTCATATAAAGTGAGATATCATCAATCAAAAGGAAAGGAAAGGATGGTGGAGAGGAAAGGAAAATAAACATCAGGAATGAAACACGTTATTTTACTGACTAGAAATTAAGAGTTTTTTCAGTCGCTTCTTAAAGCATGCCAAGGACGGAGCGAGTCTTATATTGGTTTGTAACTGATTCCAGAGTCTCACTGCATGGACAGTAAAGGACGACGTAAAGAAAGTTCTTTCAAAATATTATTCACTTAATCTTATCAAACCTTGATTGCTTGCCTATTTTTCCTTGGCCTTTACCACGCTTTCAACTCGCATTTGCACTGTATACTTGTTTGTCAGTCTTTCTTCTTTCTTTTGTTCTATTGTATAGTATTTAACTTTAATTTTATACAGTACCATCTGGTGAGCTTATTGCCATGTGGCAATCTCTTCCCACCAAACAGAAATATTTTTAACCTTTTCATAGCATCTGTCTTAAGTCGTTGTCAAGCGTTCTAAGGACAGAGACGACGCTCTACAAAGCCGAAGTTAGACGATTATGACCGACAGTCTCTTTCTTAAGCCCGATGTGTATTACTTTCCACGGGGTACTGTAGTTATGATATATAGTATGAGTAAATGAGGCGAAACATGTGTGTCGCGGTAGGTAAGTCAGTCGTTTTCTGCTATCTGCCTACCCCAACAGGGAAAACGCGTGATGGTTTGTTTAAACGAATAAATACGAGGTAAGTCCAAAAAGTAAGTGTACTGAGGCTCTCACGACTAGATGGATTTTATTTTCGACATGTTGGCTACACTTCCGAGTAGCCTGACCCTTCCCCTCCGCAACGAGACCGGTTCGAGGTCAGTACGTGAGAAGTGTCGATGCGACAACACGTTTCGTAAAAAACGTAAATCCAATCTCCCGCCAAGTGCGAAATACGCGGCGTCATGGTGAGACCCTAAAAAAATTGCGAAGGGCGATTCAGAACAAGAGGAGAGGCATGCTGACAAAGGGAGTCTGCCTGCTGCACGACAATGCAAGACCACACACGGCCAACGCCACGAAGGAACTGCTCGCCTCGTTTAAATGGGATGTCCTGAACCATCCCGCGCATTCCCCTGACCTAGCACCTTCAGATAACTATCTCTTTACCTCCCTGAAGCTGCACATGGGTGGAAAAAGGTTTTCAACCGACGAGGAGGTAAAGGAGGAGGTGGAGAAGTGGACGTAGGGGTTGGCGGGATACTACTTCGAGGAAGGCATCAAAAAGTTGATACCCCGCTTCACCACCTGCATTGAGAGGAATGGCGACTATGTCGAAAAATAGCTTACATATGTACTACGGTAACCACGTAATTTTTTTGTTTAAATAAAAAAAATTGTAACCTACAAAAATTCAGTACACTTACTTTCTGGACTTACCTAGTATAATAAATTAATGAAGGAAAAAAGTTCTTGAATACTTGTTTCAAATTGATTTCTTAAATCTCGCCATTCATTGGCCAGGACGAACGAGATAAAATAACTAATATATATGACTCGATAACGCATTTAAAAACCGCATCGCCTTTTTATTGGTCAATAAATTGTCCTACGCAGCGGCAGATATCGAGTTTTGGATGTAACCTGTCAGTCCCCTGATAGCGTTTAGTGGGTTTTAGCTTCCCTCTGTGCTCGTTCGGGACGGGATATGTAGACGAGACGTGGGCATAACCAAAAAGTCGTTGAAGAGTAAAGAAAAAAGGTTTTTGAACGTTTTTTTTTAAATTTGTTTCATTAGGAATATTAAAAACTGATATTTTTTGAAGAAATAAAATAATTACTTTACAAAACTTTTTTAACCCTTTCTTCCCTGTGATGTGTAACTAGTACACATTGATTCTAAACACTTTAATATCTCTACAAATTAATAAATACTGGGTTCAGATTTTAGGTATTCCTCCGTAATACATTTACGCATTGAATGAAAACAATAATATTAATAATAATTAGCACTTATCGGCCACATCAGAGATATTTTGTGAAAATCGGGAATAAATTCACGAATACAATCAAACGTGTGCCAGTGTGTGATGTAGGTATTTTAATTCTAAAAAACCACTATGGGTGAGGAAGCGACGTTATTCACGTCTCAATCTCACTCTACTTCGGTATATGGGAACGCAAAAATAGAATCTCAGTTCGGTCGGTTCTCTCGTTTAGTAGCCAGCCGGCTTTCATTCGAGGTGGTCGCTTCGCCAGTTTTGTGAACGTCGGCCGATGTTTTTTTTTTCATGTTTTCAGCAATTAAATTTCAATTTTTATCACTTTTGACTTCTATATTTAAGCGATATTCTTATTTTTTCGATTTTAAATCGCTCGTTTTTACATGCGTACTCGTATTCAATACACGGCACCTGAACGAGCGGATTTTTTTTAGCATAGGAAGGGAAAGGTTAATGAGCTATATGACCACTAGTTTTGAAAGGTCCACCTTTCTCGCTTTTATAAAATTACAATTTAATACAAAAAAAATCAAAACACATCGAAAAAAAATTACTTAAAACTATATAACACAACAAAAATATTAATCATTAACACGATTCAAGCGCCCTTGAGTAGTATATTCTCTAAACAGCACTATTTAAATCAAGCCGCATGCCAAATTTCGGTCCGCTTGCCAAAACCGGTTTCGGATAAAGCCTTGCGGGACATACTTTTTTTTTAAAATTCATAGGCCTATAATACCTGAGAGCTAGTGAAAGTTCTCCAATTTGTTCTGATTTATACCTATAGCATACACACCATCACGCCATTTTCCTATCGAGGTAGGCTCTGACTACACTTTTCCTTCTTTCGGAATATCATTAACCTTTCCCTTCCTGTGCTAAAAAAATCTGCCCGTTCCGGTGATATGTATTCAGTGCACATCAATACACATGTAAAAAAATTAGCTATTTAAAATCGGAAAAATAAGAATATTCATAGCCAATCGCTTAAATTAATTCAATTTGAAGTCAAAAGTGATAATAATTGAAATTTAATTGCTGAAAACATGAAAAAAAAACATCGGACGACGTTCACAAAACGGACGGAGCGACCACCTCGAACGAAAGCCGGTTCGCTACTAAAAAGATAGAAGCGAGAGAACTGAGATTCTATTTTTTTGCGTTCTCATATACCGAAGTAGAGTGAGCGTGAGACGAGAATAGCGTCGCTTCCTCACCCATGGCGGTTTTTTAGAATGAATATACCTACGTCACACACTGACGCACGTTTGATTGTATTGATGAATTTATTCCCGATTTTCACAAAATATCTCTGATGTGACCGATAAGTGCTAATTATTATTATTAATATTATTGTTTTCATTCAATGCGTAAATGTATTACGGAGGAATACCTAAAATCTGAACCCAGTATTTATTATATTTATAGAGATATTAAAGTTTTTAGAAGCAATGTGTACTAGTTACACATCACAGGGAAGAAAAGGTTAACATGATCCAATCATACTTTCCTTGGCCTTCCTCTCATACGCTTTCTATTCACATTTGCAGTATTCATCTGTTTTCTTAGCCTTTCTTTATTCATTCGTTCTACATGTCCAAATTATTCAACGTACTCTAGTTTATCTTTCTTAACCCATCTTGAGTTTCTTTACCTTGAATCGCTTATCCACTTTACTCGTCATTTTTGTTAAAAATAGTCTTAAAATGTAAGATTTTTATTGTTTCTATAAGGTCTCGGCCACACAGGTAGGAGCCTCGCTTGATGCTTAGAGCTACGCTACGAGCTAGGCGACATATTCTAGCGAACCAACGCACCGCATACTATCGCAATGGCCACACTGCATGCTTCGCGCCACACTACATGACGATTAGTCCCCTAGGGAGTCTCCTAGCGAACAGACGTGTTGGTTTATTTTATTGTGTCACCAAGTGATTTTACAAAATGGCGGAAGTTTTAATAACAGCTGTGGATAAAAGGGAGGCTTTGTGGAACCCATCGAGCAAATTATACAAAAATGTACCTGTAATAAAATCACTTTGGAATGAAGTTGCACAGGAAGTAAATAAAGATAAGGAATTGTAATGAAATTGGTAAGTTTTGAGAGTGGCATCGTTTGTTGACTCAACCGCGCCCAAATGTCAAATGAATTTTTGCGAAGCACTTTGGTGTGGCCAAGCATGAAGTCACTTAGTATATTAGTCACATAGCACCTGGCGAAGCACTTTGATGTGACTTTAGCATAAGACTTTATTTTATTTGAAAGTATAACTGGCGTATTATTATGGATCAAAATGATAAGATGCTGCTAAGAGCTGCAGATACTAAAAAGGAAGAAACGATCTCGTCAATCACAAGTAGCAAGCGGGACTCTAGAGAAGAAACAACACGACCACAATAGGAGGCAGCACAAAGGCAAGGGACAAAATCATATTGAAGAAAAATTGCACATAGATAATCATGCAAATATTGAAGAAAAATTATTTACTTTCATCATTAAGGATGCTTTGGAAAAAATATAATATCCAGTCAAAACTGAAGATTGAAGAAATGCTGAATAAGCCCTTTCTGAATTGAAAAAATGCAGACGATATCAACAAATCTTATGATATTCGTATTTCTATAACACAATCCGCAAGGCACATTAGAATACAACAGGACTTGTTAATGGTGGGTTGGGAATAATTACATTCGTACAGTTTCTCAGCAATCGGATACGGCTCAATACACCAGAGAACCTAATCAAGAATTCTAATCTAATCCGATCTACATCGGTGGGAACGCTACCCTGCATTGATATAAACTTGAATCATATTTCACGAACAACCTTATTTAGCTTAAAAAATTAAATGCTTCGAAACAGAAAATCAATTTTACAAAAAAAGAAATCAGAAACAATGACATGTGTCTTCTCCCTGGCTCCATCCCAACTCATTGTCTGCGAAGACTGTTGGGGTCAGCTCTCCTCGTCGTCAGGTTGTATGCTCTTCTGTCCCGGACTACGTCCCCCAGGCCGTGCCTCTGCATCAGGCTATCTTTTTGCACCACCCATGAATTCTTTGGCCTTCCTCTGGTTGTTATTCGAGGAAGATCCATGGAGATTACCTGGTTCACAATGTGATTGGGTGCTCTGCGTCCAACGTGCCCATACCATCTCAATCGATCCACGAATGCGTGAGCTTCTTATCTTGTCTGTTAGGGACACACCTGCTGACCATCTTAGCATGCGCATTTCAGCAGTTTCTAGTTGCCTAGAGTAAGAGTTATACATCATCCATTGCAGCATTCGGAGCCATAGAGGAGTGCGGGTCTGACAATCGTTTGGTATACTTTTCCTTTTAACTTTACTGGCATTTTCGGATCACATCAGAAACAATGACATATGTATTTATAATAAATAAGTATACCTGCCATAAAGCCGTTTCTTGTCAGGGTAGACAAAGAGAACAGAGTGCCAGATTTTCCTATTTCGACACACATCCTTCATTCCCTTAAAGTGTTGCAAAGCTTCCTGCCTACTAAAATCAAAATTTGACTCTTACAATCTCTGCTCTTTCCGATTCTGGACTATGCGGACGTCTGTTACTTGGATGTTACAGAGGAACAGCTGGACAAATTACAGCGTCTTCAAAATGTGTGTCTAAGATTTATTTTCAACCTACGAAAGTACGATCATATAACTTCATACCAGAAGACATTGAACTGGTTGAATGTTGGAAATAGACGCCAAATTCACATACTGTCTCTATTGTATAATATATTTAACTGTCCCGCCACCCCCTCTTATGTCGTCGAAAATTTGCAGCGTTTTTTCAATTAATGGATTAGCGCTACGCTCAAACAGAGGTTGTCTATTGGCCTTTCCAGTTCTACGCTCCTCTTTTATTGTCCATGCAGTGAGACTCTGGAACCAGTTACAAACCAATATAAGACTCGCTCCGTCCTTGGCATGATTTAAGAAGCGACTGAAAAAACTCTTAATTTCTAGTCAGTAAAATAACGTGTTTCATTCCTGATTTTTGTCTTCCTTTCCTCTCCACCATCGCTTCCTTTCCTTTTGATTGATGATATCTCACTTGATATGAAAAATAATGTTCGAGTGATTGTCCGTCTTTGTGGGGTTCGTGGGCGTATGTTCACGTATGTGTTTTTGAATTTCGTGGGGATGGATAGTCATTTGAATGATTCATGCAACCATGTCACTTGCTTCATTTACTTTGTCTGGGTGGTTGGAAGAGATTGCCGCCTGGCAATAATCCCGCAAGATTGTATTTTCAATAAGAGTGTTAAATAAATAAATAAATAAAATATATAAATATCTCCTAGCGGCATTATGACCTGTGGATATCTCTTACAATCAACCACAAGGTATAAATAAACAGGCTTTATGTGGAACCTCGATGAAACCCTTAAAAAATCATAACTTGCTTCATTTACTTTTGTCTGATTGGTTGGAAGAGATTGCCGGCTAGAACCCCGCGCTGTGCTACTCCTCTCGAATGACAAAGGTATATTTTCCCGCTTAGTATTCGGGGGTTTAAGGATACCTATGACTTCAATCATATCTATTCTTTAAAAACATGCCGATGTGCTTCGATTGTCTCATTCCATGTGTGTCATCGGATCTAGTAGACCGGTGGGAACGGTGAGTTTACTGGTGAGCAATAGTTCACTCACTTTAAGAAGAGAGAAAATACCATAAAGCAGCTAAAACTCCACGGCACAGCTTCGCTTTTCAACCAAATTTACGTTGGAATGGCGAGGGGATCCTCGACTACGAGGCATAGCAACGTCGACGACGAGAAGTTATTTTTATTTGTTTAATTAATTTAATTAACGACACAACAGTGTCTTTTATATACAAATGAACATATGACAGGTTATTCAAGTACTTAAAATTGTTGACAAAAAATACAAAACTTTACCTTAAACTAACATGAAGATACAAAAAGCAGTAGTAATAATAAATTACAGTCATTGTTTTAAAATGATTTAATAATTATATGTATTTTTAAGTTCAATATATGTTATGTATGTATACCACAAAATATTACCAAACTTCACCAAAGCAGACTTAGGTAATTGTCCAAGACTTATTTTATAGAGGTAAAGAACTCAGATTTGTTTTTAGTGGAACAACGCTTACATAGAACAACAATTTGATTTTTTGAGAGTTTTATGGATAGATCTTGAGATATAGAAAACACACGAGCTCACTTGTAGAACGAGATGCAAGTTGCTTTGCAGAATCAAAACCTTCCACATGTTGATGCAGGGTTACTCAACTCCAGAGGCAAAGTTTTGTCCTTAATGTTTTGTTTAGTTTATACGAGAAGGTGTATGGATGTAAAAAAAGCTATCGATATGTGTATATTGTTTTGAGATAGGAAAGTCTTTGCCTACCCTGAAAGGAAATAGGTACGATGGTGTATATGTATGTAAATTTAAAACACGGTCATGGATATCGATAGTAATTTTAAAAAAATCTGTTAGATTATAAACAATTGATTTTAAACAATAAATACGCAAGATGTATTTATATAAAAGTGTTATAAATAACAATGATAAAAATTAATAAATAACAGTAAAAAAAACAAGCTGCAAAACTTGGCAAAAAAAATCGCGTAGTGTTCCACCTTTTATAATGCCACGTCGAATCAACAAGCTGTCAAATGCTAATGAAACCTCTTTGTCACCAGCTGTTGATGACAGTGGGCTGTCAGCTCCGCTGACACGTCAATATACCACGGTCGGGGTAGATCGGACTGCAGGGACACTGATAGCGCGCCGGGAGATATCTCCTCGGATTCCATTAACATAATCAGTAAATGTTTCAAGAAACAATGAACGTGTATCGCTTTTTCGGACTTAACGCGACATCCTTTTTGACCTAGTAAGATGCCTGACTATTATTAATATCAGTTAGTCTCACTATTCAAAGAGCCTGCGCTGAGCAAGCTGACTTCTACGCGCAGTGTTATATAAAACAAGACAGACGTCTTATAAATACATTTTTTTTTAAACAACAGATAATTCATTTAATGTTGAAACTCAGGGCAAATTTTAATAGACCTGGTTTGTTGCCTTTCATTTCTCATGTCCCCAGTAAACTAGGCTTTGGCCTGTTTCTTCCTGAAGATATATAAGATTGAAAAATAAATTCATACAGTACCCGTTGCATACTCGCATCAACTCAATAAACAGTAAGACTCAATTACATATGTATATATCACGTGACGTGAATCAAACCCTTCACACTTCATCACTCCAAACAGACCAAAAAGTTCATCCCTTAATGTGCCGCACATAATCATCAAAAACACACCACACTCAAGAGATCACACAAACCTTTGCTACGAGTCATTCCTCTTGCAAGCCTAAGTATTCAAACTCTTGTCGTAATAAAAATCAGGCTCCGATCGACTGCCTAATTTTTTGGCCCCCTTTTGCCTTTATTGAATTCGGCACTCCACTGTATGTCATGGGAGCTAAATAGGCATATGTGACATTTGAGAAGTGTAATGTAAGACATTTATAAAAATGGAGTCGTATACAATACAATACCACGTTCAAATCGTTGAATTATTTTATGTATTGTAATCTCCGGAAACGGTGATGTTAATTGGCCAACAAGATCATGTGATCTGACACCGTTGGACTATTTTCTCTGGGGTTACGTGAAAAGCCAGGTCTATAAGAATGACCCCCGATCAATTCCTGAGCTGAAGGACGAAATTATTCGCGTTATTGGTGAGTTAGAACCGCAATTATGCCAAAATGTCATCTAAAATTTGGACAAAAGAGTCGACATCTGTGGAGCTGCAAGAGATGGACATTTGGCGGATATTTTTATTTATTTATTTATTATTACATATGACAAGAAATATACATAATTTGCGAAAAAAACAACAGATAATTTAATTTGGACATACAATTTTAATGGATCTGGGTTTGTTGCCTTTAATTTGTCGTATCCCCAGTAAACTAGGATTTTGCCTGTAACTCACTGAGGCTATTCAGCATGAAAAAATAAATCGATACTTCTTTCCGATTTTTGATTAAACAAAAACAAAACCCCGTTGCACGTTCTTATCAACCTGACAAACGGTGACACTCAATTACAACTGGAAACATCACGCGAAGTCAAACTCCTCACACATCATCACTCCAGAAAGACCAAAAATATTCATCCCATAATATACCGCACACTTCTTCTCCCTGGCTCCATCCCAACTCACTGTCTGCGAAGACTGTTGGGGTCAGCTCTCCTCGTCCTCAGGTTGTATGCTCTTCTGTCCCGGACTACGTCCCCCAAGCCGTGCCTCTGCATCAGGTTATCTTTTTGCACCCCCCCATGAATCCTTTGGTATTCCTCTGGTTGTTATTCGAGGAAGATCCATGAAGATTGCCTGGTTCACAATGTGATCGGGTGCTCTGCGTCCAACGTGCCCATACCATCTCAATCGCCTCTCTTCCATCTTGCTGTTGATGTCTGTAACACCTAGGCTTCCACGAATGCGTGAGCTTTTTATTGTGTATCTTAGGGACACACCAGATGACCACCTTAGCATGCGCATTTCAGCAGTTTCCAGTTGCCTAGAGTAAGAGTTATACATCGTCCATGGCAACATTCGGAGCCATAGAGGAGTGCGGGTCTGACAATCGTTTGGTATACTTTTCCTTTTAACTTTACTGGCATTTTTCGGATCACATAGATCTCCCGTCATTGGTCTAAACTTCATCCATCCCACACGTGTGTGTTATGTGTTACATCTGCTGCACATCCTCCATTGCTATGTATGAGTGACCCAAGATACTTAAAGGAGTCACAATTCGGTAATGTTTCTCCATCCATTTGCATTACGGGAGTGACAGCATTTGTGTTCTCGAATGGTAGGTACAGATACTCTGTTTTCTAATATACCGCACACAATCATAAGAATAAAAATAAAAACAAAAATATTGTTTTAAGTGTTTGAATGTCATACATTATACTTCAATGACAAATAAAAAGTTTTTTGAAATCGAAGCAAATTGTGTGTTTTATTTCAAGAATTAAAAAAAATGAATTTAAAAATCCGCTCAATTTGAAAGGCCCTTTACTTTAGAAATAGATATCAATACCAGTGGCGGCCGGTGGACCAAATAATTGGGGGTTCACCAGAGTAGGTATCCAAATACCAAATAATATAAAGAAAAAAAAAATTACATACCTATTTATACAGAAGTTCTATTCTCCGCTCTTTTTGTTTAGCGAAGACCTCAATGACCCTTTTGTTGAAATCAGGTATAGACTGAATTAGCTCTTTTTCGATGCTTAATATTGATAAAGCATTCAGTCTGTCCTGTCCTGGCTCATTGTATTTCTCAAAAATGATTTTATCCTTTTTAACGTAGAGAAACACCTTTCACTCTCAACAGAAGTCATTGGAATAGTGCATACGAGTTTAATTAACTTTACAGTCTGAGAAAAATCTTCTAGTAAACCAGTATTATAAAAAAGTTGTAAAATAGACAAAGCGCCATCAGCATTGGCAAAATCATCGCGAGCATAAATTGCACTGAGTTCACCTTTTAATTGAACTTTATTTAAAAAATCGTATGTTTTTACCGTCAAAACAAAATCACGTTCGGGAAATTTTGACCTATACTCAGTAAATTTTTCGCAATAGAGTAATTTTGCTGCAGTTAAGTGATCGCTGAATGCAAAACGTTGTTTCATTTCACATAAAATTGTATCGCAGACTTCTTTACAAATAACTGACTTTGAGGTTTTTATTCGTTTAGTCGGTGGTTCAAAAAAATTATCTGTAGAGTTACGCACATTTTGAACACATTTTTGAAACTCACTGATATTGTTACGAATTATAACGGGATCTAAATTCCTAAATTGCAATTGTTTAAATAAAATATCACGGTGTGGCATAATTTTTTGGAAAAAACTCAACCAATAAAGAAATGTTTCATCTGTAAGATAGCGCAAAAGCAAGAAAAATGTAATAAAACACAACTCATGTTATACTTAAAGTAAAGAAAGAAAGTCGCTACTTAATTAAGCAAAAACGTTTGTTAATTTGGAGACATATACTCGCAAAGACATATGTACTAAAAAGACGCCCCAGTTTAAACGTTACGAACAAATAATCCCTTCTCTGCGGTGGTCATATTTAAAAAAAAACTTTAAATTGATGTATTACTATCCCAGCAAACTGTCATTCGGAAGCTTTCGGGATCACTCGGATATTTCGTGCAGCGCTCCAAACATAGGTAAAATTCCTAGAAATCCCTATACAAATATAGCTGTCTCAAGATTTTCTGTGCTCTTTTAACTTCGAAACATTTCTATGAATTTGGAGCTCGATCTATAACGCACGCAGAACCCAACATGCTCGCAGATTGCGTCCAGATGCAAAACACATGTATACAACAAATGAACTCTAACAAATTGAGTTGCATATTGTGATGAGCCATGTCGACATAAATATATATTATTTTTCATAAATATTGTTATGATAATATACATATTTTCGCTATACTTCTTTAGGTGTTTATTGTTATATAAATTCAGTAGTTCGACGCACGAGAGCACTAATGAGCCAGCCGCCACTGATCAATACACCTATTATTTCTTTATATCGTGTCTCAGTTTTTTTTTCCTTTCGTGTTCAACGCTTTGAGAGGAGACAAACATTAATAAACACGACAATTAACGTTTCTCAAATTAAAACAATGGCGAACATTTGTATGATAATTAAGTGATTATTACGAAGAGTCCATTACGAATAAAAGAATCATTAGAAATATATACCTATTTAGATTAATTTAAGTACAATAATTAAGAAAAATCAACGCCATTCATAAAGATTTTAAAATGCCAATTAAAGATAGACAATCACATAAAGACGCGTCTATACAGACGCTAAAATTTATAATACTTTTGTAGATTGACTTAACCACTTCTGACCTAGTGTCCATTATAATGGACACATAGTTCATATTGTGGGTTCAATACTTCTTCTTCTTCTCAGTGTCATGTCAGGTCCCCCCAACGTTGAATATCACTTGAGAGTAGATATCTTTGTCCCCGGCAGCCCAAAAAAGATATCCGACGCCCCTTATGCCAGTCCAATCACGTATATTGCGGAGTCAGAAGATTTGCCTCCTGCCAACACTTCTTTGGCCTTCTATTTTGCCTTGGATGATCAGGTGCAGTAATTTGTACGTTTCTCCTCTAAGTACATGACCCAAATAGGACACCTTTCGGATTTTAATATTAGTCAGCAACTCTCTATCAACTTTGGCTCTTTGAAGAACTCTCGTGTTGCTGACCATATCCGTCCAGGGTATCCGTAGCATTCTCCGGTGTATCCACATTTCGAATGCTTCCAGTCGGTTCATACTACCAACTTTGAGGGTCCATGATTCCACTCCATGCATTAATATTTATTTATTTTATTTATTTATTTAACACTTTTATTGTAATACAATCTGGCAGGATTATTGCCAGGTGGCAATCTCTTCCAGCCAACCAGACAAAAGTAAATGAAGCAAGTTACGTGGTCGCATAAATCCTTCAAATGACTTTCCATCCCCACGAAATCCATAAACATATACGTGAGCACATGCACACGAACCCCACAAAGACGGACAATCACCCGAACATTCCTTTTCATATAAAGTGAGATATCATCAATCAAAAGGAAAGGAAAGGATGGTTTAGAGGAAAGGAAAAGAAAAATCAGGAATGAAACACGTTATTTTACTGACTAGAAATTGAGAGTTTTTTCAGTCGCTTCTTAAAGCATGCCAAGGACGGAGCGAGTCTTATATTGGTTTGTAACTGATTCCAGAGTCTCACTGCATGGACAGTAAAGGACGACGTAAATAATACTGACCAAACGTAGCATTTGACTAACGGCTGTCGAAGTTTCAAGTTTAGATTATCATCGCAGAATACGCTTCTCATTTTATTAAAAACCGCACGAGATGTTTCAATTCTGCACTTGACTTCGGTTTCTCGGTCGAGGGCTCAATACTAAAATTAGATAACTCGAAATATGTCAGTTTTGAGTTATTTACATGAATGGATTGTTCATCAAAGGGACTTTCCAATGCTATAAATAGGTATCTTAAAATATTATATCTCAACTGAGTTATTTAGCATAATTAGGTAAGTCGTAATCGTGGAAACAAAATAATGCTTAAAGTAGATATCTGAAGTTCGTGTAGGGAATACCGATATCCCTAAATATTGTCAACATGCACGGTCAACGACCGATGAACCAACCTTTGAATATGTACAAAGATCACATACCAGAACGTCAATATTGTTTACACGCAAATAATATTTACGTCGCATTCCACGGTAGAAAGAGAACGCATCGCGTTGTCTCACCGTTTCGGCAATAAATATTCTACCCACTATATCATTGGCAACGTCTGCGACCACCTCGGCACGCACAGGAGTGAGATCAAGATATACTGCGGACGCATTCACGCGCCCCGTCCTGAAATTGTATATATACCTACTTATCGACAAATAAAGAGCACTTGTTATTATTCACTTGATCATTCATCGCTGTTTACTATTTATCGATTATTCACTCTCACTTTTTCGCATTCCTGAATCGACGTATTTTATTTTAAATACAAAACAAATCAAAATCATCACGACGTATCAGTAAAGCATCCCGCTACATTGGTGACCCCGAACGAAAAGGAACACAGAATTCGACTAAAGCGAATACAGCGATGTCAACAACATCATCATCAGCACGTCCTACTAGGACATACGCTACATTCGTATAACTTACGTCTTACAATCTATTGAAACCTCCTTTATTAGTTTCATAAAAACATATTAGCGCGATACCACATCATTAAAGAGGAGTTGGAGTTACCAGACAAAACTATCGGACCTCCAAACTAAGAACAACATTTTATCAGAATAGAGAATTTTGAGTTACCTTGGAGTTCCCATAGGAAATTACTGACTTGATTAGCATCGCAGTGCCACAGAATCTGCTCTGCGGATTGATCAAGATGGTATAGTAGTGAAGCGACCGTGCGTGCGGTCACTGAACCCACTGAGGCGACCCTTAGCCGCTCGGTCATTGAACTGGCACTGTAAGGAATGCGAGACAGCACCGGGCGAAGGTCGCCCGCGCGGTCATTGAGCTCACTAGTAGCGAACAGTGAGAGTGAGACACCGACATATATCTTGCCTCTTCTGCAGACCGTAGTATGAAATGTATATGGAACGCGTGACAATAACCATGTGTCCGGCGAAGCGAGACAGCGACATGTTCTGCGCCGTTCTATACATTATAAATACAGACGCTTTCAATAAACTCTCTCTCTTTGCTTATCTCGATCTCGACGACTTTTATTCAAACAACCTCATCCTTCTATGCGAAACACAGGTCCCTAAAGTAGCAAGAATCGCAACAGGGCAAAGGGACAAAATTGGGGCTAAAGAATTGGTATTGAGCCCACCATATACACCTTGGTCACAACTTTGTGGTATATTTACTTTTTCTGATAACAAATTAAGTGTAGGATACTATATTATCGACTTTGAATGTTTAGGGCGCCATCTATCTAAACTAATACGACATAATGTTGCATTTACTGTAAATAATACACTCACAAGCAAGAGTTTTATTTTTAAAACCTTGGAATCAATTCAGATCTGAAGAGGTTACAATTAAGTAATTTTTCAATCGATTTTTGAAACATAATAATAGACGACCTCCGTAGTCTAGTTGGTAAGACGTTTGTCTCTCAACCCGGAGGTTGTGAGTTCGATTCCCGTTGCAATCCAGATTTTTCTTTAACCCTTCCTGTCCTGTGATGTGTAACTAGTACACATTGCTTCTAAAAACTTTAATATCTCTATAAATAAAATAAATACTGGGTTCAGATTTTAGGTATTCCTCCGTAATATATTTACGCATTGAGTGAAAAAATAATATTAATAATAATTAGCACTTATCGGCCACATCAGAGATATTTTGTGAAAATCGGGAATAAATTCACCGATACAATCAAACCGGTGCCAGTGTGGGACGTAGGTATATTCATTCTAAAAAAACGCTATTGGTGAGGAAGCGACGCTATTAAGGTCTCACTCTACTTCGGTATATGGGAACGCAAGAAATATAATCTCAGTTCGCTCGCTTCTCTCGTTTAGTATGTCGGCGGCTTTCGGTAGATGTGGTCGTTTTGCCCGTTTTGTCAACGTTTGTCGATGTTTTTTTTTCATGTTTTCAGCAATTAAATTTCAATTATTATCACTTTTGACATCAAATTTAATTAATTTAAGTGATTTACTATGAATATTCTTATTTTCCGATTTTAAATCGCCCATTTTTAAATGTGTATTGAATACACAAAACCGGAACGGGCGGATATTTTTAGCACAGGAAGGGAAAGGTTAAAGATTCTTGTCTGGTTTTTACTTAAGGTGTCATTAAAATATTTCTGGTTGGTTGTAAGATATTGTCATTTGGCAATAAAGTCGCCAGGTTTTACTGTTTACAACGAAACTGTAATATAATGCAATTATTTAAAAAAATACATTTTATATAGCGTCGCTAAGAGAATAGAAACTCCTCAAAGACTCTCTGACTCGGGATTCGAACCAACTATCAAGGACAGATATACAAATATTACAAAAGACATATGTTTAATGTAAGAATATGAAGGTGGTGGCAGCGGCTATAAGATTGTTAGCTGGACAAATTACGGCGTCTTCAAAATTTTTGTCTAAGATTCATTTTCAACCTACGTAATTACGATCATATAACTTCATACCAGAAGGCATTGAACTGGTTGAACGTTAGAAATATACGCCAAATTCACATACTGTCTCTATTGTATAACATCCTTAACTGTCCCGCCGCACCCTCTTATCTCGCCGAAAATTTTCAGCTTCTTTCCAATCATGGATTAACGCTACGCTTCGTCATAAAGTGGATATGTGCTAAATATCGCTAGACCTATAGCAGATTCTCAACCGTAAAGTGATCGCCGTAATCGATTCTCAACCATAAAATACGAAACACAGAAATCCAAAGGATGTACGAAGTTGAAGATATTGTCGGAAGGGACGACAGAGAAGAAGGTTCTGGAATGAACATGTATTCAGAATGGTGGAACCAAGAGCCATAAGAATGGCCAGGGACAATATCCGCCAAGCAAGCAGACCTCCAGGATGACCTCCCAAAAGATGAAAAGACAGCTGGTAGTCGACGTCACAAGAGGGAAACGATGATGCAGGACCATAACAGGCCTAAAAGAAGAAGAAGAAGGTTAACGCATGTTTCCATCCCGGTTCGCAACCGTAACGTGAATGTATATGTCAATCCCTCCACGGGAGAACAAGCCTGCGGATTCCTTAAAGGTTAAAATTATTGTTAATCTTCATGTTTATGATGCTTCTGTTTGATTATAGGGTACCATGATAATTTGAGATGAAATCTTTCGTCTTTGTTGACATTTAAAAACTACCAAATACTGTCAACAAAGAATTCCACCTCAAATCAGCATGGTACAACTACGCGGTTCGACATTCCAAAAAATCTCAAACAATTGCTCTCTTTTCACGTTCATCTGAACCCACCTTAATGCCGCGTGGCAAGCCGCCATTTCGTGTCACTGCCCGACGTCCATTTTGAATTCCCCGCGCAGTTTCGCGCCTTTATTACAACGTGGCACGGACCACACGCGGCCGGCAATGGCGTGTCACGTCTCCCCTGGTCCGTGTTACCTGTATATAAAAGTCTTTACGTGTGAGATTATTTATTAGAAAAGTTATTGCCCGAGCCATTCATTTGTTGAGAAAGCTATTCATTTTCTATCAAGACTCAGATTTTAGATTTGAATCATAATAATTCTAAGTTTTTTTTCTTTCTTACTTATTAAAAAAAGTAATGTATATACGAGTATATATTAGCTGTACCCAGCCACGCATTGCTGTGGCTCAGTCTGGTTAAATGGAAAAGAAAGAAAAGAGAAAGCACACGTTTCTAATATGTTTAATTTCACAATGCTTGTGGGTATACAATATTTTTGAATTATTTCAGCCCCTCTTAGCCTGTCACGTTTATTCTGTTGAGAACGAAGCAGATCTGAAGCTGCAGAACGCAATCGCCGTGCTCACAACCGTGCATCCTCAAGTCTGATTGCACGTCGCTCTGCTGCTTCCTCGGCATTTTGATGAACTAAAGCAGATCGATTGCACTGAAAAAGAAGAAAGAAAGTTATGACAAAAACATATATGAGGCAATGAGATTCGTCCTGAGGTCATATCAACCAGCACCTTTCCGTTCCCAATTTCCAGCAATTGATGTGAGAATATTTCAGCTGATAAATCGCCTGTCGCGTTCATTCTCTTGAGAACGAAGCAGATCTGAAGCTGCAGAACGCGATCGCCGTGCTCGCCACCGTGCATCCTCAAGTCTGGCTGCACGTCGCTCTGCTGTTTTCTCGGCATTTTGATGAACTAAAGCAGATAGATTGCACTGAAAAAGAAGAAAGAAAGTTACAACATAAACATATAAAATTGCGAAACATTAAAAAAGGAACTGAATAATATTGTTAAGTTCGTAAACGTCTTTGTTATTGGCGGCAAGAATAGCTCGTTCACTCAGCCAATCGTGATTCTTAATGACAATAAACTAACAATAATGACAAATTAATGCATCTTGTTACAAATTAGCAGAAATGTTTCAGTTTGTAAAAATCAAATAATATTTGGTGACGTTTGTCAAAAGTCACTACGTTAGTCCGCATTGGCTAGGGATGGGGTATACGATAATTGGATTTTCGATTCTTTTATACCTAAAATGAAATGTTCGTAATTAGTATTAATTATACGGTCGCAAAAAGTTACACGGTCGCAAAAAATATTCAAAAGATTTATGAAATTTATGGACATATTAAAGTAAAAGGGAGATATGATCAATCAAAGGAAAAGGAAGGATTGGTGGACAAGAAAGGTAAATCAGGAATGTAACACGTTATATTACTGACGAGAAATTAAGAGTTTTTCCATCAATTTTTAAAATATGTCAAGGACGGAGTGAGTCTAACATTATTTGTAACTGGTTCCAGAATCTCACTGCATGGACAGTAAAGGAGGACGTAAAAAAGAAGAGCGGTGAACTGGGAAGACCAATAAACAACCTCTTTTTGAACTTAGCTCATTTCCATGATTGGAAAGACGCTGAAAATTTTCGACGATATAAGAGGGGGCTGCAGGACACTTTAGGATATTAAACAATAGATATAGTATGTAAATTTGCTATCTGCATATTTTTCAGGTTTAACCAGTTCAGCTCCTTCTGGTATGGAGGGATGTGATCGTACTTTCTCAGGTTCTGAATAAATCTTAGACAGACATTTTAACAACGCTGTAATTTATCCAACTGTTTCTCCGTAATATCTTAATAACATACGTCCGCATTGTCAAACATCTAGTTAGCTCCTAATCTAATAGTTCAAGTCCATAAAAAAAGAAGAGCGATGAACTGGGAAGATCAATAAACAATCTCTGTTTGACCGTAGCTCAAATCCATGATCGTAAAGACGCTGAAAATTTTCGAAGAGATAAGAGAGGGTGACAGGATGGTTAAGGATATTAACCAATAGATATAGTATGTAAATTTAGCATTTATTTCTCACGTTCAACCAGTTCTGGTATGAAGTGATATGATCATACTTTCTCAGGTTAAAAATAAATCTTATACAAACATTTTGAGGACGCTATCATTTGTTCAGTTATTTATTGGCTTTCCAAGTTCACCACTCTTCTTTTTTTACGTCATCCATTACTATCCATGCAGTGAGACTCTGGAACCAGTTACAAACCAATAATAGACTCACTCCATTGTTGGTATCTATTAAAAAGCTATTAAAAAAACTCAACAACAAAAAACAAGTCAGTAATGTAACAAGTTTTATTCCTGCATTGAAATAGATTAAAATGGTGCTGATATGCCAAATTTCACTTATATTTAAGGGAAAATGAAAAACCTAATAGAAAATCTGCACCCCATGGGGTTGGATAATAAATATGTTTTTTTGAAATGACCACGAAATCCAAACACTTTTCCACTAATGAGCTGCGGGATATTTATTGCGCTTTTCTGTGAAAGGCGGTGCCACCCTCGTGTAGGGGGGGTTAACACCATAGGGCTGGAAAGTGACCAACATTTAGAACTGATTGTACTTAATATTATTAACTACATTTTATTACGATATTAGTCCGCTTCTTGTCATATTTGACCGCTTCGTATATGTCATATTAGACCGCTTCTTGTCATATGAGTCCGCTATATTGTCATATTAGACCGCTTCGTATATTTTCATATTAGACCGCTTCTTGTCATATGAGTCCACTATATTGTCATATTAGTCCGCTATATTGTCATATTAGTCCGCTATATTGTCATATTAGTCCGCTATATTGTCATATTAGTCCGCTATATTGTCATATTAGTCCGCTATATTGTCATATTAGACCGCTATATTGTCATATTAGACCGCTATATTGTCATATTAGTCCGCTATATTGTCATATTAGTCCGCTATATTGTCATATTAGACCGCTATATTGTCATATTAGTCCGCTATATTG
This sequence comes from Odontocerum albicorne, assembly GCA_949825065.1. NCBI lineage: Eukaryota > Metazoa > Arthropoda > Insecta > Trichoptera > Odontoceridae > Odontocerum > Odontocerum albicorne. Next base: position 2,000,605 of record OX463867.1, read on the forward strand.
TCATATTAGTCCGCTATATTGTCATATTAGACCGCTATATTGTCATATTAGACCGCTATATTGTCATATTAGTCCGCTATATTGTCATATTAGACAGCTATATTGTCATATTAGACCGCTATATTGTCATATTAGACCGCTATATTGTCATATTAGTCCGCTATATTGTCATATTAGTCCGCTATATTGTCATATTAGTCCGCTATATTGTCATATTAGTCCGCTATATTGTCATATTAGTCCGCTATATTGTCATATTAGTCCGCTATATTGTCATATTAGTCCGCTATATTGTCATATTAGACCGCTATATTGTCATATTAGTCCGCTATATTGTCATATTAGACCGCTATATTGTCATATTAGTCCGCTATATTGTCATATTAGTCCGCTATATTGTCATATTAGTCCGCTATATTGTCATATTAGTCCGCTATATTGTCATATTAGTCCGCTATATTGTCATATTAGTCCGCTATATTGTCATATTAGTCCGCTATATTGTCATATTAGTCCGCTATATTGTCATATTAGACCGCTATATTGTCATATTAGTCCGCTATATTGTCATATTAGTCCGCTATATTGTCATATTAGTCCGCTATATTGTCATATTAGACCGCTATATTGTCATATTAGACCGCTATATTGTCATATTAGTCCGCTATATTGTCATATTAGACCGCTATATTGTCATATTAGACCGCTATATTGTCATATTAGTCCGCTATATTGTCATATTAGACCGCTATATTGTCATATTAGTCCGCTATATTGTCATATTAGACCGCTATATTGTCATATTAGACCGCTTCGTATATTGGCGAATTAGTCCGCCATATTGTTATGATTTATTTATTTAACGCCATAGTGAATTCGTCACACCTCAGCAGCTGCAGGACAAAACACATCGTTCAACAAAGCAAAACATCTCCTATCCACAGAACAGTTAAGATTTATCTTTAAGCGCGAGAGATTGCGACATCATCGCATCCCAGATTCAGATCTTAAAAAAAAAAAAACAACAATCATGAATCTACCTGCTCTTCTTCAACTTTTCTCTTTTTCTCCGAGATATTCAATTATTATTAACTACCGCAGACCAGACTCCATTCCTTGATGACCGGTTAATGTGGATGCCTCACCATAGCGGAGTAATTACTGTTAATTACTGTCTTTCGCAGTTAACTGTTGACAAATAATCGTAAATTATTTCGTCATTCTCGTTGACAAAGTTGGGTGGAATTCTCTCAGCAATATGGTTACCAATTTGTTAGTTTGTTGCGAAATGTATACAATTTCATACCTGTAACGGTTTTTTAAATATTTATTTAAAATTTAGATTAATTCTACACAAAATAAATGGTCCATATCAGACGTTTCAATAGGATTATTGTCTGTTTCGAGACAACTGATTTCCATCCGCGTTTTTACGTTTAAATAAACATACAATAATGAGGTACATGGCCGTGTGGTTACGTATTGAACTTCCGTACGGAAGGTCGGCAGTTCGAACACCACACTGTGTTATTTCCCTTCCCTCACGGCATTATTGATACAAAGAAGTTCTTCTTCTTCGATGGCTCTACAGTTCATATCGGGCCTTGGCCTCCATCAATCGTCGTCTCCAACTCCTCCTAACTCCCGCCGCGGCCCTCCAATCTGTCACTTGTAGTAGTTGGGCCGTGTCCTTCTTCACCTCATCCTCCCATCGCAGCCAAGGTCTACCGACCTTTCCTCTACCACCCGGATGTCCCTCAAGGATCCTCTTAGGTACCCATGATGACGGCATTCTCTGCACATGCCTTGCCCATCTCAGCCTGTTCAGTCTAGCGTGTACAGACAGCCTGGGGAGCTTTATAGATGTTATACAGCTCATCATGATACAAAGAAGTTAGTTACTGCAAATTTCTTAATAATTAGAGGAAAATATTAATTTTTAACAAAGAGAAGGAAAACGTTTACAAAGTAGACGAACCCTGTGACTTCAGTAATAAGACGCCTGTCTTCCATACCGTACGCTGCTTGTTAGATTGAGGTGCATGGCCGCGCGGTAACGCACTAAATTTCCGTGCAGAAGGTAGCCAGTTCGAACCCCGCGCTGAGCTTCTCCCCTCGAATGACACAGGCATTTTTTACACATTCTATTCAGGAATGTAAGGATACCAAATACTTCGGTCATATATATTATTTAAAAAAAAAAGAAAAAAACATGCCAGTGTACTCCGATCTTCTCACTTCTGGTGTGCCATCGAATGTGGCCGGTGAGTTTGCTGGTGCGCAACAACCCACCCACTTACAGAATAAAAATAATAATTTGTCATTTGTCCAGTAAACTAGGCTCTAGCATGTATCTTATTGTATACAATACAACCGGACGGGTGTGTATTGCCACGTGGTAATCTCTTTCAACCAGCCTGGACAATTAACAGCGACTTCAAAGTGTGTGCCTAAGTTTCATTTTCAACCTACGTAAGTAAGATCATATAACTTCATACCAGAAGGCATTGAACTGGTTGAATGTTAGAAATAGACGCCAAATTCACATACTGTCTCTATTGTATAATATCCTTAACTGTCCCGCCACCCACTCTTATCTCGCCGAGAATTTTCAGCGTCTTTCCAATCATGGATTAGCGCTACCCTCAAACATATATTGTTTATTGGCCTTTCCAGTTCACCGCTCCTCTTTCTTTACGTCGTCCTTTACTGTCCATGCAGTGAGACTCTGGAATCAGTTCCAAACCAATATAAGACTCGCTCCGTCCTTGGCATGCTTTAAGAAGCGACTGAAAAACCTCTTAATTTCTATTCAGTAAAATAACGTGTTTCATTCCTGATTTTTCTTTTCCTTTCCTCTCCACTATCCCTTCCTTTCCTTCTGATTGATGATATCTCACTTTCTATGAAAAATAATGTTCGGGTGATTGTCCGTCTTTGTGGGGTTCGTGGGCATGTGCTCACGTATATATTTATGAATTTCGTGGGGATAGATAGTCATTTGAATGATTTATGCGACCACGTAACTTGCTTCATTTACTTTTGTCTGGTTGGTTGGAAGAGATTGCCACCTGGCAATAAGCCCGCTAGATTGTATTTGCAATAAAAGTGTTAAATAAATAAAATAAAGATGTTAAAGATAATTTCAGTGAAAATTAGATTGGTTCCAGCGGGATTTGAACACACAACCTTCGGGTTGGGAAACAGGTGTTTTAACAACTAAGCCATGGATGTCATCATCTTCCTTAGTATCTTACTAAGGATATATAACAAAGAAAAATAATAAATGAAGAATAGACGATGTATGTTTGTCGACATAGAAAATTCTGGCGTTCTATCCTCTTTGGGTACCCCGATAGAGTAATAGCATGATGCTACATAGGCTTGATATATTTTTAAATCTTACTATCAACAAATGAGAAAGAATTAAACGTGATATTTTGATATCAAGAAATATGTGGACAACATAAAACCAAAAAAAATAATCAAGATGGCCGCTGTGGGCGCCATTTTGATGCCAGCGCGGCAAGAGTGTGAGGGAGGCGGGAAACGGAAGTTGGGAATTATCGCTTGTGGGTACAACAAACCGGATGTCGTAAATTCTTGAAAAGGCGCCAAACGGAAGTGCGTCCATTTGCTTATTAAAAACGCCTTTGGACCAGGTAGGTTACTAACATGTGAAATTAGTAGAGGACTTCTAATAATAATTTGCTCACCATCCTGTCGTGTCTCTATTATAAAGTGATAATAGAAAACACAATTTAAATCATCAACTGTGCAATATGACAAGATTTATGGTATAATTGGTTAGACGCCAGTCTTCTGATCTGGAGATTGCGGGTTCGGTTCCCGTTTGAACCTGAGTTTGCGCTATGCTCAAATATATCGTTTTTTTGGTATTTTCAGTTCATCGCTCTTCTTTTTTTACGTCGTCCTTTACTCTCCATGCAGTGAGCCTCTGGAATCAGTTACAAACCAATGTTAGACTCGCTCCGTCCTTGGCACGTTTTAAAAAGCGACTGAAAAACTCTTAATTTCTAGTCAGTAAAATAACGTGTTTCATTCCTGATTTTTCTTTTCCTTTCCTCTCCACCATCCCTTCCTTTTCCTTTGATTGATGATATCTCACTTTATATGAAAAGGAATGTTCGGGTGATTGTCCGTCTGTATGGGGTTTATGGGTATATGGTCACGTATATGTTCATTGATTTCATGAGGATGGATAGTCATTTGAATGTTTTTTGCGACCACGTAACTTTCTTAATTTACTTTTGTATGGTTGGTTGGAAGAGATTGACGCCTGGCAATAAACCCGCCAGATTGTATTTACAATAAAAGTGGTAAATTAATAAACACGTTTAAAAAAAACTTGAACCTGTTTTTCACTTAAGGCCCCATATACTGTTTTTGAGGGTTTGTGCAGTTGTACCTGTCTTATTACGATTATCTCTTTTGTTTTTCATTGATTTGTCTTTTGCATTTGTATTTTTTGCGCAGTGCGGGCTGTGCGCCTGTGGACGCCCCCGTATTGTGTTGGTAATATGTGATTTTACGACTTGATTCCTGTTTCATTCTAAATATTTTTGTTGTAATTGGGTAAAACTATTGTATATTTTTTTGTATATTCTGTCCTACTTAATGTGTTGAACTCTCACTACTGACTCCTAATATATTTTTTAATTATTTTTTTTGAAAGGTAACATATTTTTGTTAAAAGTAAACATATTTTTGTTAAAAGGAAACATATTTTTGTTAAAAGGTAACATATTTTTGTTAAAAGGTAAAAATACAGATTACCACATAACAAGAAGTATGAAAGGTTGTAGAGTATATAACATATACAGTACAATAATACAGTGATGGCAGAGTTAAGTTTAACATCGAAGGGCGTGTAGCGATAGGAAACCAAGTCAATGGGGCACTAAAACATATATACACTACTGAAATCGTACAGTATCAAAATCGTCCAAGATGAAGAAGGCCCATAACAGTATTAAACATTTCCCTTCCTGAGTTAAAAAAATCCACGCGTTACGGTGCTGTGTATTCAATACACATGTAAAAATAAGCGATTTAAAATCGGAAAAATAAAAATATTCATAGCCGATTGCCTAAGTCAAGTGTTAACAATTGAAATTTAATTGCTGAAAACATAAAAAAAAATATTGGCCGACGTTCGGCCTAGACCACCTCAAATGGATGCTCGAGAGCTACTGAAGCGAGAGATGCGAGCGAACTGAGATTATATTTCTTGCGTTCCCATATACAGAAGTAGAGCGAGAGTGAGACGTGAATCTGGCTTCCTCACCCATAGCGGTTTTTTAGAATGGATATACCTACCTTACAAACTGGCACACGTTTGATTGTATCGGTGAATTTATTCCCGATTTTCACAAAATATCTCTGATGAGGCCGATAAGTGCTAATTATTATTAATATTATTTTTTCATTCAATGCGTAAATGTATTACGGAGGAATTTTTTCCTACCCAGACGTTAAAACACCTTGGAATGCCCCTGTTATCTAATGTAGATAGCGGTAGATGTGGACATATTTTGCCCCCTTTAACAGCATGGCTGGTGGGGGGATCAAACTGAACTGAAAATGGTTCTGACGTGGGAGGAAAGTAAACTTACTTCCGATACATATATTAATGGTTAAAACTCTAAATTAATAAATTCATAACGTAATGTCCGCCTCTAACTCTCTTGATAAAATATTTCAAGAAAAATTAGACAAAAAGGGGACCGTCGGGCGGTTGGTTGTATATCGTGGTAAAATTAGATAGAAAGGGGACCGTGGGGCGGTTGGCTGTATATCGTGGTAAAATAATTAATTCGAAAGTGTTATTATAATAAAGGCCGGGGGAGGACCGAAGCTGCCGCGCCCTTGGGGTGAATTATTATTCATTTAATAACAGGGGGTTGGTTTTATTTAGTTGTTGCTAATCGCTAAGGGTAATTTTATGGGGTTTTTCGGTTCATTATTCCAGCACACCCCAACATAGAGATATACTCCTGGAAGCGATATCAATTTGCTAAAATGATGTTTGAGATCATCACATTGAAAAATTTAAACCGTTTTTTGAATTTATTTTATTTTCACTGTTTTGTAATAATAATTAATATGAAAGGACAATTTATGTGGCGTCATTTTAAGAGCAGGCTCTCAAGGGAATTGTATCAATATAAGTGACAGATTTAAAATGAAACACATATGTAACATGTTATACTGTAAGTTTACGAAGGTGGTGGAAATGTCCTCTTTGGCAAGGAGACGGAGGGCAGAAGGAGACACGGCACGGTGGCGAGCGCAAGAGATTTATTTTATTTATTTATTAAGTGCAAAAACAATCTGGCAGGCATATTGCCTAGCGGCAATCTCTTCCAATCGACCAGACAAAAGTAAATTAAACTAGTTTCACGTTCGCAAATAAATATTCAAATGATTATTCATATTGATGAACTTATCATATACATAGTTAAAGTAACAGTGAGATATCATCAATCAAAGGAAAAGGAAGAGATGGTGGAGAGGAAAGGAAGGGATGGTGGAGAGGAAAGGTAAATCAGGAATGAAACACGTTATATTACTGACCAGAAATTAAGAGTTTTTTCAGTCACTTCCTAAAGCTGAGGACTGAGTGAGTTTAACGTTGGTGTATTATTTATTTTATTTAACACTTTTATTGCAAATACAATCTGGCGGGCGTATTGCCAGGCGGCAACCTCTTCCAATCAACCAGACAAAAGTAAATGAAGCAAGTTACATGGTCGCATAAATCATTGAAATGACTATCCAACCCAACGAAACCCATAAATACATCATCATCATCATTGTCAACCAGGGTCGATCCAGTGCCGGATAAAGGTCTCTCCAAGTTGACTCCAAACAGTTCGGTCCTTTGCTCGCCGATGCCACGTGATGCTGCCATGCTTCCTGATTTCGTCCATCCAGCGTACCTTCGGTCTTCTTCTGGGCCTATTTATGCCTCTTGGGTACCATTGGATTATTTCGTATGTCCACCGGGAGTCTGACATTCTGGCTACGTGTCCGACCCATTGCCACTTCATTCTTTTGCACACCTTTATAACGTCTTCTACCTTTGTTATATTGCGAATCCAGGTGTTTCGTTTACGGTCTCTTTTAGTATATCCCAACATGCATCTCTCCATGCCCCTTTGTGCGGTCGGGAGCATATATGAACACGTATTTATTTATAGTCTGGAACCATAAATACATACGTAATCATATATGCCCAAAAAGACGGACAATCACCCGAACATTATTTTTCATATAAAGTGAGATATCATCAATCAAAAGGAAAGGAAGGGATGGTGGAGAGGAAAGGAAAAGAAAAATCAGGAATGAAACACGTTATTTTACTGACTAGAAACTAAGAATTTTTTCAGTCGCTTCTTAAAGCATGCCAAGGACGGAGCGAGTCTTATATTGGTTTGTAACCGATTCCAGAGTCTCACTGCATGGAAAGTAAAGGACGACGTAAAAAAAGAAGAGCGATGAACTAAAAAAGCCAAAAAACGATATATTTGAGCATAACGCAAACTCAGGTTCAAGTGGGAATCGAACCCGCAATATCCAGATCAGAAGACTGGCGTCGAACCAACTATACCATAAATCTTTATAACTAGTTCCAAATTCTCACTGTATGGACCATAAAGGATGACTTAAGGATGTACTGCATGAGACGCTTAAAAATATTAATGCTCAGCAAAACTGGGTACAAACAGCAGCAGGTAGAGCCAGATGGCGTGGAACTGTTGCTAGTACTGTCAGGGACCCAATGGAGACAGAAGATGCAGACAGGCTATTGCAAGTACTGAAGATCCTTGCCCTTTATGCAACAGCATATGCCTATATCTAATTGGCTTACATGGTCATTTCTGGTGGCACCAACGTCAGGTACCCTGATCACCCACTTTGTATTGTTCCTTCTGTTATACTCGTCACATGTTATGGGCATTTATATTCATAAGAAAGTGGTGATTGCGGCCATAAGATTGGGAACAAACTAATGTACTCGAGAAAATCAAAATGGTGGCACTTTGTAATTTCTCCTTAAGTCTCAAATTCCGTCCATTCATCCCTCATCGCTTAATTTCGTATTATATCATACATTGTTACATCATATATTCTTCTCAATGCATACATTTCTACAGCATTTATTCGGCTCCTATCAGTCTTTTATCACATTCACGTTTCATTCCCGTACGTCAAAGTTTGTAGCAAAATATTATTGCGAATTATAATCATATCTATAAAGTTGGCACTAAAATGATATTGTCGTCTTATCATCTTAAAAGGTTTTGATATTTTCGTCTACCATCTTAAAAGGTTTTGATATTGTCGTCTATCATCTTAAAAGGTTTTGATATTGTTGTCTGTCATCTTAAAAGGTTTTGATATTGTCGTCTATCATCATAATAGGTTTTGATATTGTCGTCTATCATCTAAAAATGTTTTGATATTGTCGTCTATTATCTTAAAAGGTTTAGATATTGTCGTCTATCATCTTTAAAGGTTTTGTATTGTCGTCTATCATCTTAAAAGGTTTTGATATTGTCGTATATCATCTTAAAAGATTTTGATGCTCCTTCTTCTTCTCAGTGTCATGTCAGGTCCCTTCAACGTTGACTATCACCTGAGATTAGGCATCTTTGTCCCCGGCAGCCCGAAAAAGTTCCCCAACGCTCCTTATACCAGTCCAATCACGTATATTGCGGAGCCAGGAGATTTGCCTCCTGCCAACACCTCTTCGACCTTCTATTTTGCCTTGGATGATCAGGTGCAGTCATTTGTACTTTTCTCCTCTAAGTGCATGACCCAAGTAGGACACCTTTCGGATTTTAATATTAGTCAGCAACTCTCTATCAACTTTGGCTCTTTGAAGAACCCTCGTGTTGCTGGCCATATCCGTCCAGGGTATCCGTAGCATTCTCCGTTGCATCCACATTTCGAATGCTTCCAGTCGGTTCATACTGCCAACATTGATACTTCATTTATTTTATTACTTTATTAAAATACTTTAGACGCTACTACCGGAAGCTTGCAGGCTACACAAAGCTTGCAGGCTACTATACTTTTAAAGACTACTGAAATGTCATGGTCTGTCGGTTTCACGTCACTTAATAAAATAAGAAATAAATTGAACAAATATTTAACAGTTCGTTGACAATCCAATAGAATTTGTAGGGGTTAACAGAATTTACCCTTGATACAAGGGGTTAATTGACAACATGGCGGAATGTTGTACGAATAAATTATGAACAATATCTTTGTTATCAAGTTGACAATCATACTAGATACAAATAATAATAAAACGCCAACTTATACAGCGCCGTTGAAAGAGCAAACACTCTTTAAATACGCTCTAACTCGGGATTCGAACCCGCTATCGTTGACATTAAAAATATTACACAATATACAAATATAAGTTGAGTGTAAGTGTTGTTTCACTAATAACAAATTTAAGTAGAGATCGTTCAGCCAGAAGAGTCATTTTGCAATAGTGTGAGTAACAGAGCGTTTACAAAAACTTGTCACTTTATTTTTTTAATGAAGTGAAAAAGCAAAAAAAATATAAAAATAATATTTTATACCTATTCAAACATTGAAATGAACACACACGTTTTGTAAATAAAAAATGCTGTCAGCTTAAATTGTAATGCGCATAAAAATAAAATAAAAGTAAGTTTATTTAACATATTAATTGTTTAGGCATGGCAGATTCTACCTATAGGAAACATTAAATAACAATAATGGAATTTTTCAAGATTAAAAATAAATATAAGTACAAGTATTATAAAGTAAAAATGTTCGTCAGCTTTAATTAGATTATAGCACATAAAAATACAATTATTATTGTATGTAAGATTATTTAACATATTAATGTATCATAATTACATAATTACAATGGCAAATAATACAGTTTTAAAATAATAGTGGACGGAGTGATACTAAATTCTAGGAAACTTTAACAAAGTTATAACAAAGTACATTCTAAGCTTTGGAAACATTTTGAATAATACATTACATTAGACAAAAATGGCACTAATAGATTGCAGCACCTTTTCAACCGATCCCTAATTATTATCAATCATTACCAAAATTTAAAACAATCTCCTTTGCTTGGCCCGAAAGCGGTTTTCCCTTTCCTAATTTCGACATGGTAGTATTTTTCTAATCCCCGAGTATTTTAACAACAATACAAACGTGCGCTCTGCGCGAACCAATCGTGTGGCATTCTAAAACCAATACCACTACATAAATTGTGTAATACAGAGAGTGTTACTCACACTATTGCAAAATGACTCTTCTGACTAAACGATCTATAGTTTACCACTATAAAATGGCGATGGCAATCTCTTCCAACCAACCAGACAGTTGTTAAAGAGGCCTTAAGTAAATCAGACTGGAATCCTTTTTTTTTTATTTCTGGGTTCCAGCGGGATTTGAACCCGCAACCTCCGGATTGAGAGACAGGGGTCTTACCAACTAAGCCACGGAGGCCGTCAGTATCAAGATTGCATTGTAATGATTATGCTGCAGTCTCCGACATATTTGATGACAGTTTTAATCCTTTGAAAGCGTTTTTGTTTCTTAGAAAGGGTTTTTGTTTATCTGGACCATAATTACTTAAGACTTACCAAAAAGAGATGTCTTCAAGTGCTTTCTAAAGCTGAATACGTCACCTATATACCTAATACACACAGCAAACTATTCCACGCCGCAGGACCTGCAACGGTCAACAAAAGAAGATAATGATGATATATTTATGTAATAAATTTTAGGAAAAAAATATCATTTCCTTTTCCATAGACAACAATATAAAAAGCGTTCTTCCTTAATTATCTTTGGAGGCAGAAACAAAACAACACGAAACAGAAGGGATGCGGGCAAAGTTTCATTGTTTATGGTTACATGGATATTTCTATCGAGGTAATGGGACGTAAAAAAAGGGTCTAATTTCATTGGGTCTTCTAAGATCTGGTGACATTCCGTCATGGCTCCTCTGTAATTTATTTTTTTAGATCAGGGGTTCTCAATGTTTTTTTGGATTGTACCACCGAATGACATTTGAAAAGAGAGACGAAACATCAGTGCCCCTTTTGACCCACCCCTCCATCCCATCCCCTATTTAATATTCTCGTAGTTACCAATATCAACTCTCTCGTTATTAATATACCTTGAAATTTAGTTTAGAAAGTTCATGTTAACTACAAAAATTAACAATACTAAAGTGTCTTTCAAATTGAGCGATTTTTCTAAATCTTTTATAAAACACAGATGGCACCGCGAACTTGCCTGGGTCTTGTTACATTTGAGAAGTGTAATGTATGACATTTATAAAAATGGAGTCGTATACAATACAACAACGCGTTCAAATTGTTGAATTATTTTATGTATTGTAATATTTTGAAACGGTGATGTTAATTGCCCACCAAGATCATGTGATCTGACACCGTTGGACTATTTTATCTGAGGTTACGTGAAAAGCTAAGTCTATAAGAATGACCCCCCGATCAATTCCTGAGCTGAAGGACGAAATTATTCGCGTTATTGGTGAGTTAGAACCGCAATTATGCCAAAATTACATCGATTTTTTTGACAAAAGAGTGGACATCTGTGGAGCTGCAAGAGGTGGACATTTGGCGGATATTGTTTTTTGTGTTTAAATGTCATACATTATACTTTATTGACCAATAAAAAGTTTATTGAAATCAAACCAAATTGTGTGTTTTATTCAAGAATTTAAAAAAATATAATTTAAAAAACGCTCAATTTAAAAGACCCTTTATATAGCAAATATATTCTCCTATAGCAAGGGTACCCAACAAGTCGATCACGACATACTTTTAAAACCTTTACTTTTTCTTCCTGATGTGGTGAGTAAGGTGGAGAAGATCACGCTGAGATGGTTTGGGAACGTAGAACGAATGAATGAAGAAATACTAACAAAACAAATATATACTGCAAATGTGAGTGGATGCGTGTAAGACGAAGACCTAGAAAAGTATGGTTGGATTAAGTGAATGATATTTTAACCCTTCCTTCCCTGTGATGTGTAACTAGTACACATTACTTCTAAAAACGTTAATATATCTATAAATATAATAAACACTGGATTCAGATTTTAGGTATTCCTTTGTAATACATTTACGCATTGAATGAAAAAATAATATTAATAATAATTAGCACTTATCGGCCACATCAGATATATTTTGTGAAAATCGGGAATAAATTCACCAATACAATCAAACGTGTGTCAGTGTGTGACGTAGGTATCTTCATTCTAAAAAAACTGCTATGTGTGAGTAAGCGACGCTATTCACGTCTCACTCTCACTGTATTTCGGTATATGGGAACGCAAGAAATAGAATCTCAGTTCGCTCGGTTCAATAGTTCTCGGGCATCCATTTTAGGTGGTCGCATCGCCCATTTTGTAAACGTCGGCCGATGGTTTTTTTCATGTTTTCAGCAATTAAATTTCAATTATTATCACTTTTGACTTCAAATTTAATTAATTTAAGCGATTGGCTATGAATATTCTTATTTTTCAGATTTTAAATCGCTCATTTTACATGTGTATTGAATACACAGCACCGGAACGCGCGGATTTTTTTAGCACAGCAAGGGAAAGATAAAGGGGAGTACCACAGTGCGTGGTTAGAACCAGCGACCTTCTGCACGGAAGTTCAGTTACCGCACGACCATACATCTCGCTAAATATCGTTGATGCAAGCCCGTCTTAACATATTGTTGAAAAAAAATTCATGAAATTTCAGTATTTTGACGATTGTTTGCTCGCTTAACACTCGACTGGGGCTCGCATATCACTAATTCTACACGCACCAAAGTTTGCCAACCATTGGTTTAGATTATTTGAATATTTTTTTGGGTTTTATTTATACATTTGGTACCCCATGGGCTAGATTACTAGAGCAGAGGCGAATCTAGAAAAATACACTGTTCTTTTTAAAACGTTTTCATCATTTTCTTAGCTGACTTTATGGAACTTGATTTTCAGCACTGAAGTCACAGGTACAATTCTAAATAAAATTCGAACGTAGAAATTTTTCGCACAAAGTATTTCATTTCATTTTGGTTTATAAAAGAAATTACAATATGGCATTTTGTTATTTCGCATAGTATTACACTTTTAGATAATACAGAACAAGGTGGTAGACTTATTCGCGGAATATACTATATGTCCGTCCTTTTGATAGTATTGTCAACATAAACAATGAAAAATCGCGAGTTACGTGCGTACTACAGTGGTTTGTTTATTTATTTAGTACTACATTCTTCTCCCTGGCTCCATCCCAACTCACTGTCTGCGAAGACTATTGGGGTCAGCTTTCCTCGTCCTCAGGTTGTATGCTCTTCTGTCCCGGACTACGTCCCCCAGGCCGTGCCTCTGCATCAGGTTATCTTTTTGCACCACCCATGAATTTTTTGGTCTTCCTCTGGTTGTTATTCTAGGAAAATCCATGGAGATTGCCTGGTTCACAATGTGATCGGGTGCTCTGCGTCCAACGTGCCCATACCATCTCAATCGCCTCTCCTCCATCTTGCTGTTGATGTCTGTAACACCTAGGCTTCCACGAATGCGTGAGATTTTTATTTTGTCTCTTAGGGACACACCAGCTGACCATCTTAGTATGCGCATTTCAGCAGTTTCTAGTTGCCTAGAGTAAGAGTTATACATCGTTCAGCATTCGGAGCCATAGAGGAGTGCGGGTCTGACAATCGTTTGGTATACTTTTCCTTTTAACTTTACTGGCATTTTCGGATCACATAGAACTCCCGTCATTGATCTAAACTTCATCCATCCCACACTAATTCTATGTGTTACATCTGCTGCACATCCTCCATTGCTATGTATGAGTGACCCAAGATACTTAAAGGAGTCACAATTTGGTAATGTTTCTCCATCCATTTGCATTACATTGTAAAAACGATCTAGCGGACTTATTGCCAAGCGGCAATATCTAACAGCCAACCAGACAAAGATAAATAAAAGAAGGAACAAAAAATATTTAAATGATTATTCATTTTATGAACATATATAGAATGTCTCGATAAGAGCGCCGGATTTAAATTTCGCGTCATTTTTTTTAAATATATTGTAGTTAGTAGCTCTAAAAATGTATAGGTGTCATATATCAATCTTGTGATTAGTAAATATGGAATGTTACATGAAAAAACATCACGTTATTATTGTTAAAACTCATTTTTAAAATGGGGAAAGTTTTGTTGAAACAGTTCGTAAACTTCGTGAAATTTAAGTCGAAATGATGGTCCAAATAGTCATCAATTACATGATTATGGTACATTGAAAAATAGAGTAAGGTACTGTGACTTTGTAAATAAAGTTTTGTGTTGATATCTTTCGTTTTTTACGAAAGCTATGGCGACTATGGTACATTGAAAAATAGAGTAAGGTACTGTGACTTTGTAAATAAAGTTTTGTGTTGATATCTTTCGTTTTTTACGAAAGCTATGGCGACTATGGTACATTGAAAAATAGAGTAAGGTACTGTGACTTTGTAAATAAAGTTTTGTGTTGATATCTTTCGTTTTTTATTTAGTTATGCCAAAACGTTTTTTTGCTTTCTGGACGACCCACATACTGACTACAAGTTTCGTTGTATGAAACTTTGTTGCATGATAGTTCAATTTTAATTATAATTTGTTAAAAAAATTGTAAAATAAATAAATAATGTACCAATATCTCCAGGAAAACCCCCAACCAGATGGAGTGACCTAATCAGGACTGTGACGGGATGAACAATATGTGATGCTCTCAGATCGACCCTGGACAGATCCAGATAGAAGGAGGTCATTAAAAGGGACATCAACAGCTGCCGCCATCCTCACACATGAGGGACAGGACAGACTTAAGATACTGTTTCTTCTTCTTCCTGGCACTGTCCCAACTCATTGCCTATGTAGGCTGTTGGGGTCGGCTTTTCTCGTTCTCAGGCTGCATGTTCTTCAGTTCGCTTTCATCTAGGCCGTTTTTCTGCAGGATTTTGGAGCATTGAGTCATCCAGGAGTTCTGTGGTCTTCCTCTGGAAGGCTGTCGAGGAAGATCCACAAACATTGCCTGGTTTACAGTATGGTATGGTAGTCTCCATCTTATGTGCCCGTACCATCTCAGCTGTCGTTCTTCCCGCTTACTATTATATTTATGTCAGTGACTCCCAGGCTACCACGAATGCGTGAGCTCTTAATTCTATATTTCAGTGATACTCCTGCCGACCACCTAAGCATTAGCATTTCTGCTGTTTCAAGTTGCCTAGAGTAGGAGCTGTACATAGTCCAGCATTCAGAGCCATACATAATCGCGGGTCTAACGATAGTCTGGTATACCTTTCCTTTTAGTTTTATAGGCATTTTTGGGTCACACAAGACTCCTGTCACTTAAGATAATGTTTGTTTTCTAATAAAATATAAATAAATATAAAAAAATAATAGAATTCACCTCTGCCCTCTATCACTCAGCATTTACTTCTACAAACAATAATAGCAGGCCGAGTAGAGCATGCGAGAAGCGCCCTCGGGGTGAGCCTCCCTCTCCCGCCTCCCTCCAAGCCGTGGTGGAGTGTTACATCACCCGATCTAGGCAGGAACAAAAAGATATTCCTGTTTTTGTGTGCGCAAGCCGTCTTCGATGTTACCCTGTAACATCTGCTTTTTAACAGTTAAGCACAGTGGACTTGTGGAACTTGGAAAAAATCATAGTTAATATGTATACAGTACTTGGGGGTAAATAATACACATCGGGATTAAGAAAGAAACTGTCGGCCATAATCGGCTATCTTACATACTATCACATAATTTTCCTGCCAGAGTAGGCACAAAGGACAGAAGATCATATATTCCTATTTCGACACACATTCTTAACCCTTTCCATATCAATACAGCACCAACGACTTTTTACGTTTCCTTCTTTCAAAATATAATTCACTTGGTCCAGGCGTACTATCTTTGGTCTTTACTTTTTTTAAAGTATAGATATGACCGAAGTCATAGGTATCCTTATGCCATTGAACACTTGGCGGAAAAAGTGCCTATGTCGTTCGTGGAGAGTAGCACAGCGCGGAGTTTGAACCAACAACCTTCCGCATGGACGTCCAGTGCATTACCGCGCAACCATGCACCTCTTGCTCTATATATTTGTTTTGTAAGACTTCTTCATTCATTCGTTCAACATGTTAAAACCGTTTCAGCGTGTTCTTCTTCATCTTACTCAACTCATCAGCCTTAAGCAAACACTCATCCCTAATTTATCATACATTGTCACTCCATGTATTCGTCTCAAAGGGCGTATTTGTACAACATTAATTCGGATCGTCTCAATCATTTTCGACGTCAGCGATTCCCTTCCATACAACAAATTTGGCACCAACCAATCAAGTAATCAAAAAAATATGAAATAAAGAGAAATGGAAGATAGATTATGAAATGATATACTGATGTACGTGAGGGAAAGTTAGTCATGAAAGGAAAAGGTGACACTCTGTCCTCTCCCACTCAGCCACAAATTTCAATTCATCTCTAATCGCTTCATTCCATCATACATTGTCACCTCACGTATTCTTCTCAATATTTCATCACGTTTACGTTTCACTCACATGCATCAAAGCAGGTACAGTACCCGGCGGTAAGTAATACACATCGGACTAAGAAAGAGACTGTCGGCCATAATTGGCTAACTTCGGCTTTGTATAGCATCGTCTCTGTCATTCATACACGCGTAACGGACTATTAGCGCATCGTGCGACAGAGACGATACTCTACAAAGCCATGTGTATTACTTACCGCCGGGTACTGTAACAATATATTAGCAGATAAGTCAATTAGAGTGAACCAATTTCAATCCACTTATTTTATAGTATAAAAAAGCACTTATAGGAAATACAAGGCTAATTTCAACCACACACTTTCTTTAGGAATGTATTTTCTATATGATATTTTAAAATAGTATATTATTATCAAATCTTGTATTTTTTCCTCAAGTTTGAGGATATTTGTGAGTTAACAGTTGTTTGTTTTTTGTAATATATAATTTGTTTTCAAACGCGAGCGTAATCAAAATCAATAATCAATTAAAAATACAGCGTTTTGACAGTATTCAGCGGTGAGTAATACACATCGGGCTTAATCGACTAACTTCGGCTTTGTAGAGCGTCGTCTCTGTCATTTATACACGTGTTCCATCGCGATTTGTCAGTCGTTGTCAAGCGACAAAGACGACGCTCTGCAAAGCCGAAGTTTCTTTCTTAAGCCCGATGTGTATTACTTACCGCCGGGTACTGTACTATATTTGCTATGCAGTAAAACACATCGTAATCACCATTCCAACGTCAATCCAATTGGAAGACGAAGCTATGACGTGGAATTTGTTACTTCTTTTTGAGTGAGGGAGTAGTTGTATACTAGCAAACTCATCCGCCACACCGCTATACTGGATTTAATAGCACACCGAAATGAGATGATTGGAACACGCCGACATGTGGTGTTTTTTTTTTCTTTTTTTATGAAAGAATAAATATGACTGAAGTCATGGGTATTCTTATATTCCCGAACACTAGGCAGTAAAAATGCTCGTGTAATTCGAGGAGAGTAGCACAGAAAAGAGCTTGAAACAGCGATCTTCTGCGTAGAAGTCCAGTACCTTAACGCGCTGCCATGCACCAGGAGTAAAAAAACAACCTCCTTCTTGGAATAGCATATTATTTTATGAAAAGCAACTGTAACAGTGTTATTATTTTGTTCCTTTCCTCTCCACCATCCCTTCCTTGATTTTCCTTTGATTGATGATATTTTAGGAGAGCTATTCATAATGAAACAAATATCTCAATTATTCAACATTTATCTAAAAATATCTTTTACCGAATGAAATAAAAATAACATCTGTCAAAATTGTAATATGTATATAAAACAAAATGTCACTCTTGTTGGAATAAGAATCCATAGACTCTAACATGGAATGCGCCCGGCCAGGCCGGTGGGTGGACCTATCTACTGCTACAGTGCTCCCCCTCTAGTGTAGCGTACGGTGCGTACGGCGAACGTTAGATTCCGAAACATCTAGCGCCTAGACTGGTTTTCCGTTTCCCTTTGTCGAATTTAAAGGTACATGGATAACAGCAGCGAGCGGCGTTTTTTCCCGAATCTGCATTGTAATACAGATGGGTGATGCGGAAGAGGGGGGGGGTGGGCTTGGTCGTGTCGCGTACTTCTGTTTGTCTGTAGTACGTTGGTCGTCGATGCTCGATTATGTAGGTCAAGTTGCAGATGGCGTCCGGCGTGGAGGGTTGGTCTGCAGGTGCTTGAGGATGACGGAGTCTGCGATACTCGTGGTTGTAGCGGTGCTGGTGGTTGTAGCGATGCTCGTGGTTGTAGCGATGCTCGTGGTTGCAGCGATGCTCGTGGTTGCAGCGATGTTCGTGGTTGTAGGGATGTTCGTGTGTTCCAGCATCTTGTCGGTCAGTAGTGCGAGTTCGTCGAGGGAGGCAGTCTTGGAGATCGTATGTCTGATCGCCAGGACCGACCTCATATGGGCTGGCATCAAGTTCGTCCACATCAGATGTGGTGTTGTATCTGGGTGACGGCTTCAAATGTAATAAACCACAGGCGTGGTTTGTCGCGCCAGAATGCCGTGATCCGCATCGCCAGCGCGATACCGTCGAGGTTCTGTGCAGATGATGCGTTTCCAGATGCGGGTTCTTGGTTTTGGTTTGTCATTGTGCGGTCGTTATCGAGATGATAATATTTGTTATAGTCGAAATCTGTGTTCAATTTACGTCGGGGTCACCACTTTAAGAGAGCTAGCTATCCATAATGAAACAAATATCTCAATTATTCAACATTTATCTAAAAATATCTTTTACCGAATGAAATAAAAATAACATCTGTCAAAATTGTAATATGTATATAAAACAAAATGTCACTCTTGTTGAAATTAGAATCCATAGACTCTAACATGGAATGCGCCCGGCCAGACCGGCGGGTGGACCTATCTACTGCTACAGTATCTTACTTTATATGAAAATAAATGTTCGGGTGATTGTCCGTCTTTGTGGTGTCCGTGGGCATGTGCTCACGTATATGTTTATGGATTTCGTGGAGATGGATAGTCATTTGAATGTTTTTTTGCGATCATATAACTTGCTTCATTTACTTTTGTCTGGTTGGCTGGAAGAGATGGCCGCCTGGCAATACGTCCACCAGATTGTATTTGCAATAAAAGTGTTGAATAAATATTAAAATGACTTCGAATTTAAGATAATTTTGATATCGATTAATCGATTTTGATTAACTCGAGTGATTAAGTCCCAGAAGTCAACTGGTACTTGTCCCGCGGCACGTGATTGATGATTGGTGTCGCCGGGGGCGGGGCGAGGGACAAGCCAATCCCAACACAATGCGCGGCAGATTAGCCGCGCGCTGTTCCTCTCCTCTCCTCGCCGCTTCTCTCCGCCACGCCCTTACCCGTGCATTTACAGTGTCTCTCAAACTGTACGGCCAGCAAAAAAAATCGACAAGTTGGTCATAGCAGGTCACAACAGTACCATTATAATAGAAAAAGTTATAATTATAAACATACATAATATCACGTCATTCCTATGTCGGGGTAGGCAGAGAAGATATGGCGCCAAACTTTTGAAACCGGTAGGGTTATTCCGTTATATAAAGTGGTATAATTAGTGTGGGATGGATGAAGTTTAGATCGATGACAGGAGTTCTATGTGATCCAAAAGTGCCAGTAAAGTTAAAAGGAAAAGTATACCAAATGATTGTCAGACCCGCACTCCTCTATGGCTCCGAATGCTGCCATGGACGATTTATAACTCTTACTCTAGGCAACTAGAAACTGCTGAAATGCGCATGCTAAGATGGTCAGCTGGTGTGTCCCTAAGAGACAAAATAAAAAGCTCACGCATTCGTGGAAGCTTAGGTGTTACAGACATCAACAGCAAGATGGAGGAGAGGCGATTGAGATGGTATGGGCACGTTGGACGCAGAGCACCCGATCACATTGTGAACCAGGCAATCTCCATGGATCTTCCTCGAATAACAACCAGAGGAAGACCAAATAATTCATGGGTGGTGCAAAAAGATAACCTGATGCAGAGGCACGGCCTGGGGGACGTAGTCCGGGACAGAGGAGCATACAACCTGAGGACGAGGAGAGCTGACCCCAATAGTCTTCGCAGACAATGAATTGGGATGGAGCCAGGGAGAAGAAGATAAAGTGGTATAAACAGTGTTTGATGAAACAAAGAACAATGTAAATAAATCATTAAAATATTATTTAATGGGACAAGAGTTGCAAATGTTTGAGGAACAGTGTGGTTCATTATAAGCACCTTTGGTTGGGCCACATCTTAGGAAAGCTCAATTTGGTCTAACGAGGAGCGGTCAATTAGTTCGCAGAGTCACTCTTTCAAGCACACTCCGGTAAAAATATTTTATTATTTAATTTTACACTTTCCATATCATCATTGTCAACCAAGGTCGATACACTGCTGGATGAAGGTCTCCCCAAGCTGACTCCAAATAGTTCGGTTTTTTGCTTGTTGATGCTATGTGATGCTGCCATGCTTCCTGATTTCATCTATCCAGCGTACCTTCGGTCTTCTTTTGGGCCTTTTTATGCCTCTTGGGTACCATTGGATTATTTCGAATGGCCATCGGGGGTCTGACATTCTTGCTATATGTCCGGCCCATTACCACTTCATTCTTTTGCACACCTTTATAACGTCTTCTACCCTTGTTATATTGCGAATCCAGGTGTTTCGTTTACGGTCTCTTTTAGTATATCCCAACATGCTTCCATATAACCTCATTAAACTCAGTCTTTCAGCAGTATATCATAGATCAGTGTTCCCCAACCTTTTTAGACCTGTGGACCGGTAAAAAAAGGAATTTTTTTTCGCGGACCACTAATACTGAAATAAAAATGTTTTTTTTATTTAATATTTTTTTAATCTTATATTGTGACAGATGGACATATGTAACTATAATTGACAAATATACATATAACAGTTAAACAATTTTAATTGTAACATTGTTCGATACGATTAAAATTGAACAAAAACCATGGGGTTTTTGCAACAAACTAATGCGAAATCTGCTGTTGATCTTTGCTAATATATTGGATATTCTTGACTGCAGTGCTGTCTCTGACAGACGACTTTATTGAGGACATGGATGAAAATCCTATATTTAATATTTTTTCATGGCGAATTTCTTGAAATTTTTGCATACTGTTTGCGGCCCGGCAGAAAGTTTCTGCGGCCCGGCACCAGGCTGGGGAACACTGTCATAGATGATTAAAAGTCAGAAGGAAAAATATCGACTATTTTCTTCAACATCCTGACAGTATCCTTCTCAATTTCTCTAAATTAATAGCGACAGTATTTCAACGGTAAGCGTTGTTGAAGTTAACCTTTCCCTTCCGCCCGTTCCGGTGATGTGTATTCAATACACATCAATACATATGTAAAAATGAGCGATTTAAAATCGTAAAAATAAGAATATTCATAGCCAATCGCTTAAATTAATTATATTTGAAGTCAAAAGTGATAATAATTTAAATTTAATTGCTGAAAACATGAAAAAAAAAAACATCGGACGACGTTCACAAAACAAGCAAAGCGACCACCTCGAACGAAAGCACGCTACAGGTTACTGAGCGACAGAAGCGAGCGAACTGAGATTCTATTTCTTGCGTTCCCATATACCGGAGTAGAGTGAGAATGTGACGTGAATAGCGTCGTTTCCTCACCCATAGCTGTTTTTTTAGAATTAATCCTACGTCACACAGTGGCACACGTTTGATTTTCACAAAATATATCTCATGTGGCCAGATTGCAGAGCCAGGAGATTTGCCTTCTGCCAACACCTCTTCGATCTTCTATTTTGCCTTGGATGATCAAGTGCAGTAATTTGTACTTTTCTCCTCTAAGTACACGACCCAAATAGGACACCTTTCGGATTTTAATATTAGTCAGCAACTCTCTATCAACTTTGGCTCTTTGAAGAACCCTCGTGTTGCTGACCATATCCGTCCAGGGTATTCGTAGCATTCTCCGGTGTATCCGGTGTGTAGATTCAAGTTATATAGTGCTTTCTTGAAAACTATATCAGAGTACAGATTGAATAACATAGGTGACAAAATACAACCCTATCAGACTCCACGTTGAATTAGTATGCCATCTCAATCTAATAATATGAAATTACTTCCAGGATCTTCTTCTCCCTGGCTCCATCCCAACTCACTGTCTGCGAAGACTGTTGGGGTCAGCTCTCCTCGCCCTCAGGTTGTATGCTCTTCTGTCCCGGACTACGTCCCCCAGGCCGTGCCTCTGCATCAGGTTATCTTTTGCACCACCCATGAATTCACAATGTGATAGGGTGCTCTGCGTCCAACGTGCCCATACCATCTCAATCCATCCGCCTCTCCTCCATCTTACTGTTGATGTCTGTAACACCTAGGGACACACCAGCTGACCATCTTAGCATGCGCATTTCAGCAGTTTTTAGTTGCCTAGAGTAAGAGTTATGCATCGTCCTTGACAGCATTCGGAGCCATAGAGGAGTGCGAGTCTTTTATTACTTTCAGGATTACCTATTATTATTTTCTACTATAGATTAAATAACTTTTAAGGTTTTCCTCTGTAAAATAAAAAATGGGAGAGATCAGAGGAAGAATGAACTAAAAACATAATCGAGTTGGGATAGGAAAGGAATTTTTTATAACAAAAAAAAAGGGATTTTTAAATATAGGTAACGCGCTACGTCCCCATTGGCCAGGAATAATTTGGGATCTATGATAAAGACGGGACTAGGGTATTAGGTATCGACTTTGTTCATTCCTGGGACCCAATCTATGTTACACCTTCCCAAAAAGGAAAAAATAAACAAAAGAAGTATATTATATAACTTATACAGGGCTGTTCTTGATCGATTCACAAATTAAGCTACTGTCTAATGTTTCAATAATCTTCAAGTGTCTATAATTTCACTAAATCTTATTTGTGCTCCCCTGATGATGAGGTGAAATAAAATACTGTATTATTCAGTGTCACATTAACCTAGTTGCCGGTTGACAGGGGCAGTAAAAAAATTCAATAAATAAATGTTTGTAATTTGTTTTATCAAACACTTTTTATTGCACTTTTTGTTACGGTATAACCTTACCGGTTTCAAAGCTTTCACCTCATTATCAGGGGAGCACAAACAAAACTTGTGTGTGCTCCCCTGATGATGAGGTGTGCACCTTGAAACCGGTAGGGTTATACCGTTACAAATAGTGGAATAAACAGTGTTTGATAAAACAAATTACAATATCTTTAAACCTCCACAATGTTAATGCCTTAACTATAAATAATATAACTAACAAAATTTTACAGAACATATATACCATCATGCTATCTCTCTATCTGGGTAGACAGAGAGGACACAGCCTCAGACTTTCTATCGCGGCGTACATTCATCAAGGAGCTATTATGAATGCGGAAAATGTGAAATATTGATTTCGAGATAATAAAGTTTGACGATTTGTCCTCTCTGCCTGCCCCAACAAAAAAAGGGCTTGATGATATGTATACACCTTATCATTAAAATTATTTAAAAAAATTGTATAATCCTTGGTTTAACTTGAGAACTTCGTGGCTTGGTTGTTAAGACGTTGGACTTCCACCCGAGAATTCTGGGTTCGATTTGCAATGCTACCTAAAAAATTGCACCAATGTCGGTCGATTTAAAGAAGTGCTTTCGCATGCGCCAAATACATGCACGAGTATGATTTCCTCTTCACTTTTGGTAGTATTGCCGACGTGTAGAATATAAAACCGTAAGTTACGGACTTACTCCAGTTGTTTTATTTATTTATTTAACACTTCATTGTAAAAACAATCAAGAGGGTTTATTACCAGTTGGCAATCTCAGCCAACCAACCAGACACAAGTTAGGTAAATAAAGGAAGTTACATGATCGCAATAAATATTCAAAAGATACACGTTTATATAATAAAGCGAGATATCATCAATCAAAGGAAAAGGAAGGGATGGTGGAGAGGACAGGTAAATCAGGAATGAAACACGTTATATTACTGATTAGAAATTAAGAGTTTTTTTCTGTCGCTGCTTAAACAATACCAAGACGGAGCGAGTTTAACATTGGTGTGTAACTGGTTCCAGAGTCTCACTGACAACGTAAAAAAGAAGTGTGGTGTACTGGGAAGGCCAGTAAAAAATCACTGTTTGAGCATAACGCAAATCCATGATCGGACTGACGCTGAAAATTTTCGGCAAGATAAGAGGGGGTGGCGGGACAGTTAAAGATATTCAACAATAGCGATAATACGAGAATTTTGAATTTTATTTCTCAGCTCAGCTCCTTCTGGTATGAAGGGTTGTGATCGTTCTTTCTCAGGTTCGTGGTTCTTAACCTTTCTCTTCCTGTGCTAAAAAAATCCGCGCACCCGGTGCTGTGTATTCAATAAACATGTAAAAATGAGCGATTTAAAATCGGAAAAATAAGAATATTCATAGCTAATTGTTTAAACTAATTAAATTTGTAGTCAAAAGTGATAATAATTGAAATTTAATTGCTGAAAACATGAAAAAAATATCGGCCGAAGATCACAAAACGGGCGAAGAGACCACCTCTAATGGATGCCCGCGAGCTACTGAAGCGAGCGAACTGAGATTATATTTCTTGCGTTCCCATACACCGAAGTAGAGTGAGAGTGAGACGTGAATAGCATCGCTTCCTCACCCATAGCGATTTTTTTTAGAATGAATATACCTTACGTCACACACTGGCACAGGTTTGATTGTATCGGTAAATTTATTCCCGATTTTCACAAAATATCTCTGATGTGCCCGATAAGTGCTAATTATTATTAATATTATTTTTTTCATTCAATGCGTAAATGTATTACGGAGGAATACCTAAAATCTGAACCCAGTATTTATAGAGATATTAAAGTTTTTAGAAGTTTTTAGATGTGTACTAGTTACACATCACAGGGAAAGAAGGGTTGACGCAAAGGATAGATTTGTGGGGCCGAAGACAATATTGTCTCAAAACACGCTATAGATGAAAATCAAAAGTATTATTTTGGTTCTAGGGCGATGATATTCCTAGAACTTGCCCTGTCTATAATCACCATTCCTTAATGTATCTATCGAGCTTGAGTACTTTATCACAGAGCGTCTGTCTACCTGGGGTAAATATATACCAGGAAATATTTATGTGGCCGGTCCCAGGTACGTGCATAGCCACCTACCTACCAATACATAACCGGTCTTGTTTGTTTATTTCTTGATAATGGCTTACATTTATTGCTTTCCGTTGATTGCGGTGTCGCTTTGTATGAAATGTTGAAATCGATTCGATAAATATTTATAAAAAATCTTTCTGGTTTTACCACATCCGCTCGAAATGTGTAGCATAAATGTGATTGTATTATAATTACACTTACGCTTTAAACAGCACAATCTGGCGGAATTATTGTCACGTGGTAATATTTTCCATCCAATCAGAAATATTAATCCCATTACATAAAACTATTAACAACCTAGGAGTGCTAATAGATAACACTCTCTCATGGCGAGATCAAATAAATGAGGTAAGCCGAAGGATCTAATTCAGCCTTCATTCCCTTAAAGTGTTGCAAAGATTCCTTCCAACCAAAACCAAAATCTTACTAGTACAATCTCTGCTCTTTCCGATTCTGGACTATGCGGACGTATGTTACTTGGATGTTACAGAGGAATAGTTGGACAAATTACAGCGTCTTCAAAATGTGCGTCTAAGATTCATTTTCAACCTACGTAAGTACGATCATATAACTTTATACCAGAAGGCATTGAACTGGTTGAATGTTAGAAATAGACGCCAAATTCACATACTCTCTCTATTGTATAATATCCTCAACTGTCCCGCCACCCCCTCTTATATCGCCGAAAATTTTCAGCGTCTTTCCAATCAAGGATTAACGCTACGCTCAAACAGAGATTGTCTATTGGCCTTTCCAGTTCACCGCTCCTCTTTTTTTACGTCGTCCTTTACTGTTCATGCAGTGTGACTTTGGAATCGGTTACAAACCAATATAAGACTCGCTCCGTCCTTGGCATGCTTTAAGGAGCGACTGAAAAAACTCTTAATTTCTAGTCAGTAAAATAACGTGTTTCTTTCCTGATTTTTCTTTTCCTTTCCTCTCCACCATCCCTTCCTTTCCTTTGGATTGATGATATCTCACTTTATATGAAAAATAATGTTTGGGTGATTGTCCGTCTTTGTGGGGTTCGTGGGCATATGCTCACGTATGTGTTTATAGATTTCGTGGGGAGGATAGTCATTTGAATTATTTATGCGACCACGTAACTTGTTTCATTTACTTTTGTCTGGTTGGTTGGAAGGTTAGTCTAAATGTGTCGCTAGTTAATTCATTTATTAATCCATAGATGGCGCTGGTGGTTACGAGAAAATAAAATCAGTCACGTTAACCCTTGCATAGACCGGAGGTCTCCAAACTACGGCCCGCGAGCACCACCAATCCGGCCCGTCATAGTTCATTTTAATTATGGTACATTGTAAAATTTACAATGTAAGTTAATCATACAAAATAATAATCAGTTTTTACTTAACGACTATAGTCACAAAACACGCTAGTCGCACTTTATTTCACTTTTCGCGCATCGGCTATCTCTGCCGCAATGAAATGTCCTTGACACTTAAGCCCGTAAGTACCAACCGAAATTGCGAACGGCGCGGAGTCCATCCCCGCACCCTGCGCCATAGATATCTCACTCGCCGGCTAGTCCTAATACGAAAATTTGAGCGTAATTTAAAATTACAGTATATTGGTATGATGAGCTATAGTTCAGAAAATGTAGGATGAGTCCTGTGACATCTCGCAAATTTGCCCCAATACAACCTTGTAACGATGTTCAGTAATTTCAATTATTTTATCAACTTTAATATAAGCCTCAATTCTAATAAAAAGCAAGTTATTTAGGTAAATACATTTACATAAGGTTGTATTGGGGCAAATTTGTGAGCTGTCACAGGACTCATCCTAGAATTTCCGAACTATAGCTAGGTCTTGGCCCTTGGGACTTAGTGGAGGAGTCAGTGTGGCCCTTAGGCTAAAAAGTTTGGAGACCCCTGGCATAGACCATGTATGTACATTAATTGAAGTTGGAATTCAAACATTTAAAATGTCTGAAGTCGGAATTAGAGTTCAAATTTTGTTGCCAACTCCACAACCCTGGTATAATTATCCACGTCCATATTTCGCACAACCTTATTTAAAAAATAACAGTTTACTTTTTATATATTTCGCATCTGTACTTTAATATTTATATGTATATTCGTACCGAATCGATCGGCATTCCCATTTATTACATTGCGCGGTTTACTATTTTATGGGCGAACATAAAGTTTAATTATCTCTGCGTACTCTGATGATTTATGATTCTCTCTCCTTGGATGGTTTTGATCGTGAATTAAAGCATAAAAAAATTGATAAATAAATACATTTTTAACGAGCCGTTCCGTGATTTTTACAGTAATTGCAGAGGCGTAGTATCGGCGGTTTTTGAGTCTTGATTCGATTTTGAACGATATCACATATACCTAATATTATACAACACTACTGACGACCTTCGTGGTGGCCTAGTTGATGAGACGCATGTGTCCCAACTCGGAGGTAACGGGTACAAATCTCAGACTTTTTAAAAACATATTCCAGTCTGGTTTTAATTTAAGGCCTGTACCAGACAGGGTATAAATGAACTGTAACTAGGTGCATTGGTTGCTGCGCAGCGCTCGGAGAATCAAGGTAGCGAATTTCGAAAGCGTAGATCCAGAAGAAGAAGGTAGCGGGGTGGAGAGATTCCTCTGAGGCAGGTCGAAGTAGCAGGTCTCAAAGTTAAACACAGTAAAGTCGGTTGTTCCTGAGAATATATTTTTTCCCTAAAAAGGGACCTTCCTTATTAATGGTCGGTCGGTCATCACAAGCGCCCATTCCCAGCGAAATACAACTTTCAGCACTGCCTAAACCGACCGGCCCATGGCCTACTCACGACGCCCCGCCCGCAAGTATTTTATTTCCCTTGCGGTCGCGAACACGATCGGAGTCAAACAAACATATTTTTACAACAACATCAAATTTTACATTTTCAAATATCATATCAAATACAGATCAAGGATTCACATACATACAATACACATATCAAGAGTCAAGGATTACCTACACAAATACAATAACACATACAAGTCTATACATACACAAGGGTGACCGCACACGTCCAATAAAAGGCCGCTCTAATATATTTCTGGTTGTTTGGAAATGATAACCATATGGCAATCTTCCATGGTCATAGAGAAATTGGGAAGTCCAATAACTTGGATGCTGCGCCCTGATGCAAGGAAAAAAATTAAATGTATCTCTTTCCTGAAGGGATAATGACTATCTTAAAACACCAAGACGTAAAACGATGAAAAATCTGCACAATGACTTAATCAATTTCTGGTAATTGTTTGAGTAACTCAGACAAAAAAATTCTCAATCAAAGACAAGTTATTTCAATTGATGTCAAAGAATATAGACGTTTCTCTAGCTTGGATCCCTTCACATATTGGTATCACTGGTAATGAATGTGTTGATTCCTTGACGAAGGAAGCATGTTCTACCGGTTGTCCCCTATCTGATTTTTCACAGACAGTAACTGATCTTTTAAATAAAATTCAACGTGATACTTAATGGGCACCGATGGGCGGATTGGGATATGACTGGTGTAACATTACTGTACATGCAGTGAGACTCTGGAATCAGTTACAAACCAATATAAGACTCGCTCCGTCCTTGGCATGCTTTAAGAAGCGACTGAAAAACCTCTTAATTTCTAGTCAGTAAAATAACGTGTTTCATTCCTGATTTTTCTTTTCCTTTCCTCTCTACTATCCCTTCCTTTCCTTTTGATTGACGATATCTCACTTTATATGAAAAATAATTTTCGGGTGATTGTCCGTCTTTGTTGGGTTCGTGGGCATGTGCTCACGTATGTGTTTATGAATTTCGTGGGGATGGATAGTCATTTCAATGATTTATGCGACCATGTAACTTGTTTCATTTACTTTTGTCTGGTTGGTTGGAAGAGATTGCCGCCTTGCAATAATTCCGCCAGATTGTATTTGCAATAAAAGTGTAATAAATAACATAAATAATGGCTCTAGATATAAATCAATCCAACAATCTATCCTTTCAAAACCATGGTTTAATATAATAAGAATGAACAAGATGGAAGTGTCTGTCATGTGTCGTTTGCAGACAGGCCACTGCTTGGTGGCTAGTCACCTTTACAGAATGGGTACTGTGGATACTCCTGACTGCGAGTGTGGACTGGATGATGAAACTATAGACCATGTATTTTTCGGTTGTGGCTTTGCGAGACATATTTGATTTACTAAAAGCCACATCTTTACCGTGTCCAATGAATGTTGCGTTTCTCCTTTCTTCGTGGAACTTTTCCATTTATAGATCGATTGTTACATTTTTGAAGCTTAATCAGTTGAAATTTTAACGTGTCTACTATTTGTCACTTAAAAATTTTAGTATATTGTATATTGACTCATATAATAACATTTTGACTTGAATTTGATGTCACAAATCATCTTAGTTTAAAAAACTTATTTAAAAAAAACTTTAATTAAAGTGACAGGTCAGGTATTTAAAAAAAAACTTTAATTAAAGTGACAGGTCAGGTATTTAAATAAAACTTTAATTAAAGTGACAGGTCACGTATTTAAAAAAAAAAACTTTAATTTAAGTGACAGGTCAGGTATCTGTGTAAAAAAAACTTAAATTAAAGTGACAGATCAGGTATTAAAAAAAAACTATTTAAAAAAACTTTAATTAAAGTGACAGGTCAGGTATTTAAAAAAACTTTGATTAAAGTGATAGGTCAGGTATTTAAAAAAAAAACTTTAATTAAAGTGACAGGTCAGGTATTTAAATTTTTTTTTAATTAAAGTGACAGGTCAGGTATTTAAAAAAAAACTTAATTAAAGTGACAGGTCAGGTATTTAAAAAAAACTTTAACTAAAGTGACAGGTCAGGTATTTAAAAAAAACTTTAATTAAAGTGACAGGTCACGTATTTAAAAAAAAAACTTTAATTTAAGTGACAGGTCAGGTACCTGTTTAAAAAACTTTAAAGTGACAGGTCAGGTATTTAAAAAAAACTTTCATTAAAGTGACAGGTCAGGTATTTAAAAAAAATTATTTAAAAAAAACTTTAATTAAAGTGACAGGTCAGGTATTTAAAAAAACTTTGATTAAAGTGATAGGTCAGGTATTTAAAAAAAAAACTTTAATCAAAGTGACAGGTTAGGTATTTAAAAAAAACTTTAATTAAAGTGACAGGTCAGGTATTTAAAAAAAAACTTTAATTTATGTGACAGGTCAGGTATTTAAAAAAAAACTTTAATTAAAGTGATAGATTTGTTTCACTTTACAAAAGCACTGTCAAACTTTTGTTCATATTTAAGTATCAAATAATTCTGTATTTCAAAAGAATTCTACAACATAAATATCGAAACAATTAAATAAATAACAATGATAACTTCAAAGATTTTTTAAGACAGTTCATTAAAAAATGGTCGTGTACTAAAAGGGTTGAACTGACATTCCAAAGAAGTAATTTATTGTTAAATATTCTACTTACTATTGACAATTTATGTACTTGCACAAAGACGATGAACCATTTCAGGTTAGGGTAACTACTGGATTATATCACTAACAGGGCAGCTAAAAAGTTTCAAAACAAGCACAATCATCACATTGATTCATTATATAACGCAACTGGAATATCCTTAACCACTGCTCTTCGAGCCACGGAGTGCAGAGATGGATGGAGAGGTGTCGTCAGAGACTATTATGGGAGTCACGATGCTCAGTCATGAACTACAGGACAGGATAGCTGGAAAAACGTATAGTGGGGATTCGTGTAATTAGTGGAATCACAAAGTAATTTATTGTTAAATATTCTACTTACTATTGACAAATGTTGTACTTGCACAAAGACGATAAGCCTTATAAGATTACGGTTATTTACTGTGGTACGTCGCTAACAGGACAGCTAAACAGTTTGAAAACAAACAACCATCACGCTGATTCATTATATAATGCAACTGGACTACCCTTAACAACTGCCCTTCGAGCCGCGGAGTACAGGGATGGATGGAGAGCAGTCGTCAGAGGCTATCATGGGAGTCACGATGCTCAGTCATGAACTACAGGACAGGATAGCTGGAAAAACGTATAGTGGGGATTCGTGTAATTAGTGGAATCACAAAGTAATTTATTGTTAAATATTCTACTTACTATTGACAAATGTTGTACTTGCACAAAGACGATAAGCCTTATAAGATTACGGTTATTTACTGTGGTACGTCGCTAACAGGACAGCTAAACAGTTTGAAAACAAACAACCATCACGCTGATTCATTATATAATGCAACTGGACTACCCTTAAAAACTGCCCTTCGAGCCGCGGAGTACAGGGATGGATGGAGAGCAGTCGTCAGAGGCTATCATGGGAGTCACGATGCTCAGTCATGAACTACAGGACAGGATAGCTGGAAAAACGTATAGTGGGGATTCGTGTAATTAGTGGAATCACAAAGTAATTTATTGTTAAATATTCTACTTACTATTGACAAATGTTGTACTTGCACAAAGACGATAAGCCTTATTAGATTAAGGGTATTTACTGTGGTATGTCGCTAACAGGACAGCTAAACAGTTTGAAAACAAACAACCATCACGTTGATTCATTATATAATGCAACTGAACTACCCTTAACAACTGCCCTTCGAGTCGCAAAGTGTAAGGATGGATGGAGGGGAGTCGTCAGAGGCTATCATGGGAGGCACGATGCCCAGTCATGAGCTACACGACAGGATGAAATTAAAAGGATGAATGTATAATATCGGAAGTATCCTAGTGGAAGACCTCGATCCAGAAACCGAAGTCAAGTGCAGAATTGGAACCTCTCGTGCGACTTTTAATAAAATGAGAAGCGTATTCTGCAATGATTATCTAAACTTAAAACTTCGACAACGGTTAGCCAAATGCTACGTTTGGTCAGTGTTATTGCAGGAGTGGAATCATGGACCCTCAAAGTTGCTAGTATGAACTGGCTGGAAGCATTCGAAATGTGGATACACCAGAGAATGCTACGGATACCCTGGATGGATATCGTCAGCAACACGAGGGTTCTTCAAAGAGTAAAAGTTGATAGAGAGTTGCTGACTAATATTAAAATCCGAAAGGTGTCCCATTTGGGTCATGTACTTAGAGGAGAAAAGTACAAATTACTGCATCTAATCATCCAAGGCAAAATAGAGGGTCGAAGAGGTGTTGGCAGGAGGCAAATCTCCTGGCTCCGCAATATATGTACGTGATTGGACTTGTATAAGGAGCGTTGGGGATCTTTTTCGGGCTGCCGGGGACAAAGATGCTTACTCTCAGGTGATAGTCAACGTTGGAGGGACCTGACATGACACTACGAAGAAGAAGATTGTATAATATGGAGTGATATCGTTTGAAAATAAGTATATTGCTGATGATTATATACAAGGCCTGCATCCAGGAGTTGAAGTAGATACTGAAGCAGACTACGAAGAAATAGGGAGATCCGTTCTTTGTCCCTACAACCTTGGATGATCAGCGATATAAGAGGCAGCCGATTAGCTTGGGTCAGTCACGTCGCTGGAGAAGATGATTAAACACTGATCAATTTCCTTCAAGGTAGTTATTACGTTATAGAAAGTTAATTAAAAGGTTGGAAATTACTGACAAATTCGTATTCCTACATCTGAGCTGAATCTTTTAAAACTAAATGGCATTTCTATTAACCAATCTATTAATTGTATTTTTAACTGACACATGGCAATACTAAGAATAGAAACACTGTCCCAACTCATTGCCTAGGTAGGTTGTTGGGGTCGGCTCCTCTCGTTCTCAGGCTGTATATTCTTCGGTTCTGGGTGTCGCTTTCATCTAGGCCGTTTATCTGCAGGATTTTGGAGCATTGAGTCATCCAGGGGTTCTTTGGTCTTCCTCTGGAAGACTGTTGAGGAAGATCCACAGACATTGCCTGATTTACAGTATGGTCTGGTGGTCTCTGTCTTATGTGCCCGTACCATCTCAGCTGTCGCTCTTCCCGCTTACTGTTTATGTCAGTGAAGCCCCAGGCTACCATGAATGCGTTAGTTCTTAATTCTATCTTTCAGTGTTACTCCTGCCGACCATCTAAGCATTCGCATTTCTGCTGTTTCAAGTTGCCTAGAGTATGAGCTGTACATTGTCCAGCATTCTGAGCCATACATAATTGCGGGTCTAACGATAGTCTGGTATACCTTTCCTTTCAGTTTTAAAGGCATTTTTTGGCCTGCTGACGCCAACAATGAGTTGGCAATGAGTTGAGATAGTGCCAGGAGGAAGAAGAAGATGAAAGAGTCAGTAGTGAGTGATCAACACATTAAGTTTGACAGATTAATAGGAAATAAAAAATAATTTCACCCAATTACAACGAAAATATTTAGAATGAAACAGGTGTCAAATCGTAAAATCACATGTTACCAACACAATACGTGGCCGTCCACATGCGCACTGTCCACACTGATCTAAAATATAAAGACAATAGACATATCGTTAAAAAACTAATAAAAAACAACGTATTAAAGATGGAACCAGACAGGAAAAACTTCACAAACACTCAAAAAGCACAAGGAAATAATCACAAAAACAGTTTTTTTTTAAAATACAATAATCAATCAAATATCAGTTCTCCAAAAGTCATCGAAAGACACGCGGGATCCCACTTCAAGGCTCGGATATTCATAATATATATGAAAAAAAAATCCGGACGACTGTTACTTGGATATTACAGAGGAACAGCTGGACAAATTACAGCGTCTTCAAAATGTGAGTCTAAGATTCATTTTCAACCTACGTAAGTACGGTCATATAACTTCATACCAGAAGGCATTGAACTGGTTGAATGTTAGAAATAGGAGCCACATTCTCGTACTGTCTCTATTGTATAATATCATTAACCGTCCCACCGCTCCTTATTATCTCGCCGAAATTTTTCAACGCCTTTCCAATAATTTATTAACGCTACGCTAAAACAGAGAATGTTTATTGATCTTTCCAGTTCACCGCTCCTCTTTTTTTTACATCGTCCTTTACTGTTCATGCCGTGAGACTCTGGAATCAGTTACAAAGCAATATAAGACTCGCTCCGTCCTTGGCATGCTTTAAGAAGCGACTGAAAAAACTCTTAATTTCTAGTCAATAAAATAACATGTTTCATTCCTGATTTTTCTTTTCCTTTCCTCTCCACCATCCCTTCCTTTCCTTTTGATTGATGATATCTCACTTTATATGAAAAATAATGTTCGGGTGATTGCCCGTCTTTATAGGGTTTGTGGACATATGCTCACAGATGTGTTTATGGATTTCGTGGGGGTGGATAGTCATTTGAATGATTTATGCGACCATGTAACTAGCTTCATTTACTTTTGTCTCGTTTGTTGGAAGAGATTGTCACCTGGCAACAAGCCCGCCAGATAATAGTTTCAATAAAAGCGTTTAATAAATAAATAAATAATATCTGGTACTCTGTCCTCTCTTAAAGGACAGAGTACCAGACATTATTTATTCCTTAAATAAATAAATAGTCATTTGAATATTTTTTGCGACCATGTAACTTGCTTTATTAACTTATGTCTGGTTGGTTGGAAGAAATTCCCGCGTGGCAATAATCCTATAAATTTGCAATAAAAGTGTTAAATAAATAATCATCTGAATATTTTTTGCGACCACGTAACATGCTTCATTTAATCGTACTTTTGTCTCGTTTGTTGGAAGAGATTGCCGCCTGGCAATAAGCCCGCCAGATTGTATTTTCAATAAAAGTGTTAAATAAATAATTAAATATTATATTCTTCGCTCTAAATTATTTTAACATTTCAACAAATTATGATCCAGCCCGTTATACCTTGAACACCTATTTCGCCGAATACAGAAATTATCCAATCTAAGTCATAAATTAAAACCAATACCGATACGTTTGATTGGTCGACCAGTAATTTAATCTCATACAGCCTCTCCGAGTACAATACATGCAGAGTTCATAATGAATATTATTTTTTAAAGCCAATAAAACGCGCCTACC
Organism: Odontocerum albicorne; assembly: GCA_949825065.1. Taxonomy (NCBI): domain Eukaryota; kingdom Metazoa; phylum Arthropoda; class Insecta; order Trichoptera; family Odontoceridae; genus Odontocerum; species Odontocerum albicorne. The sequence continues at coordinate 2,035,904 of OX463867.1, forward strand.
TGCCCTGGGCCTTTCTATTGGCCGATGCTCGGTGCAGGGGACTTAAATGGGTGGCCCGCGTATCTCTGAAAATTTACAATAATTTTTTTTAACAGGCAATCCACTCAAACTAGGATGATTTGTGCCACCAAATTAAAGCCATTATGCAATCATATGATGCAATATTATAAAACTAATAGGCAATCCACTCAAACTACGATGATTTGTGCTACCAAATTAAAGCCATTATGCAATCATACGAGGCAATATTATAAAACTAATATGCAATCCACTCAAACTACGATGATTTGTGCTACCAAATTAAAACCATTATGCAATCATATGAGGCAATAATATAAAACTAATAGGTAATCCACTCGAACTAGGATGATTTGTGCCACCAAATTAAAGCCATTATGCAATCATATGAGACAATAATATAAAACTAATATGCAATCCACTCAAACTACGATGATTTGTGCTACCAAATTAAAGCCATTATGCAATCATATGAGGCAATAATATAAAACTAATAGGTAATCCACTCAAACTAGGATGATTTGTGCCACCAAATTAAAGCCATTATGCAATCATACGAGGCAATAATATAAAACTAATAGGTAATCCACTCAAACTAGGATGATTTGTGCCACCAAATTAAAGCCATTATGCAATCATATGAGGCAATAATATAAAACTAATATGCAATCCACTCAAACTACGATGATTTGTGCTACCAAATTAAAGCCATTATGCAATCATATGAGGCAATAATATAAAACTAATAGGCAATCCACTCAAACTAGGATGATTTGTGCCACCAAATTAAAGCCATTATGCAATCATACGAGGCAATATTATAAAACTAATATGTAATCCACTCAAACTAGGATGATTTGTGCCACCAAATTAAAGCCATTATGCAATCATACGAGGCAATATTATAAAACTAATAGGTAATCCACTCAAACTAGGATGATTTGTGCCATCAAATTAAAGCCATTATGCAATTATACAAGGCAATATTATAAAACTAATAGGTAATCCACTCAAACTAGGATGATTTGTGCCACCAAATTAAAGCCATTATGCAATTATACGAGGCAATATTATAAAACTAATAGGTAATCCACTCAAACTAGGATGATTTGTGCCACCAAATTAAAGCCATTATGCAATCATACGAGGCAATATTATAAAACTAATAGGTAATCCACTCAAACTAGGATGATTTGTGCCACCAAATTAAAGCCATTATGCAATTATACGAGGCAATATTATAAAACTAATAGGTAATCCACTCAAACTAGGATGATTTGTGCCACCAAATTAAAGCCATTATGCAATCATACGAGGCAATATTATAAAACTAATAGGTAATCCACTCAAACTAGGATGATTTGTGCCACAAAATTAAAGCCATTATGCAATCATACGAGGCAATATTATAAAACTAATAGGTAATCCACTCAAACTAGGATGATTTGTGCCACCAAATTAAAGCCATTATGCAATTATATGAGGCAATATTATAAAACTAATTTAAAAAAATGGCACTTTAAGAAGAAGTTACCGAACTTTACCTGGGATACAAGATGGGCGACAATATGCTAAACATAATATGCTATGCTGACGATGCCACCATCATAGCCGAATCAAAGGAACACCTGCAACAAATGCTACATCGATTCCACACTGCTTCCAAAAAATACAACATGTATATCTCCATCAGCAAGACTAAATGCATGACTGTAGCCAGAGAGCAAGTTGGATGCAGTGTGGCGATCAACGACACACCGATTGAACAAGTAACAAATTTTAAATACTTGGGTGCTAGCATAATGTGCAATAATGACATCTATGGCGAAGTGCTTGAACAATCACAAAAGGCCGCAGCTATTTCCTGATGTTTAAAGAACACTATCTGGAAAAACAAGTATATGAACATCCAAAGCAAGGTGAGGATATACAAGACATGTGTCCGCCCCATAATGACATACAGCATAGAGTCCAGAGCCGACACTGTCAGAACCAAAAATCTCCTTCGAACCAGCGAAATGAAGGTACTCAGGAGTATCGCTAGCCAAACCCTTCGTGATAGAGTACGAAACACAGAAATCCGTAGGACGTGCGAAGTTGAAGATATTATCAGATGGGGACAACAGAGAAGAAGGTTCTGGAACGAACACGTATCCAGAATGGTGGAACCAAGAGCCGTAAGAATGGCCAGGTACAGTATCCCCCAAGCAAGCAGACCTCCAGGACGACCTCCCAAAAGATGGAAGGACAGCTGGCAGTCGACGTCACAAGAGGCAAACAATGATGCAGGACCATAACAGGACAACAGGCCTAAAATAAGATGTAGAAGAAGCATTTTAAAGTTTCAACTCAAAAATTTAACAATCGATCTATAAATGGAAAAGTTCCACGGAGAAAGAAGAAACGCAACATTGAACGCGTTATTGTATTGTATACGACTCCATTTTTATAAATTTCATATATTACACTTCTCAAATATCACAAGACCCAGGCAAGTTCGAGACGCCATCTGTGTTTTATCCAAGAATAAAAAAAAAACGCTCAATTTGAAAGACTCTTTATTTACGAGTATGCGTATCTATATGTGAATGTATATATCGGAGGGAAACGTGGGCATGGAAAAAGATTGAGGGGAATCGAATAAATGTAGTAGAAATGCGTGCCTTGAGAAGAATACGTGGAGTGACAATGTATGACAAAACACGGAATTAAGAGATGAGGGACGAATGTGAACTTAAGGCTGATGTATTAAGTAAGATGAATAAGAGTACATTTATAAATGTCATATATTACACTTCTCAAAAGTTACAAGACCCAGGCAAGTTCGCGACGCCATCTGTGTTTTAACCATGAATTTAAAAAACCGCTCAATTTGAAAGACTCTTTTTTTACGAGTATGTGTATCTATATGTGAATGTATATATGGGAGGGAAATGTGGGCATGAAAATAGATTGAGGGGAATCGAATTAATGTAGTAGAAATGCATGCCTTGAGAAGAATACGTGGAGTGACAATGTATGACAAAACACGGAATTAAGAGAAAAGGGATGAATGTGAACTTAAGGCTGATGTATTAAATAAGATGAATAAGAGTATATATATAAATGTCATATATTACACTTCTCAAAAATCACAAGACACAGGCAAGTTCGCGACGCCATCTGTGTTTTATCCAAGAATTAAAAAATTCCGCTCAATTTGAAAAACCCTTTATAATAAACTGTTGAAAAATCTACTTTTTTTTTGTTGTTAATCTCTCGACCCGCATATCTTTTTTTGTTGTTAATCTCTCGACCCGCAGATCTTTTGTTGTTAATCTCTCGACCCGCAGATCTTTTGTTGTTAATCTCTCGACCCGCAGATCTTTTGTTGTTAATCTCTCGACCCGCAGATCTTTTGTTGTTAATCTCTCGACCCGCAGATCTTTTTTTTTGTTAATCTCTCGACCCGCAGATCTTTTGAGTTTAAAACATCTGTTATCTATAACCTATGGATATAAAAATATACACCCATACTATATAAAATGGATGGAATGAATTTATCAAATGCGTTTTGTATTCTTTTTTATAGCTTTTTTAATTTTATACTTCGGACTATAATATAAAATATTGGTAGGTAATTATTTTTTTATATTCTCATGTTATAGAGTTGTTAATAAAGTATTGACGTTATTAAATTTTGAATTTTTTATAAGTTTTTATAACTATTTTTTTAAATTTCTATATCTATTCGTTTACATTGATAATTACAATTAAGGGCAATTTATAAGATGCTGTTTAAAGGGTAGTCAATCCTCAAAAGTGATCGAAGTCTCTAAAAAATCTACATTGGTTCTAGTGTCGCGAGTGGGTTGATTTTAAGTTATGCTCTTTCAACGGCGCTGTATAAGTTGGCGTTTTATTATTATTTGTATCTAGTATGATTGTCAACTTGATAACAAAGATATTGTTCATAAGTTATTCGTACAACATTCCGCCACGTTGTCAATTAACCCCTTGTATCAAGGGTAAATTCTGTTTACCCCTAAAAATTCTATTGGATTGTCAACGAACTGTTAAATATTTGTTCAATTTATTTCTTATTTTATTAAGTGACGTGACACCGACAGACCATGACATTTCAGTAGTCCTTAAAAGTGTAGTAGCCTGCAAGCTTTGTGTAGCCTTCCAGCTTCCGGTAATAGCGTCTAAAGTATTTTAATAAAATAATAAAATAAATTAAGTATCAAAGTTGGTAGTATGAACCGACTGGAAGCTTTCGAAAGTGGATGCAGCGGAGAATGCTACGGATACCCTGGACGGATATGGTCAGCAACACGAGGGTTCTTCAAAGAGCCAAAGTTGATAGAGAGCTGCTGACTAATATTAAAATCCGAAAGGTGTCCTATTTGGGGCATGTACTTAGAGGAGCAAAGTACAAATTACTGCACCTGATCATCCAAGGGAAAATAGAAGGCCGAAGAGGTGTTGGCAGGAGGCAAATCTCCTGATTCTGCAATATACGTGATTGGACTGGCATAAGGGACGTTGGAGATCTTTTTCGGGTTGCCGGGAACAAAGATATCTACTCTCAAGTGATATTCAACATTGGGGGGACCTGACATGACACTGAGAAGAAGAAGAAGTATTGAACCCACGATATGAACTCTGTGTCCATTATAATGGACACTAGGTCAGAAGAGGTTAAGTCAATCTACAAAAGTATTATTAATTTTAGCGTCTGCAAAGTTGGTAGTATGAACCGACTGGAAGCATTCGAAATGTGGATGCGCCGGAGAATGCTACGGATACCCTGGATGGATATGGTCAGCAGCACAAGGGTTCTTCAAAGAGCCAAAGTTGATAGAGAGTTGCTGACTAATATTAAAATCTGAAAGGTGTCCTACTTGGGTCATGTACTTAAAGGAGCAAAGTACAAATTACTGCACCTGATCATCGAAGGCACAATAGAGGGTCGAAGAGGTGTTGGCAGGAGGCAAATCTCCTGGTTCCGCAATATAATATACGTGATTGGACTGGCATAAGGGGCGTTGGGGATCTTTTTCGGGCTGCCGTGGACAAAGATGTCTACTCTCAGGTAATATTCAACGTTGGGGGGACCTGAGATGATACTGGGAAGAAGAAGAATCTATATCTAAGAGATATTCCTTCGTAAAAGAATATGTTTTTGCTGTCGAATTCATCTTAATTTAATAAAATGATTTGTTCCTTTATTTAACACTTCATTGTCAATACAGTCTGGCGGGTTTATTGCCAGGTGGAAATCTCTTTCAACCAACCAGACAAAAGTTAATAAAGGAAGTTACATGGTCGCAAAAAGTATTCAAAAGATTATTCATAATAATGAAATTTATGAACATAAACATATTAAAGTAAAAGTGAGATATCATCAATGAAAGGGAAAGGAAGGGATGGCGGAGAGGAAAGGTAAATTAGGAATGAAACACGTTATATTACTGACTAGAAAATAAGAGTTTTTTCAGTCGCTTCTTAAAGCATGCCAAGGACAGAGCGAGTCTTATATTGGTTTGTAACGGGTTCCAGAGTCTCACTGCATGTACAGTAAAGGACGACGTAAAGAAAGAGGAGCGGTGAACTGGAAAGGCCAATAGACAATCTCTGTTTGAGCGTAGCGCTAATCCATGATTGGAAAGACGCTGAATTTTTTCGGCGGGATAAGAGAGAGTAGCGGGACAGTTAAGGATAGTATATGAATTTAGTGTATATTTCTCACATTCAGCCAGTTCAGCGCCTTCGGGTACAAAGAGATATGACCGCACTTTCTTAGGTTAAAAATAAAATTTTGAAGACAGTGTAATTTGTCCATCTGTTACTGCTTTATATCCAAATAACAGACGTCCGCATAGTCCGAAATCCGAGTAAAATTTTGATTTTAGCAGGCCGGAATCTTTGCTGCATTAGATACCCATGCTAGGTTATGTTTCTTATAGAAAACCATGAGGACACCCTCGTTGGACGTTAGCCCCCGTTACGTTGAACTGAACAGATCAAGAACGTTACCAACTCCATTACGTGTGAGGCTTCACATCTGGTCGCAGATGGAAATGCCTGAAGAAATGTTATGTAGGCCTCATCATTAAGATCATGGCCCTCAGCTATGAGAATGACGACCATACTTAAGAAATTGTAGCACGGTTTCTGTGACAGTTCACAAATTTGCCCCAACACAACCTTGTAACGGCGTTCAGTAATTTTAATTATTTTATCAACTTTAATATAATCATCGATTCTAATAAATAGCAAGTTATTTAGGTAAATACATTACATAAAACTAACAATAATGACAAATTAATACATCTTGTTACAAATTAGCAAAAATGTGTCAGTTTGTTAAAATCAAATAATATTTGTTTGTCAAAAGTCACTACGTTAGTCTGCATTGGCTAGGGATGGGGTATACGATAATTGGATTTTCGATTTTTTTATACCTTAAATTAAATGTTCGTAATTAGTATTAATTCATAGTGGATCTTGGCCTATTTAAAGATTAATACAAATCATACAATACATTAGAAAGTCAGTTTAATGATAATTAGGAATTAAAACGTCATTTTAGAGAAAAACAATTTTTCGATTTACAAAAAAACTATTCGATTTGTAAAAAAAACGATTTTACCCCATCCCTTTGAGACATGACGTTTCAAACGTCACAGGAACAATCCTACATTTTTCCAAGTATAGAGAGAGATTGGAAGGTAAAGCACGTTTACATGCAATAAGTTATAACAAACACCCTAAATAGAATATATGCCTATACGAGTCAATGGAATGCTCCATAGAGCTGGGCCCGTCTAGGCAATCTACGAAACCTGTTCTGTACAGCCTACAAGAAGACCAGGGCTACCTGCAAGGGTTGATAATTTTATTTATTCTTTATTCTATTTTATTTCAATGATCAAATAAACGTTTTGATACAAAAAATTAAAAATAACATGTAACATAAGCAGGTGACGTGATCTCTGAGTGGACTAAGGAGCATGGCTTACTCATAAATCCTACGAAGTCACAAGCGATCCTCATTGGCAGCCCACAGCTTCTCGGTAAATTCAACACTGACTTACTCCCTCCAATATTACTTGATGGCTCTATCATACCATTACATAAAACTGTTAAAAACCTAGGAGTGCTAATAGATAACACTCTCTCAGGGTGAGATAAAATAAATGAGGTAAGCCGAAGGATCTTCTTCAGCCTTCCTTCCCTTAAAGTGTTGCAAAGATTCCTTCCAACTAAAACCTAAATTGTACTCGTACAATCTCTGCTCTCGGACGTCTGTTACTTGGATATTACAGAGGAACAGCTGGACAAATTACAGCGCCTTCAAAATGTTTGTCTACGATTTATTTTCAACCTACGAAAGTACGATCATATAACTTCATACCAGAAGGCATTGAACTGGTTAAATGTAAGAAATAGACGCCAAATTCACATACTGTATCTGTTGCAAAATATCCTTAACTGTTCTGCCGCCTCCTTTTATCAAGCCGAAAATCTTCAGCGTGTTTCCAATCATGGATTAACGATACTTAACACTTGCCTTACTGTGCTAAAAAATTCCGCCAGCCAAGCGTCCAGTGAAAAATGTGTGTTTTAAATTAAAATTATGCAAAGTCTGCTAAGTTATTTTTTGTAATTAGCTATAAAAATCATTTTATTATGTATTAAAACGTCGAATAATCAAATAAAATATAAGTCTTGGTCACTCGTTATCCATCACAGGGTGGCAAGTGTTAATAATATTTATTTAATAATTAAGTTAACGAGGCGTGTTTAAGTGCTTTCAGGTGTTTTCTTTATAAACTTGTCAAGAGTTAGTTGAATACCACCTTTTTTTTCTTTTCTTGATAAAGAGTTCTATACCACGCTGTGTCTTTCTCAATCGCCCTACGTACTTGAGATATACGTTCTCCATTGGTCTTCCATCACATTCTTCCATGATAGTCACTAATTTGTCAAGATGCATGAAGACTTCATTCATATTTTTGATTGTCAAAATCTTGACGATTTTATCAGCTTCTTCTTCCTCACTTCCATTGTGTATTCCATTTAACTCTTGTCGCTCAATTAAGTATTCATTTGACAGAGGTACTGAGTGAGATTCAATCAACTCGTTAACATCTCCGTTGTTGACGTCCAAGTTTAGTTCATCCATTAGGCTAACTATTTCATCTGTGATAGTTACCGGAGTTTCTTCAGAATGTATAAAATCACTCGTCATTTGTGGGCATAATTGTTTCCAGGAACCTTTCCTTGTTGACTCTTTTATTTCAGCCCACGAGTCTCCAATATTGTTTATTGCGTTCCATATATATTATATTGGGAGTACAAATTTGTTCGGTCCGTTTCCAAAAGATGGCTCTGGCTGTTATGAATGGTTCACAGTGACAGCCGATTTTGAAAAAACTCTTAATTTCTAGTCAGTAAAATAACGTGTTTATTTCCTGATTTTTCTTTTCCTTTCCTCTCCACCATCCCTTCCTTTTCCTTTGATTGATGATATATCACTTTATATGAAAAATAATGTTCGGGTGATTGTCTGTCTTTGTGGGGTTCGTGGGTATATGCTCACATATGTGTTTATGGATTTCGTGGGGATGGATAGTCATTTGAATGATTTATGCGACCATGTAACTTGCTTCATTTACTTTTGCCTGGTTGGTTGGAAGAGATTGCCGCCTGGCAATAAGCCCGCCAGATTATATTTGCAATAAAAGTGTTAAATATTATGGTTCTTCCAAAAAAGTGGGAACGACTGCATGGAAGCGAACAATTTTTTAATTATCGACAAAAATCTTTAAAAAAAAATTGTTTTTTTTTTTAAATGTGCGAAATAGCGAAGTCGACAACCCTATTTTGGCTTGTATAGATATAACACAAAATACTAAATAATCCCCTCCACAGGAACACACGAATACACGTGAGACTAGGCAACGCAGATGAACACGGGCAGTGGGCGTGGATAAACTCATTACTCTCGGCAGTCCGTGGTTCACGTCCGCTACGAAGTAGGAATTACGACATATAAATTATATTGATGTTTAAATACTAAAATGAAACATCCAACATTCTAGATTACCTACTTAAAATTATGATAGAGGTATGCAATCCCTCGTGCGTGTATTTATTTATTTATTTATTCTTACACATCCATACAACTTGCCATACAATTCCTACGATTTCTCTATCTCTCTACCATTCCTTATTTTGAAATAACATACACTTGATCCAACCTTACTTTCCTTGGTCGTCATCTACCACAACTTACACTTAAATTTGCGCTTTATATTGTATTTGTTTTGTCTTTATTTTTTTTAATTGTTATGTTGCATGGCCACGTGGTAACGTATTGGACTTCCATCCGGAAGGTTGTCAGTTCGAATCCCGCGCTGTGTTACTCCCCTCGAACGACACAGGCACTTTTTACGTCTAGTGTTCGAGGATAAAAGTATACCTATGAATTCGGTCATATCTATTTTTTTTTAAATCCTTCGTTCTTTTTTTTTTTTTAACCTGACCAGTTTATTGCCATGTGGCAATCTCTTCCAGCCAACCAGAAAGATGTTTTAATAGGGCCTACGTGAAAACCAGACTGCAAAACCAGACAATTTTTTTACCCCTCGAATGAGAAGGCATTTTTTTCACCCCTCGAATGACAAATGCATTCCACCCTCTTCGAATGACAAAGGCATTCCACCCCCCTTCGAATGACAAAGGCATTTTTTTCCCCTCTCGAATGACAAAATCATATTTTTCACCCCTCGAATGACAACACCCCTCGAATGACAACGCCCCTCGAATGACAAAGACATTTTTCCGCCTAATATTCGGGAGTATAAGGATACATACACTCCACGGCACGGCACAGCTTTCTTTCCAACAAAATGAACGTTGAAATGGCGAGGGGGACCCTCGACTACGCGGGCCAGCAACGATGATTTATTTGTATACGAGTAATCTACTGTATGTTATGACAATGTTCAAAATATTTTGTTTTTCTTAAAAAGGTTTTTAGTATGTTTTTCTCTTAACACCTCATCATGGTAATAATCCCACAAAGTTGTACTGTATACAGAGATAATGTTATACATGATTCGTTCGAGTCCTACTATAGCTGGCAGACGTGTCTTCTTTATAATTAGTGTGTTCGAGTTCCAAGTTAGAGCGCCCTTGAGGAGAATTGACTCTCTAAATGGCACTATAGAAAATTATCCTTTGAATTTATTTATTTATTTTACACATGACAAGAAATATACATCATTTGTGAAAAAACGACAGTTAATTTAATTTGGACACAATTTTAATGGATCTGGGTTTGTTACCTTTCATTTATCGTGTCCCCAGTAAACTAGGCTTTTGTCTATGTCTCACTGAGGACATATAGCATGAAAAAATAAATCGACACTTCTTTCTGATTTTTGATTATATAAAACCCCGTTGCACATTCTCATCAACCTGACAAACACTGACACTCAATTACATATGTATACATCACGTGAAATCAAACTCCTCACACTTCATCACTCCAGATAGACCAAAAACATTCATCCCACAATATACCGCACATAATCATAAAAATAAAAACAAAAAATATAAATATAAAACAAAAAAAAACACCACACTCAAGAGCTCACACAAACCTCTTCCACAAATCATTCCTCTTGCAAGCCCAAGCACTCAAACTCCTTTGTTAAACGACTTTCCTTCTCAAACGGCTTTTGCCTGTATGGTATCTCACTAAGGACAATTGAATTATATAAACTGTCTTTATATTTTTATTAAATCTGTCGGATGTATTTACATGTTAAATTATAATAACTATACATTTTTTTTCCACACATTCTACGCGACAATCACGTTAGGATCACCAGTGTGACGAAAACTTATTTATTCCTCGTTTTGTGAGTTTGATATTTTTTTGTACAAATGAGTCGATGTTATTGGCGATATCTGGACAAAGAACCAACTCCTCATTATGAAAAATAATAAATTTGCGGATGTGTGTGTGAAAGGTCAAACGTTTCCATTAAAAGTGGATGCCCCTCGTTAAGGAATTTCTTAATATGGACGTGGCAAAAAAACATTTCCGTTTAGTTAACCCTTATCTTGGCAATGTTCAATTTATCCAAATATTAACGTTTTTCTTTAGTGATTCCTTGTTATATGGCAAGTTATGAAGGAAAATTGAGGGAAAAAATCACAACTTTTCCTTATAGGGTTTTTTTATATGTAACACCCACGTTACATTGCCAAAATATCAATTTTTATAAAACACAAAAAGGTCTATAAAATGATTCTATAATCTAAAACATGAACAACATTTACATAGCTGAATTATCAACAAATAAAATTGTTTGAATAATTTTTCTCTACATGTAGTGATTAATAAGATATTTAAATTATTTACCCCTATTTTCAAAACGCACCCACACTGTCCAGACATGTTGACCCGATGCCGTTTGAAAGCTTGTAGCGTTGTCAATATTTATCACCAGATGATTGGTTGGTTGGAAGAGATTGCCGCCTGGCAATACGCCCACCAGATTGTATTTGCAATAAATGTGTTAAATGAATAAATAAATACCACTGCACACAATAGTGCATGTATAGTATTTGAATGTGTTGGCATATTTGAAATTACGTTACAGTTTCTGGATGTAAAAAAAATCCCTAAATTAGTGTAACATCTGTGTTATAATCTCATGATATGGGTTTTAAGAGTTTATCCATGAGGTGTATTGTTACCTCTCAACGCGTGATTGTATTACTAAAACTAACTACTACGGACATAAATTACGTTAGTCTATTATGGTGGTCACTGGATGCATGAAAGAAAGACGCACCAGATAAAGGATCCCAATGCGTTGGAAAAATCAAGTGAAAAACCCAACTTGGCTATCCTTAACAAGTGCCCTTAACAACCCTCGTTTTGCAGGGATGGATGGAGAGAAATTGTCATCAGGGGTCATCATGGGAGTCACGATGCTCTGTCATGAGCTACACAACAGGATGGATGATTATACAATTCCCTTAATGCCGTGAAGCCGAAAATAAAACAAAACATACTCTGACCGTGAAGTGAAAATGAAAAAAAACATATATGCTACTGCATAACGTTAGTATTCCAATTTTGAAACACACGATATTCATCATGGGAGTCTTGATGCTCAATTATGAGCTATACGACAGGATGATGACATATTGTATATATAGTACTACTGTGGAGATAATATTATAAAAAGAACATGTCCACCAAATCAGAATGTTGAGAAATGGCAAAAAAAACTTTTTGCATTAAAAATATATGACATAATAATTCATTGTAAAAATATCTGAAATCCTTAAAATCGCTTCAGCTGACTTGATTTGTTGTTTAAAATCTAATCATAATAATTAAAATAGTTATTCTAGTTTAAAATATGGACATGATCCTTTTTGTAACAACAATTCTACTTTAATCATTTTTTTATTGAACAGCTCTGGGACTTACTCTAGGCAACTAGAAACTGCTGAAATGCGCATGCTAAGATGGTCAGCTGGTGTGTCCCTAAGAGACAAAATAAGAAGCTCACGCATTCGTGGAAGCCTAGGTGTTACAGACATCAACAGCAAGATGGAGGAGAGGCGATTGAGATGGTATGGACAAGTTGGACGCAGAGCACCCGATCACATTGTGAACCAGGCAATCTCCATGGATCTTCCTCGAATAACAACCAGAGGAAGACCAAAGAATTCATGGGTGGTGCAAAAAGATAACCTGATGCAGAGGCACGGCCTGGGGGACGTAGTCCGGGACAGAAGAACATACAACCTGAGGACGAGGAGAGCTGACCCCAACAGTCTTCGCAGACAGTGAGTTGGGATGGAGCCAGGGAGAGAATTGAACAGCTCTGGGACATGATGTTTTTTGTTCGATTTCAAAAAGAGATTGGGTAGAGTAATTTATTTTAATTTTAATCAAATAAAATAAGTGAAGTGTTACAAAATAAGACGAAATATTACTATAAATATATGTAGGTAGATAAAGCTGTATAATGATAGACATTACACTGCACGTACGACTTAAAACTGACAGTTGCTGGTGAACTGGTATGAAGTTAGACACAATCGGAAATCTATGATTGGTCAATTCGGACATGACCTTTTTTGATGGGTTTGAAGCCTGGACAAGATTCTTTTTGAAAAAGTACTGTTTTTTTATTATGATTTTAAAATTATTTGTGCTTTTTTCATTTGAATGAAAATTTTAAACGGCTCCGTACCATCGATAAGAAAAAATCTGCTTTATAAACTCATTTTTCGTATCCGATGGACATGGTCTTTTTTTAATGTTACCTCCTCAATTAAGGTCCAAAGAGTTTCAAGTCTTAAGTAAGAGCGTATACTGACGATATTACGGTTATAATTTGATTATCCCACCCTCAATAGTTTCTCAACTAGAGCCGATATAAGACGTGTTGTTTCGTTATATTCTGAAATGTTACACACACATATCTTGCATGTATGTAACAGTATGAAGTCAAACTAATTTTTTTTAAATTGTAATAGGTACAGGAGGGGGGAGAAGTGGCTACTAAGGGGAGGTGATCCTTTTACGAAAAACCATCATTTTGACGCCTACCTAATGAAGATGAACTTTACCTGACGAGGAAGATGAAGGAGTTTGAAACCGGTAGTGAACTCAAATAAAACAATGGTAAATAAAAAATTAAACATAAATGTTTTATTTATTTTTCTAAAAATGTATAAACAAGACACCACAAGTGAAATATACTTATTTTCTAAGATTCAAGAAAGACTATATTTTATTCGTCTTCGTAACTCGTCTTCTCTGCTTACCCCCACATGAACAAGGTATCTATGTATGTATGCAAATAAAAATGGTTCATATATATCTATTGTCCGTGTACATCTTCATTAAATTTAATAAATATTTTACTTTCCCGAGTTCAGTTTTATGATTTCAGATCCACCTTAAACTTGTCCCATTAAAACCATCTCGAATCTGAATTAGTAACGGCCCGTCAGCCATGCTGGATTTTTAGAAATGTAAAAACCGAAAATGGGAAAAAATAAAACATCCAATCTATCTGTAGCTTACCTAATGTGCCTCGTACCCATTGGGAGACGGAAAGGGACAGAGAGAAGTGGAACTAATGCCCATAGTCAGAGACGGTGTAAGGTATATGATTTTTGAATTAAAGAAACCCTATTAATCATCCCTAATCATAATCTAACATACTCAGCCAGCAAATGCTGAAAAGGATCTTTCTCATACTCAGCCAGCAAATGCTGGAATGAGTTGCCCCTGACCTTGAAAGAAAGTGTCCGTTCTCTTAAATTATTTTCATTTTTCGTATTGTGGTTTGTATTAATGAACATAATTTTCTATTTGAAATTTTACATTAATAAAATCTGGACTCCTGGATAGGAGCGGATGCTTTTCTCTTTTTTCGGTGATAGTTGATCTGTGGTATTTATGAATTTGCTTTTTATTTTTTCTACAATTAACTTTTTTTCTTAATCTACATGTACAAGGGTGTAGACTAAAAAACATCTGTTATCCTTGCGGCTAGGCTCGCCCTATATTGATGGGATGTATCTCGACCTGAGAGATGTTACAAACCAATACTCGTATAAGACTCGCTCCGTCCTTGGCATGCTTTAAGAAGCGACTGAAAAAACTCTTAATTTCTAGTCAGTAAAATAACGTGTTTCATTCCTGATTTTTTTTTCCTTTCCTCTCCACCATCCCTTCATTTTTCTTTGATTGATGATATCTCACTTTATATGAAAAATAATGTTCGGGTGATTGTCCGTCTTTGTGGGGTTCGTGGGTATATACTCACGTATGTGCTTATGGATTTCGTTTGAATGATTTATGCGACCATGTAACTTTCTGTTTGGAAGAGATTGCTGCCTGGCAATAAGCCCGCCAGATTATATTTGCAATAAAAGTGTTAAATAAATAAAAAATGTTATGAGATGAACCCAAACCTCTTGACAGCTTCTCTCTTAAATGTATTTTCTGCCATTTATCTTAAAATATATATGGGATTTCGGAATGTATTTATATATGTAACATATAATATAACCAGTGCGCGTGCGCGCGTTCCTGTGCGCGTGCGCGCGTGCCTGTTATAATATATACAATGTTGCTATCAATAAAGCTTTATTGATTTATTTCTTAAATCTTAGAAAAGACGTTAGTTTCACTTTGTTGTGTATGTTTATAATTTTTAAATACAATAAAATAAATAAAACAATCATTTTTTATTGAGTTTTATCCACTGTTTTATTTGAGTTCACTACCGGTTTCTAAGTCATTCGTCTTCCTCGTCAGGTGATGTTCAACTTAAGTAGTGACCTCGAATAAAACAGTGGGGAAGACGAAATAAAAAATAAATGTCTCATTTATTTTATTAAAAATCTATATATATATTATATCTTGTTTAACAGTACCCGGCGGTAAGTAATACACAACGGGCTTAAGAAAGAGACTGTCACCCATAATCGGCTAACTTCGGCTTTGTAGAGCGTCATCTCTGTCGCTTGACAACGACTGACAAATCGCGACGGAACACGTGTATGAATTACAGAGACGACCCTCTACAAAGCCGAAGTTAGCCGATTATGACCGACAGTCTCTTTCTTAAGCCCGATGTGTATTACTTACCCCCGGATACTGTAACTGGTTTTATTCCCATTTTTTTTCGTTTTCACAATCCCTTCCTCTTCCTTTGATTTACGATATCTCACTAATATTTTTGCTGTGTACTCGTATATTATCCATGAATTTTGTAAAGGTGTTTAGCGGAATTGCTTTATTGATACGTCGTGATGATTATGATTTGTTTTGCATTTAAAATAAAATACGTCGATTCAGGAATGCGGGAAAGTGAGAGTGAACCATCAATGAATGGTCAAGTGAAGAATAATAATTTTTATTTGTCGATAAGTAGGTATTTATAGACTTTATCTCACTCCTGCGCGTGCCGAGGTGTTTGCAGACGTTGCTAATAATATAGTGGGTAGAATATTTATTGCCGAAACGGTGAGACAACGCGATGCGTTCTTTTTCTACCGTGGAATGCAACGTAAATATTATTTGCGTGTAAACAATATTGACGTTCTGGTATGTGACCTTTGTACATATCCAAAGGTTGATTCATCGGTCGTTGACCGTGCATGTTGACAATATTTAGGGACGACGGTATTCCCTACAGGTGTTTAATTATCACTTTTCTTTTAAGAATTAAATACATAAATAAAGATGTCTTAATTAATTCAACATCCAACGAAAAGCACTTTGGAAATCTTTGCCATAGAACACAGCATCAATTGATAGTTTTCAGGACGTCTCAACCTGCGAAGCCCCTTCAACAGTGAAACTTTTCCCCTGAATTTGATAGCAAATAAAAAATCAAGCGTTATTTTGGGCACTTGCGTGCGACGCACTTATTGTACGGAATATGAAGTCAGCCCTGATGTTAATCTGTCTAGATTAGTAATGTACCTCTAGGAAAGGGACGGATATACAAATGTGTACACGCAATAAAAACCCAACCCACAGAACGCATTATATTCAGTTTAAATAAACTATCCCAATACATAATGGAAGGATGACATACGTAAAGGTAGAACGTGGCAATATACACATATGTGTAAAATGTAACGTGGAAACATACACATATGTGTAAAATGTAAGGTAGAACGTGGCAATATACATATATGTGTAAAATGTAAGGTAGAACGCGGCAACATACACATATGTATAAAATGTATGGTAAAGTAGAACGTGGCAACATACACATATTTATAAAATGTAAGGTAGAACGTAGCAACATACACATACTCGTATGTATAAAATGTAAGGTAGAACGTGGCAACATACACATATGTGATAAAATGTAAGGTAGAAGGTGGTAACATACACATACTCGTATGTATAAAATGTAAGGTAGAACGTGGCAACATACACATATGTATAAAATGTAAGGTAGAACGTGGCAACATACGCATATTTATAAAATGTAATGTAGAACGTGGCAACATACACATATGTGTAAAATGTAAGGTAGAACGTGGCAACATACGCATATTTATAAAATGTAAGGTATAACGTAGCAACATACACATACGTATGTGTAAAATGTAAGGTAGAACGTGGTAACATACGCATATGTGTAAAATGTAAGGTAGAACGTGGCAACATACGCATATGTGTAAAGTGTAAGGTAGAACGTGACAACATACACATATGTGTAAAATGTAAGATATAACGTGGTAACATACACATATGTATGTGTAAAATGTAAGGTAGAACGTGACAACATACACATATGTGTAAAATGTAATATATAACGCGGTAACACACACATATGTATGTGTAAAATGTAAGGTAGAAAGTGACAACATACACATATGTATAAAATGTATGGTAAATTAGAACGTGGCAACATACACATATTTATAAAATGTAAGGTAGAACGTAGCAACATACACATATGTATGTGTAAAATGTAAGGTAGAACGTGGTGATATACGCATATGTGTAAAATGTAAGGTAGAACGTGACAACATACACATATGGTACTGAAGAAGGATGTCACGGATTCCATGGACAGGAAGACGAACTAACGTCTCCATTCTCGAAGAACTGAGAATCACCGACAGATTGTCGAGAATATGTCTCCGGCGAGTCCTCCGATTCTTCGGGCACATTGCTCGTGGCCAAGGAGACAGTTTGGAGAGGTTTGTGTTTACTGGAGGCGTGGAAGGACGACGCACAAGAGGAAGAATACCAATGCGTTGGACTGACCAAGTGAGAGACGCAACTGGACTACCCTTAACACCGGCCCTTCGAGCCGCGGAGTGCAGGGATGGATGGAGAGGAGCCGTCAGAGGCTATCATGGGAGTCACAGTGCTCAATCATGAGCTACACGAAAGAATGATGAGTGGGCATCAATACAAAACACAAGATGTTACAAAGTATGAACATTAAAGCATTAACGTGATACATACAAAATTATAATCAAAAGAAGCACACGCATTATCGTCGTTGCTGGACCTCGTAGTCGAGGATCCCTTCGCCATTCCAACGTCAATTCAGTTGGAAAGCAAAGCTGTGCCGTGGAGTTTTTTGTTTCTTTTTAACCTGTACACCGCGTTAAAAATCAAATTCCACGAATCCTGTGCGTGGCACAATTTCGACGTTTTTTAATTTCTAAGTTTAAACGCGTATAACCACTGATATTTGATTACAACACCAAGTAAACATGACATTCAAGTAATTTTCTGATAATATATAAAAGTCATTACTCTTAAGGAGACTCGTTAAATAAAGGAGATAAACTAAACATTACGTAAAATACACAAAGGAATGCTACAGATCAGATCACAGGCGTTTGTGTTTCCCGCGAGGAACACGTTAAATGAATGAGTCGTTGCAGACCAGCAAACTCACCAGGAAGTATTTCAAAATAAGTGTATACAAATTGAGTAAAATAATGGCTGCGGCCATTAGTTAAGGTACTTGTTTGCATCTGCATAAGAAGGAACTATATCGTAACAGGAAAGTAAGGCACTCAGTCTTCTTTGCTAACCTCCACAAGGAAATGTAGCCATTGTTTGTATCTATGAATCTCGTTATATTTGTTTTAAAATATTTTTTTGTTTATTTTCGCAAAAATACTTATCCACGATTAACAGGAATGCTCGAAAAACTAGTCAATATGGACTGATTTAAAATATACAGGATGTTGTACTTTACACCCTTGTTACACACAGCACAACCTGAAGGGCTTACCGCTATCAATCGCGTCCAACCAACCTGATTGAAGAGATTGTCACATGTGTATTGATTATCAAATTATGAATCCGATACTTTTTTGAGTGAAAAAGGAACCTTATTTCCTATCGCGGCACACATTTTCCCCCTCTTATACGTCTACAGACCTTCTCACACAACTCCTACGATCTTTCTGACTCTTCGAATTTCTTTCTTTTAAAATATAATATACTTAATCCAACCATATTTCTCTTGGTCTCCCTTTATTATGTCGTCCATTAACATTATCACGAAATATTTATTTTGTTTGTATTTCTTTATTGATACGTTCTCCATGTCTAAACTACTACTCTTATAAACACATTTAAAAAAAACATTAAACACAACAATACCTCCCTGACACATCAACTGAATTTGAAATGTTTGCACTCCCCTGAAGATGAGGTGAAAGCCTTGAAACCGGTAGGGTTATACCGTCACAAAAAAGTGGAATAAACAGTGTTTGTTAAAAATAAATTACAATGTCTTTAAACCTCCACAACGTTAATGCCTTAACTATAAACAACATATAAAATCTTCACTCGTGACTATTATTTATTTCACACTACATAATGAAGTACTTAGATAAAAATAAAATATTTCAATTTTATATCTGGATTATTTCAGCGCGCCCTTTGATTTTAACTAAAAAAGTATAAAATAAATAGTGCGACATCTGTTGTTACAAATCAGAACCGTCTAAACTACAAAGAAATATCTACGTAGAAAAGTTTTAGTCTAATGGTTAGTATTCATAGTAAACAAGCTGGCAACCCAGATTCAATTCCTGTCAGATTCTATTTTAATCTATCTAAGGCTATTTTAAATCTAATTTATACTTTTCCTTAGCTTATATGCCAGATCAACAAGTGTTCTTGTTAGTGATATTAGTGTCTATCAACTTGCCTTATTTTCTGTTGAGCTACTTAGGAAGCACTTTTGTTGAGCTACTTAGGAAAATTTTCTGTTGAGCTACTTAGGAAGCACTTTTGTTGAGCTACTTAGGAAAATTTTCTGTTGAGCTACTTAGGAAGCACTTTTGAGGTAATTACAATGATCGGGAAACAGTGCTGTATCAAATTTATATAAAAGTGAAATAAAAATAGTGCGACATCTGTAGTTACAATGCAGAACTCTTTAAATTATTATCATTAACAATAATGTCGTCGTCGTCATTACTGGACCTCGTAGTCGAGGATCCCCTCGCCATTATAACGTCAATTCAGTTGGAAAGCGAAGCCGTGCCGTGTAATTACAGTTTCTTACTTTCCTTTCTCCTCTTTAAGTGAGTGAGCCGTTGGACACCAGCATACTCATCGGCCAGACCACTATACGGAATCCGATATAATCGGAACTCAACGGCGTATTTTTTTTTGTCTTTTTGAAAGAACATATATGACCGAAGTCAAAGTTATTTTTATACCCCCGAATACTATGAAAAATATGCCTGTGTCGTTCGAGGGGAGTACCACAGCACGGGGTTCGAACCTGCGACCTTTCACGCTTAAGTTCAGTGCGTTACCACGCAGTCATGCACACCAAGATAATATGCTATTGGGGTGACATCTATTTTTTATATTTAACAATATATTTTCTTTTCAGAGCGTTTGATATTTTTGGGTACTTTATATTAAAAGTCATATTATCAAATGTGTGTTTGAATTTGGTTTGCATAAATGCCTCCGTCCATAGAAGGTAGTTGGGCGAATAGAGCATAGAAAAAGGTTAATAATGGATTCTAATTTATATGTTTTTTCTACCATAGAGAAATAAATACATAGATGGGGGGAAAGTCTCATGGCGGCAAGTAACTAAATAACATGTCGGAACTCCTTTAATGGCTCAAAAATATTTTTTTCGTCTTGCTATAGTTTGATTATGTGATGTTGTGTTGGGCTGGCACTGTAAAGCGAGGGAAAAATCAAGGATAGGTTATTTAAATATGTTGTTTATATTTAAGGCATTAACGTTGTGGAGGTTTAAAGACATTGTAATTTGTTTTTATCAAACACTGTTTATTCCACTTTTTTGTGACGGTATAACCCTACCGGTTTCAAGGCTTTCACCTCATCTTCAGGGGAGCACAAACAACACTAAATGCTGTTTGAACTGTTACCGATATACACACTTCAACGGTTAGGGGCTGAGGGGTGAGGGAGGCATGGGACGATTTCGGCCAAGAGCGGAGAGGTTTTTGGGATATAACTGTTCAACAGATGTTCGGATCGATGTACTGACTTAGAAATTTCTAGGGCCTGTAATCTGTCCAATTTATTTCCGTTACTACTGATATGCAAGAATTTGGCATCATCGATAGAAAGTGAAAACCATAATTTTTCTATCGATGATGCCAAATTCTTACACATCAGTAGTAACGGAAATAAATTGGACAGATTAGAGGCCCTAGAAATTTCTAAGTCAGTACATCGATCCGAACATCTGTTGAACAGTTATATCCCAAAAATCTCTCCGCTCTTGGCCGAAATTGTCCCATGCCTCCCTCACCCCTCAGCCCCCCAACCGTTGAAGCGTGTATATCGGTACCAGTTCGAAAAGCATTTAGCCTTGTTTGTGCACCCCTGAAGATGAGGTGAAAGCCTTGAAACCGGTAGGGTTATACCGTCACAAGAAAGTGGAATAAACAGTGTTTGATAAAAATAAATTACAATTATTTAAATAAGTTACCAAAGGACAAAAAAAATACTGAAAGATTTGCGACAAGAGTCTTTAAGGTATTGAATGGTGGAGCTGTTATGAAATCGCTTTATGATTCACTGGTTCGCAGTAGATTAGAGTGCGGCTCAATCATGTAGAACCCGAGAGGAATCCAGGATTTCCTGATAGTTGAGCGAGTTCAAAAGAAATTTCTACAACACATTTATTGCAAAGAATATGGATTCTATTTACTCATGGCTTTATCTCAACATTTTTTAATAGATATTACTCCTTAAGTGCTATAAAATATAGGTTTATTGATAGCAAAATGGTATGTATGTTACATATGAGGAAGTAATATTCAAAAAAGAACATGTCCACCAAATCAGAATATTAGGAAATCGCTTAAAATATGTTTGCATTAAAAATACGAGTATATGACATAATAATTTATTGTTAAAATATCTAAAATCCTTAAAATCGCTTAAGATGGCTTGATTTGTTGTTTAAAATCGAATCATAATAATTAAAATAGTTATTCTTGTTTAAAATATGGACACGATCCTTTTTGTAACAACAATTCTACTTTAATCTTTTTTTATTGAACAGCTCTGGGACATGATGTTTTTTGTTCGATTTCTAAAATATTATACAGGTGTTGCAAATAATAATCCAAAAATAATTGGGTAGAGTAATTAATTTTAATTTTAATCAAATTAAATAAGTAAAGTGCTACAAAATAAGAAGAAATATTACTATAAAACTGTAAATATATGGTATGATAAAGCTGTATAATGCTAGACATTACACTGCACGTACGATTTAAAACTGACAGTTGCTGGTGAACTGGTATGAAGTTAGACACAATCGGAAAGCTATGATTGGTCAATTCGGACATGATCTTTTTTGATTGGTTTGAAGCCTGGACAAGATTCGTTTTGAAAAAAATGCTGGTTTCTTATTATGATTTTAAAATGATTTACCGTATTTTACGGACTATAAGACGCTACGGACTATAAGACGCACCTTAATTTTTAGGCAATTTAAAAAAAAATAACATTTTTACCATTTTTATTATTAGATTGCAAAGCCAGACTAAAAAAGTTTATAAAACCGAACTGACCTATAAAATCCCTGAAAATCGTCATCTGAACTTTCTTCTTCTTCTTCTTCCTCTTAATCGTCACCGTTGTCCTCTTCATCTATAAGATGGTCTTCACTGCCATCGAGAGCGTTACTTATGCCACACTTCTTGAAAGATTTAACAATAATATCTCCTCTCACTCTAGACCGCGACTGTTTTATAGTTACAGTTTTAGCACCTTTCATGGCAACAGTTCTGTTACTCGGAACATCAAATATCAAATGTCATGTTCGTCGTATCGGTGCACTGCTGCTGCCAGTTGAATCCAATGTTGTCAGATAGAGATAAGTTTCCCGCGGCATCGAATATACTCGTATGGCCATTTTTAAGACTGGCGGGAATTTTAAATCAAACACTGGACATTTTTATATTAATTTCGAATATAAGACGCACCTGAGTTTTGGAGGCAATTTTTTGAAGAATAAAGTGCGTCTTATACTCGTAGTCCGTAAAATACGATATGTGCTTTTTTCATTGAAATGAAAATGATAAACGGCTCCGTACCATCGATAAGAAGAAATCTGCTTTATCAACTCATTTTTGGTATCCAATGGGCATGATATTTTTTTAATGTTACCTCTTCATATATACTCGTAAATGCATTCCGAAATCTCACATATATCTCAAGATAAATAAACTGCATAAAATACATTTAAGAGAGAAGCTATTAAAATATCT
This sequence comes from Odontocerum albicorne, assembly GCA_949825065.1. Lineage (NCBI taxonomy): Eukaryota > Metazoa > Arthropoda > Insecta > Trichoptera > Odontoceridae > Odontocerum > Odontocerum albicorne. Next base: position 2,059,247 of record OX463867.1, read on the forward strand.
GGGCTCGTCTCATAACATCACCCTGGTCGAGATACACCCCACCAATATAGGGCGAGCCTAGCCGAGAAGACATCAGATGTTTTATTAGCCCATACCCTTGTACATGTAGATTGAAAAAAATTCATAAAATGATTAAATGGCAGAAAGAATAAAACAGTAAACAAAAAATACTCCCTCAGAATATTTAAAACTGATATTGCAAATACAATCTGGAGAGTTTATTACCAGGCGGCAATCTCTTCCAACCAACCAGACAAAAGTAAATGATGCAAGTTACATGATCGCTTGAATCATTCTAATGACTATCCATCCCCACGAAATCCATGAACACATACGTAAGCATATGCTCACAAATCCCACAAATACGGACAATCACTTGAACATTCCTTTTCATATAAAGTGAGATATCATCAATCAAAGGAAAAGGAAAAGATGTGTGAGAAAGTGTGTGAATTGTGGAAGAAGCGAAATATGTGTGTCGGTATAGAAAAGTCTAGTGCTCTGTCCGTTCTGCCTTCCACATCAGGGAAACGGCGTGATGGTATGTAAATAAGTCGTTACGATAGATGTTTTGTTACCGAGAGAGGTATTGTCGTCGATAGATATATTATATGTAACAGTACAAATTAATAAGCTGTCAAAAATATTGTAAAAATCGTCATCTAAACTAATTTATGTGTATAATTGGTTCATGAAGAATTTGAATGGGTCTATCGAGTGTCCATACTGATTTCCCTTTTTTTTTTAAATATTTAATTCAATCTAAACGCACCCATCCTTAATTCCCGAATCATTCGAAAGCATCCAAACCCCCTCCACTACTCTTAATTACAAAATGGCCCACCATTGTGAGCGCGCTGCCTGAAATTCGAGCGCGTCTCATTTATACGATACAATTTTTTCCTCTCTTTTTAATATAATAATGGCTTTTTCTTGTATTATGTTGTTATGGCCAAGCAGGCGTGTACCCAGCTTGATTTATGGCATCCGCGATAATTATGTAATTATTATATACAGATTATAACAAAAAATAAAACGAAAAAAAAAAAACAACGATCTTAGAAAACTGGTTTTGGTCCGGAAAAAAAACTGCCCAGTGTATATACGGCATAATGTTTTATGAACAGAATAATTAAGTAATATTATTCCAATATGGTGGCTGATTTAATTACCATAGACAAAAAGTGTACCATAGACAAAAATTGGGTGCCTACGCGTCTTTTTTGGCTTGGGTGTAAAAGTCAAGCGAATTTTTGATCGATATTTTTGTTTATTTTTGATCGTTTTAATTTATTTTTTTTGCATTTTTTACCACTTAAGTACAAAAATGATCGTCCAGAATAATTAAGAGCGTGCATGGACAAATAATCTGTTTCTTTCTGATTTTTTTAATTTATTTATTTATTTAATACTTAATTAAAAAAACAATCAAGTGCGCTTATTGCCAAGCGGCAATCTCTTCCAGCCAATCAGACATAAGTAAATAATAAAATAATAATAATACAATAATAAAATAATAATAATACAATACAATCTATCGAGTTAATTGCCAGACGACAATCTCTTTCAACCAACCAGACAAAAGTAAATAAGGCATGTTACATGGTCGCAAAAAATATTCAGATAATTATAAATTTATTTAACAGTTTTATTGCAAATACTGTCTAGGATTATTACCAGGCGGCAATCTCTTCCAACCAACCAGACACAAGTAAATAAAGCAAGTTACATGGTCGCAAAAAATGCAAATGATTATTTCTTTATTTATATAACAAATTTATTGCAAATACAATCTAGAGTACTTATTGCTAGACGGCAGTGTCTTCCAACCAACCAGACATGAGTAAATAAAGTAAGTTACATGGTCGCAAAAAATATTCAAATGATTATTTATTTGTTTAACACATTTATTGCAAATACAATCTGGCGAGCTTATTGCCAGGTGGCAATCTCTTCCAGCCCACCAGACAAAAATAAATGAAGCAAGTTACATGGTCGCAAAAAAAATTCAAATGACTATCCAACCCCACGAAATCCATGGACATATACGTGAGCATTCGCCCACAAACCCCACAAAGATGGACAATCACCCGAACATTCTTTTTCACATAAAGTGATTCCTCCTCCGTGGTTGCAGTCCTAAGACTGGTTTGCAGCAATTTCAACTCTTCTCCTCCATTCCCCCCTGTCCTGTGCGGCTCTTTTTAAATATGTATATGTTGAGCAGCGCACGTCCACCAACAGGTCCTCCAGGTACTCTCGGCGTGGGCGTCCCCTAGAGTTTGTCCCCTCGGTCATACCCTCCATTATGGCATGCAAGAGGCCCTCTTGTCGTATTATATGACCGATCCATCTTGCACGCCTTTCGGACAGGATCCTGAGCAGGTGCCTTCCTCCTTCGATTCGTTGGAGAACCTCTTCATTTGTGATGCGGTCTCTCCAGGAAATTCCTAATAGTCTTCTAAAGTGATTACCTACATCTTAATCTGATAAAAAAATCTGCGATCAGAGTCACTTCCCTTTTCCCGTAATGTTGGGCCCTAAGTCAACCGTCACCACTATTATTTTGACACTCTGGTGTGTCGCCACCAGAGAAGGAGTCTCTTTGGGCAGTTCCTTCTTCGTAATTATGAGTTGTCATGAATATAATGAAAAAATAAAGAAGATTTTGATCTTCTAATGTAGATCGCGTTAGAAGGGAACTTATTTTGTCACCCATATGGTAGTGGTGGAATCAAACTGAAGTCTACAAAAAAATCTATGCTGATATAGCAATAATCGACGACAAAAACTGAATAATCGAATTATTATCAAAATCGACCGCCGCATATAATCGGTTTCGCGAGACCCTGAAAAAAAATTAAAAAATACAGTTTTCTTAAATTGATTCATACGAGATAACTTCTCAATACGGCTATAATGAGTTTATCGTGGCATGGGTCTGCTCCCCAAGTGGAGCTCGGATAGGAAAACGTTACGGTGTTGCCACTATAATAAAAATACGAAAAAAAAAACATTAAAAATATGTAATTAAAAGTCATAAACGTTGTATTTTATTAACACTTTAGTCATAGACAATATCTGGATCTAGACATAAAGAATATATTAACATGAGAAAGAGAATAATCGTTAGTTTTTAATGGAAATTAAAATATTGTGAAAACATTGGCGTAACGTTTTTTTAAATATTTAATAATTCATTTATAATTAATTGACTTGTTTCACTTTTAATACATTCGTTAGAATTGGCGTTGCGGATATATTGGAGAACGTGTCCGGGAGACAACATTGCCGTAACATATCATCACATATTGTCTCTTGCGAAGTAGGCAGCGAACACAGTTCTCTAAACTTTTCTCTACAGTAATAATAAAATGACAATTTACTCTACTCAAAGCATTCTAGTCTCGTTTTCATTTAAAAAGGCATTAATAAATGTTGATTTATTGATAACATAATATGTACGAGGGTCATCCAGAAAGTAAGGTTACAACATTTATGTAGGATCGAAAAATGCTTGTATTTAATTGAAATTCACAGGATACTTCACAAATATATTAAACTATTTTTCAACGTAATCGCCGTCGAGATCGAGACATTTCTGTAGTCGGGGCACCAGCTTTTGTATGTCAGTGTCATAGACCTCCGCCGCCAGCTCTTTCAGCCACTTCTTCACAGCTTCCTCGACCTCCTGATCGTTGGAAAATTGTTGGGGTGTAGTGACACACTCACGTCTCATCCCCCGTCACAATAGAGTCCAGAAAAACTTCTCTCTCCTGTGCAAAACGATCCATAAATTCACGCGTGGCGGTCACGCGATTTTGACGGTGCTCCGGTGTGAGCATTCTTTTTTTAAAAAAAAAAGTGCCGGAGCTCACTTATTGTCAAGCTTTTTGTAAACCGTAAAGTTGGTGGAGCGCCACTCCATTGCGCTCCATCGCAAAAAAAGCATTGACAGTGCTTTTTTTTAAAAAAAAACAGGCGCGGGAGCTCACTTCTTGTCAAACTTTTTGTATACCGTAAAAAAAGATGGTGGAGCGCCGCTCCACCGCAAAAAAAGCACTGGGTATAACGCCACTATATATCATCACCATCACCATCAGCCTGTATCTATCCACTGCAGGATGTAGGCCTCTCCAAGTTGTCTCCACAAAATCCTGTCCTTTGCACATTGCTGCCACATAATACCCGCATGCTTACGTATTTCGTCCACCCAGCGCGCCTTAGGTCTTCTTACAGGCCTTTTTATACCTATTGGGTACCACTGGATTACTTCATACTTCCAACGATGGTCTGTTGCTCGGGCGATATGTCCAGCCCACTTCCACTTGAGTCTTTTTGCAACCTCTATAACATCTTCAACCTTTGTTTGGGCTCGTATCCACTCATTACGTTTTCGGTCTCTTCTGGTATAACCTAGCATGCACCTCTCCATGCTGCGTTGTGTTGTTTGGAGCTTTTGTAACATTCGTACCGATAAAGTCCAAGTCTCGCATCCATATGTTAGTACTGGCAAGATGCACTGGTTAAATACCTTCCGTTTGAGGCAGATTGGGAGCTTGCTCTTGAAGATGTAGTTTAGTCGTCCAAAGGAACTCCAAGCTAGTTTTGATCTTCTATTTATTTCATTTAAAGTACAGTCTTCAAATGTAATACTTTGTCCTAAGTAGATATATTGTTGGACTTGTTCCAGCTGTGTACCGTCCACCTGGATAGTTGTGGCATCAGCAAATATAGCTCTAGCTGTGTACAGCCCCTATATATATATATATACGCCACTGTATTTTTAATGACTTCGGTTATGAGAATAAATTGGGCCTTCAGCCAGCCATCTCACGTAGTTTTACACCAATTATGAATATCTACAAAGTTCACTGTAGGGAACATTACTTATTTCTCGTGAATTTTAAATCCCAAATCATTATTACATTATGCCGGCCGCACATTAACGAGGGGACCATTCCCGTGTGTAAGGTTAGCGGACATTAAATATAATGAGACGAGATAAACAACGGTGTTAAAAAGTAATACGTAAAGATATTTAGGCGAGGAAACGCAAAGAATACTCAAAACGACCTTGTCCACCGTAATGTATTAAATTGTTTCATTAAATTGAATAGCACCATCTATGAATCGTTTATTTATTTATATTTAACGGCCGAATAAATGGTGTAGAAATACATTTTATAAATGTCTCAAAGCGCGCATTTCTAAATAATTTATTCGTCTCCTCTCAGTTTTTTTTCAGGTCGATGTTTCACTCCCGTACTACAAAGCTGACATCAAAATATTATTGCGGACAATTTTTTTAGCAGATTTTTGATACTGTCTTGTTTAAATATATTTATTTAAGTGCCCCATTGACTATAGTGTTTCCTACCGCTACACGCCGTCCGATATCCCTTTTAAATATTCCATTAATTGATAAAATACTACCCAAATAGCAGAATTCTTCAACTTGCTCCAATATTTCACTTTTCTATAACCATCACTTCTCCTCCATTTCCACAACTCTTCTCCTCCATTTCCCCCTGTCCTGTGCGGCTCTTTTTAAATCTGTATATGTTGAGCAGCGCACGTCCACCAGCAGGTTCTCCAGGTACTCTCGGCGTGGGCGTCCCCTAGAGTTTGTCCCCTCGGTCATACCCTCCATTATGGCATGCAAGAGGCCCTCTTGTCGTATTATATGACCGATCCATCTTGCACGCCTTTCGGACAGGATCCTGAGCAGGTGCCTTCCTCCTTCGTTTCGTTGGAGAACCTCTTCATTTGTGATGCGGTCTCTCCAGGAAATTCCTAATAGTCTTCTATAGGACCACATCTCAAAAGCCTCTAGTCTTCGTCTATCTCTTTCGGATAGGCACCATGTCTCGCAGCCGTACATCAAGATACTCCATACATAGGTCTTGATGAGGAGTATTCCCAGTTTTAGGTCTATATTATTTGATTCTATTATTTTCGACCTTTTATTAAATGCGAGTCTAGCCTGATGTATACGGCTGTCGACCTCGCTCTTGGACCGACCGTCCCATGTTATTTTGCTCCCGAGGTAGACAAACTCCTCGGTGTTCTTTAGTGGTTTACCCGACATCACTATTCTCATCTGGTGCTGCGCTCGGCCTACAGTCAGCAGCTTTGTTTTGTCTTTATTTATCTTCATACTGTAGTTATTTTGAAGAATGCTTTCCATAGTTGTTAAGGCCTCTTGTAGTTCCTCTTCACTTTCAGCAACCATAGCAATATCGTCAGCGAACCTTATCATGTCCACCTTTTGCCCGTGTATCTTTACACCTTCTCTGTGACTCATTCTCTCTCTCAAGTCGTCAATCGCGCTCTGTATATAGGCGTTTTATGGTTAGTTGGAAGAAATTGTTGCATGATAATAAATCCGCCTGGTTGTATTATATATAAATAAAGTATAAAAATAAATATTCGTTACTTTGCCTATTTTTATTCATTTATTTATTTATTATATTTAACACTTTTATTGCAAATACAATCCGCCGGACTTATTGCCAGGCGGCAATCTCTTACAACCAACTAGAAAAAAGTGAATGAAGCAAGTTACATGGTACATGGTTGCATAAATCATTCAAATGACTATCCATCCCCACGAAATCCATAAACACATACGTGAACACATGTCCACGAACCCCACAAAGACGGGCAATCATCCGAACATTATTTTTCATATAAAGTGAGATATCATCAATTAAAAGGAAAGGAAGGGATGGTGGAGAGGAAAGGAGAAGAAAAATCAGGAATGAAACACGTTATTTTACTGACTATAAATTAAGAGTTTTTTTCAGTCGCTTCTTAAATCATGCCAAGGACGGAGCGAGTCTTTTATTGGTTTGCAACTGATTCCAGAGTCTCACTGCATAGACAGGACAGTCACCAAAGACGGACATCATGTATGAAAGCAATGACGTAACTGATATTCGTTATCTCTTTTCATGATATAGCTTGGCACTCCTCTTAATTTGAGGTGCCGTTTCTATCTACAACTATTATCTTACTTCCATCCTCTTTCTGCTAAGTCCGTGTTTCACATCCATACTTTACTTACAGCCTCTAATTTCTCACAATAAGATAAATCTTCTATTATCATAAGGAAATAATTTATTGTTAACGATTTTGCCATTTACACGAATTGGACAAATACCAATTATTGTGTAATAAGCGAGTATTGCGGAAGAGACGGCCCTGACTGATGTTAAAATAAGAATAAATCTCGATTATTCTGAAATTAACCGTATCTAAATTTAATCAATTTCTATTACTATAGAGGTTTTATGTATTAACAGGGCCGGCTCACATTAGCGAAGACTTATGTGGGTCGTCCAGAAAGTAAAGAACGTTTTGGCATAACTAAATAAAAAACGAAAGATATCAACACAAAACTTTATTTACAAAGTCTCAGTACCTTACTCTATTTGTCAATGTAGTCGCCATACCATAGCTGTCAAGCTGTAGCACTTTTAGCGGAATGCTTTACTGGTACGTCGTGATGATTATGATTGTTCGGTATTTAAAATAAAATACGTCGATTAGGAATGCGGAAAGTGAGAGTGGACAATCAATGAATAGTAAACAGCAATGAATGGTCAAGTGAATAATAATAAGTGATCTTTATTTATCGATAAGTAGGTATATATACAATTTCAGAACGGGGCGCGTGAATGCGTCCGCGATATATTTTTATCTCACTCCTGTGCGTGCAGAGGTGGTCGCAGACGTTGCTAATAATATAGTGGGTAGAATATTTATTGGCGAAACGGCGAGACGGCGTGATGTGTTCTCATTCTACTGTGGAATGTGTCGTAAATAGTATTTGCGGGTACACAATATTAATGTTCTGGTATGCGACCTTTGGGCATGTCCGAAGGTTGGTTCGTCGGTCATTGACCGTGCGTGTTGACAATATTCAGGGACGACGGTATTCCCTACACACTTATTGTAACGTGGAACCTATTTTTCAATTCCGATGTTATACTCTTCTACCGCCAAAGATTTGAGCCAGGATGTCACTTCTTGTTTGAGGTCTTCGTCGTTTACGAACTGTTTTCCACACAAAAATTCATTTAGTTTCGGGAATAAGTGAAAATCACTCGGTGCCAAGTCAGGGCTGTAAGGAGGATGTCCAAAAATTTCCTACTTAAGACGTTGAAGTTCTCGCTGTGTTCGTGCTGATGCATGAGGCCGCGCATTGTCAGGAATAAAAACCACCTTTCCCGACAACATTCCACGTCTCTTGTTTTGGATGGCGCGTCTAAGTCGTTGAAGAGTTTCACAATAGGCCTCTGAGTTTATTGTGTGTCCTTTTGGCATAAACTTCACGTGGATCAAACCCTTTCGGTGCCAAAAAACTGTTGCCATCACTTTTCTGGTGTTTTCGATAGGCCGAACATTTTGTGCATTCAGAAAACGAATGACACTACGGACTTCACATTTGACGGAATTTGCATTTGCATGGACAGTAAAGGACGACGTAAAGAAAGAGGAGCGGTGAACTGGAAAGGCCAATAGACAATCTCTGTTTGAGCGTAGCGCTAATCCATGATTGGAAAGACGCTGAAAATTCTCGGCAAGATAAGAGGGGGCGGCGGGACAGTTAAGGATAGTATACATCATCATAGAAGCACAAACAAGACTCTTGTTTGTGCAAGAATTGATAAAAATATAGTATTATAAAATAATTCGCAAAGAAAATATATCTCGATATATAAAGATTATATATATAAAGAAGTTATAAGGGGAAAACAAGACTTTTTTGTGCTCTCCTGAAGATGAAGTGAAAACCTTGAAACCGGTAGGGTTATACCGTTACATAAAGTGGAATAAACATTGTTTGATAAAACAAATTATAAAATGAACTTAGATGTTAAATAAATTTTTAACTGCGTGAATTGACTTATGGTGCCATACGATAAAATACTCCGAAAAGCCTTATTTAACTGATAAGAAAACACGCGAAAACTTTAAAACATATTTGACTTAACTGGAAATGTATTTGTTGGAAAGATTTATTTATTTATAAATGAAAAAAAAAACTACAGCAGTCAATGGGCGACATCCAAATGTCGAATGGGAATGTGTGCGGATTGCTGTATGTTGATCATGCCTCGTATACGAATATAAAGGGTCTTTCAAATTGAGCGGTTTTTTTTAATTCTTGGATAAAACACAGATGGCGTCGCGAACTTGCCCGGGTCTTGTGACATTTGAGAAGTGTAATGTATGATATTTATAAAAATGGAGTCGTATACAGTACAACAACGCGTTTTTTTTTAAATTTATTATTATACATGTCAAGAAATATACATAATTTGCGAAAAAACAACAGGTAATTTAATTTCGATGTACAATTTTAATGAATCTGGGTTTGTTGTTGCCTTTCATTCGTCGTGTCCCAAGTAAACTAGGCTTTTGCCTGTATCTCACTGAGGATATTCAAGGAGGACGTTCAAATTGTTGAATTATTTTATGTATTGTAATCTCCGAAAACGGTGATGTTAATTGCCCACCAAGATCAAGTGATCTGACACCGTTGGACTATTTTCTCTGGGGTTACGTGAAAAGCCAGGTCTATAAGAATGACCCCCCGATCAATTCCTGAGCTGAAGGACGAAATTATTCGCGTTATCAGTGAGTTAGAACCGGAATTATGCCAAAATGTCATCGATAATTTTAACAAAAGAGTGGACATATGTGGAACTGCAAGAGTTGGACATTTGGCGGATATTGTTTTTTGGTGTTTATAGGTAAGGCATTAACGTTGTGGAGGTTTAAAGACATTGTAATTTATTTTTATCAAACACTGTTTATTCCACTTTTTTGTGACAGTATAACCTTACCGGTTTCAAGGCTTGTTTGCGCTCCCCTGAAGATGAGGTGTGCACCTTGAAACCGGTAGGGTTATACCGTCACAAAAAAGTGGAATAAACAGTGTTTGATAAAAATAAATTACAAAAATTGTTTTTTGTGTTTAAATGTCATACATTATACTTCAATGACCAATAAAAAGTTTTTTGAAATCAAAGCAAATTGTGTGTTTTATTCAAGAATTAAATTTTTTTTTATTAAAAAAACCGGTCAATTTGAAAAACCCTTTATATACCAATTTATTTACCTATAAATACTTATTCCTTCAGTAAAAATTACTTGATATTTAACGCACTGTGAATTCGCTTAATATAACGGGGAGTAGATTTAGTGACTTGTGGGCTCAAGAGATCCTAGCAACGTTACTGAAAGGATGAAGTGTCCATTTAAATTTTTTTTTGTCTTCAATTTAAACTTAGTACAACTTATTAGAATATATACGCTTATTAGTAATTTTCCACTGTGCGTTTTTTTCCTCATTAAAAGCGCACATAAAAATCTCATAAAATATAAGTGTAAATCATTTTTATTGTTAAGTAATGTATATACGTGCGTATTTCAGGATATGCCATTTAAAAGAAGCTGCGTGTTTCTTAAAATTATCTTGTAATTTATCCATTTGAAAAAATATTTGAACAATAATTATGTACAGGAGATTTTCGATTTCAGTACCCGGCGGTAAGTAATACACATCGGGCTTAAGAAAGAGACTGTCGGCCATAAATCGACCGTCATCTCTGTCATTTATGCACGTGTTCCGTCGTGATTCCAGCAACACACGCATACGTATAAAATGTAAAGTAGAACGTGGCAACATACACATATGTATAAAATGTAAGGTAGAACGTGGCAACATACACGTATGTATAAAATGTAAGGTAGAACGTGGCAACATACACATATGTACAAAATGTAAGGTAGAACGTGGCAACATACATATATGTATACAATGTAAGGTAGAACGTGGCAACATACACATATGTATAAAATGTAAGGTAGAACGTGGCAACATACACATATGTATAAAATGTAAGGTAGAACGTGGCAATATACACATATGTATAAAATGTAAGGTAGACCGTGGCAATATACACGTATGTATAAAATGTAAGGTAGAACGTGGCAACATACACATATGTATAAAATGTAAGGTAGAACGTGGCAATATACACATATGTATAAAATGTAAGGTAGAACGTGGCAATATACACGTATGTACAAAATGTAAGGTAGAACGTGGCAACATACACATATGTATAAAATGTAAGGTATAACGTGGCAACATACACATAGGTGTAAAATGAAAGGTAGAACGTGGCAATATACACGTATGTATAAAATGTAAGGTAGAATGGGGCAACATACACATATGTATAAAATGTAAGGTAGAACGTGGCAATATACACGTATGTATAAAATGTAAGGTAGAACGTGGTAACATACACATATGTATAAAATTTAAGGTAGTACGTAGCAATATACACATATGTATAAAATGTAAGGTAGAACGTGGCAACATACACATACGTGTAAAATGTAAGGTAGAACGTGGCAACATACACATATGTATCAAATGTAAGGAAGAACGTGGCGTCATACACATAGGTGTAAAATGTAAGGTAGAACGTGGCAACATACACATATTTGTATATATTATAGTAGTTTAATGACACAGACCTACTAGGAAAAAAATATCAAAAGTTTGCATGAAATTACAAGTAACCGGCGATTGTTAATACGCATCGGGCTTAAGAAAGAGACTATCGGCCATAATCAGCTAACTTCGGCTTTGTAGAGCGTCGTCTCTGTCATTCATACACGTGTTCCGTCGTGATTTGTCAGTCGTTGTCAAGCGCTCTTGTGCGACAGGGACGACGCTCTACAAAGCCGAAGTTAGCCGCTTATGACCGACAATATCTTTCTAAAGCCCGATGTGTATTACTTAACGCCGGATACTGTACGTCTTTTTTTTATCCTGGCGAGTTTATTGTCATGTGGCAATCTCTTCCAACTTTCCAGTCTTTCGTAAATATGGAGAAAAAATAAAATTTCCCTGCACTCCCTTTTATTTAAAACTAACTGAAAATCCCATCCAAGGATGTGCGAAAGCAATTAATAACTAAAAACTTTTTGTTTGTTACACCTAATTACAGTATGTCCTATCACGCCATGTCCATTACGGGGTAGGCAGAGAGGATCGAACGCCACACGTTATGGTCCTTGCAAATATTTATCACATTTACCACATACATATTTCGTCTCATACAACTAATTCAATTCTTCATAGTTTTCACCTTACCCTCTTTCAATTTTTTTTATTTTACACAAGACAAGAAATATACATAATTTGCGAAAAAACCACAGGTTATTTAATTTGGACACACAATTTTAATGGATCTGGGTTTGTTGCCTTTCATTTGTCGTGTCCCCAGTAAACTAGGCTTTTGCCGGTATCTCACTGAGGACATATATTAGGTCCTTACATATGAAATTGGCGTTTTGTTTGGGAGGAACATAAAGTTGATTTTTTTTTAATATAATATATTTATTTAATCAAAGTATGTACCATTGCTATCTATGCACTTTTGCCATCTCATAGGTAGTTCATCGATCCCTTTACTAAAAAAACCATTCGGACGGGAATCAATAAAATCTTTGAAGTCGGTTTGGACTGCCCCATCGGAGTTGAATTTTTTCCCTTGCAAGAAGTTATCCAAATTTCGAAAAAAATAGTAATCTGTCGGGGCAAGGTCCGGAGAGTACGGTGGATGTCTTAGACATTCCAATTGAAGCTCTTCTAATTTGGTAGCCGTCTGTTGTGCAGTGTGTGGTCTAGCGTTATCATGAAGCAGCAGTGGCCTAGAGCGATTAACCAGCCTCGGTTGTTTAGCAGCTAGCTTTTCCATCATGGTTTGCAGTTGCTGACAATAGACATCTGCCGTAATCGTCTGGCCAGATTTAAGAAAGCTGTAGTGAACGACACCAGCACTAGTCCACCAAACGCTCACAAGTAACTTTTTTGGAGTCAATTTTCGCTTGGGGCATGGTTTGGCTGGTTCGGCAGGGTTCAGCCATTGCGATGAGCGCTTCCGATTATCATACAGGATCCACTTTTCATCACAGGTAATGATTCGATTCAAAATCCCTTCATTATTGTGCCGGTTGAGTAATGCAACGCAGCAGTCAACGCGCGTTTGTTGATTTGCTTCACTCAATTCGTGAGGTACCCACCTTTCAAGCTTTTTCACCTTCCCAATTTGCTTCAAGTGGATTAAAACAGTTTTATCACTAACACCGCAGCCTGCAGCTAACTCGGACGTGGTTTGCGATGGATCCGCTTCCACAATAGCCTTCAATTCTTCATTATCAACTTTGGTCTCCGGCCGTCCACGGGGCTTCTTCTGCAGGTCGAAATTTCCAGAACGAAAACGTTGGAACCAAAAACGCACTGTGTTTTCTTTTGCGGCACCGTCGCCATACACATCATTAATCCTTCGAGCCGTTTCTGCAGCACTGGTGCCACGGTGGAACTCGTACTCGTAAATAACGCGATATTTCAAGTTTTCCATTTTGTAAACTGAGTGACGCAAAGAAAAAAAACAATTGAGGAAAAAACAAATGAATTATAATTTTCGAAACACAAATACTTGAGTAAATAGCTGTATAAATTTTAATTTGGAATTCCTAACCAAAGAGAAGATATTTGAGATCAAAGTTGCCAGTACGGCAAAACGCCAATTTCATATGTAAGGACCTAATAGCATGAAAAAATAAATCGATACTTCTTTCCGATTTTGGATTATATAAAACCCCGTTGCACATTCTCATCAACCTGACAAACAGTGACACTCAATCACACATGTATACATCACGCGAAATCAAACTCCTCACACTTCATCACTCCAGACAGACCAAAAACATTAGGCACACAATATTACCGCACATAATCATAAAAATAAGTAATATAAATATAAAACAACAAAAAACACCACACTCAAGAGCTCACACAAACCTCTTCCACAAGTCATCCCTCTTGCAAGCCCAAGTACTCAAACTCCTGTCGCAATAACAACCACGCTCCGATCTACTGCCTAAATGGTTTTCCTCCCTTTACCTTTATTGAATTCGGCACCCCATTGTATGTCATGAAAGCTAAATAGGCATATTGCCTTTGGGCAAAAGCTTCGTTTTTTTCTGAATATTTGACTAACGTGCTCATTCCATGCAATTATCGGATGTCCTCTTTTCTTTTCCCCTCTTCTTTTAGTCATATATATTTTCTTGGTCATCCTTTTCTTACATATCTCTTTCATATTCGCATTCCTTTCTTTTTGTGACATTACTAACTTTATCTATTAATCTTTTCCACACGTCCTTGTCACTGCAATATAAATTTTATTTTATTAACCGTTTTTTTTTGTGATGTTTAAAAGAAAATAGTCACACCGAATGTTACTAACTTTATATATTTAATACATTAAGAAAAATCAAGGTTTTTCCTATTCATAACTTAAAAACACCATCAAACTGTGTGATATGTCACTTAAAAATTACATTAATTTTCAACACGCACGAAAGACAATAAATGTGTTCCATTAATTTTGTTAAAAAGCACAAAACAAATGTTTAATTTAAATTTAAAACAAACTAATCTAAGATTGCTAGTATTTATATTCCAATAACTGACTTGTTTGGCCTGACCTCCGTGGCCTGGTGGTAAGACGCTTGTCTACCGATCCGGAGGTTGCGAGTTCGATCCCCGTTGGAATCCAGATTTTTTAAAATGGAATTCCAGTCGGGTTTTCACTTAGGGTCCATTTAAACATATTTCTGGTTGGTTGGAAGAGATTGCCACATGGCAATAAACTCGCTAAGTGAAATAAAAAAATTATATAAAAAAAAAGGTTTTACAAGTACCCAGCGATAGGTAGGTGATAATAAGACTGTCTGTCATAATCGGCTAACTTCGGCTTTGTAATAGCGTCGTCTCTGTCATTCATACACGTGGTCCGTCGCGAGACTATTAGCGCATCGTGCAACGGAGACAACACTCTACAAAGCCGAAGTTAGCCGATTATGGCCGACAGTCTCTTTCTTGACCTTTCCTTCCCTGTGATGTGTAACTAGTACACATTGCTTCTAAACACTTTAATATCTCTATAAATATAATAAATACTGGGTTCAGATTTTAGGTATTCCTCCGTAATACATTTACGCATTGAATGAAAAAATAATATTAATAATAATTAGCACTTATCGGCCACATCAGAGATATTTTGTGAAAATCGGGAATAAATTCACCGATACAATCACATTGTACCAGTGTGTGACGTAAGTTAATTCATTCTAAAAACCCGCTATGGGTGAGAAGCGATACTATTTACGTCTCACTCTCACTTTACTTCGGTATATGGGAACGCAAGAAATTGAATTTCAGTGCGCTATTTTCTCTTGCTTAGTAGCCAGCGAGTTTTCGTTCGACGTAGTTGCTTCGCCCGTTTTGTGAACGTCGTCCGATGGTTTTTTTTCATGTTTTCAGCAATTAAATTTCAGTTATTATCACTTTTGACGTCAAATTTAATTAATTCAAGCGATTAGCTATGAATATTCTTATTTTTCCGATTTTAAATTGCTTATTTTTACATGTGCCAGTGTGTGACGTAGGTGTATTCATTCTAAAAAATCGCTATGGGTGAGGAAGTGACGTTATTCACGTGTATTGAATACACATCACCGGAACGGGTGGATTTTTTTTGCACAGGAAAGGAAAGGTTAAGCCCGATGTGTATTACGTACCCGGCGGGTACGAGTACTGTACTTTAATAGCGTGCGTTTCAAAATTAGAATACTCACGTTACACAGTAGCTTCTGCATATATATTTTGTTTCATTTTCCCTTCACGGTCACATTATGTTTCGTTTCATTTTCGACTTCACAAATGGGGTTTAAATGGGTTGGGTAATAAAATAAATCGAACCCGTAACCCCCGGGAAGGAACACAGGTGTTTTTTTTTATCAATTAGGCTACGGAGATCGTTCTTTATCGTATCATACATTGTTTTTCCATATATTCTATTTTAAAATAGCTGATTGTTAATATGCATGATTATTGAGATTTATTAAGAAAACTCGAAGATGTGTTTTTGGAACGAACCATCGAATCCAAAACTCCCGCGTGGAAGACAAGCGACCAATAAATAATGTCACAGAGCAATGAATAATGTCACAGAACTATGAATAATGTCACAGAACAATGAATAATGTCACAGAACAATGAATAATGTCACAGAATGAGCACAGAACAATGAAGAATGTCACAATGAATATTCTCCAAAAAATATTTATTTTATAGTTAAAGTGAAAAGTGATTAATTTTGTAAATAAAAAAAAAACTAAATTCTGTGGAAAAAATGTTATATACAGTGACATCTATGAAAAAAAAACTGAAACACGATCATTTTTTATAGAAAAATTATTTAATTAAGTTTTAGAAATATTTCATAGATGACTCTATATTATTTTCTGAGGTAGATTTTTTGTATATAATAATACAAGAAACCTCGCTTTACGCGAATTTTATTAACACGAAAATCAATTAGCACGCTTAAGAAAAATTATATTATTTCCCGCTTGATGTTGCTGATTAAAACGTTCAGTGCTGCAAACGCCTATAGGCGTTCATATAAACTTTTGTTGTGCGTTCAAAATGGTTATAGTCATTCCATTCCCAATTTCTTGTAAGAGTCAAGAATATCCTTACAGTACTGATAGAGTTTGTAAGGGTGTCGACGTTTGTGTTGACGTTTTTCAAACTCAACTATGTCCACATTATGACATTTTTGAGATAAATATACCAAAATGTAGCTTATCTAGTCCTGGATAAATCTGCATTTTTCAAAATAAGATATCTCTTCGTAAAATCAATGCAAAATGGTGATTGAAATAAGAGTTTTTATCAAACTGAGATATGTCCACGATGTTGTTTTTATCAAAGTTAGACATGTCTATTTAGACCAATCAGAGAGTAGCATCATTAAAGATGGTCGATCAGTCGTAGCGTAGTCGTACTGTCAACAACAATCAAATTCGGGTATGTCCATGCGGTAACTGATCTTTTGAATACAATTAAACACGATACATAGCACCGATGGGCGTTGAAATGGAATATGACTGGTGTAAATAAGAGATCTAGATATAAATCAATACAACAATCTATCCCTTTGTAACCGTAGTTTAATATAATAAGAATGAACAAGGTGGAACTGTCTGTCATGTATCATTTGCGAACGGGCCACTGCGTGGTGGCTAGTCACCTTTACAGAATGGTTATTATGGATAATCCCAACGTCGAATGTGGTCTGGATGATGAAATTATAAATCATGTATCTTTCGGTTGTCCTATAAGAAACATATTTGATTTACTAAACACCATATTCAATGAATATTGCGTTTCTTCTTTCATATTTATATCGGACGTAGGCATCACCCCAAAATATTATTGATATATTTTCTTGTGTTTGATATTTAGTTATAATTCGATGTTAATGTGTATAGATATATTGATATGTAAATTTGGTTATAATTTGATACTTGAAATTCTTGGTTTTTGTATGAAATATTTATGTTTGTTTGGGTCCCCGTTGCGTCGCGACCGCAGTTGTAATGTAGACTTATGGATGGGCATTGAGACTAGATCGCTGGCTGGTCGGCCTAAGCATTGCGCAAAACTCCCAAAAACTGTTGTATTTCGCAAGGTATGAGCGCTTGCAATGACCGACTGACCGTTCATAAGAAGGGTCCCTTTCAAAATAAATTATATATTCTCAGTTCACTCTAACTACTGTGTTTTACTTGAGACCTGCTAATACCTGCCTAAGAGAAATCTCTTCAGCCCGCTACCTACTTCAACGATCTACGCCTCTGAACGTTAGCTGAATTCTCCGAGCATTGCGCAACAGTCATTTACCTATTTACAGTTCTTTGTACCGTTGCCGTCCAATATTCTAGATATAAATCATCAACCCAAAGTGGGCGCTAATAAGTCTCAAGGGTTCCTTCACATATCGATACCAGTGGTAATGAATGTGTTGATTCTTTGGTAAAGGAAGCATGTTCTACCGGTTGTCCCCTATCTGATTTTTCACAGACAGTAACTGATATTTTAAATAAAATTAAACATGATACTTAATGGGCATCGATGGGCATTGGATTGGGATATGACTGATGTATATAAGGGCTTTAGATATAAGTCAATACAATAAACAAGCCCTTTGAAACCATGGTTTAATATAATAAGAATGAACAAGGTAGAAGTGTCTGTCATGTGTCGTTTGCGGACGGACCACTGCGTGGTGGCCAGTCACCTTTACAGAATGAGTATTGTAGATAATCCCGACTACAAGTGTGGTCTGAATGATAAAACTTATTCTTCTTCTTCTCCCTGGCTCCATCCCAACTCACTATCTGCGAAGACTATTGGGGTCAGCTCTCCTCGTCCTCAGGTTGTATGCTCTTCTGTCTCGGACTACGTCCCCCAGGCCGTGCCTCTGCATCAGGTTATCTTTTTGCACCACCCATGAATTATTTGGTCTTCCTCTGGTTGTTATTCGAGGAAGATCCATGGAGATTACCTGGTTCACAATGTGATCGGGTGCTTTGTGTCCAACGTCTGAATGATAAAACTATAGACCATGTATTTTTCGGTTGTCCTTTACGAGACATTTTTGATTTACTAAAAGACATATCGTTACCGCGTCCAATGAATGTTGCGTTTCTTTTTTCTTCGTGGAACTTTTCCACTTATAGATCCATTGTTAAATTTTTTAATTAATTGAAACTTTAAATTATCTAGAATTGTAATTTTTGTAAATTGCTGTTATTATATTGACTTGTATAATTGCGTAATGACTTGAATTCGATGGCACAACAAATCATCCTAGATTGGGTGGATTGCCTATTTAAAGAAAAAAGCATTAACAATTTCACCGCAATTTATTTAAAATAAAATTAAAGAAAAACATTTTTTCGTATTCATAAAAGATTCGTACATCAAAATATGCGATAAAAATTATTTAAGTAAATATATTTTTATAATTTAAATCAACAATTTTCTGCACAGTTTGAGAAACTACACGAAGTGTTTTATATTAAATACAGCGAGTCCCTTAAGAGGAACTAACTGTATTAAATATATTTCATGAGAGACTTACTGTATTAAATATATTCCATGAGAGACTTACTGTATTAAATATATTTCATGAGAGACTTACTGTATTAAATATATTCCATGAGGGACTTATTATTGTATTTCAATATTATATTAATATGGACAATAGAGAAAAGATAAGGGTTTTGAAATTAATTATTACCACAAACAACTCGATACCAAAATTAATTGTTACCACAAACAACTCGATGCCAAAATTAATTGTTACCACAAACAACTCGATATCAAAATTAATTGTTACCACAAACAACTCGATATCAAAATTAATTGTTACCACAAACAACACGATACCAAAATTAATTATTACCACAAACAACTCGATACCAAAAATATTGTATTTTATAACACTTTTCGTTGTATAGGGTTTTTCCAATTAAGCGGTTTTTTTTATTCTAATTTTTTTAATTCTTTAATAAAACAAACAATTTGTTTTTATTTAAAAAAAGATTTTTATCGGTCCTTAAGTATAATGTATGACATTTAAACACAAAAAAACAATGTCCACCTCTTGCAGCTCCACAGATGTCCGCTCTTTTGTCCAAATTTTCGATAACATTTTGGCATAATTACGTTTCTAACTCACCAATAACGCAGAATAATTTCGTCCTTCAGCTCAGGAATTGATCGGGGGTCATTCTTATAGACCTGGCTTTTCACGTAACCCCAGAGAAAATAGTCCAACGGTGTCAGATCACATGATCTTGGTGGGCAATTAACATCACCGTTTCCGGAGATTACAATGCGTAAAATAATTCAACAATTTGAACGCGTTGTTGTATTGTATACGATCCCATTTTTATAAATGTCGTACATTACACTTTTCAAATGTCACAAGACTCAGGCAAGTTCGTGACGCCATCTGTGTTTTATCCAAGAATTAAAAAAAAACGCTCAATTTGAAAGACCCTTTATATTAAATAAATACATAGTTTCTTAAATGTTAGAAAAAAGTTTGTTTCACTTTGTGCTGTTATATTTATAATTTTTTTTATAAAATAAATAAAACACTTGTTTTTAATTCACCACTGTTTTATTTGAGTCCACTGTCAGTTTAATATAATAGTCTAATTTGTTATATGTTTCTCACATTTCTCCAGTGAAGCCCTTCTGGTATGAAGTGATATGATCGCACTTTCTCAGGTTAAAAATATATCTTAGACAAACATTTTGAAGACTGTAATTTGTTCAACATTTCCTCCGTAATATCCAAATAACATACGTCCGCATAGTCCAGAATCGGAAAGAGCAAAGATTGTAGGAGTAAAATTTAGATTTTAGTATTCAGGAATCTTTGCACACTTTAAGGGAATGAAGACTGAAGAAGATAATTCAACTTACCTCATTTATTTGATCTCACCATGAGAGAGAGAAGAGACGAAGAGAGTCTGCTCTCTAAGCGATGCTATATAAATTGTCCTTTAAATATAAATACTATCCAGCCTGACTTTCGCTTAACCCTTCCTTCCCTGTGATGTGTTACCAGTACACATTGCTTCTGAACACTTTAATATCTCTATAAATATAATAAATACGGGGTTCAGATTTTAGGTATTCCTCCGTAATACATTTACGCATTGAATGAAAAAATAATATTAATAATAATTAGCACTTATCGGCCCCATCAGAGATATTTTGTGAAAATCGGGAATAAATTCACCGATACAATCAAACGTGCGCCAGTGTGTGACGTAGGTATATTTATTCTAAAAAATCCGCTATGGGTGAGGAAGCGTCGCTATTCACGCCTCACTCTCACTCTACTTCGGTATATGGAAACGCAAAAAAATTGAATCTCAGTTCGGTTGCTTCTCTCGTTTAGTAGCCAGCCGGCTTTCGTTCAAGGTGGTCGCTTCGCCCGTTTTGTGAACGTCGTCCGATGTTTTTTTTCATGTTTTCAGCAATTAAATTTCAACTATTATCACTTTAGACTTTAAATTTAATTTATTTAAGCGATTGGCTATGAATATTCTTATTTTTCTGAGTTTAAATACGAGACCAAAGTCATAGGTGTCTTCATACAACAGGATACTTGGTAGAAAAAATGCCTGTGTTGTTCGAGGGGATTAGCACAATGCGGGGTTAGAACCGACAACCTTTCGCACGGAACTTCAGTGCACTACCACACAGCCATGCATCTCCACATACATACCATCATGTCATATCCCTGTCAGGGTAGGCAGAGAGGAAAGAGGATGAGTTTCTTATCGCGACTTTTCGTACAAATTCAACGATTTCACTGATTTTCTGTGTTTCCTACTTTCAGAATACAATTTACTTGATCCAACCATACTTTCCTTAGCCCTCCTCTAACACTTCTTCCACTTAATAATCAAATAGCTCCATCCCAACTCACTGTCTGCGAAGACTGTTGGGGTCAGCTCTCCTCGTCCTCAGGTTGTATGCTCTTCTGTCCCGGACTACGTGCCCCAGGCCGTGCCTCTGCATCAGGTTATCTTTTTGCACCACCCATGAATTCTTTGGCCTTCCTCTGGTTGTTATTCGAGGAAAATTGCCTGGTTCACAATGTGATCGGGTGCTCTGCGTCCAACGTGCCCATACCATCTCAATCCATCCGCCTCTCATCTATCTTGCTGTTGATGTCTGTAACACCGAATTCTGAAACCTAGGCTTCCACGAATGCGTGAGCTTTTTATTTTGTCTCTTAGGGACACACCAGCTGACCATCTTATCATGCGCATTTCAGCTGTCTCTAGTTGCCTAGAGTAAGGGCTCGTCCTATATTGGTGGAGTATATCTCAACCGGAGGAATATTATGAGATGAGCCCAGACCTTTTGATAGATTCTCTCTTAAATGTATTTTCTGCTACTTATCTTGAGATATATGTATGTGCGATTTCAGAATGTATTCATATATGTACAAACAATGTTGCTATATGAATAAAAGTATATTAATTTTATATATTATTTATAGTTAAGGCATTAACATTGTGGAGGTTTAAAGACATTGTTTTATCAAACACTGTATAACCCTACTTGTTTCGAGGTTTTCACCTCATCATCAGGAAAGCACAAACAAGATTGTTTTTTTGTCTTGTTTGTACTCTCTTGATGATGAGGCGAAAACCTTGAAACCGGTAAAGTTATACTGTTACATAAAGTAGAATAAACAGTGTTTGATAAGACAAATAACAAAATATATTAATTAATTTATTATTTGTCTGTTTTTTACACTTGACTAGTTTTGACATGTCAATTTGACATCATCCTCGTGGTGACACTAATGATATTGTTGATAGGTAGAATTCTTTTAAACTTACCCTAAAATTTTATATATATATATATAAGAATTTTTTTTTCAATAAGGGAAAAGAAATATTAGCTTACGAGTTGTTTATTGTGAATTAATTTCAGAATATCGAAAATAAAAATTATTTATTTATATCAAATTAAAAATAAATAAGCCTTTTTCAGATTTTCTATCTTACTTTAATTAAATATATATGAACTATGATTGTAAAAAAATTACTAAAAATTACATAAAAGAAAGTAGCAAAATTGTATGTATTCAGTTTCAACACTATAAAGACAATGTTTAATTAAATTTATAGATATTTAACAAGGTAAGATATGCCTAACCAAAGGCTCAGGAAACACCCTAGAAACATATGTAGCATAAGATATAACTGACCAAGGGCTCAGGAAACACACTAGAAACATATGTAGTATAAGAATTTATGGATCTTTAACAACAAGGTAAGATACTCGTATGCCTGACCAAAGGCTCAGAAAACACCCTAAAAATATATGTACCATTAGATATGCCTGACCAAAGGCTCAGAAAACACCGTAGAAACATATGTAGCATAAGATATGCTTGACCAAAGGCTCAGGAAACACCCTAGAAACATATGTAGCATAAGATATGCCTGACCAAAGGCTCAGGAAACACCCTAGAAACATATGTAGCATAAGATATGCCTGACCAAAGGCTCAGGAAACACCCTAGAAACATATGTAGTATAAAATATGCCTGACCAAAGGCTCAGGAAACACCCTAAAAACATATGTAGCATAAGATATAACTGACCAAAGGCTCAGGAAACACCCTAGAAACATATGTAGCATAAGATATGCCTGACCAAAGGCTAAGGAAACACCCTAGAAACATATGTAGCATAAGATATGCCTGACTAAAGGCTCAGGAAACACCCTAGAAACATACGTAACAACACAACCACCATTATAACTAATATTGAGAATGAATTGAATTTTTTTTATGAGAATGAATCGAGGGAAATGTGAATATGAAAAAAGACTGAAAGGTGTCAAATAAAAACTACAGAAATGTGTGTAATAAGAAGAATACATGGGGCGACAATGTATGACAGAAACCATTATGAAAAAATGGAGCATATTAAATAATATAAAAAATCTAATCACGGAAGCAGGAATAACGTGTTCACTCATGCTAGAAACCGTTCAGAAAAGATTTCATCGTTGTCTCTACATGAGAGAGTATCGATATTATCCCTGGCTTTATCCAAGTGTCTCCTTACTGGGGATGCTTATGGTAGTTACAGGTCATTAGGGAGGGGAAGATGTATTCCATTGGGTGCCCACTTTTATTGTTTGCTCTGAGGTAATCTAGTTAACCCATCCGTCCTGAACAGTCTTGGTTTGTGTGTTCCGGATAATTATTTGAGACAAAGCTCTCATAGATTGTTCTATCAACCTATAAGTGGAACCGACCTGCCTTTGGAGATGCCGGTGGTAGGTAGAGCAATCCCACTGTTTAACCGTGTGTGTGTCCTCATATAGACGTGTTTCATGTGTCGCTCAGCTCCTTCAGGATAAATCTCTGCTGAAATGAAATGCTAAACTCAAGAAGTAAATACAAAAAGAATGACACTTTATGAACGCCGAAATGTCATAGCCCCGAGCGAAACCCTTTTTCGAAAATTGGAGTAACAGCAAAAATCAAAACTGCAATTCACCGATTGAGATGACAGCCATCTTTACCAACTAGGTCATAGAGATCGTCAACTCTTTGACTTGCTGGTTTGACTATCAACTGTGGCACGTGTTTCCAATAGGAGGCAACAGGGATCCCAGTGTCCTACCATTTGCATCAATCAGGTACTGCCCGGAGTATGTAGTCAGACAAACCAGCGTATGTTGTGAGTCCTGTATATCTCCATAATCACATTCAGTGCTACTTCCATTCAAGAAACCCCTTCTTTCATTGCATTGTATGTTTACCTTACATTTAGTCGCCCCTAAGAGTCTATTCAGATAAATAAAAAGGGTTCAATTTTAAATTAACTTTCCCCCAGCACCAGTTAATAAAGGTCAACAAATACTAGAAATAGTAAACAATTGTTATACTAAAGAAAATGTAGCATGGTCCCCGTGACGTTTCACAAATTTGCCCCAATACAACCTTGTAATGACGTTCAGTAATTTTAATTATTTTATCGACTTTAATATAAGCCTCGATTCTAATAAATCGCAAGTTATTTAGGTAAATACATTACATACTACCTTGATCAAAAAGTCTTTAGGACCGGCCACCGTGTGGCGCTGTCAGTCACCCGATTGGAATTCTTTTTTTTTTTTTGTTAGGTTACCACATCTATCATTGACACTTCCCTCCGCGGAACCGGACTGCGTTGAAATCGCGAAAGACATGATTTCCATGAGTGTTTTACCAAAAACAACACGACTACTATCCAGCAGCCTTCGAATGCACCTGATCTGGCTCCCTGCGACTTTTTCCTGTTCAACCGACTTAAAAAACCGCTTCGCGGAACGCGTTACAGCACCCGAGAGGATGTCATGAAAAAATCGAAGGTATTTTCGATTTTATGAAAAAAGTCCTAAAACTTTTTGATCAAGGTAGTAAAACTAACAATAATAAAAAATTAATACATCTTGTTACAAATTAGCAAAAATGTGTCAGTTTATTAAAATCAAATAATCTTGGTGATGTTTGTCAAAAGTCACTACGTTAGTCTGCATTGGCTAGGGATGGGGTATACGATAATTGGATTTTCCATTTTTTTATACCTAAAATTAAATTTTCGTAATTAGTATTAGTCCATAGTGGACCTTGGCCTATTTAAAGATAGACACAAACCATAAAATACATTAGAAAGTCAGTATAATGAAAATAATGAATTAAAACGTCAGTTTAGAGAAAAATAATTTTTCTATTTAAGAAAATACTATTCGAATTTGTAAAAAAAAACGATTTTACCCCATCCCTTTGAGATATGACATTTCAAACGTCACAGGGACCATGCTATATTTTCTTGAGTATAGTATATATGAATTTGAGGTGCATGGCTGTGCGGTAACGCCATAGACTTTCGTGCGGAAGGTCACTGGTTGGAACCAGACGACCGTATAGGATGACCTTGAAAAACAGTGTTCGAAAGAAAATGAAATTATGAAATACGGAATTGGAAAGAAATAAGAGAAACAGAAGTAGGAATGTATGGGAATGTACAAGTGATAGGAAAATTTGACACTGATCTTTCTGTCTACCCCAATAGGGAAATGGCGTGATAGTATGTTTGGCCCGAATTCAAAGTCCAACCTTAAAATTCAATCATAACTATTTTTAACTGAAGAAATTATTTTTACTAATTTATTTATTAAAACAACTTTATTGCTAGGCGGTAATCTTTTCCAACCAACCACATGATAGTATATGTTTATGGATTTCATAGGGATGGATAGTCATTTGAATGATTTATGCGACCACGTAACTTTCTTCATTAACTTTTGTCTGGTTGGTTGGAAGAGATTGCCGCCTGGCAATAAGCCCGCCAGATTGTATTTACAATAAAAGTGTTAAACAAACAAATAAATAAAAGGAAATAAGGCAGGTTATATGGTTGCAAAAAATGTTCAAATGACTATCTCATCTTCACGAAATCCATGAACATATACGTGAGCATACGCCCACGAACTCCACAAAGACAGACAATCACCGGAACATTCCTTTTCATATAAAGTGAGATATCATCAATCAAAAGAAAAGGAAGGGATGGTGGAGAGGAAAGAAAAACGAGGAATGAAACACGTTATATTACTTTGGACACATTGGATGTATTATTTTATTATATTAGGCACGTTGGACGCAGAGCACCCGATCACATTGTAAACCAGGCAATCTCCATGGATCTTCCTCGAATAACAACCAGAGGAAGATCAAAGAATTCATGGGTGGTGCAAAAAGATAACCTGATGCAGAGGCACGGCCTGGGGGACGTAGTCCGGGACAGAAGAGCATACAACCTGAGGACGAGGAGAGCTGACCCCAACAGTCTTCGCAGACAGTGAGTTGGGACGGAGACAGGGAGAAGAAGAAGAAACACGTTATATTACTGACTAGAATATAAAGTTTTTTCAAGCGTTTCTTAAAGCATGCCAAAGACGGAGCGAGTCTAACATTGGTTTGTAACTGGTTCCAGAGTCTCACTGCATGGACAGTAAAGGACGACGTAAAAAAGAAGAGCGGTGAACTGGGAAGTAACACTTTATTTGTTGAGTCCACCACTGTTTATTCCCCTTTATATAACGGTATAACCCTACCTGTTTAGTCCATCACTGTTTATTCCCCTTTATATAACGGTATAACCCTACCTGTTTAGTCCATCACTGTTTATTCCCCTTTATATAACGGTATAACCCTACCTGTTTCAAGTTCGAAATTCTACATAATAACTTAAAGAGACCTTTCCAATATTCATGTATTACGAGAGAATTAACTAGGAGTATTTTCGTATAGGAATTCTTCCTCTTGTGTGACGTCCTTCCACGCCTCCAGTAACCACAAACCACTCCAAACTGTCTCCTTCGTCACGAGCAATGTGCCCAAAGAATCGGAAAACTCGTCTGTCATTAATTCTCAGTTCGTCGATAATGGAGGCATTAATAAAAAATAATTAACAAACTTCCTGCCCGGTATCCCACAGCGGAGCTTTTCAGGGAGTATCGGGTCCTGAACACAGCCAATTTACATTTCAAATCCATTCTCTGGCACTACCATCGAGAGGATGGGAAGATGCAGACTCGGCAGACACATGACACGCATGGCAACTGATCAAATGTTCACCATCCCTAGGGTTTCAACATCTTTTGCCCAAAGGCAATATGCCTATTTAGCTCCCATGAATACAATGGCGTGCCGAATTCAATAAAGGTAAAGGGAAGAAAACCATTTAGACAGTCGATCGGAGGGTGGTTGTTATTGCGACAGGAGTTTGAGTACTTGGGCTTGCAAGAGGAATGACTTGTGGAAAAGGTTTGTGTGAGCTCTTGAGTGTGGTGTTTTTTGTTTTGTATTCATATTTTGGTATAAGTGTTCACTTTTTTTTCGCTTTATGATTGTGTGCAGTATATTGTGGTATGAATATTTTGATATGTCTAGAGCAAAGAGTGCATCCCAGGATAGGGGGGAATGGCAGCGACTGCTGGAGGAGGCCGGGGCCCACAATGGGCTGTAGCGCCATTGATGATGATGAGAGCAAAGATTCCCAAAGTGGTCTATATGGACCCCCAAGGGTCAATTTCGACTTGCAGTGGGTCTATGTCAGCGAGAAAAAAAATTGGGGGTCCACGTGAGCGGACGCCATTTAGGCAGATCATCATCAATATTTAGGTGTTCCGTAAATGTCTTATTACACCTAACACAGATTGTGTGTACATAATACTTATATTAGACATAGAAAATACTTATATAAAGAAATCGAATGCAAATAACTGAACGTGGAGATTTAAGACTCTACCTCACTAATTTGAAGCCAAATATTGAACCATCGCTATCAGAGCATCAGGTCCATCCCTCTCATTAACAGTATTATTTGTGTATTCATTTTATGTAAGAATTTTACTAGGTTTTGATTTGTTTCGTTCCAAAGCCAAATATTTACTTGCATTTTGTGTCTTTTCAATAAAGGTATGAATAAAAATTGTACATTTTTTTCTGTTTTTACAATTGTCCACACTACAAAACTTTATCAAGGTGAACAGCACTGTGTCAGCAATAAGTATAAGTTTAGGAAAATTACGGAAAACCAAAAAAATCGGTAAGTGGTCTACGGGGCGAAAAAGTGTGGGAAACTATGGTCTAAAGCAGTGCTCCGCAACCGGTGTGCCGTGACACACTGGTGTGCCGTGAGCCGGATACAGGTATGCCGCGGTCAAATTCAATGTACGAGTATTTGACATTTTACAATTTTTCATTATGTATTTAATACACAATAACTGGTGCCAACTGTTGAAAACTGCGTAGTGTGCTTTGTACACACCATGGCCGCACCAAATTAGTCATAGACAAAGAAAAATGACCCTTATGCGCGTCGCTGAAGACTCATGCCTAATTTAAAACCTATATATTTTAGCTTTTGGTGTGCCGCGGAATTCTAGGAAGAATTTTGGTGTGTCGTAGGTGAGAAAAGGTTGCAGAGCACTGCTCTAAAGTGATGAAGTGTGAAGAGTTTGATTTGATTTCGCGTGATTTATACATACATGTGTTGTGTGTCAGGTTGATGAGAATGTGCAATGGAGTTTTACATAATCCAAAACCGGAGAGAAGTATCGATTTATTTTTTCACGCTATATATCTTCAGTGAGATACAGGCAAAAGCCTAGTTTACCGGGGACACGACAAATGAAAGGCAACAAACCCAGATCCATTAAAATTGTGTGTCCGAATTAAATTACCTGTTGTTTTTTCGCAAATTATGTATATTTCTTGTCATGTGTAAATTAAATTTTTTTAAAATTGCCTTGCTGTCCATGGAATTTGTAGCATCCTTCCCCAGCACCACATTACAAATGCATCTATTCTACGTCTCTCGCTTGCTCTGAGAGTCCAAGTCTCCGCGCCATACATGAATATTGCGAAGACGAGAGGCTTAACTAGGCGCATTTTCGCCGTGATGGTGATACTTCTGTTCTTCCATATCTCTTCCAGCTATGACATCACATTTTTTGCCATTCCAGTTCTCCTTTCCACCTCAGCTTCGCATCTACTACTGTCGGTAATACTGAAATCTAAGTAAATAAAGTCAGTCCCCACTTCCAGACCATGGTTCACATTATTTGGTGACAGTTTGTTACTGCGGTCAATTATTAGGAGTACAAATTAGATCGGTCCGTTTCCAAAAGGTGGCTCTGGCTGTTATGAATGGTTCATAGTGACAGCCGATTTTGGTGGTTTCAGAGAGGTTAGACATCTGCCAATATGATTTATGTGAGCTCGTGAGTGTGGGTCTCTTCTTGTTGTTTTAATTTTGGTTGTTTTTGTATTTGTGTTTCTGTGTGTTTTTCTTTTTTTCTTCTTTTTTTTTGTTTTGGATTTGTTTTGATTTTTATTCTTATGATTGTGTGCGGTATATTGTGGGATGAATATTTTTGGTCTTTCTGGAGTGATAATGTGTGAGGAGTTGAGTTTCGCAAGATGTTTCCAGTTGTAGTCGAGTGTCACTGTTTGTCAGGTTGATGAGAGCGTGCAATGGGGTTTTTTGTGTTATCAAAAATCGGAAAGAAGTATCGATTTATTTTTTCATGCTAAATATCCTCAGTGAGATACAGGCAAAAGCCTAGTTTACTGGGGATACGACAAATGAAAGGCAACAAACCCAGATCCATTAAAATTATATGTCCAAATCAAATTACCTGTTGTTTTTTCTCAAATTGTGTATATTTCTTGTCATGTGTAATAATAATAATAATAATAATAATAATATTTAGTTTATATCGCTTTGAGTTTCATGCAAAAACCTTGTTTTGTACAGTGTTGAAAATGTAGAATTTTGTGTTAACCAAGCGGCATTTGCGGGAGGTTTTAATTTTCTGCTTTAATTGGAAGAAAAGTGCAGCTGAAGCCCATCGAATGCTTGTCAATGTTTATGGTGACGCTGCTCCAACTGATAAATCATGTAGGGAATGGTTTCGACGTTTCAAGGATGGAGATTTCAGCGTCGAAGACAAGCCTCGCTCTGGACAGCCAAAAAAATTCGAGGACAAAGAATTAGAGGCATTACTCGAAGATCAGGGTCAAACGCAAGAGGAGCTTGCAGAATCATTGGGAGTGACTCAACAAGCTGTTTTCGTACGATTGAGAGCCATGGGTATGATTCAAAAACAAGGAAATTGGGTGCCTTATGAACTGAAACCGAGAGACGTTGAAAGGCGATTTTTCACTTGCGAGCAGCTGATTCAAAGGCAACAAAGAAAAGGTTTTTTGCATCGGATTGTAACTGGAGATGAGAAGTGGATATTCTACGACAACCCCAAGAACCGTTCACTTCTTTCGTAGAAACCAAAAATTGGCTCCAAACTTGAATCGCCTCAAAAGACGAGTAATTTTTTCGAGATGGAATTCGAAAATTGCCTGAGAGATGGGAAAAAGTAGTAGCCAGCGATGGACAATACTTTAATTGATCTGTTCATTCATTTTGTTTAGAAATAAATGCATTTTTGAACACAAAAAAACGGACCCAACTAATTTGTACACCCAATATATTAACTTAGTTTTTGACCTATTGATTTCCAGACCCAGGAGCTTGCTCTCGTGTTCCACCTTTTTAAGGAGCGGCAACTTTTTAAAGCTGTACAGATTAATTTTGTGATTAGACGGAGGGTGCGCCGCGGATGTTGACCATAGAATAAGTGTGGGATGGATGAAATTCAAATCGGTAACAGGAGTCTTGTGCGACCCAAAAATGCCTATAAAACTGAAAGGAAAGGTATACCAGACTATCGTTAGACCCGCAATTATGTATGGCTCAGAATGCTGGATTATGTACAGCTCCTACTCTAGGCAACTTGAAACAGCAGAAATGCTAATGCTTAGGTGGTCTCACACATTCGTGGTAGCCTGGGAGTCACTGACATATATAGTAAGCGGGAAGAGCGACAGCTGAGATGGTACGGGCACATAAGACAGAGACCACCAGGCTATATGGTAAATCAGGCAATGTCTGTGGATCTTCCTCGACAGCCGTCCAGAGGAAGACCAAAGAACTCCTGGATATCTCAATGCTCCAAAATCCTGCAGAGAAACGGCCTAGATGTAAGCGACACCCAAAACCGAAGAACATACAGCCTGAGAACGAGAAGAGCCGACCCCAATAGCCTAAAACCTAGGCAATGAGTTGGGATAGTGCCAGGAAGAAGAAGACTGATTAATTTTGTGGATAATTCCGTCTATAGCATCTAAATGATCAAATAACCTGTTTCATTACCTCACATTCAAGTTTAGTGCGTGTGAGGTTCAGCTCTGAATACAAATTATGAAATTTTAAGGTAAGAAATTAGTATTTAGACCAGACTATGAATTCGGGTGTATGTATGTGTAAAACAAGGATGACACACTTTAACAAAATAAAACAGTTTAAAAAATTTAACATTTTTTTATCAATATTGGAGAAAACATTTTGGAGAAAAAGGCCTTAACCCTCATTTTCACTGACCATTAAAATATAAATAAATTATACAACCTTAAAAAATAAAAATATCAATAAATTAAAACAGTTAAAAAATATACAAAAATTCTTATATTTAGGAGTTTCAAACTGTATAACCACAAAAAATACATAAAATATTTAAAATAATGAGTTATTCAGGGGTACTCAACCATAATGAGATTCAATACTGAAATTAATTCAATTTCTTTATTTAAAGAATACAACCTGTTCCTTTTTCATGCAGTCTTTTTCGGTACTCTGTAAGAACTGCCTCTTTTTAACTATGTTATTAGAACTTAGCAAATTGGCACGCTTATTTTATAAAAGATATTGTACTTAACCTCTCCGTGAGTACCGCCCCAACCGTGGGGCCATGAAATACTGAATCAGATAGCGTATGGCCCCGCGGTTGGGGCGCAGTGATTATTTCTCGAATATTCCCAGATTATGTTAGGAATTGGAGTACCAATGACATCTATTGATGATACCACACAATTAAATCATTTATCGGCTAGTTACATGTTTTAAAATTTATTCAACAAACGATGTTTTAAAATTTTCATTTATATCTTACTACTCGAGAGGTTAAAATAGTTCAAAGACTTGAAAGGAGTAAAAGTTCTAAGACGTCTGAAGATTTGTTTATTGAAGTTGTCTATTCCGCAACAAAGAAAAAATCGAAGAGACTTGATAGTTTAATAAGAATTTTAGCTATCGAAACTCTCCATCACCTCTCAAATTCCACAATAATCCAAGCAAAAACATTGTTTTGCTAAATGAATTGTGAAATCTTGGAACAAACTACCCAATAGTGTAGTGAGTGCTGTGATATTGAACCAGTGTAAGAGACGTCTGGACAAGTTCCTAGACACAAACCCAGGAGTACTGTTCGGTTTCCCTCGCTGTCTCTCCACGAATAAACAACAGGTTACCTTGATATAGATATTAACAGCATCCACGCTATCTGACTATAATGATAATACTGCCCAATAGTGTAGTGAGTGCTGTGACACTGAACCAGTGTACGAGACGTCTGGACAAGTTCCTACACACAAATCCAGGAGTACTGTTCTATTTCCTTTGCATTTCCCTCGCTGTCTCTCCATGAACATATGACAGGTAAACTTGATATAAATATTAACGTAGAGAGTTCATTAATTAATTGAATACATTATTAAAAAATAAACTGGTTGAGCGCCCCTTTTACAAAAAAAGAACAAAATATAATTAGAGATTCTTAATTAAAATATGACAATGCATGTTTTTAAAAATTAAGTCATTCAGATACAGTGGACTAAAAATACAGGGATGATGTCTTATTGTATTATACGGTGGGTTTACTGCAACCTAGAAATCTCTTTCAATCAACCGGAAAGTTGTTTATGAAGCCTTAAGTAAAATTAGACTGGATCTCTGTTTCCTGGTTCCACCATTATCTTTTCTCCTATCTTATTTCCTAGCTCTTACCAATATCCTTTTCTATCCCCTAGAAGTAGATAACATTGTTATATTAAATCATCAAATGATCTTGTATAAATACAAACCATCACGTCTGACAGACAACAGAGCGCAAGACATTCCTATCTCGACACACATTTGCGTCTCTTTTTTCCTTTCCTTCTTTCAAAACATTCTTCACTTTATCATACAATATTTTTCTTCGTTTTCCTCACATATACTTTCTACTCATATTTCTGTTTTGTTACTGTTTCTTCAATCATTTATTTCAAATGCCTAAACCATCTAAGCGTGCTCCTTCTCCACCTTACTCAACACATCAGCCTTAAGTTCACATTCCTCCCTTATCACTTCATTCCGTATTCTATCATATATTATCACCCCATGTACTCTTTTAAAAGTGCGCATTTCTATAACCTTTATTCAGCTCCTACTTTCAGAATATTATTCACTTGATCCAATCATACTTTCCTTTGTCTTCCTTTCCACACTCCCATATACTAAAGGATCTTTCAAATTGAGCGTTTTTTTTAATTCTTGGATAAAACACAGATGGCGTCGTGAACTTGCCTGGGTCTTGTAATGTATGACATTTATAGAAATAGAGTCGTATACAATACAACAACGCGTTCAAATTGTTGAATTATTTTATGTATCATAATCTCCGGAAACGGTGATGTTAATTGACCACCAAGATCATGTGATCTGACACCGTTGGACTATTTTCTCTGGGGTGACGTGAAAAGCCAGGTCTATAAGAATGACCCCCGATCAATTCCTGAGCTGAAGGACGAAATTATTCGCGTTATCGGTGAGATAGAACCGCAATTACGCTAAAATGTCATCGAAAATTTTGACAAAAGAGTGGACATCTGTGGAGCTGCGAGAGGTGGACATTTGGCGGATATTGGTTTTTTGTGTTTAAATGTCATACATTATACTTCAATGACCAATAAAATGTTTTTTGAAATCAAAGCAAATTGTGTGTTTTATTCAAGAATTAAAAAAATTTAATCAAAAAAACAGCTCAATTTGAAAGACCCTTTAAATATTTGTTTCGTTTATCTTTCTTCATTTATTATATTAGGTGTTAACATAAGTTGTGTCCATTTTTTTTCCAAATTTAAAAATGAGCACCAAAAGTAAAACACAATGGTAAAGGTTAGACGTCATTCGAAAGAAAATTTTCTGCTCTACAAGATATTGTGTTTGCTTTTACGTTACATATATTATTTTATTTGATTACAAGCCTTCAAAATGGAATGTCAAGTAGACGAAAGTGAGCATTTTCGACACCTCCTTCTGTTCGCGTTCTATCGAGGGAATAAAGCTGCCAAAGCTGCTCGCGATATTTGCGAAGTGTACGGTGAAGGTGCTACGAATGAAAGGACAGCTCGTCGATGGTTTTCGCGTTTCAAAGACGGTAATTTCGACCTGAAAGACATGGAGCGTTCCGGACGACCAGTGGACTTCGATGATTGTTTTAATTTTGGTGCTCATTTTTAAATTTGAAAAAAAAAACGGACACAACTTATGTTAACACCTAATATAATGAAAATTCAAACACTTTCCATAGGTAATTTCCAACATTTAAGTGTCCCAAAAGTCACTTAGGAATTTAAAAAATGTATTTTTAAATTCCTAAGTGACTTTTGGGGCACCCGTATATTATATTTAGAAGCAGAGACACCGCTAGAAGCGGATTCAGGGTTGAAATTAATAACAAATAGAATTTTTTTTTAAAAACAATTTCATAATTGGTCGGAAGAGATTGCCACCTGGCAATAAGCCTGCCATATTGTACAATTTATAATAAAATATTGGATAAATATAAAAAGATCAAATTTTTTAATTATTCCATATTATAATATTTCAAACACTAGGATTCGAACTTGTGTCCTTCCTTCCACCAAGCCACGGAGAAAAACCATCCTGAATATTATTTACTAAACTTAAAATTTTTATTACAGATAAAATTTTCTATTAAAAATATATATATATATAAAACAGGTGTGTTTAACTAATGCCCATTTTGAAATTTCGGCAGACTTAAGCTTGGAAGCGGAATTGTGCAGTATATTTATATGACTTGGCGGCTTGCTGTCGGCCATTTTGACTCAGTCAAATTCATCGGCCATTTTGTTTCAGTGCAACAATCCAGCCCACTTATTCATTTAACAGGGACACGTAATTGTCCCTCCTCCATTTATTAAAAGTCATTTAACTTCCATTCGGTGGTTTCGGGTTCGTTTCCCGATGGAATTCGAAAAAAAAAACAGCTTCCTAGTCTGGTATAAAAACTCGACTGTGCAAGTACCGTCGTCTTGTCACGTGTCTTAGTATTGCTAGCGTCTGTGATTACGAAAAATATGGTTCTAAACCCGAAAGTTTGATTAATGAGGCCGATGACAATGTCTCCCGGCCACACTCTTCAATATGTCTGAATCACCAAATTGTATATGTTGAAAGGATTAAAATGAATGAAATATAAAATAAATCAATTTTATAATCCAATTCATAAGGCCAATAAAACTTCATTGTTTTAACATAAAAAATAGATTAGACTTGAGAAAATGTAGCATGGTCCCTGTGACAGTTCACAAATTTGCCCCAATACAACCTTGTAACGACGTTCAGTAATTTTAATTATTTTATCAACTTTAATATAAGCCTCGATTCTAATAAATAGCAAGTTATTTACGTAAATACATTACATAAAACTAACAATAATGACAAATTAATACATCTTGTTACAAATTAGCAAAAATGTGGCAGTTTGTTAAAATCAAATAATATTAGGCGACGTTCGTCAAAAGTCACTACGTTAGTCCGCATTGGCTAGGGATGGGGTATACGATAATTGGATTTACGATTTTTTTATAATTAAAATTAAATGTTCGTAATTAGTATTAATCCATAGTGGATCTTGGCATATTTAAAGATAGATACAAATCATACAATACATTAGAAAGTCAGTATAGTGAAAATCAGGAATTAAAACGTCAGTTTCGAGAAAAACAATTTTTCGATTTATAAAAGAACTATTCGATTTGTAAAACAAAAACATTTTACCCCATCCCTTTGAGACATGACATTTCAAATGTCACAGGGGCCATCCTACATTTTCTCAAGTATAGATGGTCAAGAAATTTATTATAGGAAGCCTATACACTACCATACAAACAACTTGAAACTGCAAATCCCAATAACTGAGTTGGACTATGATATGCTGTTGGAAGTGATGAGGCTTACCGCCTTGTCAGATAGAAGGAAGATGTTTGACCTCGCAACATTGTTTGAGATTGCCAGCTCGTATTTCAATAGTCCGGAACTAACTCAGCTTGTCACGTTATACGTTCTTTGTAGGCCCACTCGGCAAAATGTTTCGTTCCACAGTGAAGTAGTCGTAACTAATTATATTTGTAACAACTCTTGCATAACAAGACAGCACAGATTGGGCAATCTATATGGGCATTGTATGGATTTTCATACGAATTTGACTAACTTACGTAGGAGCTTTAAAACGGTTTGTTGAAAGAATGACTAAGCGAGTACACAAGTCAGAAGTGCAAGATGTGTGTGGAAAAAATAGACCGAGGAAAACGTAAATGGATGAAGTATGAACAATAGAAGATTGTGCATGACGAGATGTATGAACGTGGAAAGGGGGAAAGTTGTGTGCTTGGATTAGAAAAGTTTGGAGATTTGTTCTCTCTGGCTAGTCCGCAATGGACACGGCGTAAGGATATGTATATATGAACATAGGTGAAGTGCATAGTCGTGCGGTAACACACTGAACTTCCGTGCGGAAGGTCGTCGGTTCGGACCCCGCACTGTGCTACTCCCCTCAAATGACACAGGTATCTTTTCCACTTAGTATTCGAAGAGTGAGTTTGCTGGTGTACAATAGCTCACTCACTTCAAAAACTACATGTCACAGCTTCGTTTTCCAACTGAATCGATGTTGGAATGGTGAGGGGATCCTCGACTACGAGATTCACCAATGATGACGATGACAGTATAAAATGAAGAACTTGTTTTTGCCGGGATATCAATTGATTGAATTGTACCGCATTGTTGTGTTTGTTCGACTTTGTACCGTTTTTTTCCTTCTATTATATAACCCTTTGTATCAAAACGTTAATTTAAACGACTGTTAAAATAAATTAACTCAATAGAAAAAAAGGACTCAAGTCAGGACACCAAACTACCGGGGATGGAACTCAAGACCTAAGATATAAAGCGATATTCGTCACTAAAAAATCTAAAAATGTCAAAAAATCTATTTTTTTTTCAAAAACACAAATCGAAAATTTGCAAGATAAAAAAAAAACAATTTTAATAAAAACATCTCTCAACAACCGTTATTGGCCTTTTTAAGCTTTTTCTTCCGAGCATCGGCGTAACCGAAACCTGCCAACCCCGTGATGATGTTCCTCGGGCTACCGAGGAAATCTTTACCGAAGAGTACGTTCTTGGCAGACGCCAAAAATGATGTATTCTTCGAACCGAGGAGTCTCTTGGCCTCGCACGCTTCGAGGCTGTGCGTCGAGGGAGACGCGAGAGACTGATACATCTGACGCATCTGAGACGGAGTCACCTGGTGCGCGGTGATGAGGTAGGCATACACGCAACTGTTGAACTTTCGACGAACGTAAGAAAAGCCCGGATGGTCTTCGGGTTTGATACCAGCCTTGTGAGACGCCATTCCTGGAAAAAGAAATAATTTTTTTTTTATTAATTTATCCTTAGAGCTAATTTAACCGGTTCACTGCCACGAGCGCTTTGACGCGCTCTCCGATTCAGTGCTCGCCAGGTCGGCCACACAAAATCAACACATAAACGCGCTCTCTTTGGAGCTTGTCGCAAGCCAATATCAAATCCAATTGTAATAATTTATAAATTATAACACATAGTGACATCTATTGGGATGGTCAAGAAATACTTAAATATTACAATTTACCGATATTATCAAAGTTACAGTCATCTTTCTAAAAGCTTTCACTGACAGTCAATACGTGTCTCTGATACAGGGTTACACCGACTACAGTTTTTTTGCGATGATTTATAATGACTTTGTTTGTAGTTTTGTTCAGTGGTTAATTTTTAGCTTTTGCGCGTTATTTTTGTTAATTTTTCAAAGTATTTATTTACAAAGTGTGTTTTCATGTATTCTTTGGTTATTTGCGGTAGTTTTACGGCATAATACGACGTTTATATAGACTTTTTACGGTTTTATTTTATATTTTATTTACCTTTTGCGCTTTATTATACATCATACAGATAATTTGTTGATTTTAGTTAACAAAGTATATTATATTCCACTATATTTATAAGTAAACGTGTTTTCTGTGTCAAGTTGTGACAACCCTGACATTTTGTGAATATTTAAAGAGTGTTTTTCTGAGTGAACGGCAGCTCAAACGCCCCACGGTGTATATATTTAGTAAGTTTTCATAATATCCTTTATATCTGTATACAAAAAATATAAATTTTTTAAGTTTTATTTTTGTTGAAAAAATCCCGGCCTGCTGGGTACGGCCATACTAATAACTTCCGGCACTTAAAGGGTTCAACCTCCAAACTGTTGATACCTTAACCATAAATAATACATTTCGAAATATTATAAAAGAGATTCCGAATTTTTTACTGTCCGGATAAATGCAACTCCAGATGATCGTGAGTTTACTGTACTTTTATTTTATTTAAGCTAAGAATTCTTCTGCTTTCCATCGTATCTCGTAGTTATGCTGGGTATTAGGAAAAAGAATGAACTCAGCTCACCTGTGACAAAGATGTCCTCGAGATGGAAAAGCGCAGTGTCCAGCGCCGAATGATACAGCCCCTGGGCAGCCCCGAGGGACATCACGTAGCCCGTCCCGGAGAGGTAGCGAGGGTACACCTTGCCGCCGTACATATATGATGGGGAATACCTGCAAAATGATATACGTAAATCAAGACTTTGAATCTTATTTTAATATACGAGGCATATCCAGAAAGTAAGTGTACTGAATTTTTGTAGGTTACAATTTTTTTTATTTAAACAAAAAAATTACGTGGTTACCGTAGTACATATGTAAGATATTTTTCGACATAGTCGCCATTCCTCTGAATGCAGGTGGTGAAGCGGGGTATCATTTTTTTGATGCCTTCCTCGAAGTAGTTTCCCGCCAACCCCTCCGTCCACTTCTCCACCTCCTCCTTTAGCTCCTCGTCGGTTGAAAACCTTTTTCCACCCATGTACAGCTTCAGAGAGGTAAAGAGATAGTAATCTGAAGGTGCTAGGTCAGGGGAATGCGCGGGATGGTTCAGGACATCCCATTTAAACGAGGCGAGCAGTTCCTTCGTGGCGTTGGCTGTGTGTGGTCTGACATTGTCATGCCGCAGGCAGACTCCCTTTGTCAGCATGCCTCTCCTCTTGTTCTGAATCGCCCTCCGCAATTTTTTTAGGGTCTCACAGTATCTTGCAGAGTTGATGGTCTCCCCTTGAGGCATATATTCAATCAAAATTATGCCTTGACAGTCCCAAAACACGGATGCCATGATTTTCTTGGCTGAAATTGTGGTTTTGAACTTTTTGGCGGAGGGTGAAGAGGTGTGACGCCACTGTTGAGACTGCCTTTTGGTTTCAGGCGTGTAGTGTGCAACCCAAGTTTCATCTCCAGTAACGATGGAGCGGAGAAATTCATCTCCATAGAGTTTGCAGCGCCTCAAAAACTCTTGCCCGGCCTCCACTCGATTCAACTTGGCGGGAGATTGGGTTGATATTTTTCACGAAACGTGTTGTCGCGTCGACACTTCTCAACGTACTGACCTCGAACCGGTCTCGTTGCGGAGGAGAAGGGTCAGGCTACACGGAAGTGTAGCCAACATGTCGAAAATAAAATCCATCCGATCGTGAGAGCCTCAGTACACTTACTTTCTAGATACGCCTCGTATATTATGAAAGACCTCGTTAAAAATGTTCTACCTCGTAATAAGTCCGCTAGATTGTTTTACAATGAAGTATTTTAAAAAAACTACCGCGAGTTACGTGCCTACTCCAGAGGTTCTAAACCTGTAGGCTCGCTTACTGGGGCTGAAGAAAATATTGTTTCTGACTACACTCTTTAATATGTCTCAAACACTAATTCAGATACTAGACGCGTCCGGAAAGTAAAGAATGATTGCCCAATATGCCCTGCGCCGATCCTCCACCACCGCGATCGTATGCGCGCCAGTTAGCTCCTTCTTTCGCTACAGTGCGAGCCGAGTTTTGTTGCTGAACAGTCCTGCGTCTTTGTTCTGTAACCTTTTAAAATGGCTGCGCCCATCGAAAATCTCGCCAAATGTGAAGTGCGTAGTGTCATTCGTTTTCTCAATGCACAAAATGTTCGGCCTATCGAAATTTATAGGCAGCTTTAAGCACAGTACATGAATCTTTCCCACAAATTTCACGATCGCTCTTACATAAAATAGTGACAGAGCACCTTGACTACAAAATATGTGTGCTCGGAAAAGAATAACAGAATCTCAACAACAGAAAAGTGATGGCAACAGTTTTTTTGGAACCGAAAGGGTTTGATCCACGTAGAGTTTATGCCAAGAGGACACACAATAAACTCAGAGGCCTATTGTGAAACTCTTCGAACGACTTAGACGCGCCATCCAAAACAAGAGATGTGGAATGTTGTCGGGAAAGGTGGTTTTGATTCGTGACAATGCGCGGCCTCATGCATCAGCACGGACACAGCGAGAACTTCAACGTCTTAAGTGAGAAATTTTTGGACATCCTCCTTACAGCCCTGACTTGGCACCGAGTGATTTTCACTTATTCCCGAAACTAAAGGAATTTATGGGTGGAAAACAGTTGGCAAACGATGAAGACCTCAAACAAGAAGTGACATCCTGGCTCAAATCTTTGTCGGTAGAAGAGTATAACATCGGAATTGAAAAATTTGTTCCACGTTATGATAAGTGCCTTGACAGCTATGGCGACTACATTGAAAAATAGAGTAAGGTACTGTGACTTTGTAAATAAAGTTTTGTGTTGATATCTTTCGTTTTTATTTAGCTATGCCAAAACGTTATTTACCTTCTGAACGACCTACGTATATTGAAAGATACAAAAAAATAACATGAGTGGAAGGGATGATAGAGGAAGACCAAGAAAAGTAGTTAGATTAGATGAATATTTTGAAAGAAGAAAATGTAAAATGTCAGAGAAATCGTAGGTGTTGTACAAGGTGTATGATTTCAAATCTCCCCAGTGGGAGATATGCGTTCTACCTCTAGGTGAAGGCAAATATAACATACGAGGGTGGTCCCAGAAGTACCCGACCTGACGTATAGACAGCGGTTGTTGCTTTAAAAAATGACTGTGGTAGAAAGTACTAAACTTATAAAGCTTAAGTTTCAAGTTTTAAGACGCTACGTTGTTTAGTATTTGTTTGGCAGCCATCAATAGTGAACGTTCTCAGTGAATTTGTAAACATGGAAAAAATTGGTCATCGTTATGAGAT
The DNA here is from genome assembly GCA_949825065.1 of Odontocerum albicorne. Lineage (NCBI taxonomy): Eukaryota > Metazoa > Arthropoda > Insecta > Trichoptera > Odontoceridae > Odontocerum > Odontocerum albicorne. Next base: position 2,100,760 of record OX463867.1, read on the forward strand.
ACAATACTTTCATTTGAAAGGTCTAAGTCCAACCAATATCAAAGCCGAGCTAGATTCTACTCTGGGGGAGTCTGCTCCTTCGTTTACAACAGTAAAATATTGGGTGGCAGAGTTTAAACGAGGCCGTACGAGCTGCCAAGACGAACATCGCAGTGGTCGACCAAATGAGGTGACCACGCCAGAAATGGTAAAGAAAATCCACAAAATGGTATTGGATGACCGTCGATTGAAAGTGCGCGAGCTAGCAGACATGGTAGGCATTTCAAAAAGTGCTGTATATCGCATATTGACTGAAAATTTGGACATGAGAAAGCTGTGCGCAAGATGGGTGCCGCGTTTGCTCACAATGGAACAAAAACAGCGTCGTGAGGATGTTTCAATCGAGTGTTTGACGATGTTTCACAGCAATAAAGCCGAGTTTTTGCGTCGATTCATAACCATGGATGAAACATGGGTCCATCACTTCGCACCTGAGACGAAGGAACAGTCAAAACAATGGACTGAAAGGGGAGAATCGGCTCCAAAAAAGGCGAAGACAGTTCCATCTGCAGGCAAGGTCATGGCGTCAGTTTTTTGGGATGGGCGTGGGATAATTTTCATTGATTATCTTCAAAAAGGAAAAACAATCAACGACGAGTATTATGCGAACTTATTGCAGCGTTTGAGTGATGAAATCAAGAAAAAACGGCCGCATTTGGCAAAAAAGAAAGTGTTGTTTCATCAAGACAATGCACCAGTTCACACATCCGTTATCGCGGTGGCCAAAATCAATGAATTAAAGTTCGAATTGCTTCCTCACGCACCCTATTCGCCAGATTTAGCCCCCTCGGATTATTTTCTTTTTCCAAACTTGAAAAAATGGCTCGGTGGTAAAAGATTTGCCAACAATGAAGAGGTGGAATCTGCGGTTGATGTCTATTTTGAGGCGCTCGACGGTTCTCACTATAAACAGGGTATCGAAGCTATTGAACATCGCTGGGAAAAGTGTGTCGAGCTGAAAGGAGACTATATTGAGAAATAAAAATATTTTTTCCCAAATTTTTTGTGTTTTCTTTGTTAAGTCGGGTACTTTTGGGACTACCCTCGTAACTTCGATTTTACAGTACTATTTCACGACCAAAGTAACCACAAGGGCGCGCATACGACATTATTTAAAAAAAAAAAATTTACCACTTGCTCCTGGTGTCAGATATAGGCCTAGCGTTGCATATGAGGTCACCCATCAGCAATCGCTCGTCCCGGAATTGATACCCTTGGCCCAAGTCAGTCCCGGATGGCTTGGACTTGTTCAGATGCTCTCTGGACTTGTTCTGAAGTGCCTCAATCAGACGAGGCACGTTCACAAACATGTCATCGTCCGTCTTCATTATATAGTGGACTGAAAGATAAATAACATAATTCATTTATTATTCATTTTCGTTCATATACAGGGTGTCCCGTAACTCGATGTCAAGCCGATGTTTTATGTAAAGTCGATCGCGATTATTTTTTTATGTAAAGTCAATCGCGACTACTTTTTTATGTAAAGTCGATCGCGATTACTTTTTTATGTAAAGTCGATCGCAATTACTTTTTATATAAAGTCGATCGTGATTTTTTTTATGTACAGTCGATCGCGACTACTTTTTTATGTAAAGTCGATCGCGATTACTTTTTTATGTAAAGTCAATCGCAATTACTTTTTTATGTAAAGTCGATCGCGATAAATTTTTTATGTTAAGTCGATCGCGATTACTTTTTTATGTAAAGACGATACCAATTACTTTTTTATATAAAGTCGATCTCTATTTTTTTTATGTAAAATCGATCGCTACTACTTTTTTATGTAAAATCGATCGCTAATACTTTTTTATAAAGTCGATCGCAATTACTTTTTTATGTAAAGTCGATCGCGATTAATTTTTTATGTAAAGTCGATCGCGATTATTTTTTTATGTAAAGTCGATCGTGATTATTTTTTATGTAGAGTTGATCGTGACTAATTTTTTATGTAAAGTCGATCGCGACTACTTTTTATGTAAAGTCGATCGCGACTATTTTTTATGTAAAGTCGATCGCGATTACTTTTTTATGTAAAGTCGATCGCGATTATTTTTTTATGTAAAGTCGATCGCGACTATTTTTTATGTATAGTCGATCGTGACTAATTTTTTATGTAAAGTCGATCGCGACTATTTTTTATGTAAAGTCGATCGCGACTATATTTTTATATAAAGTCGATAGCGACTATTTTTGTAATAAAGTCGTTTGTGAACAATTTTTTTATATAAAATCGATCGCAAATATTTTTTTATGTAAAATCGATCGCGACTAATTTTTTTTATATATTGTCGATCACGACTATTTTTTTAATAAAGTCATTTGTGAATAATTTTTTTATGTAAAGTCGATCGCAAATATTTTTTTTTATGTAGTCGATCGCGACTATTTTTCTTTATATAAAGTCGATCGCGACTAATTCTTTATATAAAGTCGATCACGACTATTTTTTTATGTAAAGTCGATGGCGAGTATTTTTTTATGTAAAGTCGATCACGACCATTTTTTTTACGTAGAAAGCAGATCGCGAGAACAAACAAGGCCACCTTTGATATATAACATTGTTTTTCAACCTCTTCAGCCTTACGACCCCCGAAAATAAAAACAAAAAATTAATTTAAAACTTCGCGATCCCCCTGCAAAAACCTAATACACTGGAACCTGGGTTCTCAAATGACTCTCATCTCAAACAATTCAGTTCTAGAACGTGTATTTTCAATAACAATGCCATGTCTCACTTCAGAAAAACTTAAAACGCAGGCAAAAACAAACCTTGTCAGATAGGTTTTTGATGGGACAGAAAAGAGAAAGGACCCAAGAAGGACGGTCACCTGACGTTTTTATGCAAGGTGACTTCTTTTCCAAACAATAACATCTCTCCCCCATCTTCGGATATCGCAACATTCTTTCTCAGATCTTTCTCTTCTCGTCTCTCATACAATTTACTTATCAGACTCCGTAATTCATCTTGGTGACAAGATGCATCCTTGCTTTACTCCTATTGAAATATCAAACGAATCAGTCAAAGCACAGTTCACTATTAATACATATTCTACTTTCGGCATATAATTGGGTGACCATATTACCAAAATACGAGGCATATCCAGAAAGTAAGTGTACTGAATTTTTGTAGGTTACAATTTTTTTTATTTAAACAAAAAAATTACGTGGTTACCGTAGTACATATGTAAGCTATTTTTCGACATAGTCGCCATTCCTCTCAATGCAGGTGGTGAAGCGGGGTATCAACTTTTTGATGCCTTCCTCGAAGTAGTTTCCCGCCAACCCCTCCGTTCACTTCTCCACCTCCTCCTTTACCTCCTCGTCGGTTGAAAACCTTTTTCCACCCATGTGCAGCTTCAGGGAGGTAAAGAGATAGTAATCTGAAGGTGCTAGGTCAGGGGAATGCGCGGGATGGTTCAGGACATCCCATTTAAACGAGGCGAGCAGTTCCTTCGTGGCGTTGGCCGTGTGTGGTCTGGCATTGTCGTGCAGCAGGCAGACTCCCTTTGTCAGCATGCCTCTCCTCTTGTTCTGAATCGCCCTCCGCAATTTTTTTAGGGTCCCACAGTATCTTGCAGAGTTGATGGTCTCCCCTTGAGGCATATATTCAATTAAAATTATGCCTTGACAGTCCCAAAACACGGATGCCATGATTTTCTTGGCTGAAATTGTGGTTTTGAACTTTTTGGCGGAGGGTGAAGAGGTGTGACGTGACCGTTTTTAAACTCGCGACACCACTTGTACACACTCGTACGATTCATAGCTTTATCACCATATGCAGTTTTCGCCTCATTATAAACCTCAACCGGAGGTTTTCCCTTCCAAACGAGATAACAGATGAAGCCGCGTATTTCGCACTTGGCAGGATTGACATTGGATTGACATTTTTCCCGAAACGTGTTGTCGCGTCGACACTTCTCAACGTACTGACCCCGAACCGGTCTCGTTGCGGAGGGGAAGGGTCAGGCTACACGGAAGTGTAGCCAACATGTCGAAAATAAAATCCATCCGGTCGTGAGAGCCTCAGTACACTTACTTTCTGGATACGCATAGTATAATCGGAAGTTGTTTATGGTTTGGAATTGATACTAAGAACAGACCATCTTCGGGAACGTATTAAAAAAATTGCAAAATAAATAGACAACTTACCATTTTCATCGCAGTTCGTGACGACCCACTTCAATAGCATGACAGACTTCAGCGTTAAATTGTTGTAAGAGTCCACGAAACCCTCCTGTATGATATCACCGTACGTCGCTGCTTCATCGTCAATCTTAGCTTGCAGATCCGTGTCGTTCTCGTTGGCAGACTGTCCAAGCAGAAACAGATACTTTGTCTTAACAAACACTCGTTGTTTCTCTAATTTCCCATCTTCCACCGTCAACGGTGGCGGCTTTTTCGTCGGCTCTTTAACCGAAGCCTCGCTGGCCGAATAACCGTGAAGATATTTGCCATTCATTACGTCGTCCATAGTCGAAGAACTATGAACGTTCTTTAATCCATTTCCTTTCTCATTCTCACTAGTACTTTTGCCATTTGTGGACGGACTATTTCTATCTCTTTTGACGTACGACAAACTGAGTTTGTCGTCTTCGATTGATAATTTCATTACATTTTTTACGTCTTCTAAGGCCAATTTCATTTTCTCCGCCTCATCGTACATCTTTTCACCTTTACGAGGTATCTTCATTATGTTAGATTCTTCCGTACGATAATCATAATCCTCTATATCGTCGTTCTCTTCGATCTGTTCGACCTCGTTACCTTCGAAGTTGCCTAATATATTGTTATCAGCGAGATCCTCTTCAACTTCATCGTATATCGCTCGTTTCTCTCCCTCTTCCACGTGAGGCTCTTCAGATTTAACGACGTATTTGTTATTCTCTAATGCTTCGTCGAGAGATTCCCTCTTTGATCTGCTGCCGTGGGTCGACGACGTGATACCGTTTTCGTACGAAGACGGTCTACTATTGACTATATTAAAATTAAGGTTTGATCGTGCGCCTCCGACGCTATTTGAAAATATCCTATCTAATCTCTTAACTCTACTAGAATTTTTCCCGTTAACGGGACTTAAGTTATAATCACTAATATCATCCGTGAGGCTTTCGAATAAGGCTGATTTACTTCTATAACTATTTGCACCATTCTCGACGCTATCATTAACGTAACTAAATATATACGTCCCGTCATACAAGACGTCCTGAGATTCATTTGTATCACTTTTATAATCGAACAATACGTTCAAGAAATTATTAGTTTCCTCCGATGTTGGCACGAATTCGGCATCATTCTCCGTATACTCTTCGTCGATAACATCCCGTCTCGTTCTTTTTTCCTGTGAAGATGTATTATCGGCAGAATAACCCATCTCATTGTATAGGGCTTCAGTCATATTGATGCTTTCGAAGCGTCGCGTGATGTTTGCGAAACGTTTGGCGAGGAATTCGTAATTTGTTTGGTTTCCCCACGTTTCCCTTATCGCCAACCTTCGATCGGAATGAGCCATGGAAGAACATATGATAACTAGGAGGAATATCTCTGGCTCGCGATTCGGAGGGCCGGGTGTTGAATGTCTTTGGTGTGCCACGGTCTTTGCCGTCTCGACCGATGCTTTCTTCCGGCAGACGTCCTTCGGTTGGTTGAGCACCGTAACGTTGTCCGGGAGGACGTATGTTCTGGTGTCCCGTGAGGTGTTGTACGACCAACCGGCAACGGAGCCTGTAATCAAAAGACTAGAATTATTTTCATATACAAACATACCATCACACCATTTCCCCATCAGGGTAGGCAGAGGCCAGAGAACTAGACTTTCCTATCTTAAAACAAATCTTTTGTACCTTCTACATTCATACAACTCCTAAAATTTCTTCATTGACTTTTATTCCTTTTTTTTTAAATATCATTCACTTGATTAAACCATACTTTACTTGGTCTTCCTCTACCACGCCTTCCACTCACATTTGCACTGTATATCTGTTATGTTATTCTTTCTTCATTCATTCGTTCCACATGCCCAGACCATCTCAGTGTGCTCCTTCTCCACCTTACTCAACACATCAGCTTTAATTTCACATTCATCCCTAATCACTTTATTTCATATTCTTTCATACATTGTCCCCTCATGTATTCTTCTCAATGCACGCATTTCTACAGTATGTATTCGCTTCATACGCTTTTTTCAAGTCCAAAAATGTTTTTGTTAAATATATAATTTTAAATAACTTTTTTCTTAGTTTCAAATTTTTTAAGAGTAAAACTCTTCAAAAGGAGATGGAAAGAGAGACGAGAAAACGGGATAAAGCATGGTAAAATGCTTCGTCACTGAAGGGAGTTTTAAGTCGCTGTTTGAAAATGTCAGTGATGGTGCAAATCTAATAATTATTAGTTGGTAGTTGGTTCTAGTGTCTAATGGAATGGACCCTAAAAATGAAGGTGATGAAAAATGGTGGGCGATGACAAATGAAGGGTGATGAAAAATGAAAGGTTATGAAAAATGAAGGATGATGAAAAATTAAGGGTGATGGAAAATTAAGGGTCATGGAAAATGAAGGATGATGAAAGATGAAGGGTGATGAAAAATTAAGGGTGATGAAAAATGAAGAATGATAAAAAATTAAGGATAATGAAAAATGAAGGGCGATGAAAAATAACGAAATTGAAAAATGAAGGGTGATGAAAAATTAAGGGTGATGAAAAATTAAGGGTGATGAAAAATGAAGGGTGATGGAAAATGAAGGATGATGAAAGATGAAGGGTGATGAAAAATTAAGGGTGATGAAAAATGAAAGGTGATAAAAAATTAAAGGTGATGAAAAATGAAAGGTGAATAAAAATGAAGGATGACGAAAAATTAAGGGTGATGGAAAATGAAAGATGATGAAAGATGAAGGGTAATGAAAAATGAAGGGTGATGAAAAATGAAGGGCGATGAAAAATTAAGGGTGATGGAAAATGAAGGATGATGAAAGATGAAGGGTGATGAAAAATGAAGGGTGATGAAAGATGAAGGGTAATGAAAAATGAAGGGTGATGAAAAATGAAGGGCGATGAAAGGTAGTTCCATTGGAAAAGCCAAAAGACAATATCTGCCTCCAATAAAATTTATTGCTAATACAAATTTAGCCAACTTTTTATTATGATACATTTGTTAGTAACATGAAATGCATTCAAAGTGAGCCAGTCCTGTTTATACACCTATACAGTCCTGTTTAACACCTATACAGTCCTGTTTATACACCTATACAGTCCTGTTTATACACCTAAACAGTCCTGTTTATACACTTACAAAAAGGTGTCCGTAAATCAAAAATCCGTATATCGAATTGATATTTTCAATATAAATACTAACTCTTTGCAATCCAAAATTTTTTTTTTCTACGAGGCCCATTAAAAAATGTTACCATTCTATGAAAAATGGTTTATTAAGTATTGTTACTTTCTTTAAATAAAACAATATTTGGACATTTCTTTTTAATTTACTGACATACAAAATCCATAACACTATAATGGCCGATGATACAACATGCGTACAATGTCCTTGCCAATCGTGACTAGCCGATGTTACCACATGTGTATCATGCTTCCGCCGCTGTTACTGTCCAGTGATACAACCTTTATACTATGTTTTCCTCAATTATTGGCCGAAGGCACAACCCATATGTGATTTTATTTTTCGACCAGAATACTGGGGTCCTCAACCTTTTTCAATGAAGGGCCACATACAACTTTTTTAGCATATGGCGGACCAGTCGAAATTTCCGGGCTACCCCCCATATACAATGATTCAATATCGAAATATCTCAAGATTATCGTATATACGGGGAAGCCTTTCGAGAACCAACCACTAAGATCCACGTGATAAGGAAGACCTATTGACAGAAGGCCGATAAAATAAGGAAACGAGACAAAAATAATATAAAAAAATACAATTTCAGCATTTTTTTTTATACCTATTATTTTTTACCTTTCTATAAATTAAATGGGGCTCCCCTGAATATAAAGATTCAATATCTTGAATTCAATTGGTTGAAAAAGTATTTCCCTATATTCAAATCAATTATAAGAATCACGATTGGCTGAGTGAACGAGCTATTGTTGGCGCCAAGAACAAAGACGTCGACGAACTTATCAATATTATTTAGTTCCTTTTTTAATGTTTCGCAATTTTATATGTTTTTGTTATAAATTTATTTCTTCTTTTTCAATGCAATCGATCTTTCATTTGAATTCAAATCATATCGTGAATTGACCTCTTGGAGTGACGCGATCGTTTGCGAGCACGGCGATAAACGCGACAGACTGAGAGTGGCTGAAAGACATCAAAAATATTGTATACCCAAAAGCATTGTGAAATTAAACATATTAGAAACGTGTCCTTTCTCTTTTCTTTCTTTTCTATTTAACCAGACTGAGCCACAGCAACGCGTGGCCGAGTACAGCTAGTAATATAATAAAAATACAATTTCAGCATTTTTTTTTAAACCTATTATTTTTTACCTTTCTATAAATTAAATGGGGCTCCCCTGAATCTAAAGATTCAATATCCAAATAACTCAAGATTATTATCGTAAGTATGGAGAAACCCGCCGATAAAATAAGGAAACTATAAGAAACTATAACTAAGGTAACTACTATTTTTAATGTTTCTATAAATTAGCTAATTGTTTTTGGTAATGTGATGTGAAATATGTCAATATCCGAAGCAGTCCCGTTCAGAAGAGTTAAGGCCCTTCCAACAGGCGTAGCGGCTGGAAGACCCGTTCTTGTGTATGTTATTGAGAACAGTTCTTGCCGGCGCAGTCTATTGTAATTGTTAGGATCTTGTTTGTGCTCCCTGATGATGAGGTGGAAACCTTGAAACCGGTAGGGTTATACCGTTATATAAAGTGGAATAAAAGTGTTTGACTAAACAAATTAAAATTGTTTTGTTTGTTTATAATATTTATTAATCTATCAATAATGTTTGAATTCGAAGTGGGTTCAAAGAATTCGAAGTGGGCTCGAAGAATTCAAAGTGGGTTCGAAGAATTCGAAGTGGATTCGAAGCATTCGAAGTGGGTTTGAAGAATTTGAAGTGGGTTCGACGGCGCTATATAAATAGTCCTTTTATAATAAATTATTTTTATTATAGATTTATTATGAAATGTTAAAAACAATTAAATAAATATAGGTTTATTGATAGTAAATATTAAAATACATTCCAAAATCACATATATTCGTATATCTAAAGATAAATAGCAGAAAAAATATTTAAAAGAGAAGGTATCAAAAGGTCCGGGTTCATCTCATAACATCCCCCCGGCCGAGATACACCCCACAAATGTGGGCGAGCCCGGCCGCGAATACACCAAATTGTTAATAATAAACTAACAAATTTTGTTAATGACACAGATATCTATATTTTTTATTTAATCTATTAACAAAAAAAGCACGACGTGGCATAGATAAAAGCTGCGATATCTATGAAAAGTATTGTTGTTATACCTTTAAACAGCCATAGTGCTACGGCAGTTGGGTTGTTAATGATTAGCGTAGGTTTTGAAGATGTACTCCCTTCGAAGTGGTTGTTGCGATATTGTAATGTGGTAGTGGAAGCATCTAAACGCAAATATATATAAATATTTCACCTCTAAAGTCATATTCTTATATAGATTTTGAAAAATCAAGAGAGGATAGAGAGTGCCACACTTTCCTATCACCTCCTAAGTTATTTGAATCTTCTACATATGAACATCTTTTACAATAAAGGTCAAATTCCATATCACCTCTAACATTATTTGAATCTTCTACATATGAACATCTTTTACAATAAAGGTTAAATCCCATAATATATTATAACGAAATTCGTTTAGAAAGTGCCACACTTTCATATCACTTCTTACATTATTTGAATTTTCTACATATGAACATCTTTTACACTAAAGGTCAAATCCCATTATATATTATAAGGAAATTCATTTAGAGAGTGCCACACTTTCCTATCACCTCTTACGTTATTTGAATCTTCTACATATGAAAATCTTTTACACTAAAGGTTAAATCCCATAGTATATTATAAAGAAATTAATTTAGAGTGCCACAATTTCCTATCACCTCTTAAGTTATTTGAATCTTCTACATATGAACATCTTTTACGCTAAAGGTCAAATTCTATATCACCTCTAACATTATTTGAATCTTCTACATATGAACATCTTTTACACTAAAGATACAATCCCATTATATATTAGAACGAAATTCATTTAGAAAGTGCCACACTTTCATATCACCTGTTAAGTTATTTTAATCTTCTACATATGAACATCTTTTACACTATAGGTCAAATCCCATTATATAACGAAATTCATGGGATCAAAAAGATATTTCGTTATACTGAATACGGGAAAAAAAAGTAGTAAAAAACTGTTTACTATCATGTTCTCCCACAAAATCAAGGAAAGAGTGCCATTGGATGCCCTTATTTATCGGTGGTTGCCTGGTCAAATGGCACGATGTCGTCAAATACCTCGACCTACACCTCAACCGGCCACTGACGTGGAAAACCATCTAAATACTATTAGACAGAAGGGTCAAAAGGGCATAGGGGCTATCAGTTCGATATTCTATCAACGCAGCTTCCTTTCACCCAAAAATAACGTTCATCCTATCTTGACCTATGCTGCACCCGTTTGGGGTAGTGTGAGCAACACGGGTGTCTGTCATGTGTCGTTTGCAGACAGGCCACTGCGTGGTAGCTAGTCACCTACACAAAATGGGTATAGTGGAGAGTGATAAAACTATAGATCATGTATTTTTCGGTTGGCCTTTGCGAGACAGATTTGATTTACTAAAAGCCATATCTTTACCGCGTCCAATGAATGTTGCGTTTCTTCTGTCTTCGTGGAACTTTTCCACTTATAGATCCATTGTTAAATTTTGAAAGGTTAATCATTTGAAATTTAAAAAGAGTCTAGAATTGTAATTTGTTAAAATGAGTTTTATTATATTGACCCGTATCATTTTCAGCATTTTTCTGATCATAGACTAGCGCTACGCTCAAACAGAGATTGTCTATTGGCCTTCCCAGTTCACTGCTTTTTTTTTTTACGTTGTCCTTTACTGTCCATGCAGTGAGACTATGGAACGAGTTAGAAATCAATGTTAGACTCGATTCAACCTTGGCATGCTTTAAGAAGCGACTGAAAAAACTCTTAATCTTAACCCTACAGTGCGCAATGATGCACATATGAATCGACCAAAGTTTTTCTAAATATTTTTGTGTCGAGTGGTATAAACAACGACTCACGCGCTGTTACTAATGTGATACAATAATCTCCATGCTTTAAAACCACATAGGTTTAATAGGAAACTGTTTTACCGGTCAATTTGGCAGTTGAAGTTTGACTTGTTGCACGTAGATGACTTTTGTGATTTGTTCCAGTTTGAAATCAAATTACTTTATTATTGATGATCAAGGTAATCTTGTTTTTTTTTCTTTTATTCTTTAGTACATATGTGTAAAATAAGTGAAGTAAAATATATAATTTAATTTATATCATTATATCATATAATTAACTTACAAATGCGCATTGATTCATATATGAACCATACTCTTTTTTTTTTAAATATAAATATATAAAAACAAAAACAAAAATGTTTTATTGTATTTTTCATGTTCCAGTACATATTTAATGCATATATTTTTATTTTTGAAATAAAAAAAATCGCGCATTGTAGGGTTAACTTCTAGTCAGTAATATAATGTGCTTTTTATATAATGTGCATTGTAGGGTTGACTTCTAGTCAGTAATATAAATTTTTTTAATGCGCACAATTTCAGATACATGACTTGCTTTTATACATTTATTTTGGACTCTACAATACGTGTGTAACAATACATTACACAAGATATTCTGTTCATTGTCACACAGCGCAGAACAAAATATTGTCAACATGGTAAATACAAATGTACCCACAAATTTCCTAATTTTTCCTTTCTCTCCACCATCCTTTCCTTTTCCTTTGATTGGTGATATCTCACTTTTATTTAAATATATGTTTTATATCCATAAATTTCATAAATATGAATAAGCTATATATACTTTTGTCTGGCAATAAACCCGCCAGATTGTATTTACAATGAAGTGTTAAATAAATAAATGGTGGATTAATTAGAATTAATCCTACTGTTCATTGTATTTAATTAACCTAAGGTTGATAATGACGATGCCCCTTACCTGTGGGTCTTTTTGCCTGTGCCGGCTTTTGCTCGAACGGTTTTCTCTGGAACGGAACATAAGGGTGTTGTGCCATAGGACACAGGGACAGGATGGAGTTTCAGGGATGCAGGAGGGATTCTTCAGTTCCAAACTTTCTTGGAATATGCTACAACAAATATCAAGTCGAAAAGCAACAGTTAACAAGTCAAGGATACTTAAGTCAAAGAAAGGGAAAAAAGACAGTCAAGGTTCTCTATGTGAACCGTGATCCTACTCAGTATTCTCGATCTTCTCTACCCAGCATTATTTAACCTAACCTAACCTAACCTAACCTAACCCAACCCAACCCTTACACCCTCTCCGATTTTCTCTACCCAGCATTCTTCAACGTAACCTAACCTAACCCAACCCTTACACCCTGTCTGATCTTCTCTACCCAGCATTATTCAACCTAACCTAACCTAACCTAACCCTTACACCCTCTCCGATTTTCTCTACCCAGCAATATTCAACGTAACCTAACCTAACCCAACCCTTACACCCTCTCCGATTTTCTCTAGACAGCATTATTCAAAGTAACCTAACCTAACTCAACCCTTATACCCTCTCCGATTTTCTCTACCCAGCATTATTCAATGTAACCTAACCTAACCTAACCTAACCCAACCCTTACACCCTCTCCGATCTTCTCTACCCAGCATTATTCAATGCAACCTAACCTAACCCAACCCTTACACCCTCTCCGATTTCCTCTACCCAGCATTATTCAACGTAACCTAACCTAACCCAACCCTTACACCGTCTCCGTTCTCCTCTACCCAGCATTATTCAATGTAACCTAACCTAACCCAAACCAACCCTTACACCCTCTCCGATTTTCTCTACCCAGCATTATTCAACGTAATCTAACCTAACCCAACCCAACCCTTACACCCTCTCAAAAAACAAAAACCCAAATTAATCTAACCCAACCTTTACATCCTCTCAAAACACAAAAACCCAAAATTAATCCAACCCAACACTTACACGATTTTTTTTCTTGATTGAGCCCATCTTTTTTCCTCACGTTGACGACACTGTCTGTAATGAACATTTCAATTTTCAGCCATATTGGATGGGCAGTTTGCGTTTGACAGGCAAGTATTTACAACGCATTTCGACACGTTTTAAACTTCTCGCTATTTTTTTTATCAAACCTCGTACGTTAACCTTACGGTCAAAATATTTGAAAAGTTGCTCACTTTTTTATCTTAGGCTGAGGCCACACCAAAGTGCTTCGCTAGGTGCTAAGTTAGGTGATACGTGAATAATAGACTAAATGACTTCATGCCTGGCCACACCAAAGTGATTTGCACAAATTCATTTGACATTTGGGAGTGGTTGAGTCAACAAACGATGCCACTCTCAAAACTAACCAATTTCATTACAACTTCCTTATCTTTATTTACTTCTCGTGCAACTTCATTCCAAAGTGATTTTATTACAGGTACATTTTTGTATAATTTGCTCGATGGGTTCCACAAGGGCTCCCTTTTATACACAGCTGTTATTAAAACTTCCGCCATCTTGTAAAATAACCAACATGACTGTTCGCTAGGAGATTCACTCGGTGACTAATAGTCATGTAGCGTGGCGCGAAGCGTGCAGTGTGACCACTGCGATAGTATGCGGTGCGTTGGTTCGCTAGGATATGTCGCCTAACTCGCAACGTAGCTCTAAGCACCGAGCAAGTCTCCTATCTGTGTGGCCGAGGCCTTAGCGCTTTTTAAATATAACCTTGATAATTAGTTTCTGTATTTAAGCTTTAGGATAGTGAATGACTTCCTCTCTGCTGACATACTACATTATGCTGATGACTATGTGTATTTCCTTCACAGGTTGGGGCCGTGCTATCAGTCCTGCAAGCGGGATCCTACATTGAAGCTGCGGCCACCAATTATCGGAGACCAGGACACCACCATACTCTTCGCTAGTACTCGTATGTTGAATACAATATCATTTACCGATTCTTCATCATATCCTAACAACCACATTAACTTTGGTAGTTATTTTTTTATCAAACCTCGTATATATAGGGTCTTTCAAATTGAACAGTTTTTTTAATTCAATTTTTTTTTAATTCTTGAATAAAACACACAATTTGATTTAATTTCAAAAAACTTTTTATTGGTCATTGAAGTATAATGTATGACATTTAAACACAAAAAACAATATCCGCCAAATGTCCACCTCTTGCAGCTCCACAGATGTCCACTCTTTTGTCAAAATTTTTGATGACATTTTGGCATAATTGCGGTTCTAACTCGCCGATAACGCGAATAATTTCGTCCTTCAGCTCAGGAATTGATCGGGGGTCATTCTTATAGACCTGGCTTTTCACATAACCCCAGAGAAAATAGTCCAACGGTGTCAGATCACATGATCTTGGTGGGCAATTAACATCACCGTTTCCGGAGATTACAATACATAAAATAATTCTCAATTTAAAAACGTTGTTGTATTGTATACGACTTTATTTGTATAAATGCCATACATTACACTTATCAAAGGTTTATTTTGTGACTTGTAAGAAATATTCTCAGGCCAAGTTGCAGTAATATACAGAAGGGCCATCTACCGCATATAGAAAAATCCTCAGTACGCGTGCCCGCTGGCACTGTATAACAACTCTAAGGTAGGTCTTTCTTGTTGGTCACCGGTGACCCCCAAGGCACCCTTAAAGCAATTCAGTGCCGGTCACCGGTGACCCCCATGGCGATCAATGTGTTAAGTATTTTTTTGAAATAAACTTATTATTTGTAATTGAATGAATTTTTTTATTTCTTTTCGGTCCTCCTAATATATGTTCAATTGATTTAATAGTTTAACACTCGGCATAAACGTTAAAGATAAACGGAACGTGACTGAGGACGTACCTGGCCTACTGGTGACCTGCTTGAAGGCTGGCACGTACAGCATGAGCAACACCACAGCTGCCGCCATTGAAAACACGAAGAAACGGAGGGAAGCGTTACGGGGATACCTGGTCAAAACAGAAAAAAACCAAATCAGAGTTGTACGGCACCGGTACAAAGAACTGTAACATAGGTGAATGACTGCTGCGCAATGCTCGGAGAATTCAGCTCACGTTCAGAGGCGTAGATCGGTGAAAAGGACAGCGGGGTGAAGAGTTCCTCTTAGGCAGGTACTAGATGATCGCAAGTAAAACACAGTAGGCAGGGTGAACTGAGAAGATAATTTTATTTGGTTTTGACCCTTCTTGTGAACGGCTGATCGCTCATCGTAAGCAACATTTTCAGCCACTGCATGCGATCACACCTCGCAAAATACCACAATTTTCGGGAGTTTTGCGCAAGCAGAGACCGGCCGGCCAGCGATATAGTCTCGCGACGACCGTCCATAAGTCTAATTTCTGTTGCGGTCGCGCCGCAACGCGGACCCAAACAAACATAAAATGATCATACAAATATCGAATTATAACCAAGAAATTTACATATCAATACCAAACAAATCTCAAAATATAACTAAATATCTACACATATTAAGGGTGACGCATACGTCCGATACAAGAGTGCTAGCAAAACCAAAATGGCAAAATAACTTATATTGCAAAAATAGAAGAATCAGACAATCATTCACACTACACATTAGATTTTGACGTCATCGACAAATATTTAAATTTCAAAATTATCAAATATCTCCATTCTCATTAATAAATAATAAAAACAATATTGGCCCCAAATGAGTTATTCCGCAGCTGACCGGGCAACCTGTAGAGCAGATCGACAGTTTCAAATATACAAGGAAGCCTAATGACTCGCCACCTTGACCCAGTTAGATAGAATAGACGACAAATCTAAATGACATGTGCAAGATTTATGTAATGTTAACTTGAATCTTAACCGGTTCACTGCCACGAGCGCTTTGACGCGCTCTCCGATTCAGTGCTCGCCAGGCCGGCCATACAAAATGAACGTGCTCTCCTTTGAGCTTGTCGCAAGCCAATATCAAATCCAATTGTAATAATTTATAAATTATAACACATTGTGACATCTTTTGGGATGGTCAAGAAATACTTAAATATTACAATTTACCGATATTATCAAAGTTACAGTCATCTTTCTAAAAGCTTTCACTGACAGTCAATACGTGTCTCTGATACAGGGTTACCGACTACAGTTTTTTGCGACGTAATTGCGATGATTTATAATGACTTCGTTTGTAGTTTTGTTCAGTGGTTGATTTTATCTTTTGTGCGTTATTTTTGTTAATTTTTCAAAGTATTTATTTACAAAGTGTGTTTTCATGTATTCTTTGGTTATTGGCGGTAGTTTTGCGGCATAATACGACGTTTATATAGACTTTTTACGGTTTTATTTTATAGTTTATTTACCTTTTGCGCTTTATCATACAGATAATTTGTTGATTTTAGTTTACAAAGTATATTATATTCCACTATATTTATAAGTAAACGTGTTTTCTGTGTCAAGTTGTGACAATCCTGACATTTTGTGAATATTTAAACTGTGTTTTTCTGAGTGAACGGCAGCTCAAACGCCCCACGGTGTATATATTTAGTAAGTTTTCATAATATCCTTTATATCTGTATACAAAAAATATAAATTTTTTAAGTTTTATTTTTGTTGAATAAAATCCCGGCCTGCTGGGTACGGCCATACTAATAACTTTCGACACTTAAAGGTATAAACTTTAGCAACACATATGATTGAGTGCTTATTGCTCGAATGCGTTCATTACGATTCTCCGAATCGGTCATTGTCTGGTTTTCGAGCTATTTAAAAGGAAGATAACAATCCTGTAAATACCAAGAGCGTATATGTGAATGGTTTGATCTCTCTGCAGGCGTTCCCCAAGGTGGCATTCTCTCTCCACTCCTTTTTTCTATATTCATCAACCCAATAACATCATATCTTAAGTGTTCTTATCATCTGTACGCGGATGACCTGCAGATATATATTCATTTTGATCCAAATTGCTTTTATTTATTATTTATTTATTTAACACTTTTATTGCAAATACAATTTGGCAGGCTTATTGCCAGGCGGCAATCCCTTCCAACCAACCAGACAAAATTAAATTAACCCTTGCCATCCTGTGATGGATAGCGAGTGACCAGGACTTATATTTTATTTGATTATTCGACGTTTTAATACACAATAAAATGATTTTTATAGCTAATTACAAAAAATAACCTAGCAGATTTTGCATAATTTAAATTTAAAATATACATTTTTTACTGGACGCTTAGCGTCCAGCACCGTGGCCGGCGGAGTTTTTAAGCACAGTAAGGCAAGTGTTAAACAAGTTACGTGGTCACATAAATCATCCAAATGACTATCCATCCCCACGAAATCCATAAACATATACGTGAGCACATGCCCACGAACCCCACAAAGACGGACAATCACTCGAACATTCTTTTTCATATAAAGTGAGATATCATCAATCTTTTTACATGGCAATGAACGAAAATAGAAGGCCGAAGACGTGTTGGCAGGAGGCAAATCTCCTGGCTCCACAATATACGTGATTGGACTGGTATAAGGGGCGTTGGAGATCTTTTTCGGGCTGCCGGGGACAAAGATATTCAACGTTGGAGGGACCTGATATGACACTGGGAAGAAGAAGAATAGCTCCAATTTTTTTATAAATGTTATTTTGTGAAAATTAAATTACTGTTCAACTTCACACGCCTCCCTTTGCATTAGTCCACGCCTCCCAGTTTGGAAAACACTGACGGCAAACGATAGCAGTCATATAAATACTGAACTCTTATTTCGTCCACCACGTACAAATGACCTACAAAATAAAAATTTATAATCAGTTCATACCTAGACTATGTATTGGGTGTTAACATAAGTTGTATCCATTTTTTTTTTCAAATTTAAAAATGAACACCAAAAGTAAAACAAAATGGTAAAGGTTATACGTCATTCGAAAGCAAATTTTCTGCTCTACAAGATATTGTGTTTGCTTTTACGTTACATATATTATTTTATTTGACTACAAGCCTTCAAAATGGAATTTCAAGTAGACGAAAGTGAGCATTTTCGACACCTCGAGATAGCGGTATACAGTCATGCGACTACAATTCATCTGCTCAGCCAATTATACGGTGGTTTGAAGGAGATCTTCATGAATAATATGGTTTAAGCGGTCCTCATCGAAGTCCACTGGTCGTACGGAACGCTCCATGTCTTTCAGGTCAAAATTACCGTCTTTGAAATGCAAAAACTATCGACGAGCTGTCCTTTCATTCATAGCATCTTCACTGTACACTTCGCAAATATCACGAGCAGCTTTGGCAGCTTTATTCCCTCGATTGAACGCGAACCGAAGGTGGTGTCGAAAATGCTCACTTTCGTCCACTTGACATTCCATTTGGAAGGCTTGTAATCAAATAAAATAATATATGTAACGTACAAGCAAACACAATATCTTGTAGAGCAGAAAATTTTCTTTCGAATGACGTATAACCTTTACCATTTTATTTTACTTTTGGTGCTCATTTTTAAATTTGAAAAGAAAACGGACACAACTTATGTTAACACCTAATACATTGTGATCGAGTCTCGTAAAATATTTCCCGCATTTTTATTTCGTTAGCTTACTTGTCATACGAAAAAATGCCTGTCATTCGAGAGAAGTAACACAGTGCAGAGTTCGACCTGACGATGTTTCCAGTGCGTTACCCCACGGCCGTGCACAACAATTGCACGATATCGCATAGTAGAGTTACCTTCGTGTGGAGGAGTCCCACTCGATCTCGCTGGGGTATCCGGAGGCTACCGACTGCGGAGGAGAGTGCTGATGAAGTCTCCGGTACACCCCATCCTCGCAGCGCAGGGACGTGGCCACACCCGAGCTGAACATCAGCTCAGCTTTCTCCACATCTGATGATGATGATATATTCCTGCAATCAACACACATTATTATTCCGTTGTCTGGAAAGTAGTTAAGAAACGCAACATTCATTGAACGCGGTTTAAGATATGGCAATTAATAAATCAAATACTACCTTGATCAATAGGTTTTAGGACCAGCCACCGTGTGGCGCTGTCAGTCACCCGATTGGAATTCTTTTTTGTTTGTTAGGTTACCACATCTATCATTGACACTTCCCTCCAAATTTCAGCGTCATAGCTTGACATTTGTAAAAGTTACGCTGTACTGAATACATCTACCTTTGTGCGTGTTTTTTATTTTTTACAAGTTTGAAAACGGCATCAACTGTGCATCAACGAGTGTGTATAAAATTTTGTGTGAAAAATGGTTTTAACGGTCCGCAGACCTTGGAAATGTTGGAGAAGTGGTTTTTGGTGGCGAACGCTTCAGAAGTGGTCGTGAGTCGGTCGAGGATGACGAACGCAGTGGCAGTCGAAAACCGATGAAAACATCGATAAAATCAAAGAGATGTTGCCCGAAAACCGCAAATTGACCATCAGAGAGCTGGCAGAGGACTTGAACATCGCATATGGATCCGCTCAAGACATTTTGGTTAGTGATTTGGGCCTCAGACGTGTCGCTGCAAAACTGGTGCTGAAAGACCTCAATTTCATGCAAAAAAAGGACCGTGTTGAAATCGCGAAAGATATGATTTCCATGAGTTTTTGACCAAAAACCACACGACTACTATCCAGCAGCCTTTGAATTCACTTGATCTGGCTCCCTGCGGCTTTTTCCTGTTCAACCAATTTAAAAAATTGCTTCGTGGAACGTATTACAGCACCCGAGAGGATGTCATGAAAAAATCGAAGACGGCTCTGATGGACATACCGAAAATTGAGTACCAGCGGTGTTTCGAGGATTGGATCGAGCGCTGGCGTAAGTGCGTTGCAGTCGATGGGGAGTACTTTGAAGGGGACCATATCGATTTTGATGAATAAACTTGTATTTTCGATTTTATGAATAAAGTCCTAAAACTTTTTGATCAAGGTAGTATGTCTCTCAAAGGACAACTGAAAAATACATGGTCTATAGTTTCATCATTCAGACCACACTCGAAGCCGGGATTCTCTACAATACCCATTCTGTAAAGATGACTAGCCACCATGCAGTGGCTCATTCGCAAACGATACTTGACAGACACTTCTATCTTGTTCATTCTTATAATATTGAACCGTGGTTTCAAAGGGTTAGATTGTTGGATTGATTTATATATAGAGCCCTTATTTATGTTACACCAGTCATATCCCAATCCAACGGCCATCGGTGTAAAGTATCATGTTTTATTTTATTTAAAATATCAGTTACTGGCTGTGAAAAATCAGATAAGGAACAACCGGTAGAACTTTTTAAGTCTTTGGACCAGAAAAAATTCTTATATAAATTTCATTAGATTAAAATTTTGATTGCTAACTTCATTCCAAACATGCTGAGTGTATATTAACATTTCTAACTTACCACTGAAGTCAAAAAATCTGAAAAATATGCATGGACAGATGCCGGCCATGCTCATCGCATGGTCAAGCGGTGTTACAGTTGAATACCTCTACCCACAGTGGTATGTCAACTAGAACCGATAGAAGTCGTAAGCCACTTGTCTGCCGATCCGGAGGTTGCGGGTTCAATCCCCGCTGGAACCCAGATTTTTTTAAATAGGATTCCAGTCTGGTTAACACTTAGGCCTTTTGCATCCCAAAAAACTGACGCTAACACCTTCTTGGCCGATTTCTGGACACGAACTCGCTTCGGAGCCAAAGTGCCTGGTTCACACCACTCCTTAGCCTCTTGTTTTGATTCAGGATCATGGTGGTAGACCCAAGTCTCATCCATAGTGATGAATCGACGCAGAAAATCCTTTTTATATTTTCGAAATTGCTCCAAATGTTGCTCAGAAAGTCGCATTCGAACGTGTGTCATCTTTCTGGTTGGTTGGAAGAGATTGCCACATGGAAATAAACTCGCCAGGTTAACCCTTCCCTTACGGTGATAAAAATGAAACGCGTGTTCCGGTGAGTACGCGATAAAAAATTAGCGATTTTAAATCGGAAAAATAAGAACATTCATAGATAATCCCCTTAATTAATTATAATTGAAGTTAAAAATTATAATAATTGAGATTTATTTGCTGAAAACATTAAAAAACCATCTGGCAACGCTCACGGCACGGGCGTAGATCTAGTCTCCTTGCCAGCTCAACAGCTACTGCGGCGCGGCAGGGTTGGTGGCTAACTCGGGCGTGGCTTACACTTGCGAGGTTGAGACAATTGAGCTCCTCGCTATTCAGTGACGTATGCAAAAGTGAGATGCGAATATAGTGTCGCGCTTCCCGCATACTCTTCACCTATCGTCAAGACCCAAGATCGAGGCACTCACAGCGTTTAAATGCGAATTTGTTTCCGATATTCACGAAATACTTACGATGTAGTTGATAAATTCTGATTATTATTAATATTATTTTTTAAATCAATGCGTAAATATATTATGGAGGAATACCTAAAATCTTAACCTTGTATTTATTATATTTATAGAGATATTGATTGTTATTAGAAGCAACGTGTAGAAGATACCCAACACAGGGAAGGAAAGGTTAAGAAAAAAAAAAAAAAAATAAGTCGTGTCGTTTCGTTACATTCTGAAATGTTAAAAATTGAAAATCCCAGTTATCTTGTTTCTTTCCAAAGAAGATGTCTACGAGGAAGATTTTCCATAAGCGGTGTGTAAACATTAATTAATTTTTACCAGGCTTTTCCCTTCTTTTGAAAGAAACTTGATAGCCTCGCCATATTAAATTTTTTACATTTCAGAATAAAACGAAACAACACGTCTTCTATCAGTTCTAGCTGACACTCTACTTAGGGTAAAAATATGAAATTTTAAGAGAAACATCGCCTGACCATACGCAGATCGTGGCCTGCGTGATATCTGTCGAAATACGCTCTTAACTAATTCAAACTGATTTTTTTTTAGACCTTATACGACCGGAAAATAGCATGATGGTATTATATATTATATTACACTTTTGTTGTATATAGTACAACCTGGTGGGATTATTGCCATGTGGCAATCTCTTCCAACCAACCAGAAATATGTTAACGAGGCCTTAAGTGAAAACGAGACTGGGATCCTTTTTTAAAAAAATCTGGGTCCAGCGGGATTTGAACCGGCAACTTCCAGGTTGGAAGACAGGCGTTTTATTAACTAGGCCACAGAGATGGTATACATGTAGAATACAATTAAATACCTTAGTATCATAAACAACAAAAAGTATAGGCACTCAATTTATTATTGCAAATACAATCTGGCGGATGTATTGCCAGGCGAGAATCTCTTCCAACCAACCAGACAAAAGTAAATGAAGCAAGTTACGTGGTTGCATAAATCATTCAAATGACTATCCATCCCCACGAAATCCATAAACACATACGTGAGCACATGCCCACGAACCCCACAAAGACGGACAATCACCCGAACATTATTTTTCATATAAAGTGAGATATCATCAATCAAAAGGAAAGGAAGGGATGGTGGAGAGGAAAGGAAAAGAAAAATCGGGAATGAAACACGTTATTTGACTGACTAGAAATTAAGAGTTTTTTGAGTCGCTTTTTAAAGCATGCCAAGGACGGAACGAGTCTTATATAGGTTTGTAACTGATTCCAGAGTCTCACTGCATGGACAGTAAAGGACGACGTAAAAAAAAGAGGAGCGGTGAACTGGAAAGGCCAATAAACAATCTCTGTTTGAGCGTAGCGCTAATCCATGATTGGAAAGACGCTGAAAAAATTTCCGCGAGATATTAGGGGGCGGCGGGACAGTTAAGGATATTATACAATAGAGACAGTATGTGAATTTGGTGTCTATTTCTAACATTCAACCAGTTCAATGCCTTCTCGTATGAAGTTATATGATTTTACCATAAACAACACACATAATGATGTAATTAGTACATACTTCAGTTGTTGGCACCAGATGATGACACAGCAAGTGTTGAAATACATTGTGATTTGCTATAAATAAAATGGAATACAACTATACTAAAGAAAATGTAGCATGGTCCCTGTGACGTTTCACAAATTTGCCCCAATACAACCTTGCAACGACATTCAGTAATATTAATTATTTTAATAACTTTAATATAAGCCTCGACTCTAATAAATAGCAAGTTATTTAGGTAAATACATTACATAAAACTAACAATAATGACAAATTAAAACATCTTGTTACAAATTAGCAAAAATATGTCAATTTGTTAAAATCAAACAATATTTGGCGACGTTCCTCAAAAGTCACTACGTTAGTCTGCATTGGCTAGGGATGGGGTATACGATAATTGGATTTTCGAGTTTTTTTATACATAAAATTAAATGTTCGTAATTAGTATTAATTCATAGTGGATCTTGACCTATTTAAAGATAGATATAAATCATACAATACATTAGAAAGTCAGTATAATGAAAATTAGGAATTAAAACGTCAGTTTAGAGAAAAACAATTTTTCCATTTATAAAAAAAACCATTCGATTTATAAAAAAAAAACATTTTTGTCCCATCCCTTTGAGATGTGCATTTCAAACGTTACAGGGACCATGCTACATTTTCTTGAGTATAATCGTGTTTTAATTTTATATCAAATTAAATCATTGTTTTCATATCTCGCTCACCCGTTGGCCTCCCCGTGTCTCCGGCTGACGTTCCCCTGCCTGGCGTACTCCGCGTACCTGCCTCTGCCCGCTCCGTTCCCCATCCCCACCACCTCTCCGTCTCCGTCCTCCCCATCGCTGCAGTCTATGTGGTATTCGTGCTCTGCCGGATACAGTGGCACCACTTCCTCGTTCATCCTAACACCACAGATTCCTTTTATAAACGCTATTACAATAATAACTACTGTATTTTACGGACTATAAGACACACCTTAATTTTTAGGCAATTTTAAAAAAAAATAACATTTTTACCAATTTTATTATTAGATTGTAAAGCCAGACTAAAAAAAAAGATATATCATCAATCAAAAGGAAAGGAAGGGATGGTGGAGAGGAAAGGAAAAGAAAAATCAGGAATGAAACACGTTATTTTACCGACTAGAAATTAAGAATTTTTTCAGTCACTTCTTAAAGCATGCCAAGGACGGAGCGAGTCTTATATTGGTTTGTAACTGATTCCAGAGTCTCACTGCATGGACAGTAAAGGACGACGTAAAGAAAGAGAAGCGGTGAACTGGAAAGGTCAATAAAACATTACATTTTTACATAATTTAATTAATTGCGTAATAATTTAATTAATTGCGAAATCGCAATCATTTATTTTTGTCTACGTCCTGATGTAGAATTGAAAAACAATTGTCGCAATTGGAAACAGTGAATTTTTTATTAAGATGTCAGCAAATTAACTGCAATTTTATCAATTTTACTCAATTTATTTTTGAATTAATGACGTCTCAGATTAGAGTGTTGACTGTTTGTTGACAGTTGTGTTCGATAATGGTAGACTAATCACATTTTTAGTGGTTGAAACACAATCACTATGAAAACATAAAAACTATTTTTTTTATTTTACACATGACAAGAAATATACATAATTTACGAAAAAAAACAACATTAAGGGACTTGTATACAAAGAGACAAAGTTTGAAATTGATCTCTTGGGTTTGCAAGAGGAATGACTTGTGGAAAAGGTTTGTGTGAGCCCTTGAGTGTGGTGCTTTTTGTTGTTTTATATTTATATTTAACACAAATCCGCCTTAACAAATCCTCTAATTTATTCTGAAATGGCTAATCATTGTCACCGTGAAAATCATACATCTTCTATTCATGATGCCAAATTCTTACATATCAGTAGTAACGGAAATAAATTAGACAGATTAGAGGTCCTAGAAATTTCTAAGTCAGTGCATCGAGGTGAACATCTGGCAAACACATATATCCCAAGAATTTTACCGCTGCTCGCCGAGGTTGTCTCCTCCCTCCCTCCACCCACAGTCCCCAACCCGAATGTTTACCGTTAGAAGCTTGTATGTCGGTACCAGTTCGAACAGAATTCAGTCTTGTTTGTGCTCCCCTGATGATGAGATGAAAGCCTTGAAACCGGTAGGGTTATACCGTTACATAAAGTGGAATAAACAGTGTTTGAGGGGAAAGCCTTGAAACCGTTAGGGTTATATCGTTACATAAAGTAGAATAAACAGTGGTTGAGGTGAAAGCCTTGAAATCGCTAGGGTTATACCGTTACATAAAGTGAAATAAACAGTATTTGAGGTGAAAGCCTTGAAACCGCTAGGGTTATATCGTTACATAAAGTAGAATAAACAGTGGTTGAGATGAAAGCCTTGAAATCGCTAGGGTTATACCGTTACATAGAGTGGAATAAACAGTGTTTGAGGTGAAAGCCTTGAAACCGGTAGGGTTATATCGTTACATAAAGTAGAATAAACAGTGGTTGAGATGAAAGCCTTGAAATCGCTAGGGTTATACCGTTACATAAAGTGGAATAAACAGTGTTTGAGGTGAAAGCCTTGAAACCGGTAGGGTTATATCGTTACATAAAGTAGAATAAACAGTGGTTGAGATGAAAGCCTTGAAATCGCTAGGGTTATACCGTTACATAAAGTGGAATAAACAGTGTTTGAGGTGAAAGCCTTGAAACCGGTAGGGTTATACCGTTACGTAAAATGGAATAAACAGTGTTTGATAAAACAAATTACAATAAATACAGAACAAATTACAATAGATACAAGACAGACACCCTCCGCTTTTTCAGAAGAATTGAAACTTTCATCCCTCGTGAGAAACTCAAGCGTCTTATTAGGCCACGGAGATCAAAGAACGCAGAAAGAATAGAGTATTTACTTTTGGATGTTGGTGTGATGTGCAGATGATGACTATGCTCGATGGACCCGGGAACAGTCCCGGATGCTGTCCGCGCCTTCCCGCTTATGTTGTGACGGCATTCTGAAACAATAAATTAACAAATTTCTTTAGCCATATAGTTTTAAATCAAATTCGCTACATCCAGGTTCGCTGGGTGGACATACATATATAAATAACATCGTTTGTAGAGCCTCGTCTCTGTCATTCATACATATGTTCTGTCGCGATTTGTCAGTCGTTACCGGACCGGACTGTTAGCGCAACGTGCGACAGAGACGACGCTCTACAAATCATGTGTATTACTTACCGCCGGGTACTGTATATACATACTATCAAGCCATTTCCCTGTCGGGATAGGCAGAGGACAGAGAACCATATTATCCTATCTTGACACACATCCTTAGCCTCTTTTAAATCAATACACCATCTCGCACAACTACGATTTCTCTGACTTTTTATGTTTCCTTCTTTCCGAATATCTTTCACTTGCTCCTAATATCTTCGTGGTTATACTAGAGAAAATGTAGCATGGTCCCTGTGACAGTTCAAAAATTTGCCGCAATACAACCTTGTAACGATGTTCAGTAATTTTAATTATTTTATCAACTTTAATATAAGCCTTGACTCTAATAAATAGCAAGTTATTTAGGTAAATACATTACATAAAACTAACAATAATGACAAATTAATACATCTTGTTATAAATTAGCAAAAATGTGGCAGTTTGTTAAAATCAAGTAATATTTGGAAACGTTCGTCAAAAGTCACTACGTTAGTCCGCATTGGCTAGGGATGGGGTATACGATAATTGGATTTTCGTTTTTTTTATACCTATAATTAAAGGTTCGTAATTAGTATTAATTCATAGTGGATCATGGCATATTTAAAGATAGATACAAATCATACAATACTCGTACATTAGAAAGTCAGTATAATGAAAATTAGGAATTAAAACGTCAGTTTAGAGAAAAACTATTTTTCCATTTATGAAAAAACGATTAGATTTGTAAAAATAACTATTTTACCCCATCCCTTTGAGACGTGACATTTCAACCATCACAGGGACCATGTTACATTTTCTTTGAGTATAGTCTTTTTTAATTCATTCATTCCACATGCCTAAACCATCTCAGTGTGCTCGTAGGAAGAGAGGACAGAATGCCAGACATTCCTGTCACCTTCTCATAAAATTCTTACAATTTTTCTGACTTTTTATATTTCCTTCTTTCAAAATATAATTTACTTGATCCAAACATACTCTCTTTAGACTTACTAAAGTGCACTCATCTCCGCAGCATTAATCTTACTCTGATTCTTCTTCCGTTGAGTCTAAGTTACACTTTCATACAACAGGGTGGGCACCAACACAATATTACACATTGTCATTTTTGCTACTGTTGATATTACACAGTTGTATATAACATTAACCCTTCCTGTCCTGTGATGTGTAACTAGTACACATCGCTTCTAAAAACTTTAATATCTCTATAAATATAATAAATACTGGCTTCAGATTTTAGGTATTCCTCCCTAATACATTTACGCATTGAATGAAAAAATATTATTAATAATAATTAGCACTTATCGGCCACATCAGAGATATTTTGTGAAAGTCGGGAATAAATTCACCAGTACAATCAAACGTGTGCCAGTGTATGACGTAGGTATATTCATTCTAAAAAACCGCTATGGGTGACGAAACGACGTTATCCACGTCTCACTCTCACTCTACTTCGGTATATGGGAACGCAAGAAATAGAATCTCAATTCGGTCGCTTCTCTCGTAGCCAAGCCGGCTTTCGTTCGAAGTGGTTACTTCGCCCGTTTTGTGAACGTCGTCCGATGTTTTTTTTCATGTTCTCAGCAATTAAATATCAATTAATATCACTTTTGACTTCAAATTAATTTAAGCGATTAGCTATGAATATTCTTATTTTTCCGATTTTAAAAGCTCATTTTTACATGTGTATTGAATAAACAGCACCGGAACGCGTGGTTTTTTTTAGCACAGGAAGGGAAAGATTAAAATCTCCGTTCTTATTCCCTGTCGCTATCCACTTTCAACTCCATCATAAATTAACACACTGAGACTGATCATAACTATTCTTTTAAAAGGAGAAAAAAAACAAGCCGGTGTGCTCTCGCTTCGTTGTACCATCAGATCCAGTACAGTGGTGTTTACAGTGAGTTTGCTGGTATGCATCGGCTCACCAGCAAACTCACTGTAAACACCACAAGCTTAGCTTTGTAACTGAATTGATGTTGGAATGGCAAAAGGATCCTCTAGTGATGACCTCCGTGGCCTGGTGATAAAACGCTCGTCTGCCGATCCAGAGGTTGCGGATTCGATCTCCGCTGGAACCCAGATTTTTAAAAAAATGTGATTTTACTAAGGGCCCTTTAACCCTTATCATGGCATTGTAACATAGA
This sequence comes from Odontocerum albicorne, assembly GCA_949825065.1. Lineage (NCBI taxonomy): Eukaryota > Metazoa > Arthropoda > Insecta > Trichoptera > Odontoceridae > Odontocerum > Odontocerum albicorne. The sequence continues at coordinate 2,129,261 of OX463867.1, forward strand.
TGTTACACTAATTTAGGGATTTTTTTTAAATCCAGAAACTCGAACGTAATTTCAAATATGGCAACACATTCAAATACTATACATGCACTATTGTGTGCAGTGGTATCATCTGGTGATAAATATTGACAACGCTACAACTTTACAAACGACATCGGGTCAACATGTCTGGACAGCGTGGGCGCGTTTTGAAAATTGGGGTAAATAATCTAAATATCTTATTAATCATTACATGTAGAGAAAAATTATTCAAACCATTTTATTTGTTGATAATTCAGCTATGTTAATGTTGTTCTTGTTTTAGATTATAGAATCATTTTATAGCGCTTTTTGTGTTTTAATAAAATTGATATTTTGGCAATGTAACGTGGGTGTTACGTATAAAAAAACTATAAAGAAAAGTTGTGATTTTTTTCTCTCAATTTTCCTTCATAACTTACCATATAACAAGGAATCACCAAAGAAAAACGTTAATATTTGGATAAATTGAACTTTGCCAAGATAAGGGTTAAAAAAACATATTTCTAGTTGGTTTGAAGAGATTGCCACATGGCAATTAACTCGCCAGGTTAAAAAAAAACTAAAATGACGCATTTTTCTACCTAGTATTCGAGGGTATAATAAGGATACCTATGACTTTGGTCATATCTATTTTTTCAAAAATAAAAATAAAACATGCCAGTATGCTCCGATCGTCTCACTTTGGTATGCCATCAGATCTAGTACTCTGGTGTAGTCGGTCAGTTTGCTGGTGTACAACGGTACACTAACTTAAAGCAAACTCCACAGCACAGCTTCACTTTTTAACTCAATTGACGTTCTAATAGCAAGGGGGTTCCTTGACTATGAGGCCAAGCATTATTTAAAATAAATACTTGGAATAAACCTAATAATTATATTTTAGAATATTATTCAAGCTTACTCTTGCATGTGCAAAGAAAAAATAACGAAATACGTCAAGTAGAGAGGAACCCGTTCGTAAATATAAACATTTAATTTCACAAATACACGTAAGTACATTAATTAACAGTAAAAAGTTTATTAAAACAACATTTATTATAAACATTTAAACATTATTCAACGGCGCATTAATTTGACTCGCCGCATAAATTAAAGAAAACAGTTACCTTATAGAGCGATAATTTAAAATTTAAAATTAAACAACACCGTAAAGAGAAACAATCGACTATTTAACTTAAACGAATAAACAAATATATAAATATTATAAAACAATCGAAAAATCGACACTTTTATCAAATAAAACGCGACAAAATGACATTTTCCCGTTTAACCTTCAATGATATACTATATACTTTGCACCGGTAATATACGTTTTTTTTTAATCACGTGAGACATCTGCAAGATCTGATTATAACATGTTTGCTAAAGCAAATGTTTACTTACGTTTATTCCGCAATTGTAATGTTTTGGAGAAAAAAAATCATCTTCACAGTCAAAACGGACGCATAATAAAGGAGAGAATGCCGAAATATAATTCGATATAAGAAATGACAGTTCGTGACAGCAGAGATGGTCAGTCGTGAACTAATGATTCGATTTAACCAGTCTTTTTAGAGAACTAGAGAAAACTAGTTACATTATTTTCTGCAATATTTATTCAAAAGAACAAACTGTATAAAAAGGCATGAAAGTGTGGTTGGATCAAGTATGGGATATTATGAAAGAAGGTAGACGGCATGATGGCATATATGTATCACCATCACGCCACGTCTCTATTGGAGTAAGTAGGAAGTACATATCTCCATATCATTTTCTATCCTGACACATATTTAGCTTCTACCGCATTCATACCACTTACCATCCATATTTTACCATTACAAATGGTATATAGATTATTTTTGCGAGTCTCATAATTAATTCTTCTACGTATCAGAACCATAGCAACGCCTATTTATTTACATTACACACTGCATCTTCTTTTAATCTTTCAAATGTCCTAATTCCGTCAAACATTGCTTTTCGACACATTTTACACAACGCTCTAATTTCTACCGCAATTATCAATGCTTTCATCACTTTTTTGCGCTGCCCAAATTTCGCTTCCATATCCTAATGTTGACACCAATATACCATAATGAGCTTTGCTTCTATTGGCATGCTCCAATCGGTAAATACACCATTCATCAATATTCTTTAAAAGAAGTACAGAAGGTATTAGCAGTTTAGAAAGACATAAAAACGAGGTACGACCAAATTATCAAATTCTGAAAACCTTTATAATAGAAATGTATGTATGTCGAGGTGTATGAATGTGGCAGAAGCGAATTTGATATTCCAATAGAGACATCGCATGGTAGTGGTGATGATTAGGTAACTTGTTTCCTATCACCACACGCGACTCGATATCTTTTATAACTCTTGAAAAAACTACTCAAATAACAAATTCCTTAATTTATTTCTTAATTAAATTAAAAAGAATCTTTAACAGGCTTGTTAAGTTCACACTTAAACTTAGGCACGCTTAAATAAATAAATAACACTCTGAATATCCCGGTTCGAACTCCGCGTTGTGCTACTCAGCTCGAATGATACAAGCATTATTTCACACTTGATATTGAAGTATATACGGATACCTGTGACTTAAATGTCATGCATACATTTTTAAAGTAATTTAAAAAATATCAAAAAGCTTTTGTTAAGCGATATATTAAACCATTGAACTGAACTAAAATGTAGATCGAAAAGACCTAGAACAAATAAACTAATATATTGTACAATAAACGCTTTATTCCCATCTCTAGCTCATAATTATATTGAATCGAAGAGTAGAGAATTTCTTTACCAGTTGAAAGAGCGGGAAATTAGGAATTTCTTTCGAATCGATCGTATTTTTATCGCTCTTATATCGCTTTATTCGATAGAGAAAGAAAAATGTATTTATCCAGAAAATATAGACAAGTGTTAATGACTAATATTGAACAGTAAAATGAACGATTTAAAGATGTTGAATTTCAGGTTCGATTCCTAATGGTACCCAATAAGAAAAAAAAGTTCCAATCTGATTCGTCGACGAGTTTATTGTTACCTCTCTATGTGCAGTATTGGGTATTGTCAATACATAATGCGATGAACCGCGAGTTAAGTGCCTAATCTAATTGCTCCATTATTGTCACCCAACCACATATTTCAAGATGCTGGAAGAACTACACAAATATTGTACATATTTTTATTTTCATTTATGTATTATACTCGTATATAATAAAAAAATTTATAAAAACAATTTATGAAAAAAACAACAGGTAATTTAATGTGGACACACAATTTATATGGATCTGGATTTGTTGCCTTCCATTTTTCGTGTTCACAGTAAACTAGGCTTTTACCTGTATCTTGCTGAGAATACAAGAAGTGCATGGTACGCAGTAACGCTCTGGACTTCCATGCGGAAGGTCGACGGTTCGAAACCCGTACTGTGCTACTCCCCTTAAATGACACAGGATTTTTTTCTGCCTATTTTTAGAGCATATAAGGATACCTATGAATTCGGTCATATCTATTCTTTAAAAAAAAAAAAAAAAAGGAAAAACCATATCTGTGTACTCCGATAGTCTCACTTCGGTCTGCCATCGAATCCCGTACAGCGATGTGGTCAGTGAGTTTGCTGATAAACAATGGCTCATAACTCACTTAAACTTACTCCTTGGCACAGCTTCGCTTTCCAACTGAATTGACGTTGGAATAGCGAGGGTATCCTCGACTACGAGGTCCAGCAACGACAATGATGATTGTGGAGATATAACATTTAAAAAAATCAACAAACTTCGTAGTCTATTTGGTTGGAAGACAAGCGCCTTACCAACTTGGCCATGGAGGTTGACAATGTGTTGTTTACACAACCACGTAACGTGAGGTTGTTATGTGTTAGCTTTAATAACGATAACAAATATTTGAATAACTCAAAAGATGTTTAAACTTTTAATGGTTAATAAACACTTGTTTCAACTATTCCGTCTTTGTTCACATTAATTCATAAACTACTGTATGTTATGACCTTAAATGAAACAAACACATCACTAGTATTGTAAAAGATCCAATCCATCCTGTCGTATAGCTCATGCCTGAGCATCGTGACTCCCATGATAACCTCCGACGACTCTTCTACATCCATCCCTGCACTCCGCAGTTCGAAGGGCAGTTGTTAAGGGTAGTCCAGTTGTGTCTCTCACTTGATAAGTCCAACGCATTAAGATTCTTCCACTTGTGCGTCGTCTTTCGTGCGCCTCCAGTAACAACAAACCTCTCGAAACTGTCTCCTTGACCACGAGCAACGTGCCCAAAGAATCGGAGAACTCACATATTGTCGACAATCTGTCGGTGATTCTCAGTTTTTCGAGAAGAGAGGCGTTAGTTCGTCTTGCTGTCCATGGAAGTCGTAACATCCTTCTCCTGCACCACATTTCAAATGCATCTATTCTACATCTCTCGCTTGCTCTCAGAGTCCAAGTCTCCGCACTATACATGAATATTGCGTTGTGCTCTTCAATATCTTTTCCAGCTCTGACATTGCACCTTTTGCCAATCCACCTCTTCTTTTCACCTCAGCCTCACACCCTCCATTGTTAGAACAACTAAACGTAATGATCTTAAATGGAACAAACACATCACTGAATAGTAAAAGAGTCAATAAACTTTTTAACATTATAAGACTGATATTGAACCAGTGTATGATACGTCTGGACAAGTTCCTACACACAGACCCAGGAGTGCTGTTCTGTTAACTTTGCTTTTCAAGTCAACAGTGATAATAATTGAAATTTAATTGCTGAAAACATGAAAAAAACATCGGACAATCGGACAACAAGCGAGCGAACTGAGATTCTATTTCTTGCGTTCCTATGAACCGAAGTAGAGTGAGAATGAGACGTGAATAGCGTCGCTTCCTCGCCCATAGCGATTTTTAGAATGAATATGCCTACGTCACACACGTTTGATTTTATTGGAGAATTTATTCTCGATTTTCACAAAACATCTCTGATGTGGCCGATAAGTGCTAATTATTATTAATATTATTTTTTCATTCAATGCGTAAATGTATTACGGAGGAATATCTAAAATCTGAACCCAGTATTTATTATATTTATAGAGATATTAAAGTTTTTAGAAGCAATGTGTACTAGTTACACATCACAGGACAGGAAGGGTTAACAGCACCCATGCTGCCTGGCTATAATGATAATACTGCCCAATAGTATAGTGAGTGCTGTGACATTGAACCAGTGTATGAGACGTCTGGACAAGTTCCTACACACAAACCCAGGAGTGCTGTTCTGATTCCTTTACTTTTCCCTCGCTGTCTCTCCATGAACATATGACAGGTAAACTTGATATAGATATTAACAGCATTCATGCTGCCTGGCTATAATGATAATATTGCCCAATAGTGTAGTGAGTGCTGTAACATTGAACCAGTGAATGAGACGTCTGGACAAATTCCTACACACAAACTAAGGAGGGCTTTCTCACCTTGAACATATGACAGTTAAACTTGTTATATATATTAACAGAATTCATTTTGCCTATATATACTGATTATAATTTAAAAAATGAAGATGCATTCATATAGTAAATTTCATAAAGCATTTCCAATAACAAAGAAGTGTGTGTTAGCCAATGAAGATATTTAACAAACATGCAAAAGTGAAATTAGGCCGGCAAATAGCACTTTTAAAAAAGTGATAATTCTCAATGCAAACATGATAAGTCAACACTTTTAAACGTTTGCAAGAAATACCACGATAAACCTAACAACTTCATCATGTTTTCCATTTTAAAAACAATTCGTGGACAAATAATTAGATATGGTGTAAGGTATAATATTTCGGACTTCTAACCTATGTAGCTCAAGGTGCCAGCATTTTGAAAATTTTGCAATAATATATTATAATACTAAAGGGTCTTTCAAATTGAGAAGTTTTTTTAATTCTTGGATAAAACACAGATGGCGTTGCGAACTTGCCTGGGACTTGTGACATTTTAGAAGTGTAATGTATGACATTTATAAAAATTTTATCATATGTAATACAACAACGCGTTCAAATTGTTGAATTATTTCACGTATTGTAATCTCCGGAAACGGTGATGTTAATTGCCCACCAAGATCATGTATCTGACACCGTTGGACTATTTTCTCTGGGGTTACGTGAAAATCCAGGTCTATAAGAATGACCCCCGATCAATTCCTGAGCTGAAGGACGAAATTATTCGCGTTATCGGTGAGTTAGAACCGCAATTATGCCTAAATGTCATAGAAAATTTTGACAAAAGAGTGGACATCTGTGGGGAGCTGCAAGAGGTGGACATTTGTCGGATATTGTTTTTTGTGTTTAAATGTCATACATTATACTTCAATGACCAATAAAAAGTTTTTTGAAATCAATACAACTTGTGTGTTTAATTCAAGAATTAAAAAATTACTCAATGTGAAAGACTCTTTACAAGTTATTTTTTATTTAGTGACAAAACAAATTACATTTAAGTGTCCTGTACACATTACACTAACAATTGTAGAACAAAAGATAAAGAATCAACATCTTCCAACTGACAATTTTGGATACATACGAGTATAGTTCAAAATATGATGCATGAATATATACCAATATATAATACAACAAGGGAATTATTTAAAAAATTAAATCTCTTTCAAGAGGATATTATGGGGCAAATTACAAAAAAAACACTGATTATCTGACCAGAGAGAATTTACAAAAATAAATACTCTATCAATTGGGCTTGTGGTTGCCGGGACACTGAAAGCAAATGCGAGGATTTGTTTTGTATACTGACCAATTGTAGAGATGTTAGCTTTAAATTCATCCTCATTTCATTATTCTTTCAAAAATTTCTTTATACATATATACATAAATTAAATTTGTGTGTATTAATGTCATTTACAGGCAGCCCTCGACTTTCGCAAATTCTACTTTCGCACAATTCGCTATTTAGCAAATTTTTTTAAATTCTACTTTTTAAAGATTTTTGTCAATAATGCAAACATTGTTCGCTTCCATGCTGTCGCTCCCACTTTTTTGGAACAACTATAATATATGGAATGCAATAAACAATATTGGAGACTCGTGGGCTGAAATAAAAGAGTCAACAATGAAAGGTTCCTGGAAACAATTATGCCCACAAATGATGAGTGATTTTATAAATTCTGAAGAAACTCCGGAAACTATCACAGATGAAATAGTTAGCCTAATGTATGAACTAAACTTGGACGGCAACAACGAAGATGTTAATGAGTTGATTGAATCTCACTCAGTACCTCTGTCAAATGAATACTTAATTGAGCAACAAGAGTTAAATGGAATACACAATGGAAGTGAGGAAGAAGAAGTTGATAAAATCGTCAAGACTTTGACAGTCAAAAATATGAATGAAACCTTCGTGCATCTTGACAAATTTGTGACTATCATGGAAGAATGCGATGGAAGACCAAAAGAGAACGTATATCTCAAGTACGTAGGGCGATTGAGAAAGACACAGCATGGTATAGAACTCTTTATCAAGAAAAGAAAAAAAAGGTGGTATTCAACTAACTCTTGACAAGTTTATAAAGAAAACACCTGAAAGCACTTAAACACGCCTCGTTAACTTTATTTTGTATATTGATAAATAAGTATTTTTAATATATTATTGATAAATAAATATTATTATTGATAAATAAACATTTTAAAATACAATTTTTATTCTATATTTCGTAGAACAATACACTTCTAAACAAATACATATCCTGTTTTGAAATGTACACTCAAGTGGTCTGTTTATCGTCGATTTTTGTAAACATCGGACGAAGAAGATTTTTGTAAACATCAGACGAAGAAGATTTTTATAAACATCAGACGAAGAAGATTTTTATAAACATCGGATTTTTGTAAACATCCGCTGTAAGAAACCTACTTTTTAATACAATAGACATTTTATTTTCATGTCAACACATATTTGTATGTTAACGATATCACACATTTATGGTTTCTTCTAACTCTCTTTACCATTCTAATCGAGTTGCACGGTCGAGCGGCAACGCACTGAACTTCCGTGCGAAAGGTTGTCAGTTCGAACCCCGCGCTGTGTTATTCCCTTCGAATGACACAGGTGTTTTTTTTCCGTCAGTATTCAGGGGTTTAAGGTTACCTATGTTTTCCCTCACATCCATTCTTTCAAAAAGAGAAAGAACAAAAAGTAAGCCTTTTTTCTTCTTTTTGAAAAAAAGCAAACTTTTGTTTCTGTAAAAATACATTACGTAGCAATATTTAAAAAAAAAAAATTCAAAACAAAAAAAAACTTACCAAAAAATATCACTTAAAAACAACATAACTAGAAGAAAACACAAAAAAACCACAACAAAAATATCAAAACTTATATTAAATGATGTCGCATAGTCACTTAATTGTGGAATTATCATATTTAACAAGTTTAAACAAACACAGTAATAAATGTTTACTTGAAAAAATTAAATAAACAAACATGAAAAGATGATACAGCGGATTCAAATTATATTTTTTAACTATAATTGCTAAATAAAACAAATAAAAATGAGATAAGGAAGTGAGACTACATTAAAATGTGTTGGAAATAAGCAGGCATTTTTACTTACTGTGGAAAAACACAAACATTACATGTTTTTACGTAATCAACTGGTTTTTTTCTTGCGCAATTTATTCAAAAACCATCGTCCAACGTTCATAAAATCACCGACACTATAATGACAGGTGTTGGAAACATAACCGCAATAATCAACTACACATTATTCTAAGTAATTTTAAACAACTTAGTAAAAAATACAGTATTTTTAAAAACTTTTTTATCATAATACTATATGTTTGTTACTCTTTGCACGCAACTTAAAGGTATCATGTAACACAGTAGTATTGGTAGGCAGTTCGTAAAAAAAGTGACCTTGAACTTATTCATCTGAAGAAATGATTGTACTCTTTTTACTAACGCTTTTTTTAAGTTGATTCGGGAAATTATTTTTCTTATGGCCTATGGATATGATTCATTTTCGATCGCTCGTTACAAAAATTAAATTATATAAAGCAACTATCACTGATCGTTCGATTTTCCATACAATATATTTGTGATCGCTCGAATTATAGCGATCGGTGTATTTAAATGATACAGGAAAGTTCTGATTATTTGTAATTTTCACCTACGTTTATAAATCTTCAAGACTGCGACGTGCTGAATTGTGCACAGGTCACCAAAATCATTTATACATGTAATTTTTCCAAAAGTTGTATGTATTAACATCGCAGATCGGAAGATTTATTCAAGCATTTTTTCTAGTTTCTGTGCCTTTGATAAGTAATGATTTTCTTGCGAAATATAGTTTTGAACATCTACAGATACCGGAGTATACTAAATTCAATGACGTATTTTCACAATTTCAAAATCACTTTTCAATATTTACTATTTAAAAAAAATGTTTTTATCGTTTATTAAAATTAAGTTTTTTATGGATGCTAAATAGAGTTCATTATTTGTACAGCGGTAAAGAAATTGTCTTTAGTTTTAGTAATTATTAGTGTAGATTTATAATTTGGAGAGTTTTAAAAGCATGTAGCAAAATATATCGTCGTTGTTCTGCAAAAAGCATTTTAGTCGTAATATTGGTTTTTGAGAAAAATGCAATTTAAGTTTCGGAAGGCGATATAAAATCAAGTTTTTAATCAAATAAAATATAAACAGATGTTATTTAAAAACATTTTATTTATTTATAAGAATTACTACAAAAATGAGTTACTTAAAAACATATTACCTAAAAATTAAAAATACGGACACTTGTTTTGGACTTACTGTTTGAAAATTTTCATAACAGCGAAATCATATAACTTTTGGACCTTAATATTTTTTCAATGTATAGATATTTTTATTTTAAGTAAAATTGCATCAAAAAGTCATATTAAGCAAAAATGGAGTTAAATGCTTTTCGCAGAACAACGACTATATATAGGTTATGCATAAACTATAGAAAATAATAAGATTAAATTTCTAAATTCATGACCTTTAATATGATATAATCGTGATAGATGCAACATTTAGCATTTTTTTTATTACTTGTTTACATGCTTTTATATATTCCATCGAAACAAAATGTTATTTTTTATGTTTCCGCCTGTGTATGAAGTATAGTCTGGTAGATTTACTATCATATCTTTCCCAACGTACTGGAAAAAAGTTTTAGAAATGAATTGCAAGTGTAAAACGAGAAATAATGTGCAAAAATTTCATAAAATAAGATTTCTTTAATTCGATAATAAAAATAAACGCTACCAAAGTCTAAGAAACATGTAATTTTGGGATGAAAAAGGATTGTGAAATCCGGAAAATATGTTACATCCTTTCTTCCGTGGTTGCAGTCCTAAGACTGGTTTGCAGCAATTTGAACTCTTCTCCTCCATTCCCCCCTGTTCTGTGCGGCTCTTTTTAAGTCTGTGTATGTTGAGCAGCGCACGTCCACCAACAGGTCCTCCAGGTACTCTCGGCGTGGGCGTCCCCTAGAGTTTGTCCCCTCGGTCATGCCCTCCATTATGGCATGCAAGAGGCCCTCTTGTCGTATTATATGCCCGATCCATCTTGCACGCCTTTCGGACAGGATCCTGAGCAGGTGCCTTCCTCCTTCGATTCGTTGGAGAACCTCTTCATTTGTGATGCGGTCTCTCCAGGAAATTCCTAATAGTCTTCTATAGGACCACATCTCAAAAGCCTCTAGTCTTCGTCTATCTCTTTCGGATAGGCACCATGTCTCGCAGCCGTACATCAAGATACTCCATACATAGGTCTTGATGAGGAGTATTCTCAGTTTAAGGTCTATATTATTTGATTCTATTATTTTCGACCTTTTATTAAATGCAAGTCTAGCCTGATGTATACGGCTGTCGACCTCGCTCTTGGACCGACCGTCCCATGTTATTTTGCTCCCGAGGTAGACAAACTCCTCGGTGTTCTTTAGTGGTTTACCCGACATCACTATTCTCATCTGGTGCTGCGCTCGGCCTACAGTCAGCAGCTTTGTTTTGTCTTTATTTATCTTCATACTGTAGTTATTTTGAAGAATGCTTTCCATAGTTGTTAAGGCCTCTTGTAGTTCCTCTTCACTTTCAGCAACCATAGCAATATCGTCAGCGAACCTTATGTTACATCATTGAAGCGATATTTAATATTTTAAAATCGTTGAATAAATTATGTTTATGAACAGGTTAGTTCAATATTAATTGATAGTTCGTTCCAGAGCCTAATGGTAAGAGAAGTCAAGGACCGAGACCACAAATGTAGTAATAATTGTATTTATTATACATATCTTTCATTTGTCCTCACCGAGGGTCGTGATCTATCGAATGTTAGGACGAGGCCCCACCAAAGTGCTTCGTTAAGTGCTATGCTAGGGTTTACGTGATTCATATACTAAGTGATTTCATGCTTGACCACACCAAAGTGATTCGCACGAATTCATTTGACATTTGGTAGCGGTTAAGTCAACAAACGATGCCACTCTCAAAACGAACCAATTTCATTACAACTTACGATCTTTATTTAATTCCTGTGCAACTTCATTCCAAAGTGATTTTATTACAGGTACATTTTTCTGTAATTTTCTCGATGGGTTCCACAAAGGCTTTCTACACAGCTGTTATTAAAACTTCCGCCATCTTGTAAAATCACGGTAACAATAAAATTAACCAACACGTCTGTTCGCAAGGAGATTCACTCGGTGAGTAATCGTCATGTAGCGTGGCGCGAAGCGTGCAGTGTGGCCATTGCGATAGTATGCGGTGCGTTGGTTCGTTAGGATGTGTCGCCTAACTCGTAGCGTACCTCTAAGCACCAAGCGAGGCTCCTACCTGTGTGGCCTCGGCCTTAGTGATATAAGTTGCGACAACTCTCGGCAACATATTGTTTACATGGCGGTCGACCGACTTACCTCAGTCGATTATTTCGCCTGCTCACTTTGTCTTACTGGCGCTTTGACTTTGCTGCTTTTTCCGATCATATTTACAATGACAATCAATGTTTCTAGGTTATTTGATTAATATCTGGAAATATGCCCTAAAAACAGCTCGATAGTTAAAACTATATCAAGAACAATCGTTCCGTCATACTCAACCCCTGGAGTATGGAAACATTCGTTCTTCGGGATTCTTAAAATCCAACATTATTCCACATTTCAGAGTTAATTTTTAAACATTCTCAGATTTTTGCTGTCCATGCTTCAGCACTGTACAAAATATTAAAATTCGGACAAGCTTATAATTGTTCGTCAATAAAAAATTTAAATTTTCTTTTATTTGACACTAATTTATATTCTTATAAATTTCATGATTCGACATTTAGCGATTAGATCCAAATTAATCAAGAATCTACTGTATCGAGTTGAATAGCGTCGTTATTCTGCAAAAATAATTTAAGTCCATTTTGCTTAAAATGACTTTTTGATACCATTTTACTTAAAATAAAAATACCTACACATGGAAAACACATTTATGGTTTTGTTGTTATGAAAAGGTCATATAACTTGATTTTACATCGCCTTCCGAAACTTAAATTGCATTTATTTCAAAACTCAATATTTTGACTTAAATACTTTTTGCAGAATAACGACGATATTTTTCTATAACTTTGTCTCTGGTCATTTATGACAGAAAAACAAAAAATTGCAAAAATGGCAACCAGTACGGCAAAAACAACGCTCTCATTATATAAAAAATTAATACGAGAGTCTGAAAAGTTCTCGTCGTACAATTTTCGGTGAGTTTGATAATCAAATCAATTACCTTTCTATTGTAATTTATTTCATTTCGATAAAATCTTTAATTGACACAGAAAAAATACATCAGAAAATCAGCTGTCATCGGCATTACTAAACATGTTTCAAAGAGCGCTAAATTTGAGATTTAAATCATTTTATCAAATTGTAATGGATAATTCGGATGAATGAATGGCATAGAGTTGTGAGGATTTAGTTCCCTTCAAAGTTTTGTGGGTTTTATCACACCAATCTGTGTCCCATGTCAGTGATTTATGACGAGAGAAAATTTATATCACTTGACACTGGCGTATTCGCCATCATATATAGTTCACCATTATTCAAGAAGAAGATTTAAACCCTTTTTTTAAGTTAGCATTTTAAAAATTCATTTTGATATTGAAGGATTAACGCTGTTTATATTAAAACACATGTTATTTTCGAATAAAATGATACAATAACCCTCAAAACATTGATTCAATTGAATAGAAAAGAAGTAAATCTTTTTTCAATTGACAAATTAGCACTGTAAATGATGGAATAGTTGAAAAGAACTCTCATCAATACCTGCTCGGCTAAGTATCTCGCTATTTTAAATAAATAAATATAGGTTTATTGATGGCAACATAGTATATAACCCTTTAAGTGCCGGAAGTTATTGTATGGCCGTACCCAGCAGGCCGGGATTTTTTCAACAAAAATAAAATCTAAAAAATTTATATTTTCTGTATACAGATATAAAGGATATTATGAAAACTTACTAAATATATACACCGTGGGGCGTTTGAGCTGCCGTTCACTCAGAAAAACACAGTTTAAATATTCACAAAATGTCAGGGTTGTCACAACTTGACACAGAAAACACGTTTACTTATAAATATAGCGGAATATAATATACTTTGTAAACTAAAATCAACAAATTATCTGTATGATGTATAATAAAGCGCAAAAGGTAAATGAACTATAAAATAAAACCGTAAAAAGTCTATATAAACGTCGTATTATGCCGCAAAACTACCGCCAATAACAAAACAATACATGAAAACACACTTTGTAAATAAATACTTTGAAAAATTAACAAAAATAACGCACAAAAGTTAAAAATCAACCATTGAACAACACTATGAACGAAGTCGTTATAAATCGTCGCAATTACGTTGCAAAAAACTGTAGTCGGTAACCCTGTATCAGAGACACGTATTGACTGTCAGTGAAAGTTTTTAGAAAGATGACTGTAACTTTGATAATATCGGTAAATTGTAAGATTTAAGTATTTCTTTACCATCCCAATAGATGTCTCTATGTGTTACAATTTATAAAAGATTACAATTTGATTTGATATTGGCTTGCGACAAGCTCAAAGGAGAGCACGTTCATTTTGTATTGCCGGCCTGGCGAGCACTGAATCTGAGAGCGCGTCAACATGCTCGTGGCAGTGAACCGGTTAAATAAATAAATATAGGTTTATTGATAGCAACATAGCATATAATGGGATTTGAACCCACAACCTCCAGGCTGAAAGATAGTTGTCTTAACAACTAGGCTATGGATGTGTGTCAAGATAGGAAAAGCGTTCTGTCTTCTCTGTCGATCCTGACAGGGAAATGATAGGATGGAATGTATGTATTTTATTTTTATTGATATAACTGACTTAAGGTTATTTTAATTTTAGACATTATTACGAAATATAAAGTCTAGAATTAACCTAATATACATTCTACATTCTGTAATCGCACATATATTAGGTAAAGCGGAAAGAAATGACAATTTTTTTTGATGCGACAAAATATTGATTTAAACAAAAACTATACAATATTATTCCGTTAAATAATTACCGTTGTTACCGATGATCTTCCTCCACAGAATAGGCAGTTTTTTAATACCTTATTCGTAAAATTCTGGCGGTTTTACGGTAAAATATGACTCCAAGTGATTTCGGAGTTGTTCGACACTCGTAGATTTTTTATCTCGAAGCGAATGTTCCATCGACTTAACAAGATGGTAATCCAAAGGTGCAATATCAGGTGAATATGGTGGATGCTGCAGAACTTCTAAATCTAGCTCTCTTATTTTGTCCTGCGTAATCCTTGCTGCGTGTGGTTTTGCATTATCATGTTGTAGAATTCTTCTCTGATTATTTACTAAAACTGATCATTTTTTAAGCAGTTCTGCCTTTAATATTTCGAATTGGGGACAATACATATCTGCTGTAACAGTCTGACCAGGTTTTAGTAATTCATAATGAATAACTTCCAAAATATCCCACCAAACACAAAGGAAAACGTTTTTCAGAGTCAATGTCGGCTGAGGGGTAGACAGATGTACCTGATTCGTCGAAAACCATTGTTTTTTGTTTTTTTTTCTCCTCGGATTGGTGTGAAAGACCCACTTCTCATACCCAGTAACAATTTTTCTAAGAAACGGATCAGTTTCATATCTGGAGAGTGAAGATGAACAGATTGTTATTCGTTGTTCCATGGCCGTTGGAGAAAGTTCGTGCGGCTTCCAAATTCCTTGTCTATTTTGTTTTCCGAGCCTTTTCAAATAGTTCTTCACTATTAATCATGGACAACCGATATCTTGTGACAATTCCTCGATAGTTTTACGCGGATCGGACCTCACTAATGAGTTTAAAGTGTCATCATCGATTTTAAGAGGTCTTCCTATTTTTGGTTTGTCCTTCGATTCCCTTTCACAACTTTCAATTTTTTGAAACCATCTTTGGCACTTCCGAGGATTCAAGATGTCTCTATAAATATCGCAGATGGTCTGGGTAGCTTATTTTGACTTCAATCCTTTATCGAATAAAAACAGCATAAAATACCGCAAATGTGTCTCTTCAATCTCTGGCTTTTGCAGTTTTGTACTTTAGACCAAAACCAAAAATAAATATCAAAACAGAAAGGATATTAATAGAGCTTCAAAACGATACCAACCACGACGTATTAACCCAACGGTAACTGGTGGCAAACTGGTTTCAACGTGACGCCTCATGAAAATTGTCATTTCTTTTCGCTTTACCTAATATATCAAGATAAATAGCAGAAAATAAATTGCATCATGCACCAGTGCATCTTTCTTTTTCTAGTTTAACTTTCATATTAAAATTCCAGGATGTACGCATTGCGGAGGGTCAAAGATGCTTTCAAAGAAAATAAAACACTCTCAGACGGAAAGCTGATCAAAGATCAAATGGCATATGGAAAACAGAATTTAGAAATCATCAAAAGACAGGTTTCTATTTTTCTTTCTCCTACTTTTAACTATCGTGCCCTCAGAGACTAGATGTGATTTGAGTATTCCTGTAGCTGCCGGATGCGATTTGAGTATTCATATAGCTGCCAGATGTGATTTGAGTATTCCTATAGCTGCCAGATGTGATTTGAGTATTCCTGTAACTGCCAGATGTGATTTGAGTATTCCTGTAACTGCCAGATGTGATTTGAGTATTCCTGTAACTGCCAGATGTGATTTGAGTATTCCTGTAGCTGCCAGATGTGATTTGAGTATTCCTGTAGCTGCCAGATGTGATTTGAGTATTCCTATAACTGCCAGATGTGATTTGGGTATTCCTATAGCTACCAGATGTGATTTAAGTATTCCTAAAGCTGCCAGATGTGATTTGAGTATTCCTGTAACTGCCAGATGTGATTTGAGTATTCCTGTAACTGCCAGATGTGATTTGAGTATTCCTATAACTGCCAAATGTGACTTGGGTATTCCTATAGCTGCCAGATGTGATTTGAGTATTCCTATAGCTGCCAGATGTGATTTGAGTATTCCTGTAACTGCCAGATGTGATTTGAGTATTCCTGTAGCTGCCAGATGTGATGTGAGTATTCCTGTAGCTGCCAGATTTGATTTGAGTATTCCTGACGCTGTGCACAATATTCCATAGTCTATTTCTTGATAGATTTTATTCGATAACAGTGGATTTTTAGTCATTTTAACGTGTTGATTCTGTTATTGCGACAGTAATTTTTGATGAATTGACAAGTTATTTTATCAAAACAGGCTTAGCCCAATTACATTGAAAAATACTAGAAATGTTAACATGAAAAAAAAAGGAAAAAAATAATATAAAGTAAAATAAAATATAATGCATATGCATACACATATATTCAAAGTCCTGTTCTTGCGTATGTTATTGAGAACAGTTCTTGCCGCGCAGTCTAGTGTAATTGTTAGAAACATTTAACGCTAATCTTTTAGTAATGCTGGACAGCTCACAACTCCTCGAACGAGTCTGACAACGTATACCAGGAGACTCAGATCTCTTCTTACACTCAAGGAGTTGTACCGGAGCATGCCCAGCAGAAACTGAGTAGGATAAAGCCATGGATAGACACCAAACTCTCTCATATAGAGATATCGTAGATATTTTTTTGTACCTTCTCCACCATGAGTGAGTTTTGCACCACCACCGGACTCCAAATGCAAGCATTGCTTTCTAGTTTGCTACGATTCAATAAATTAAAACAACGTTTTGAGCACCATTTGGTTATACTATCTTGATCAAAAAGTTTAAGAACCGGCCACCGTGTGGCGCTGACAGTCACCCGATTGGATTTTTTTTTGTTAGGTTACCACATCTATCATTGACACTTCCCTCCAAATTTCAGTGTCATAACTTGACATTTGTAAAAGTTACGCTCTACTGAGTACATCTACCTTTGTGCATGTTTTCGATTTTTTACAAGTTTGAAAATGGCATCAATGAGTTTGCATTAAATTTTGTGTGAAAAACGGATTTAACAGTCCGCAGACCTTGGAAATGTTGGAGAAGTGTTTTTCGGTGGCACGAACGCTTCAGAAGTGGTCGTGAGTTGGTCGAGGATGACGAACGCAGTGGCAGTCGAAAACTGATGAAAACATCGATAAAATCAAAGAAATGTTGCCTGAAAACCGCAAATTGACCATCAGAGAGCTGGCAGAGGACTTTAACATCGCTTATGGATCCGCTCAAGACATTTTGGTTAGTGATTTAGGCCTCAGACGTGTCGCTGCAAAACTGGTGCCGAAAGACCTCAATTTCATGCAAAAAAAGGACCGCATTGAAATCGCGAAAGACATGATTTCCATGAGTTTTTGACCAAAAACAACACAAATACTATCCAGCAGCCTTTGAATTCACTTGATCTGGCTCCCTGCGACTTTTTCCTGTCCAACCGACTTAAAAAAACACTTCGCGGAACGCATTACAGAACCCGAGAGGATGTCATAAAAAAATCGAAGACGGCTCTGATGGACATACCGAAAATTGAGTACCAGCGGTGTTTCGAGGATTGGATCATGCGCTGGCGTAAGTGCGTTGCAGTCGATGGGGAGTACTTTGAAGGGGACCATATCGATTTTGATGAATAAACTTGTATTTTCGATTTTATGAATAAAGTCCTAAAACTTTTTGATCAAGGTAGTATAATATCCTGAGTACGTAGGTATCTGTGAATAATTTGGTAGTACAAATTATGAACCCAAACATCTTATTTGCCTTATTGCTGACTGATTTGATTTGCAAATCAAACGAAAGGTCACTTTCAAATAAAATATCAAAGTTCTTGGTTTTATCTGTCCTCGACAGTTGTAGATCATTCATAAGGTAACGAAAATGAGTAATTCTTCTTGACCTTTCCTTCCCTGTGTTGGGTATCTTCTACACGTTGCTTCTAATAACAATCAATATCTCTATAAATATAATAAATACAAGGTTAAGATTTTAGGTATTCCTCCATAATATATTTACGCATTGATTTAAAAAATAATATTAATAATAATCAGAGTTTATCGACTATATCGTGGGTATTTTGTGAAGATCGGAAACAAATTCGCATTTAAATGCTGTGAGTGCTTCGTCTTGACGATAGGTGAAGAGTATGCGGGAAGCGCGACACTATATTCGCATCTCACTCTTGCATACTCCACTGAATTGCGAGGAGCTCAATTGTCTCAATCGTCGCAAGCGTAAGCCACGCCGGGGTAAGCCACTATACCGCTCCGCGCCGCAGTTGCTTCTGGGCTTGCTAATAGATTAGATCTACGCCCGTTCCGTGAGCGTTGCCAGATGGTTTTTTAATGTTTTCAGCAAATAAATCTCAATTATTATAATTTTTAACTTCAATTATAATTAATTAAGGGGATTATCTATGAATGTTCTTATTTTTCCGATTTAAAACCGCTAATTTTTGATCGCGTATTCACTACCCAACACCGGAGCGCGCGTTTCAATTTCAGCACCGTAAGGGAAGGGTTAAACAATCATATTTATCAATTTTCAACTCGATTATTTTTTTAATTTCAGGTCCTGGTAGGAAATCTCTACTCGACGGAAAAATTAGTCATCGAAACGGATTCTGGAAAAATGTCTCGAACACATTAGATGCGATCCGAATGCCAAATTTATAAATGTTACTTTTTTATTATTTAATAGTCAACATCAACTTGGATGTGTTTTAAGAATACTGTACCAACAATTATAGTTCGGAAATTCTAGGATGAGTCCTGTGACAGACAGCTCACAAATTTGCTCCAATACAACCTTGTAACGATGTTCAGTAATTTTAATTATTTTATCAACCTAATTATAATATAAGCCTCAATTCTAATAACTAGCAAGTTATTTTTAGGTAAATACATTACATAAGGTTGTATTGGGGCAAATTTGTGAGCTGTCACAAGACTCATCCTAGAATTTCCGAACTATAGTAGTAAAATCTACTGTAAATTTACAATATTTCTGTGGTGTTATGGCACAAGTTGATATGTCCATTTTACCTTAGTTTATAGGAGAAGCAATATTAACTTTGATAACATAAGCTGTTAAAATCAGTACAAATAAGCTTTTTTTTAAGTTTTTCCAAACAATATATCTTTCGTTAGGATAATGACTGACGCACCAAGTTTTGCCACAATATGCTGAGAAATAGTTTCTATAAATTGGGATTATGTATTATGTTTCAGAATTTGATATGGGATATTGTCTCATACTTTTTCCGTTAGCTGCGGTTTTGCTTATGACGGCAGTGCTGCCATCTATCATTTGTTTTGGCAAAGCGATTTTCGTGATATACTTTTATGCCAAATTTATTTATCAAACAAAAAAAACTTTAACCATCAAATAATCTTGTCATAATATTAGATTCATTTTTTTATTTTTATTATAGTACGAGGGTAGTCCCAAAAGTACCCGACCTAACAAAGAAATCACAAAATTTTGAATTTTTTTTTTTATTTCTCAACATAGTCTCCTTTCAGCTCGACACACTTTTCCCAGCGATGTTCAATAGCTTCGATACCCTGTTTATAGTGAGAACCGTCGAGCGCCTCAAAATATCCATCAACCGCAGATTCCACCTCTCCATTGTTGGCAAATCTTTTACCACCGAGCCATTTTTTCAAGTTTGGAAAAAGAAAATAATCCGAGGGGGCTAAATCTGTCGAATATGGTGCGTGAGGAAGCAATTTGAACTTTAATTCATTGATTTTGGCCACCGCGATAACGGATGTGTGAACTGGTGCATTGTCTTGATGAAACAACACTTTCTTTCTCGCCAAATGCGGCCGTTTTTTCTTGATTTCATCACTCAAACGCTACAATAAGTTCGTATAATACTCGTTGATTGTTTTTCCTTTTTGAAGATAATCAATGAAAATTATCCCACGCTGTTTATTGCTGTGAAACATCGCCAAACACTCGATTGAAACATCCTCACGACGCTGTTTTTGTTCCATTGTGAGCAAACGCGGCACCCATCTTGCGCACAGCTTTCTCATGTCCAAATTTTCAGTCAATATGCGATGTACAGCACTTTTTGAAATGCCTACCATGTCTGCTAGCTCGCGCACTTTCAATCGACGGTCATCCAATACCATTTTGTGGATTTTCTTTACCATTTCTGGCGTGGTCACCTCATTTGGTCGACCACTGCGATGTTCGTCTTGGCAGCTCGTACGGCCTCGTTTAAACTCTGCCACCCAATATTTTACTGTTGTAAACGAAGGAGCAGACTCCCCCAGAGTAGAATCTAGCTCGGCTTTGATATTGGTTGGACTTAGACCTTTCAAATGAAAGTATTGTATCACATAAGGATGACCAATTTTTTCCATGTTTACAAATTCACTGAGAGCGTTCACTATTGATGGCTGCCAAACAAATACTAAACAACGTAGCGTCTTAAAACTTGAAACTTAAGCTTTATAAGTTTAGTACTTTCTACCATAGTCATTTTTTAAAGCAACAACCGCCATATATACGTCAGGTCGGGTACTTCTGGGACCATCCTCGTATGTATCATATTTTTATTGTAGTAGCTTTAGAATGTATCTGTTCAATGAATAAAACACATTAATTACACAACATTTGATTTATAATAACCCATAGACCTTGAGCTCCATTATCTCATTTCAACATATTCGTTGTATAGGCTGGTTTGGCACTTCGCCACTCGTATGATACCGACATTTCGAAAATGTTCCAGTTTTCGTCTTCAAAGCTTGTTCATTCTCAATTTGTCACAGGATGTACGCTGGATACCACTTAGCCTAGAGTAGAGTTTCAACCGTAACGTGAGTGCACGGGCCCTTCCCAATTTGCGACCGTAACATGAATGCATGATTCTGTCCCACCATGAGAGAACAAGTATGGGGGCTTCGAGTGGTTTTTTTCTCGTATAAATTGTAACGTATTTTTAAGTTTTTATCTTGAATAATTTCACAACTTTGCACATCAACTTGTTAAAAATTTTAATCGTAGATTACAATATCGTAATCAAGTGCACGACCAAATAAAAACCAGTGACATCATCATATTTATACTATGTAAGTTGTTTTATCAAACACTGTTTATTCCACTTTTTGTAACGGTATAACCCTTCCGGTTTCAAGGCTTTCACCTCATCATCAGGGGAGCACAAACATGACTGAATTTTGTTCTAACTGGTACCGAGATACATGCTTCTAACGGCAAACATTCGGGCTGGGGACTGGGGGTTGGGGGAGGCATGGGACAACCTCGGCAAGCAGCAGAGAGATTCTTGGGATATATGTGTTTGCCAGATGTTCACCTCGATGCACTGATTTAGAAATTTCTTGGGCCTCTATCTGTCCAATTTATTTCCGTTACTACTGATATGTAAGAATTTGGCATCATCGATAGAAAATGTATGGTTTTCACGGTGACAATGATTAGCCATTTCAGAATAGATTAGAGGATTTGTCCTCTAATTTATTTTGAAATGGTTAATCATTGTCACCGTGAAAACCATACGTTTTCTATCAATGATGCTAAATTGGATAGATTAGAGGCCCTAGAAATTTCTAAGTCAGTGCATCGAGGTGAACATCTGGCAAACACATATATCCCAAGAATCTCTCCGCTGCTCGCCGAGTTTGTCCCATGCCTCCCCCAACCCCACGTCACCAACCCTAATGTTTATCGTTAGAAGCATGTATCTCGGTTCTAGTTCGAACTGAATTCAGTCTTGCTTGTGCTCCCCTAATAATGAGGTGAAAGCCTTGAAAACGGGTAGGGTTATACAATTACAAAAAGTGGAATAAAAGTGTTTGATAAAACAAATGACAATGTCTTTAAACCTCCACAGTGTTAATGCCTTAACCTTTTTACGGCGATGGCTCGAGTATCTTTCGTGTGTCCCACAGGCGGCGGTGTTTTAAGTCAATAAATTTATATTGTATCTACATAAAAATATGACTCACCACTATCCCGAATCTGAGTACTGTCGAACTGTGCGCCGATGCATTTTTTAGCTGACACTATACACACGTAATATTAGAAAATATTCTTATAACACTATTATACAAATAAAAGTATGTTTATTATACAAAGAAAACAATAATCCATAAACAATGAAAAAGGCAATTAATTCAATAGGCAATACGCGTACTTACAAAAAAAATATCGACGCATAATACTTCATATTGATCGGGAGCAATCGTCATTAGGAACATGACCTTCGGATCGCCCGAACGCGTGGCGCGATTATTCAAAATGCTTTAAATATCGACGGCCTGCAAGGGGTCTGTTTAAATCCTTCTTATGGATCAAGTACTTGAAGTTTTGATGATTTTAAAAGAGATGTCACTAGAGGACACGTTTTGTCTTATATTCAGGTTAAAAATTTTAAAGAAGATTTAATTTTGGCCGAGATATCGACACGCAAAGTTAGTGGCCACTTAAAAGGCCGCTCGCCAGGACGGCACGTATTATGTACGGGCCATTTAAGTGGTCCGTAGCCGTGAAAGAGTTAACTATAAATAATATTTTATACTGTGCGTGTAAACACAAACAACTAAATCTGTGTAAACAAGTGACCATATCAAAATCAAATAAGTGGCAAAGTGTTTTTTTTTAATTCGTATGCATTGGCTACCCATGAAAAATAGTACATATTTTTTAAAATTAATTTTACCATTAAATATGCTATAATATTGTCACAATATTACGGAAATATGTGCTTAAAATTTGACTTACATTATTTTCACAGTAAGAAAAAATGGCCACAATGTTCACAGTCGTTGAAAAGTGTCGCACAAAATCAAACTATCTTTTTTTATACTTCAGAAATCGTAGCACGGGTCCTGTGACAAATCATAAATTTGCCCCAATACAACCTTGTAACGATGTTCAATAATTTTAATTATTTTATCAACTTTAATATAAGCCTCGATTCTAATAAATAGCAAGTTATTAACCCATAAGGACAGTGTTGTTGAGTAGCTATCTTGAAGCTTGCATGATAGTAGCTTTAAAATAGCATAATTACTATACTTGAGAAAATGTAGGATGGTCCCTATGACAGTTCACCAATTTGCCCCAATACAACCTGGTAACGACGCACGTTCAGTAATTTTAATTATTTTATCAACTTTAATATAAGCCTCGACTCTAATAAATAGCAAGTTATTTAGGTAAATACATTACATAAAACTAACAATAATGACAAATTAATACATCTTGTTACAAATTAGCAAAAATGTGACAGTTTGTTAAAATCAAATAATATTTGGTGACATTTGTCAAAAGTCACTACGTTAGTCTGCATTGGCTAGGGATGGGGTATACGATAATTGGATTTTCGATTTTTTTATACCTAAAATTAAATATTCGTATTAGTATTAATTCATAGTGGATCTTGGCCTATTTAAAGATTGATACAAATCATACGATACATTAGAAAGTCAGTATAATGAAAATTAGGAATTTAAATGTCAGTTTAGAGAAAAACAATTTTTCGATTTATAAAAAAACTATTCGATTTGTAAAAAAAAAACAACCATTTTATCCCATCCCTTTGAGACATGACGTTTAAAACGTCGCAGGACCCATCCTACATTTTCTGAAGTATAGTAACAGTGCAATGGGGATTTTTTTTTTAAATGAAATTTAGTCCCTTGAATCTCGAATTAACGAACTTTTACTGTACGTATTTTTTTTTTAAATTCTACTCACAATATTGATGACGTGTTTCTATAAAATTACAAATTTAATCAAATGTATACTAGACATCCCAAAAAAATATATACACACTTTGAATGATTTCAAAATTCAGTATTTATCAAGGTTATCTAAGATTAAAACTCAGAATTAAAGAAGACAGACGTAGATACATTTTTTATTAACGCAAATACTCAAATTGATGGCCGTTCTGGTCCATGCATTGCTGATAACTGATTTGTTTTGGTATTTGGGCGCACTTTCTTTCAATGGCTGCTCTCAATTCATTAACCATTGCCGGTTTTGTGCCATAAACTTATATCTTTGATAAGTCCCCATAAAAAAGTTCATTGGCGTGAGGTCTGAGAGTGTGGGGGGTATTCAATGCTACCTCTATGTTCAATCCATCTCTTTGGCAAATTTCCATCAAGATAATCTCTCACATGATGGTAGTGGGGAGCAACGTTCCCTCTAAGGTATGCGCGTGTGCGATCGCACATCTTTTAAAAATTGTCCGTACACATGTTTCCATCTTCCGCACACATCTCAAAGAAAGGAACCTTTAACCATATTTTGTTTTGCGCAATTATATATTTTATTTGATATTTCATGAAGGATTCTCAGGTTCCTTTCTTTGAGATGTGTGCGGAACATGGAAACACCATATACAGTCCACGCGTCGTAAGGAGCCTCTTTTTTTCTTGCACATTTAAGTTGATGGGGGGCCGCACACTATTAAAAAATTAGGGGGAACCTTGGTGGGGAGGTGCACCATCTTGCTGGAAATAAAAGTCTTCCTCAGCCCTACACTTCTCGCAAATGCGTGGTACGACAGATTCTTGCGGTATGTTCAAGTAAACGGCACTGTGCAAAAGTGTGTATACATTTCTTTGGGATATCCTCTTGATATTACCAGCAAAATGTATGGAAAATGTTAGTTTAAGAATTATATTGAAGACTGCCACATGTAGCACTTGTTGTGTATAATGAAGAGTTTATTACAAAAATATAAAAAAAACAAGTTATTTTATTTTTTTTTATATTGCGCCTCCTCAAAAAATTATAACAGACAATCCCTTGTTGAACAAGCAACCCAGTTAAGATATATCGGCAGTGAACTGTTCAGCTCTCATGACCTCCCCAGAGAAGTAAGGCCTCAGGTAGATAAAGCTGCAGTTGTGGCGGGCTGCCTGAGAGATGTCATATGGAGGAATAAAGATATGAGAACGGATAGCGAGGTACGCATTTATAAGACCTGTGTGCGACCTATCCTCACATATGGCATCGAAGCGAGGGCGGACACTGTCAGGACTAAAAGTATGCTAAGGACAACGGAAATGAGAACTCTGCGCGCTATTGCTGGGAAGACTTTGCGTGATCGTGTAAGGAACACCACAATCCGAGAGGTCTGTGAGGTCCAAGATGTGGTCAGATGGGGATGACAGCGTTGACGATACTGGTACCAACATGTACAGAGAATGAATTCTACAAGAATTCCATACATAGCTCTGCATGGGGTGCCGGATGGACGGCGTCCACCAGGGAGACCCCCGAAACGATGGAGAGATAGCTGTAGCTCAGCATCACAGGAGGACAATCCTGCAGTAACAGACTCTTGAGAGTCTACAGAAACTTTCAGAAGAAGAAGAAGAATCCCTTATGATTGAGTATGATTGTCAGCCATCTTGTGGATGAAAGAGGCCTGTGCGTGTATTGGTTTATTGTGTGCAAACTGTTACACTTCAGCAAGCATTCAGTGTTGACATATTAAGTTCAAAGCTTTAGTGACAAGGAGAGATGATCGACTGGTTTAATCTACTACAGCCTTTCGTTTAAATTTTTTTACATAGCGCTTTAAGAATTCATGAATCGAGGAATCCAGGAATCGAACAAGCGTCTGCTCGCTTAGCGTGAATGCTAACTGTTAGACCAGGGGTCGGTAAACTATGGCCTCTTTATAGGACCTTATGTTGTGCTCCTTATTCTTCCCAGTGTCAGGTCCCCCCAACCTTGAATATCACCTGAGAGTAGACATCTTTGTCCCCGGTAGCCCGAAAAAGTTCTCCAACGCCCCTTATGCCAGTCCAATCACGTATATTGCGGAGCCAGGAGATTTGCCTCCTGCCAACACCTCTTCGGCCCTCTATTTTGCCTTGGATGATCAGGTGCAATAATTTGTACTTTGCTCCTCTAAGTACATGATCCAAATAGGACACCTTTCGGATTTTAATATTAGTCAGCAACTTTCTATAAACTTTGGATCTTTGAAGAACTCTCGTGTTGCTGACCATATCTGTCCAGGGTATCCGTAGCATTCTCCGGTGTATCCACATTTCGAATGCTTCCAGTCGGTTCATACTACCAACTTTGAGGGTCCATGATTCCACTCCATGTAGTAACACTGACCAAACGTAGCATTTGACTAACCGTTGTCGAAGTTTCGAGTTTAGATTATCATCGCAGAATACGCTTCTCATTTTATTAAAAGCCGCACGAGATGATTCAATTCTGCACTTGACTTCGGTTTCTGCGTCGAGGTCTTCCACTAGGATACTTCCGAGGTATTTAAATGTTTTTACTCTCTCTATATCAGCACCGTTCAATGTGAGACGTGATCCTGCCGGCCAAACACTATGAACTTAGTTATGTTGATAATACCAATAAAATAAAATGCAAATTTAGTTTTTGGGATGCCTTTAATTCTAAAGTAAAATAACAAAAAGAAAAAAAAGTAAAATGCAACAAAAAATTCCAAGCAAAGTAAAAAAATGCAACAAAAAAAAAATAAGAAGCAAAAAGAATACAAAATAAAAACACACAAAAATACTTATGCAATTAGAAAAATCATTATACATAGCAAAGTCATCAAAATACTAATATATCTGGTATTAGCAACCGACTTAACAACTTCTTGTTGCTTAGAAGTGTTGCTAACCGTATCTTTAACCGAAACATTCGTCACGTTAACATTTTTTCGTTTCTTTGAAATATTGTTTGATATCCTAAATATATTGCTATCGGTAGATTTCTTCTTTGTTGTTATTGTCTTGTTATCGTTAATCAACTTTATACGATGAATATGACTATTCTTTGTTTTACGAGGAACATTAGTTCCGTTATTTTGATTTTTATTTACCGAATTCGTTATTCTCGGTTTATCATCTCTCGTTTGATTAAATTTTCGTTCTGTCATCTTAATATTTTTCCGTTTACAAATATCTTTCATTCTCAACTTTCCGTTACTTTTTTTGACACAAATCAAACACTTATCTTTCGAAGTAATCTTCTCGAAATATTTAAAAATATTACCGATATACAACTGTCTTATTTTGCAATAGTCGTACGTCTTCCGAATTCTTTGATCGTTACTTTTCGGCGACGTTGTCTCAATTTCAATTTTTCGTGACAGATTCTTTCTATTCTTTCGAGCAATATGCGCAGAATTATTGGTATTTATTGTAGAATCTATCGAATTATTTTTCAATGTTGATAACAAGGAAACTATATCACTGATAGAAGAATTATGTTTCAAATTGACAACAAGTGTTTCTAGTTTATCGTTCCCTAAATCGGAAAGAATATGATATAAGCCTCGCTTACGAATTCTCGAAAATATTTGCTTTTGTAAAATAATATCATCACTTTCATTACTATTATTTCTTCCCTCTAAAGATCTCTTTCTTTTAAAGTCTTTAACGAATCCCGTAGTGTTCAGTCCACAAACTTTATCATAAATTACTTTAAAGTCTATGTATCTTTTAAAATTGTACTTTTTCGACATAATTACTTGTCGCGAAATATAATTCAACACTTCTAAAATAATTTGTACGTTTCTCATTGGTTTACATAAATCAATCAAACAATATTTCATTACGCTATTACGATTTTGTTTGAAGCATTCGCAAAGCGATGTAGCTTCTTTATCTATGCTTAGTATTTTGAACGATTGGTTAGCGAAAATTTGACAGACCATAATTTTAAATACGCTATTGAAAATCTGTGTTTGTTGTATTATTAGCTTCTTCTGTGTTTTCATCTTCTTCGGCATCTGTAGGTTTGTCGTCTAATTGACCCTTTTTCAATTCGACTTGAGAATTGTATATGGATGAAGATGGTATACTCAAAGGTCCATCTCCTAACCATGGATCTGGTTTCTCTGTAAAGAAAGGAAAAATAAAAATCAAGAAGGCAATTCCCGTTGCTTAAAGAACACTATCTGGAAAAACAAGTGTATGAACATCCAAAGCAAGGTGAGGATATACAAGACCTGTGTCCGTTCCATAATGACATACAGCATAGAGTCCAGAGTCGACACTGTCAGAACCAAAAATCTCCTTCGAACCAGAGAAATGAAGGTACTCAGGAGTATCGCTGGTAAAACCCTTCGTAATAGAGTACGAAACACAGAAATCTGAAGGACGTGCGAAGTTGACGATATTGTCAGATGGGGACGACAGAGAAGAAGGTTCTGGAACGAACACATCCAGAATGGCGGAACCATGAGCCGTAAGAATGGCCAGGAACAGTATCCCCCAAGCAAGCAGACTTCCAGGACGACCTCCCAAAAGATGGAAAGACAGCTGGCAGTCGACGTCTCAAGAGCGAAACGATGATGCAGGACCATAACAGGCCTAAAAGAAGAGGAAGAAGAAGAAGGGAACTTGTAGCCAGCTTCGAAAGCCGTTATAGTGGCGGCTTTGGTGAGCGGTAACTTTGAAGCTTTATTTTTAATATTTACTGATTTTGAAGATGTTATTTTACAGTAATGTACTTAAGGGACTTTAAAACAAAAATACTGACCGATGACACACACAAAGTATTGATAGGTCACGCAAGGCATGCCGTAGATGACGCCTTCCAGCGGGCTTTGCCTGTCCATGTTGAGGCAGGCATGATCCGTTAGTATATGTTCATCTTCGCACCATGGCAACACCTGGAATTCAGTTGCATGTGTTTAATAAAACAGGCATTATTTATTTTTTATATACTCAACATTATACAAATTTCTCTTGTTACATACGATATTCTGGGTTCGATTAATTATAATTATTTATTTTCATTATTTTGTGTACATTGTGCATCTGGCGGGCTTATTCCTTTACAGTAATATCTTCCAATCAAACAGTTCATCTTGGATACATCAAACTGTTTTAATCCATGACAGATTTTACAGTTGTGCTGAGTAAACCGCAAACAAAGATGTGTAAAATGTGGTATGATCTGTTGGTATGTAAAGGAGTCTCTCATCACAAAATCGTAAAGGCCATCCGTGTTCTGAAAGAAACTTGAATTATTCGCAAAGACGTGAATGAGATTTGGGATTGTTAATTATGTTAAATAATATGCTCTTGCTGTAGTGTTGTGTACACGTACACAATATAATAATTCCTAGGATAATTTAATAATTTAGTTTTGAAACGTTTTACCTGCTGTCCTCTCAAATAAGTGTTTATTTAAAAGAAAATGCTGGCTGAGTTCTGAGACTGCTCAAGATTGTACAATACTCAGTCAAGTACCCACAATGTTGTTGTATCAAACCAGTATGTACTCACCCCGATATAACTTCCTGGTATGTACTCAACCCGATATGACTACCTGGTATGTACTCAACCTGATATGAATTCTTGGTATGTTCTCAACCTGATATGACTACCTGGTATGTACTCAACCCGATATGACATCCTGATATATACTCACCCCGATATGACTTCCTGGTATGTACTGTGAGTACATCAATATAGCTTCCTGCTATGTACTCACCCCGATATGACTTCCTGGTATGTACTCAATCCGATATGACTAACTGGTATGTACTCAACTCGATATGACATCCTGTTATATACTCACCCCGATATGACTTCCTGGTATGTACTGTGAGTACATCAATATAGCTTCCTGCTATGTACTCACCCCGATATGACTTCCTTGTATGTACTCAACCCGATATGACTACCTGGTATGTACTCAACCCGATATGACTTCTTGGTATGTTCTCAACCTTATATGACTACCTGGTATGTACTCAACCTGATATGACTACCTGGAATATACTCAACCCGATATCACTTCTTGGTATATACTCACCCCGATATGACTTCCTGGTATGAGCATCCCATTATTCGGATCCGTCCATTGCTGTGTCATTGGGTCATACTGTCCAGACACCCAGATGTGGTTAATGGCTGGAAAAAAATCACATTTCTTAAATTTCTTTCATGTTTATCTTTACGGACTCAACGAGCAAAAGATGCACAAATGCATCTATCCTAGAGTAAAGCTTTATGTCATAGACAATTTCACTATACACAATAGTTTAACAGATCCAAGCTGTAGTCCCTCGTGTATTTGACAACATAAGCGGTCGTAGTCTAATGGTTAACATTCATACTAAGCAAACAGTCACCCCAAGTTCGATTCCTTCCAAATTCACTTCCAGACTGGTTAAGATAATTCTGTATCTGAATTTATGTGTACAGAAGGAACTTAACTGATTGATCGAGAGAAATACACGCCAAATTAACATACTATCTCTATTGTATAATATGCTTAACTGTCTCGCTGCCCCGTATTATCTCATAAAAAAAATATATTTGTTAGTTTAAAAAGCAATTGTCTTACGATCTCTGATAGACTCTCCCATTGTGAGCAGAATGTTGACGAAGATCTCAGCGTCAGTGACAGATGGCAAGGAGCCATTCTGCGACATGCAGTACTGCGCAGCCTCCAGATAAGGAAGCTGTACGTTGGGGATTATGTAGATATGTTCCTTGTCCTCGTGATGCGTAGGGCTGTGTTCCTCAATTATGTTCGGTAACAGGGAATCACTACGCGGTGGGAACACCTCTGGAATAGACAGTTTAAAGTCAAAAACACTTAACCTCGTAACAGTCCAGCCTTATATGGGTTATCATACCGTCCATGTCAACATTTATTAAACATGATTTTTTTATTCTTTATGTTTATTCAAGGAGACAGCGTTAAGTTTATAGATCACTTAAAATATTGTCGCCTTCTCTCAAATGTTCTAGAAATCACCAGCTTTCCAAAGTCATGATTCTCTGCTTTGTCTGGGATTTGGTGCATCATATGTCTTTATTTCTCCCTAAGCTGGTTCTGGACTATGCTGAATGCAGCGTTTCACAAGGATCTTGTTAAGAAAAGGACAATTTATATAATACCGTTTAAAAAAGCAACAATCTTTAAACTCAGGGTTTGAACCCACAAAGGAAGATAAACTACAAAGAAACCTTTGTAGATCTTTCGATATGTGATAGCAACACATTCGGCTTTAGGTGTAGTGTCGTGTACATATAACATCATAAGTTTTGATAAGACCTTCCAAAAACTATTGTCTTTAAGTGCCTAAAGCTATACACGCCACCCATATATTATATTTAACTCTAGGCGGACTATTCCATGTCCCAGTATGTATTTTCTTCCCCATTATCTTGAAATATACGTTCAATTTCAAGATATATATGTATATATCATACTACTACCTTTATCAAAAAGTTTTAGGACCGGCCACCGTGTGGCGCTGTCAGTCACCCGATTGGAATTATTTTTTTTGTTAGGTTACCACATCTATCATTGACACTTCCCTCCAAATTTCAGCGTCATAGCTTGACATTTGTAAAAGTTACGCTGTACTGAGTACATCTACCTTTGTGCGTGTTTTCGATTTTTTACAAGTTTGAAAATGGCATCAACGAGTTTGCATTAAATTTTGTGTGAAAAACGGATTTAACGGTCCGCAGACCTTGGAAATGTTGGAGAAGTGTTTTTCGGTGACACGAACGCTTCAGAAGTGGTCGTGAGTCGGTCGAGGATGACGAACGCAGTGGCAGTCGAAAATCGAAGAAAACATCGATAAAATCGAAGAAATGTTGGCCGAAAACCGCAAATTGACCATTAGAGAGCTGGCAGAGGACTTGAACATCGCTTATGGATCCGCTCAAGGCATTTTGGTTAGTGATTTGGGCCAAAAACAACACGACTACTATCCAGCAGCCTTTGAATTCACCTGATCGGCTCCTTGCGACTTTTCCTGTTCAACCGACTTAAAAAAACCACTTCGCGGAATGCGTTACAGCACCCGAGAGGATGTCATGAAAAAATCGAAGACGGCTCTGATGGACATACTGAAAATTGAGTACCAGCGGTGTTTCGAGGATTGGATCAAGCGCTGGCGTAAGTGCGTTGCATTCGATGGGGAGTATTTTGAAGGGGACCATATCGATTTTGATGAATAACCTTGTATTTTCGATTTTATGAATAAAGTCCTAAAATTTTTTGATCAAGGTAGTATACTATCAATAAACCTATGTTTATTTATTTTAAAGGATAATTTATTTAGTGCCGTTTAGAGACCAAACTCTCCTAAGGCGCTCTAACTTATTAGAAACTAACTAATAGAAATTTTGAATAGTATTAATGATTGAAATGATGCAACCCTTCGACAACAACGTGCATTAGAAAATTCCCATGAATATTAATCAAGTGGCGACAATTTCCCATCATTCTTGTATATGCAGGGGTTGCCATATTTTGAAGCAATGGACATAGACAATATAATTCAAAGTCTATAATACTCTTATCTCTAAATAGCTGGGACACACGAGGCTCTATTTTTTTGATGGATTGCCCACACGTATATAAACATTGCAAAATATATCACTTTCTTAGTTTTAAAGAGAACGCCGTACATTTTACAAAGCCAATAATATAAAATGACGCCAGATATAACAGCAAAGTGTATTGTAGTGTTGCCAAAGTATAAAAGTCAATTTACCAAAGTGGATTCTGAGGATCTTTTTTTTAACACGACAGTGGTAAAGAAAAGGTCATTTTTTTAACATTAAAATATATTTCCGGACAGTCCCCAATTAGGACATGTTCAGAAAAATTCAGACAGATTGCAACTCGATTCATATACCACCACAATCAACAAGTCGCAAGAACCAACATTTAAGCATGTGTCAGCATTAACCTGCAGACTGCATTTTTTTTCAAATGGCCAACTCTATGCTAGATTATCACGATCAAGAAATGTAGACCAGGTGAAAGTCTGGAGAACGGGGAACCCACAACAAGTACAGCTTCTGGGACGTACGTCAATTTACGTAACGTAGTGTTTAATGCAGTGTTTGAAATGTAAATGGGCTGGAAGACTGTCTTGTCTTATCAATTAAGCCACGGAGTGTTTGACAAGTGATACTTACGCATACACATGAAGTCTCGACACCTGTCGCACCTGGCTTCCAGCAGGATGGTCTGGTTGCAGATGTGCCTGTCCAGCAACAGGCACCCGTCCTGCTTTTCTGGACGGTGATTCCTAAAGATAAATATAACGTATATTTAACACGTTCACTGCTGACCTACGAGTAATAGTAAGGAAGTACCCCAATGGGCATATTATTGAACTGAAACTTCTATGTGGTAGGACAAAATTGGCCTGAACGTCACGAAAAGTGAAACGGTGTATTATATTATTAAGTATTATTAAATTATTATTTATTATTATTAATTATTTTAATATTAATAATTATTTATGATTAATAATAATATTATTAAGTGTATTATATTATTATCTTTTTTATTTATTATTAAAATTATTATTATTTATTATTAAATATAAAAAATAATATTTTTTGTTATATATTATTTTTATATTAATATATTTAATAATTATTAATTTTATTTTGTATTTAATTATTTTATTTAACATTTATTTTAATATTTACTTGAATATTTATTTAATATATAATTTATTATTAATATATAATTATAATAATATATTTGTGTTATTATAATTAATTATAATTTAATTAATTAATAATATAATAATATTATTAATAATACACTTTTTTTGTTTTGGATTTGTTTTGATTTTTATTCTTATGATTGTGTGCGGTATATTGTGGGATGAATAATTTTGGTCTTTCTGGAGCGATAATGTGTGAGGAGTTGAGTTTCGCAAGATGTTTCCAGTTGTAGTTGAGTGTCACTGTTTGTCAGGTTGATGAGAGCGTGCAACGGGGTTTTTTGTGTTATCAAAAATCGGAAAGAAGTATCGATTTATTTTTTCATGCTAAATATCCTCAGTGAGATACAGGCAAAAACCTAGTTTACTGGGGATACGACAAATGAAAGGCAACAAACCCAGATCCATTAAAATTATATGTCCAAATCAAATTACCTGTTGTTTTTTCTCAAATTGTGTATATTTCTTGTCATGTGTAATAATAATAATAATAATATATTATTAATAATAAAATAATAAATAAATAATTAAATGATTATTTAAAAATAATAATATTGTAGCATAAAAATATTAATATATTTAATATTAAAAAATATAAATTTAATATTATTAAGTATATTATATTATTATTAAAATTATTATTAAAAATAAATATTTTTTTATTTAATTAAGAGAGATTTTCTTGAATTAAATTCCACATACTCATTTCCTAATCCTAAAAAAAAATATTTTAAATCGTTAACAAATGGAAAAAAAGCAATGTGTAAAATCAACTTTTCCTAGGAGCTAAGAAGTTTCACTTCTACCGCGCGAGAGTCTCACGTATCTGTGTTTTTTTCACTTAATCACCGTACCAACTGTTCACCCGCGAGAAACCATAAAATACTGTTGCTTTAGTTAGAGACTACCTGTTTGTGTCTCAATATAGGTGGATTGCCGCATGGTAATGCGCTGGACTTCCACGTGGAAGGGCATCGGTTCAAATCCCGTGCTATGCTATTCCTTTCGAATGACACAAGCATTTCACCTTTTTTATAATAAAATTTTTCAATTATCCAGGCTAGTGTCCCCCAATAACCACGAATAATCGACACTCTAAAGTAATTATATTTTAGTTGGTGTAAGAAACATGCACGGAACAGTATTGAATGAATTATGAATACCTGAACGGAGGCCAATTGTCTTCCATGGGATCGTTGGAGTCACTTTTACCGGAGTTCTGAATCTGTTCTCCTGTTGAAAGCCAGGTCCACTCTCCGTTGACTCCCATCCCTCCGATCCAGGCATTCTCTATTGCTGAAACATTTTTTATGTGTCCTTTAGTACTTTGGTTTTTATAGGCAATCCACTCAAACTATAGTTCGGAAAATGTAGGATGAGTCCTGTGACAGCTCACAAATTTGCCCCAATACAACCTTATATAATGTATTTACCTAAATAACTTGCTATTTATTAGAATTGAGGCTTATATTAACGTTGATAAAATAATTAAAATTACTGAACATCGTTACAAAGTTGTATTGAAGCAAATTTGTGAGCTGTCACAGGACTCATCCTACATTATCTGAACTATAGGAGGATTTGTGCCACCAAATTAAAGTCATTATGCAATTATATGAATCAATATAACTCTTGTGTCAATTGAATTTTATACGGATAAAAATGCAAATCTTTTTTGATAATTTTTAACAAACATGATGGAGACATTGCCAATTCATGTGCACGGCGTCGATGAGAGGTGCACGGACGTTCACCAACACTCTGCCTCACTGCATCAATATTTTCTGGCGTACATTGGATACGTTGTTGCCCATACTTTGCTTTATCTCCCAGTGTATGCAATTTTTCAAAACTATTCATTACACGCTGAATGGTTGACTTGCTTGCCACATGATTTAAACAAAAAAACACGCAATTTTCTTCGCGTAATAACAATTGAACAATTATTTAAATAAAATGTTTTAATAACTTCAACACGCTGTTGCAGAGTTAGATGCTCCGTAATAAATTGTTGCTGACCACTCTCCACGACTGTCAAATATGAACTGACAAATGACAGCCAAATCAAAATGGCGGTCAAACAAAATCGGCCTGGAGCATGAAACGCACCCTGTATTTTCCTTGTTTTGTTTTTATAAGCAATCCACCCAAACTAGGATGATTTGTGCCACCACATTTAAGTCATCGTGCAATTACAATATATGAATCAATATATTGTAGTAAACATTATTTATAAAAAAATGACAATTCTAGACAATTAATTTAAAGATTCAACTGATTATGCTTCAAAAATTTAACCTTCCTTCCCTGTGATGTGTAACTAGTACACATTGCTTCTAAACACTTTAATATCTCTATAAATATAATAAATACTGGGTTCAGATTTTAAGTATTCCTCCGTAATACATTTACGCATTGAATGAAAATATAATATTAATAATAATTAGCACTTATCGGCCACATCAGAGATATTTTGTGAAAATCGGGAATAAATTCACCGATACAATCAAACGTGTGCCAGTGTGTGACGTAGGTATATTCATTCTAAAGCCCCACTATGGGTGAGGAAGCAATGCTATTCACGTCTCACTCTCACTCTACTTCGGTATATGGGAACGCAAGAAATAGAATCTCAGTTCGGTCGCTTTTCCCGCTCAGTAAGGTCGACGGTTCTCGGTAGAGGTGGTCGCTTTGCCCGTTTTGTGAACGTTGGCCGATGTTTTTTTTCATGTTTTTAGAAATTAAATTTCAATTATTATCACTTTTGACTTCAAATTTAATTTATTTAAGCGATTGGCTATGAATATTCTTATTTTTCCGATTTTAAATCGCTCATTTTTTTATATGTGTATTGAATATACACAACACCGGAACGGGCGGATTTTTTAGCACAGGAAGGGAAATCAGTTGAAACTTTAAATTGTCTAGAATTGCCATTTTTATAAAATAGTTTTATTGCATTGATCTATATCATCATCATCATCATCATTGTCAGCCAGGGTCGATACACTGCCGGATGAAGGTCTCCCCAAGTTGACTCCAAATACGAGTAGTTCGGTTTTTTGCTCGTTGGTGCCATGTGATACTACCATGTTTCCTGATTTCATCTATCCAGCGTACCTTCGGTCTTCTTCTGGGCCTCTTTATGCCTCTTGGGTACCATTGAATTATTTCGAATGTCCATCAGTAGTCTGACATTCTGGCTACATGTCCTGCCCATTGCCACTTCATTCGATTGATCTATATAATTGCATCTATATAATTACTTAAATTTGGTGGCACAAATCATCCTAGTTTCGGTGGATTGCCAAGTGGAAAAGTTCCAAGAAGAAAGAAGAAACGCAACATTCATTCGACGCAGTAAATAAATGTTTTTTTAGTAAATCAAATCTGTCTCGCAAAGAAGAACCGAAAAATACATGGTCTATAGTTTAATCATCCAAACCACACTCGCAACTGAGATTTTCCACAATTTTATGCGATTGGTTCCAATCCCAACCTCTATGGTCATAAGAAGAAGGAATACTGTCATGCAATTGATTCCAATCCCAAACTCTATGGTCATAAAATGAAAGAATACTCTCATGCAATTGGTTCCAATCCCAAACTCTATGGTCATAAGAGGAAAGGAGGAATAGAGAATACTTACATGGTCGCAATTTCATTAAAGTTGAACCCATTTTTTCAACACATCTGACGCTATCAAAGATGGCCAATCTGAAAAGAATGAATTAAGGACATCATCATTTGATTTTCATTATTTTTTGTACATTGTAGAACTGGCGCGAGAACTGCTATACAGCAAATTCTTACAACCAACAAATTAATTGTTGATACATTAAATTATTTTAATACATGACAGATTTTACATAAATAGTAAGCGGGAAGAGCGACAGCTGGGATGGTACAGACACATAAGATGGAGACCACCAGACCATACGGTAAATCAGGCAATGTCTGTGGATCTTCCTCGATAGCCGTCCAGAGGAAGACCAAAGAACTCCTGGATGACTCAATACTCTAAAATCCTGCAGAGAAACGGCCTAGATGAAAGCGACACCCATAACCGAAGAACATACAGCCTGAGAACGAGCAGAGCCGACTCCAACAGCCTACCTAGGCAATGAGTTAGGACAGTGCCACAAAGAAGAAAAAAAAAACTCAATTTGACATAAATAGTAAGCGGGAAGAGCGACAGCTGAGATGGTACGGCCACATAAGACGGAGACCACCAGACCATACTGTAAATCAGGCAATGTCTGTGGATCTTCCTCGACAGCCGTCCAGAGGAAGACCAAAGAACTCCTGGATGACTCAATGCTCCAAAATCCTGCAGAGAAACGGCCTAGATGAAAGCGACACCCAGAACCGAAGAACATACAGCCTGAGAACGAGAAGAGCCGACCCCAACAGCCTACCTAGGCAATGGGTTGAGACAGTGCCAGGAAGAAGAAGATGGCAGATTAAAAAAAAAATCAATAAATTCAAGTAAATAAATCAAATAAATGACATACACACCTTGTCAGGGTAGGATGAGAGGAAATAGCGCTAGACTTTCCAATAAAGACGCACAATCTTCGCATCTCTCGTACATCCAAACATCTTCTCATACAATTCCTACGATTTCTCAGTTTTTTTTTATTTCCTTCTTTCTTTAATCATACTTTCCTTGGTATTCCTCTCATATCTGAGCACTTCTCCTTCCCAGTGTCATGTCAGGTCCCCCCAACGTTGAATATCACCTGAGAGTAGACATGTTTGTCCCCGGCAGCCCGAAAAAGATCCCAACGCTCCTTATACCAGTCCAATCACGTATATTGCGAAACTAGGAGATTTGCCTCCTGCCAACACCTCTTTGATCCTCTATCTTGCCTTGGATGATCAGGTGCAGTAATCTGAGTTCTGGGAGCAGGTGTCTCAGGACCGTGAAGGGTGGAGAGCCATCTTTTCTCAGGCTGATGGCGTCTCAACGACTAAACGTGTGAGAAACAGTCTGCGCACTGCGAACATGCGTCAGCATGGCCAGGCGGCTCAGCAGGGTACACATGTCTGTGGCATTTGCGGGAGTGCGCATCTAGGATCGGGCTGTTTTCTCACAGAAGATCACACGATTGACGTGGAAGAACAGTTCAAGATTGACGTTGGAGTAATAAGGTAATTCTCGACCACGAGGTCCAGCAACGACGAAGTCAGATTAAAAAATATTTGTGGAAAAACTGTCTGCCAATATTTTGAATCAAAATTTGAATACGCTATTTTGTCGCTGAAAATTATGAAAAAGAAACTGAACCTAATTAAATAACGACAGTGTTGTTGAGTAGCTATCTTGATGC
This sequence comes from Odontocerum albicorne, assembly GCA_949825065.1. Classification (NCBI taxonomy): domain Eukaryota; kingdom Metazoa; phylum Arthropoda; class Insecta; order Trichoptera; family Odontoceridae; genus Odontocerum; species Odontocerum albicorne. Next base: position 2,168,569 of record OX463867.1, read on the forward strand.
TAGCATGATAGTAGCTTTAAAATAGCATAATTGCTATACTTACTTGAGAAAATGTAGCATGGTCCCTATGATAGTTCACAAATTTGCCCCAATACAACCTTGTAACGACGTTCAGTAATTTTAATTATTTTATCAACTTTAATATAAGCCTTGACTCTAATAAATAGCAAGTTATTTAGGTAAATACATTACATAAAACTAACAATAATGACAAATTAATACATCTTGTTACAAATTAGCAAAAAAGTGACAGTTTGTTAAAATCAAATATTTGGTGACGTTCGTCAAAAGTCACTACGTTAGTCTACATTGGCTAGGGATGGGGTATACGATAGTTGGATTTTCGATTTTTTTATACCTAAAATTAAATGTTCGTAATTACATAGTATTAATTCATAGTGGATCTTGGCCTATTTAAAGATAGATACAAATCATACAATACATTAGAAAGTCAGTATAATGAAAATTAGGAATAAAAACGACAGTTTAGAGAAAAACAATTTTTCCATTTATAAAAAAAACGATTCGATTTGTAAAAAAAAAACTATTTTACACCATTCCTTTGAGACATGACATTTCAAACGTCACAGAGACCATCCTACATTTTCTCAAGTATGACTTCTCCTTACTCAAAATACTTGAGTAGAATGCTACAATAGATTAGAAAGTAGCTTTAACAATACTGACTATGATACTCACTTTAGCTTTTCTATATAGCTACTGCCTTAGGGCTAAAAATAGCAGAAACATACTTACGTCATGCCGATCCTGGAACAGAATCCAACAGCGTCCTGCCAAGTCACTGATCCAGAAAACACCCTGTACGTGGTCCCTCCGCAGAAGACATCTGCGACCCTTGTTATTTCACTTCTTGGCCGCTGAGATATAACTGTAATATTAAAAAGATACGAAGAAGTTAGAATCATTCATGATAAACTAGGGGATTCGCCTCTGGCGGCTCTGTGGCCTCCCCTCGCATTGGCACTGTGCACCACCACGTTATAAATGGTTGTTTTATACAAAATATCATAGATTTTATACATTTTTTTCTGTCCCTATCATTTAAATCTTTCTTCTTCTTCTTCCTAGTGTCATGTCAGGTCCCCCCAACGTTGACTATCACCTGAGAGTAATCATCTTTGTCCCCGGCAGCCCGAAAAAGATCCCGGAAGCTCCTTATACCAGTCCAATCACGTATATTGCGGAGCCAGGAGATTTGCCTCCTGCCAACACCTCTTCGGCCTTCTATTTTGCCTTGTATGATCAGGTGCAGTAATTTGTACTTTGCTCCTCTAAGTACATGACACCTTTCGGATTATAATATTAGTCAGCAACTCTATCAACTTTGGCTTTTTGAAGAACCCTTGTGTTGCTGACCATATCCGTCCAGGGTATCCGTAGCATTCTCCGGTGTATCCACATTTCGAATGCTTCCAGTCGGTTCATACTACCAACTTTGAGGGTCCATGATTCCACTCCATGCTATAATAACACTGACCAAACGTAGCATTTGACTAGCCGTTGTCGAAGTTTCAAGTTTAGATTATCATCGCAGAATACGCTTCTCATTTTATTAAAAGCCGCACGAGACGATTCAATTCTGCACTTGACTTAGGTTTCTGGGCCGAGGTCTTCCACTAGGATACTTCCGAGGTATTTAAAAATGTTACTTACATATCTCCAAAATACTTTGCATATTCGTACATATTCTGCACTTTAAATTAAAATTTGAATCTTTAAGTTTAATAAATCATTCATGTTTATGTTTTAAATAACATTCTGACGATTATCGTATCAATTTATAGTAAAGATAACTCAAGGTGCCAATACGGGGTGGGGTCGCAGAGAGGCCAAGTGCGGAACCCCTAGTAATTATTATTGAATATACAGCATTGGTATTCTTTTACTTTGGTTTTATATATCATAAATAACATATATAACTAGTAACTCACCTCTTTGGCACACGAACCCCCTGCGCAGGTTACAGAAGAGGTCCAGGAAGACTGGCGCATCGTGGTTTCCTCTCTGCAGGGCAACACAGTCTGCCCCTTGCTCTGGAACTGGTACCTCCGTCCTGTTCACCCACTTTCAGGATAAAAAAGGATAAGATCTGAATTAAACTGATGTGTCGTTTCGAGAGCTTACTCTCCTCAAGGGTGCTCTAACTCGGGATTTGAACCCACTATTATTGACAGATTAGAAATATTACAAAATAGACATATGAGTCCGTTTCGGGAACTTCACCAGAATTTCCTGTAAAGGTGGGGGTACATCAAGGATCGGTACTCAGTCCGCTACTGTTCATCTTAGTCATGGACTATTTAACTAACCAGGAAATGAACAGTCTCCTAAAGATCCTACTATTTGCAGACGATATTGTATTAATAAGTGAAAAACATGAAGACCTGCAAAATAGTCTGGAAAGGGGGAGAAGAATCTTGGATGACAATGGATTGAGACTGAGCAGAAAGAAAACAGAGTATCTGTACCTACCATTCGAGAACACAAATGCTGTCACTCTCGTAATACAAATGGATGGAGAAACATTACCAAATTGTGACTCCTTTAAGTATCTTGGGTCACTCATCCATAGCGATGGAAGATGTGCAGCAGGTGTAACTCATAGAATTAGTGTGGGATGGATGAAGTTTAGATCAATGACGGGAGTTCTATGTGATCCGAAAATGCCAGTAAAGTTAAAAGGAAAAGTATACCAAACGATTGTCAGACCCGCATTCCTCTATGGCTCCGAATGCTGGACGATGTATAACTCTTACTCCAGGCAACTAAAAACTGCTGAAATGCGCATGCTAAGATGGTCAGCTGGTGTGTCCCTAAGAGACAAAATAAAAAGCTCACGCATTCGTGGAAGCCTAGGTGTTACAGACATCAACAGCAAGATGGAGGAGAGGCGATTGAGATGGCATGGGCACGTTGGACGCAGAGCACCCGATCACATTGTGAACCAGCCAATCTCCATGAATCTTCCTCGAATAACAACCAGAGGAAGACCAAATAATTCGTGGGTGGTGCAAAAGGATAACCTGATGCAGAGGCACGGCCTGGGGGACGTAGTCCGGTACAGAAGAGCATACAACCTGAGGACGAGAAGAGCTGACCCCAACAGTCTTCGCAGACAGTGAGTTGGGATGGAGCCAGGGAGAAGAAGAAGAAGACAGAAGGTGGTGACTGAAGTCATTATATTAGGTACTTCCTCGCATCTGAATATGTCCAGAAAAATATATTTGGTAAGAAAACCGCTGAAAACTTAACAAGGATAACAACTATAAAAACACCTTTGTAGATTTTCCAATATGTGATAGTAACACGTTCGGTTTTAAGTGTAGTGTAGTTTTCATATACCATCATAAATTTTGATAAGACCTCCCAAAAAGGGTTGTGTTCAAATGCTTCTTAAAGCTGCACACGCCACTCTGACACTAGGAGTCACACCATTCTACGCCACTGTCCAACTTCTAAGGCAAAGCCAGCACATACCTGTGCAATAATGATAATAAAAAAGGACAATTTATATAGTGCCGTTCACAGAGCAAACTACCCTCAATGGCGCTCCAAATTAGGAGGCGAACCCATTCTTATTGACAGATTAAAAATATTATGAAATAAATAAATAAATAAACAATAGGTTTATTGATAGCAACATAGTATGTACATATTATATTTAAATAACACTTCTAAAACACATAAATTACAGATAATACATTAAATACAAAAGCTATCAAAAGTCTGGGCTCATCTAATAACATCCCCTCGGCCAAGATACACCCCACCAATATAGGGCGAACTCAGCCACGGGGACACCAGATGTTTTTCAGCCCACACCCTTGAACACGTAGAACAAGAATATAGTATATAAAAAAACACAGAAAATAAATAGATGACAAGAAAAATACATTCAAGAGAGAAGACACTAAAAGGTCCGGGCTCATCCCACAAACATTCCCCCGGCCGAGATACACCCCACCAATGTAGGGCGGGCTCGACCGCAAGGGCAAATGTATATTAGTCGAGTGTAAGAATAGGATGGTAGTGACTGCGGCCATTACATTAGGTACTTATCATTGCATTGTCATTTTTGTTACTATTGATATAGCGCGATTTTTGTATATTACATAAAGTAATATGGCCATATCTGTAGAAATAATAATATGAATAATAAAAAAGACAATTTATATAGCGCCGTTTAAAGTGCAGACTCTCCTCAAAGACACTCTCACATAACTCAGAACTCGACTCCATCATTATTGACAGATAAATATATTACAAAATAAATGTATATTCTCATAAGTAGATTGTATGGATAACAATGCGATGGCTATGGCCATTACATTAGGTACTTCCCCGTATCTGTATAAGTTTAGAGAAAACATATTTAGTAAGAAAACCGCGGAAAACTCACCAAGGGAAGACGAACTACAAAGACACATTTGTAGATCTTCCGATGATAGTTAAAGATTCGGCATTAGGTGTAGTATAATGTTTGTGTGTAGTTCTCATATGGCTGGGGGAATGTTTGTAGGATGAGCCCGGACCTTTTAATGTATTCTATCTTAAATGTCTACCTCAAAGTTGGTAGTATGAACCGACTGGAAGCATTCGAAATGTGGATGCACCGGAGAATGCTACGGATACCCTGGACGGATATGGTCAGCAACACGAGGGTTCTTCAAAGAGGCAAAGTTGATAGAGAGTTGCTGACTAATATTAAAATCCGAAAGGTGTCCTATTTGGGTCATGTATTTGGGTACTCCTCATCAAGACCTATGTATGGAGTATCTTGATGTACGGCTGCGAGACATGGTGCCTATCCGAAAGAGATAGACGAAGACTAGAGGCTTTTGAGATGTGGTCCTATAGAAGACTATTAGGAATTTCCTGGAGAGACCGCATCACAAATGAAGAGGTTCTCCAACGAATCGAAGGAGGAAGGCACCTGCTCAGGATCCTGTCCGAAAGACGTGCAAGATGGATCGGTCATATAATACGACAAGAGGGCCTCTTGCATGCCATAATGGAGGGTATGACCGAGGGGACAAACTCTAGGGGACGCCCACGCCGAGAGTACCTGGAGGACCTGTTGGTGGACGTGCGCTGCTCAACATATACAGACTCAAAAAGAGCCGCACAGGACAGGGGGGAATGGAGGAGAAGAGTTCAAATTGCTGCAAACCAGTCTTAGGACTGCAACCACGGAAGGAGGACTTAGAGGAGAAAAGTACAAATTACTGCACCTGATCATCCAAAGCAAAATAGAGGTTCGAAGAGGTGTTGGCAGGAGACAAATCTCCTGGCTCTGCAATACACGTGATTGGACTGGTATAAGAAGCGTTGTGGATCTTTTTCGGGCTGCCGGGGACAAAGGTGCCTACTCTCAAGTGATATCAACGTTGGTTGGACCTGACACGACACTGGGAAGAAGAACATGTGTTTTCTACAGTTTGTATTGAGATGTATGTTATGTGCGATATTTGGAATGAGTTTATTATATGTCATATGTGTTCACATTGTGTTGCTGTCAAGGAACCTTTATTTGTTTGTTTGAATTAATCTAAGGTGGTATTTGTGAATTTGTTTATTTTTCTGCCATCTATTTATTTTCTGTTTTTTTTCTTCTTATTCTACAGGTGCAAGGGTGTGGGCTGAAAAACATCTGGTGTCTCCGTGGCTGGGCTCGCCTTATATTGGTGGGGTGTATCTTGGCCGGGGGATGTTATAAGATTAGCCCAGACATTTTAATAGCTTCTGTCTTTAATGTATTCTCTGCAATTTATATGTTTTTGAAGTGTATTTTAATATATTATGTACATACTATGTTGCTATCAATAAACCTATATTTATTTATTTATTATTTATATATAATTGTAAATTTTGATAAAACCCTCCCAAAAAGACTTGCTTCCTAAAGTTGTGTAACGATGGTCGTTATCAATGTAGCGTGTGTCCTATTAGGACGTGCTGATGATTTTGATATCGACATCGCTCTTCGTTTTAGTTGATTCTGCGTTACTTCTCGTTCAGAGTCATCAATATAGCGGATTGCTTATCTTGATAAGTCATGATGATCTTGCTTTGTATTCAATAAATATAGACTCAGGAATGCGGATATAAAACGATAAGTGGACAGCGGGCAAAATAAATAACAAGTCTTGACAGTTGAATGAATGACAATAATAATATATTTAATTCTCGGCGCGCGGACAATTTATACCACTGAGTGAACCAGTTCGCAATACATATTCTGTCTTGCTCTGGCGCATGGATCGGCGGTAGATTATTTATTTGTATTTGGAGATGGCTAGGCGAGTCGCAGATACTACAAAATAGTAAACATTGTTGTTGTCCGTAGCGTGTGACACTATATGAATGCTTCATCGGTCATTGACCCTGTATGTTTATTATTAACAATAATTAATTTAATTTATTCGTGTTTAACAATTCACTTATTATTTTGACAATTATTTATTTACTAGGTAGGTATCCTACAGTTGCAAACTCCACCGAACGACCTGTTAGGAAACGTTATATGGTATACCTGTGTTCCCGATGAAACGCACAATCTGATGATTATGTTAGAGAAGACTTACACTGGGAAAAGACTTGGCAGATGGCTGTGACCTGCTGTTCCAGACATTGGTTGAACTCCTCTCCAGACCTTTTCTGGTCGTTATCCAGAAATAGGAGTTGGGACCAGAGCCCGTCTCCCTCTTAGCTCCGATCCATACAGCATCGAGATCTTGAAAAAAAATAACGAGGTTTTTCAATTTTTATCAAAAAGTATTTATTTGATCATTAATATAAATATTTGCCCCTTTAAAGTAGGCCACGTAGGATAAAATACACTTTTGCCGACGTTTTTTTCCAATCCGTAAAACGTTTATGGAACACAGTTTTTGGAATAGCATTTAGCTCATCTAGCGATTTTGTCTTTTCAAGTAAAAAAATTTGGATAATTGTCAAAGGTAGAGTTAGGCAGATAGACCGGGGAGGATACGACCTAGCGATTTTGTATTTTCAAGTAAAGAAATTTGGATAATCGTCAAAGGTAGAGATAGGCAGATAGACCGGGGAGAATACGACCTAGCGATTTTGTATTTTCAAGTAAAGAAATTTGGATAATCGTCAAAGGTAGAGTTAGGCAGATAGACCGGGGAGAATACGACCTAGCGATTTTGTATTTTCAAGTAAAGAAATTTGGATAATCGTCAAAGGTAGAGTTAGGCAGATAGATCGGGGAGAATACGACCTAGCGATTTTGTATTTTCAAGTAAAGAAATTTGGATAATCGTCAAAGGTAGAGTTAGGCAGATAGACCGGGGAGAATACGACCTAGCGATTTTGTCTTTTCAAGTAGGGAAATTTGGAGAATCGTCAAAGGTAGAGTTAAGCAGATAGACTGGGGAGAATACGACCTAGCGATTTTGTATTTTCAAGTAAAGAAATTTGGATAATCGTCAAAAGTAGAGTTAGGCAGATAGACCGGGGAGAATACGACCAACAGTCATGAGGAATTGACTAAGAAGAAGATAATTCATGAGATATTTTAGATCGTCGTGCCATTGTGATTGGATGGTAGATAGCTAAAAAAGATTTTAAATAGTCAACTTACACTGATCTGATTCTGCCAGGGCTTCAGCCAAGAAATGAGCTTTTTCATAGTCGTCTAGAACAGCAAGTGAGGCGTTCAAACTCCTAGAAATAAATACAATTCTATTAATTATAGTCTAGAAGGAAAATGAATGACAAAAAAACAAGTCAAGGAATCATACTTATGGCCTAGTCTATTTGCAAATGATGAGAGAACAATTGCAACAGTTTGAAGTAAAAAAATAATCTTGCGGTGATCCCTCCTATTGAGCAAACTGGAAGTAGCCTGCAAAGATAAGTCTGGAGTGGAGTTAAAACCGAGGGGAGATATCGACATGTAACAGTCGATATGCTCACTTATTAATGCATTCATTTATTGACACAATAAATAACACTTAACCGGTTAGGTTCTCTTGTTTAGGTTCTTCTTGGGTCTCTTTCTTCGTCTATTTGGGAGTTCCCAACTCGTGACTGTCTTTAGCGTAGACTCTTCATGCTTTACATATAACAGCAACAATTATATAACAAAATAGAACATATCAACATCTTCCGAAACACAACTAACTATCCAGTTCTGCTCTTCCACACTTTTTCCAGCTTTGACATCCCATTTTTTTGATAATCGAGTTCATCTTTTCCCCTCAGCCTCGCATCCTCCATCGTTGGTAATTCTGGAGCCTAAGTAAATGTTGGAGAAACAAGTGCCATGTAAATAACAATAAGCGTTGTTCTACCTGCACACAAAGTTGGCTTCGCTCCAAGTGCCTCTGGCAGAGCTGATGATATACTCCAAATTCTTATACATGAAAGTGGAAGTGTAGCCTGTCGTTGATACTGGAGCTGCAGGAAGAAATGTACATTTTTTAAAGAAATTATTGCATGGAATGGAATCATGGACCCTCAAAGTTGGTAGTGTGAACCGACTGGAAGCATTCGAAATGTGGATGCAACGGAGAATGCTACGGATACCCTGGACGGATATGGTCAGCAACACGAGGGTTCTTCAAAGAGCCAAAGTTGATAGAGAGTTGTTGACTAATATTAAAATCCGAAAGGTGTCCTATTTGGATCATATACTTAGAGGAGCAAAGTACAAATTACTGCACCTGATCATCCAAGGCAAAATAGAGAGTCGAAGAGATGTTGGCAGGAGGCAAATCTCCTGACTTCGCAATATACGTGATTGGACTGGTATAAGGAGCGTTGGGGATCTTTTTCAGGCTGCCGGGGACAAAGATGTCTAATCTTAGGTGATATATAACGTTGGGGGGACCTGACATGACACTAGGAAGAAGAAGAAAGAAATGATTCAATTCAGTATCATCGAGTAGATAGAAGAAAAATGTTTGAACTCACAACATTATTTAAGATTGTCAGCTCGTATTTCAATAGCTCAGAACTAAATCAACTTGTCATGTTACACGTTCTTCGTAGGCCCGTCCGGCGAAATGTTTTGTTCCATCATTGTCGTTCCTGGGCCTCGTAGTCAAGGATCCCCTCACCATTCCAATGTCAATTCAGTTGGAAAGCGAAACTGTGTTGTGGAGTTGATTTTAAGTAAGTGAGCCGTTACCCACCAGCAAAATCACCGGCTAGACCACTATGCTGAATCTGATGGCAGACCAAAGTGAGATGATCCCTTTACCCCCCATTTTACCCCCCCCCCCCTTCCAAGTGACGCCATTTACTTAGTGACCCACGGGATAGTATTAAAAAAATTTGACACCTTTCTTAAAAAGGTTCGCCATCACTGGACTATAGTGTTGGGATCCTCATTTTAATGTTTACAAATCATTGAAATTTAATCTTCACAACATGGACATTGTAGTAAAGTGGTTGAATTGGTCGCGAAATTTGTCGGAAGTAGAAATTTAATTCTTTACCGATATACTCCTGGTCCATGACGCTTCCATGACCCAGCGGAAGAGAGCTGATGAGGAGCAGGGCACAGAACAGTGAGGCCATACTTCCAAAGAGACCTTTGCAGCCTGATAATAAAGGGCTGCACATTGTGTAAGCCTTTAGTGAGTGGTCACACAGCATCCGTTTCCCTTTTATTCCATTTTTTTCATAATATTTTCTCAACATGTTTAGGAAACATTATAAAGGTAAGGTTGCATTTAGATTGAGCATCAAGTAATGTTTTTTTTAATAAAGTAGATTTTTATTCAATAAATGAGTGGTTTAATATTTCAAATAGGGTAAAGCAAGGATTTGTTATGTCACCCTGATTGTTTGATATTTACATAGATAGAAGTGTATAGGAACTATATAGATCAATGAATGGCATAAAAATGTCAAATGTAAATGAGTTCGGATTGATGCATGTAGTAAATTGCAAGAATGCATCAATAATTGGGCCTTCGAGTTTAAAGCCACTGGAGTAGGTACGGATTTCGCAGTTCGTCATCGCACTGGCAATACTATATATATGGCAATACAATGCTGGCAATACTACCTCGCACGAGAAGAGACAACATCACTCACACAAGTCTAGCGCACGTGAATATTTATTGTAATTTGTTTTATTAAACACTGTTTGTTCCACTTTTTGTAACGGTATAATCCTACCGGTTTTTAAGAAGTATTGTTGGTGCTCCATTGATGATGAGGTCTTCGTGATGCTCCCTTGATGATGAAGTTTGTGCTCCCTTGATGATGAAGCCTTGAAATCGGTAGAGTTACACCGTTACGAAAAGTGGAATAAACAGTGTTGGATAAAACAAATTACAATGTCTTTAAACCTCTACAATGTCTTAACTACAAATAATATACAGTACCCGACGGTAAGAAATACACATCGGGTGTAATAAAGAGACTGTCGGCCATAATCGGCTATCTTCGGCTTTGTAGAGCGTCGTCTCTGTCATTCATACACGTGTTCCGTCGCGATTATCAGCCATTGTCAAGCGTTCTAGGGACAGAGACGACGCTCTACAAAGCCGAAGATAGCCGATTATGGCCGATAGTCTCTCCCGATGTGTTTTACTTACCGCCGGATACTGTACGTGAGTTTTTATTTATAAGTACCATAAACGGTGTAATGTACATTATAACATAAAAAACAAAAAAAAATATAACACATAAGTTGGCCAGAATATACAAAAAAAATTACCCAATAACAACAAAAATATTTAAATGAAACAGGTATGAAAAACAGGTAACATCACATGTTACCAATTGTTACCAATTCAATACGGTACTGAATATATGAGTGGGTGGGAACCAGACATGACTATCCCACATTTATTTTGTTTTGAGATAATTGACTTTAAAGTTGCAGATCTATTCAAAAATGGTTTGTTTTCTGACTCATGACACGCATGGCAACTAATGAAATGTTCACCATCCCTAGAGTTAAAACCTCTTCATGCTTATTTGGCTCCCATGACATACAATGGCGTGCCGAATTCAATAAAGGTAAAGGGTAGGAAAACCATTTAGACAGTCGATCGGAGCGTGGTTGTTATTGCGACAGAATTTTGAGTACTTGGCCTTTCAGGATGAATGACGTGTGGAAATAATTTGTGTGGGCTCGTGAGTGTGGGTTTCTTCTTGTTGTTTTAAATTTTGTTGTTTTTGTGTTTCTGTATGTTTTTGTTTTTTATTTTTATTCTTATGATTGTGTGCGGTATATTATGGGATGAATATTTTTGGTCTTTCTGGAGTGATGATGTGTGAGGAGTTTAATTTCGCATGATGTTTCCAGTTGTAATTGAGTGTCACTGTTTGTCAGGTTGATGAGAGCGTGCAACGGGGTTTTGTTTTTGTGTAATCAAAAATCGGAAAGAAGTATCGATTTATTTTTCTCATGCTAAATATCCTCAGTGAGATACAGGCAAAAGCCTAGTTTACTAGGGACACGACAAATGAAAGGCAGCAAACCCAGATCCATTAAAATTGTATGCCCAAATTAAATAACCTGTTGTTTTTTCACAAATTATGTATATTTCTTGTCATGTGTAAATAATAAATAAATAAAAATAAATAAATTTCTGTTGTTTCCAAAACTGAACGGTAGATGTCTGCACTAATGGTGAACTATAAACTCGTAATCATATTTGGTTCTGATAGAAATGGGTATACAGATCTAGCGTATGTGCCTAACTCTAATTTTATATTTTTGTGGGTTAGTCATGTCTGGTTCTGACCCACTCATACAAAAAAACTTGAGTTATCAGACTTGAAATAATATTTTATAAGTAAAACATTGATGCCTTACGTGTGCGAAACAATTTCCAAGAGCATATATGTTATATATAATTTCACTTGCACCAACCGTATTTCACACCATAGCTTTGAATTATAAAACCATAAAATTTTCTATTGTGTTAAATAACACAATAAAAAGTTTACACTGAACTTTATTGCCAAAAAGAAACAATTTCACACTTTGTAATTGTTTAAACATTTCAGTATAAACAATTTCGTTAGTGGTCCATTGTTCTTCTTCAATAACGTGGGCAATGAAGATGTAAACATGATGACCAGCACTTCTTCTCCCTGGCTCCATCCCAACTCACTGTCTGCAAAGACTGTTGGAGTTAGCTCTCCTCATCCTCAGGTTGTATGCTCTTCTGTCCTGGAATACGTCCCTAGGGCGTTCCTCTGCATCAGGTTATCCTTTTGCACCACCCATGAATTCTTTGGTCTTCCTCTGGTTCTTATTCGAGGAAGATCCATGGAGATTGCCTGGTTCTCAATGTGATCGGGTGCTCTGCGTCCAACGTGCCCATACCATCTCAATCGCCTCTCCTCCATCTTGCTGCTGATGTCTGTAACACCTAGGCTTCCACGAATGCGTGAGCTTTTTATTTTGTCTCTTAGGGGCACACCAGCTGACCATCTTAGCATGCGTATTTCTGCAGTTTCTAGTTGCCTAGAATAAGAGTTATACATCGTCCAGCATTCGGAGCCATAGAGGAGTGCGAACATGATGACCAGCACCTGTGGAAATAAAGTGAAGTAAGTTTAGATCCCCAATTCGTTGGACTCGCAGAGTTTGATTGCATAGAAGATATAATGTGGTATATTACGTATGCTAAAGACACAACACTCCTTGAATCATCCATCATATATCCAACAGGAGAGTCTTCCATCGTCTCAAAATCAATGGATCCAAGACTGACGCAGCAACTCCGACACAACGCCGACAATGGATGTGGTGTCCAATCCTAGACCCACAACTCACAAAAATAATATTGAAAAAGGGCAGTAGGTTCGACCCCACTACCACCAACGCTGCTATAGAGATAAAACATGTCCCTAAATTACATAAACGATTATATATTATAAACGATTCCATAATATTTGATACATATCAACATGTATTTCAAAAGATTCCATAAGATTTGATACATATGTGTATCTAAATATATTGCAAACGATTCCGTAAGATTTGTTACATATCTACATATATTTCAAACGATTCCATGAGAGTTGATACATATCTACATATACGAGTATTTCAAACGATTTCAAGGATAAGATTTGATATACAATATATCTACAAATGTTGCAAACGATTCCATAAGCTTTGTTACATATCTACATATATTTTAACGATTCCAAAATATTTGATTCATATCTTCATATATTTCAAGCAATTTTATAATATTTGATTCATATCTACATATATTTCAAACGATTCCATAAGAGTTGATACATATCTACATATATTTCAAACTATTTCAAAGATAAAATTTGATATATTGCATATCTACAAATGTAGCAAACGATTGCATAAGATTTGACATACATCTACATACATCGCAAACGATTCCATAAAATTTGATGCATATCTACATATATTTCAAATTATTTCAACGATAAGATTTGATATATATATCTACATATGTTGCAAACGATTCCATAAGATTTGACACGTATCTACATACATCGCAAACGATTCTATAAAATTTAATACATATATAACACATATTTCAAACGATTCCATAAGAAAATATACATATCTACATATATTTCAAACGATTCTATAAGATTTGATACATATCTACATACATCGCAAACGATTCCATAACGTTTGATACGATTCAAACGATTCCATAAGATTTGATACATATCTACATACATCGCAAACGATTCCACAAGGTTTGATACGATTCCATAAGATTTGATACATATATCTACATACATCGCAAACGATTCCATAAGGTTTTATTCGATTCAAACGATTCTATAAGATTTGATACATATCTCCATACATCATACATCATACATCGCAAACGATTCCATAACGTTTGATACGATTCAAACGATTCCATAAGATTTGATACATATCTACATACATCGCAAACGATTCCACAAGGTTTGATACGATTCCATAAGATTTGATACATATATCTACATACATCGCAAACGATTCCATAAGGTTTTATTCGATTCAAACGATTCTATAAGATTTGATACATATCTCCATACATCATACATCATACATCGCAAACGATTCCATAACGTTTGATACGATTCAAACGATTCCATAAGATTTGATACATATCTACATACATCGCAAACGATTCCACAAGGTTTGATACGATTCCATAAGATTTGATACATATATCTACATACATCGCAAACGATTCCATAAGGTTTTATTCGATTCAAACGATTCTATAAGATTTGATACATATCTCCATACATCATACATCATACATCGCAAACGATTCCATAACGTTTGATACGATTCAAACGATTCCATAAGATTTGATACATATCTACATACATCGCAAACGATTCCACAAGGTTTGATACGATTCCATAATATTTGATACATATATCTACATACATCGCAAACGATTCCATAAGGTTTTATTCGATTCAAACGATTCTATAAGATTTGATACATATCTCCATACATCATACATCATACATCGCAAACGATTCCATAACGTTTGATACGATTCAAACGATTTCATAAGATTTGATACATATCTACATACATCGCAAACGATTCCACAAGGTTTGATACGATTCCATAAGATTTGATACATACATCTACATACATCGCAAACGATTCCATAAGGTTTTATTCGATTCAAACGATTCTATAAGATTTGATACATATCTCCATACATCATACATCATACATCGCAAACGATTCCATAACGTTTGATACGATTCAAACGATTCCATAAGATTTGATACATATCTACATACATCGCAAACGATTCCACAAGGTTTGATACGATTCCATAAGATTTGATACATATATCTACATACATCGCAAACGATTCCATAAGGTTTTATTCGATTCAAACGATTCTATAAGATTTGATACATATCTCCATACATCATACATCATACATCGCAAACGATTCCATAACGTTTGATACGATTCAAACGATTCCATAAGATTTGATACATATCTACATACATCGCAAACGATTCCACAAGGTTTGATACGATTCCATAAGATTTGATACATATATCTACATACATCGCAAACGATTCCATAAGGTTTTATTCGATTCAAACGATTCTATAAGATTTGATACATATCTCCATACATCATACATCATACATCGCAAACGATTCCATAACGTTTGATACGATTCAAACGATTCCATAAGATTTGATACATATCTACATACATCGCAAACGATTCCATAACGTTTGATACGATTCAAACGATTCCATAAGATTTGATACATATCTACATACATCGCAAACGATTCCACAAGGTTTGATACGATTCCATAAGATTTGATACATATATCTACATACATCGCAAACGATTCCATAAGGTTTTATTCGATTCAAACGATTCTATAAGATTTGATACATATCTCCATACATCATACATCATACATCGCAAACGATTCCATAACGTTTGATACGATTCAAACGATTCCATAAGATTTGATACATATCTACATACATCGCAAACGATTCCACAAGGTTTGATACGATTCCATAAGATTTGATACATATATCTACATACATCGCAAACGATTCCATAAGGTTTTATTCGATTCAAACGATTCTATAAGATTTGATACATATCTCCATACATCATACATCATACATCGCAAACGATTCCATAACGTTTGATACGATTCAAACGATTCCATAAGATTTGATACATATCTACATACATCGCAAACGATTCCACAAGGTTTGATACGATTCCATAAGATTTGATACATATATCTACATACATCGCAAACGATTCCATAAGGTTTTATTCGATTCAAACGATTCTATAAGATTTGATACATATCTCCATACATCATACATCATACATCGCAAACGATTCCATAACGTTTGATACGATTCAAACGATTCCATAAGATTTGATACATATCTACATACATCGCAAACGATTCCATAAGGTTTTATTCGATTCAAACGATTCTATAAGATTTGATACATATCTCCATACATCATACATCATACATCGCAAACGATTCCATAACGTTTGATACGATTCAAACGATTCCATAAGATTTGATACATATCTACATACATCGCAAACGATTCCATAAGATTTGATACATATCTCCATACATCATACATCATACATCGCAAACGATTCCATAACGTTTGATACGATTCAAACGATTCCATAAGATTTGATACATATCTACATACATCGCAAACGATTCCATAAGGTTTTATTCGATTCAAACGATTCTATAAGATTTGATACATATCTCCATACATCATACATCATACATCGCAAACGATTCCATAACGTTTGATACGATTCAAACGATTCCATAAGATTTGATACATATCTACATACATCGCAAACGATTCCACAAGGTTTGATACGATTCCATAAGATTTGATACATATATCTACATACATCGCAAACGATTCCATAAGGTTTTATTCGATTCAAACGATTCTATAAGATTTGATACATATCTCCATACATCATACATCATACATCGCAAACGATTCCATAACGTTTGATACGATTCAAACGATTCCATAAGATTTGATACATATCTACATACATCGCAAACGATTCCATAAGGTTTGATACGATTCAAACGATTCCATAAGATTTGATACATATCTACATACATCGCAAACGATTCCACAAGGTTTGATACGATTCCATAAGATTTGATACATATATCTACATACATCGCAAACGATTCCATAAGGTTTTATTCGATTCAAACGATTCTATAAGATTTGATACATATCTCCATACATCATACATCATACATCGCAAACGATTCCATAAGGTTTGATACGATTCAAACGATTCCATAAGATTTGATACATATCTACATACATCGCAAACGATTCCATAAGATTTGATACATATCTACATACATCGCAAACGATTCCATAAGGTTTGATACATATCTCCATACATCATACATCATACATCGCAAACGATTCCATAACGTTTGATACGATTCAAACGATTCCATAAGATTTGATACATATCTACATACATCGCAAACGATTCCATAAGGTTTTATTCGATTCAAACGATTCTATAAGATTTGATACATATCTCCATACATCATACATCATACATCGCAAACGATTCCATAACGTTTGATACGATTCAAACGATTCCATAAGATTTGATACATATCTACATACATCGCAAACGATTCCACAAGGTTTGATACGATTCCATAAGATTTGATACATATATCTACATACATCGCAAACGATTCCATAAGGTTTTATTCGATTCAAACGATTCTATAAGATTTGATACATATCTCCATACATCATACATCATACATCGCAAACGATTCCATAACGTTTGATACGATTCAAACGATTCCATAAGATTTGATACATATCTACATACATCGCAAACGATTCCATAACGTTTGATACGATTCAAACGATTCCATAAGATTTGATACATATCTACATACATCGCAAACGATTCCACAAGGTTTGATACGATTCCATAAGATTTGATACATATATCTACATACATCGCAAACGATTCCATAAGGTTTTATTCGATTCAAACGATTCTATAAGATTTGATACATATCTCCATACATCATACATCATACATCGCAAACGATTCCATAACGTTTGATACGATTCAAACGATTCCATAAGATTTGATACATATCTACATACATCGCAAACGATTCCACAAGGTTTGATACGATTCCATAAGATTTGATACATATATCTACATACATCGCAAACGATTCCATAAGGTTTTATTCGATTCAAACGATTCTATAAGATTTGATACATATCTCCATACATCATACATCATACATCGCAAACGATTCCATAACGTTTGATACGATTCAAACGATTCCATAAGATTTGATACATATCTACATACATCGCAAACGATTCCACAAGGTTTGATACGATTCCATAAGATTTGATACATATATCTACATACATCGCAAACGATTCCATAAGGTTTTATTCGATTCAAACGATTCTATAAGATTTGATACATATCTCCATACATCATACATCATACATCGCAAACGATTCCATAACGTTTGATACGATTCAAACGATTCCATAAGATTTGATACATATCTACATACATCGCAAACGATTCCATAAGGTTTTATTCGATTCAAACGATTCTATAAGATTTGATACATATCTCCATACATCATACATCATACATCGCAAACGATTCCATAACGTTTGATACGATTCAAACGATTCCATAAGATTTGATACATATCTACATACATCGCAAACGATTCCATAAGATTTGATACATATCTCCATACATCATACATCATACATCGCAAACGATTCCATAACGTTTGATACGATTCAAACGATTCCATAAGATTTGATACATATCTACATACATCGCAAACGATTCCATAAGGTTTTATTCGATTCAAACGATTCTATAAGATTTGATACATATCTCCATACATCATACATCATACATCGCAAACGATTCCATAACGTTTGATACGATTCAAACGATTCCATAAGATTTGATACATATCTACATACATCGCAAACGATTCCACAAGGTTTGATACGATTCCATAAGATTTGATACATATATCTACATACATCGCAAACGATTCCATAAGGTTTTATTCGATTCAAACGATTCTATAAGATTTGATACATATCTCCATACATCATACATCATACATCGCAAACGATTCCATAACGTTTGATACGATTCAAACGATTCCATAAGATTTGATACATATCTACATACATCGCAAACGATTCCATAAGGTTTGATACGATTCAAACGATTCCATAAGATTTGATACATATCTACATACATCGCAAACGATTCCACAAGGTTTGATACGATTCCATAAGATTTGATACATATATCTACATACATCGCAAACGATTCCATAAGGTTTTATTCGATTCAAACGATTCTATAAGATTTGATACATATCTCCATACATCATACATCATACATCGCAAACGATTCCATAAGGTTTGATACGATTCAAACGATTCCATAAGATTTGATACATATCTACATACATCGCAAACGATTCCATAAGATTTGATACATATCTACATACATCGCAAACGATTCCATAAGGTTTGATACATATCTCCATACATCATACATCATACATCGCAAACGATTCCATAACGTTTGATACGATTCAAACGATTCCATAAGATTTGATACATATCTACATACATCGCAAACGATTCCATAAGATTTGATACATATCTACATACATCGCAAACGATTCCATAAGATTTGATACATATCTACATACATCGCAAACGATTCCATAAGGTTTGATACATATCTCCATACATCATACATCATACATCGCAAACGATTCCATAACGTTTGATACGATTCAAACGATTCCATAAGATTTGATACATATCTACATACATCGCAAACGATTCCATAAGGTTTGATACGATTCAAACGATTCCATAAGATTTGATACATATCTACATACATCGCAAACGATTCCACAAGGTTTGATACGATTCCATAAGATTTGATACATATATCTACATACATCGCAAACGATTCCATAAGGTTTTATTCGATTCAAACGATTCTATAAGATTTGATACATATCTCCATACATCATACATCATACATCGCAAACGATTCCATAACGTTTGATACGATTCAAACGATTCCATAAGATTTGATACATATCTACATACATCGCAAACGATTCCACAAGGTTTGATACGATTCCATAAGATTTGATACATATATCTACATACATCGCAAACGATTCCATAAGGTTTTATTCGATTCAAACGATTCTACAAGATTTGATACATATCTCCATACATCATACATCATACATCGCAAACGATTCCATAACGTTTGATACGATTCAAACGATTCCATAAGATTTGATACATATCTACATACATCGCAAACGATTCCATAAGGTTTGATACGATTCAAACGATTCCATAAGATTTGATACATATCTACATACATCGCAAACGATTCCACAAGGTTTGATACGATTCCATAAGATTTGATACATATCTACATACATCGCAAACGATTCCACAAGGTTTGATACGATTTCATAAGATTTGATACATATCTACATACATCGCAAACGATTCCACAAGGTTTGATACGATTCCATAAGATTTGATACATATATCTACATACATCGCAAACGATTCCATAAGGTTTTATTCGATTCAAACGATTCTAAAAGATTTGATACATATCTCCATACATCATACATCATACATCGCAAACGATTCCATAACGTTTGATACGATTCAAACGATTCCATAAGATTTGATACATATCTACATACATCGCAAACGATTCCACAAGGTTTGATACGATTCCATAAGATTTGATACATATATCTACATACATCGCAAACGATTCCATAAGGTTTTATTCGATTCAAACGATTCTATAAGATTTGATACATATCTCCATACATCATACATCATACATCGCAAACGATTCCATAACGTTTGATACGATTCAAACGATTCCATAAGATTTGATACATATCTACATACATCGCAAACGATTCCATAAGGTTTGATACGATTCAAACGATTCCATAAGATTTGATACATATCTACATACATCGCAAACGATTCCACAAGGTTTGATACGATTCCATAAGATTTGATACATATCTACATACATCGCAAACGATTCCATAACGTTTGATACGATTCAAACGATTCCATAAGATTTGATACATATCTACATACATCGCAAACGATTCCATAACGTTTGATACGATTCAAACGATTCCATAAGATTTGATACATATCTACATACATCGCAAACGATTCCATAAGGTTTGATACGATTCAAACGATTCCATAAGATTTGATACATATCTACATACATCGCAAACGATTCCACAAGGTTTGATACGATTCCATAAGATTTGATACATATATCTACATACATCGCAAACGATTCCATAAGGTTTTATTCGATTCAAACGATTCTATAAGATTTGATACATATCTCCATACATCATACATCATACATCGCAAACGATTCCATAACGTTTGATACGATTCAAACGATTCCATAAGATTTGATACATATCTACATACATCGCAAACGATTCCACAAGGTTTGATACGATTCCATAAGATTTGATACATATATCTACATACATCGCAAACGATTCCATAAGGTTTTATTCGATTCAAACGATTCTATAAGATTTGATACATATCTCCATACATCATACATCATACATCGCAAACGATTCCATAACGTTTGATACGATTCAAACGATTCCATAAGATTTGATACATATCTACATACATCGCAAACGATTCCATAAGGTTTGATACGATTCAAACGATTCCATAAGATTTGATACATATCTACATACATCGCAAACGATTCCACAAGGTTTGATACGATTCCATAAGATTTGATACATATATCTACATACATCGCAAACGATTCCATAAGGTTTTATTCGATTCAAACGATTCTATAAGATTTGATACATATCTCCATACATCATACATCATACATCGCAAACGATTCCATAAGGTTTGATACGATTCAAACGATTCCATAAGATTTGATACATATCTACATACATCGCAAACGATTCCATAAGATTTGATACATATCTACATACATCGCAAACGATTCCATAAGGTTTGATACATATCTCCATACATCATACATCATACATCGCAAACGATTCCATAAGGTTTGATACGATTCAAACGATTCCATAAGATTTGATACATATCTACATACATCGCAAACGATTCCATAAGGTTTGATACGATTCCATAAGATTTGATGCATATCTACATACATCGCAAACGATTCCATAAGGTTTTATTCGATTCAAACGATTCTATAAGATTTGATACATATCTCCATACATCATACATCATACATCGCAAACGATTCCATAACGTTTGATACGATTCAAACGATTACATAAGATTTGATACATATCTACATACATCGCAAACGATTCCATAAGATTTGATACATATCTACATACATCGCAAACGATTCCATAAGGTTTGATACATATCTCCATACATCATACATCATACATCGCAAACGATTCCATAAGGTTTGATACGATTCAAACGATTCCATAAGATTTGATACATATCTACATACATCGCAAACGATTCCATAAGGTTTGATACGATTCCATAAGATTTGATACATATCTACATACATCGCAAACGATTCCATAAGGTTTTATTCGATTCAAACGATTCTATAAGATTTGATACATATCTCCATACATCATACATCATACATCGCAAACGATTCCATAACGTTTGATACGATTCAAACGATTCCATAAGATTTGATACATATCTACATACATCGCAAACGATTCCATAAGATTTGATACATATCTACATACATCGCAAACGATTCCATAAGGTTTGATACATATCTCCATACATCATACATCGCAAACGATTCCATAAGGTTTGATACGATTCAAACGATTCCATAAGATTTGATACATATCTACATACATCGCAAACGATTCCATAAGGTTTGATACGATTCCATAAGATTTGATACATATCTACATACATCGCAAACGATTCCATAAGGTTTTATTCGATTCAAACGATTCTATAAGATTTGATACATATCTCCATACATCATACATCATACATCGCAAACGATTCCATAACGTTTGATACGATTCAAACGATTCCATAAGATTTGATACATATCTACATACATCGCAAACGATTCCATAAGATTTGATACATATCTACATACATCGCAAACGATTCCATAAGGTTTGATACGATTCAAACGATTCCATAAGATTTGATACATATCTACATACATCGCAAACGATTCCATAAGGTTTGATACATATCTCCATACATCATACATCATACATCGCAAACGATTCCATAAGGTTTGATACGATTCAAACGATTTCATAAGATTTGATACATATCTACATACATCGCAAACGATTCCACAAGGTTTGATACGATTCCATAAGATTTGATACATATATCTACATACATCGCAAACGATTCCATAAGGTTTTATTCGATTCAAACGATTCTATAAGATTTGATACATATCTCCATACATCATACATCATACATCGCAAACGATTCCATAACGTTTGATACGATTCAAACGATTCCATAAGATTTGATACATATCTACATACATCGCAAACGATTCCATAACGTTTGATACGATTCAAACGATTCCATAAGATTTGATACATATCTACATACATCGCAAACGATTCCATAAGATTTGATACATATCTACATACATCGCAAACGATTCCATAAGGTTTGATACATATCTCCATACATCATACATCATACATCGCAAACGATTCCATAAGGTTTGATACGATTCAAACGATTCCATAAGATTTGATACATATCTACATACATCGCAAACGATTCCATAAGGTTTGATACGATTCCATAAGATTTGATACATATCTACATACATCGCAAACGATTCCATAAGGTTTGATACGATTCAAACGATTCCATAAGATTTGATACATATCTACATACATCGCAAACGATTCCATAAGATTTGATACATATCTACATACATCGCAAACGATTCCATAAGGTTTGATACGATTCAAACGATTCCATAAGATTTGATACATATCTACATACATCGCAAACGATTCCACAAGGTTTGATACGATTCCATAAGATTTGATACATATATCTACATACATCGCAAACGATTCCATAAGGTTTTATTCGATTCAAACGATTCTATAAGATTTGATACATATCTCCATACATCATACATCATACATCGCAAACGATTCCATAAGGTTTGATACGATTCAAACGATTCCATAAGATTTGATACATATCTACATACATCGCAAACGATTCCATAAGATTTGATACATATCTACATACATCGCAAACGATTCCATAAGGTTTGATACATATCTCCATACATCATACATCATACATCGCAAACGATTCCATAAGGTTTGATACGATTCAAACGATTTCATAAGATTTGATACATATCTACATACATCGCAAACGATTCCACAAGGTTTGATACGATTCAAACGATTTCATAAGATTTGATACATATCTTCATACATCGCAAACGATTCCACAAGGTTTGATACGATTCCATAAGATTTGATACATATCTACATACATCGCAAACGATTCCATAAGGTTTGATACGATTCAAACGATTCCATAAGATTTGATACATATCTACATACATCGCAAACGATTCCATAAGATTTGATACATATCTACATACATCGCAAACGATTCCATAAGGTTTGATACGATTCAAACGATTCCATAAGATTTGATACATATCTACATACATCGCAAACGATTCCACAAGGTTTGATACGATTCCATAAGATTTGATACATATATCTACATACATCGCAAACGATTCCATAAGGTTTTATTCGATTCAAACGATTCTATAAGATTTGATACATATCTCCATACATCATACATCATACATCGCAAACGATTCCATAAGGTTTGATACGATTCAAACGATTCCATAAGATTTGATACATATCTACATACATCGCAAACGATTCCACAAGGTTTGATACGATTCAAACGATTCCATAAGATTTGATACATATCTACATACATCGCAAACGATTCCACAAGGTTTGATACGATTCAAACGATTTCATAAGATTTGATACATATCTACATACATCGCAAACGATTCCACAAGGTTTGATACGATTCAAACGATTCCATAAGATTTGATACATATCTACATACATCGCAAACGATTCCACAAGGTTTGATACGATTCAAACGATTTCATAAGATTTGATACATATCTACATACATCGCAAACGATTCCACAAGGTTTGATACGATTCAAACGATTCCATAAGATTTGATACATATCTACATACATCGCAAACGATTCCACAAGGTTTGATACGATTCAAACGATTTCATAAGATTTGATACATATCTACATACATCGCAAACGATTCCACAAGGTTTGATACGATTCAAACGATTCTATAAGATTTGATACATATCTACATACATCGCAAACGATTCCATAAGATTTGATACATATCTACATACATCGCAAACGATTCCATAAGGTTTGATACGATTCAAACGATTCCATAAGATTTGATACATATCTACATACATCGCAAACGATTCCATAAGGTTTGATACGATTCCATAAGATTTGATACATATCTACATACATCGCAAACGATTCCACAAGGTTTGATACGATTCCATAAGATTTGATACATATCTCCATACATCATACATCATACATCGCAAACGATTCCATAAGGTTTGATACGATTCAAACGATTCTATAAGATTTGATACATATCTACATACATCGCAAACGATTCCATAAGGTTTGATACATATCTCCATACATCATACATCATACATCGCAAACGATTCCATAAGGTTTGATACGATTCAAACGATTCCATAAGATTTGATACATATCTACATACATCGCAAACGATTCCATAAGGTTTGATACGATTCGATAAGATTTGATACATATCTACATACATCGCAAACGATTCCATAAGGTTTGATACGATTCCATAAGATTTGATACATATCTACATACATCGCAAACGATTCCATAAGGTTTGATACGATTCGATAAGATTTGATACATATCTACATACATTGCAAACGATTCCTTATGGTTTGATATATATCTAGATATATTGCAAACGATTCTATAAGATTTGATACATTTCAACATACGAGTATATTGCAAACGCTTTCATAAGATTTGATATATACTCGTATGTATCTACATACATTGCAAACGAATCCGTCAACATTCAATAAAACGCTGCTTTAGTGTTTTTTTCTTGTTGGCAATAAATTGTACAGTTTATTTCGCCTGGGGCAATATCAAATATAATTTTGAATCATCTAGTTCTAGTTCTTCATCATTCGGTATCTACCTACGACTGTGTTAGCCGATACTCTTTGTGCGTGACGTGAAACTCGTACCTTGCACGCAAGCACGTCTGACAGATACTCGTTGCTGCGAGTGGTCAGATGTCATTCCTTCGAGGGCCGAATCATTCAAATAATGTCAGAAAGCTGAACAAGTCACGTATCAGTGTGATTAGGAGGCACTATCTAATAACATAAGGTCCACTTTCTAAACCTACAGAAAAAAAGCGTTTCCATTATTTTAATCTGTTTTCGAGTCAATAAGCACGTGAAATGAATTAAAAAGCGTGTTAAACCCATTCTATGTGGACTTTTTATTTTAAAATAGAAAAAAATTATTCTTTATGGTTATATAGTCACATCAATAATATATAACTATTGTAGAAAATTTGTTTTTTTATTTTATTTTAAGTTATTCACTTTTTCAGTTATACGAGGGTCATCCAGAAACTAAGGTTACAAGGACTCCTGGGGCCGGGGGAAATTTTTTGTTTCAAAGTTGATGCACCTGGCGTGTAGGGGGGATCCTAACGGTCAGTTTGCTTGGTTCCGCGTGTTTGTCGGTCATTTTGTTCAGTCACAGTAAATTCTTCCGATGGAGAGGTCGTCGTGCGCACCCGCCAACTCTCGTCCGTGCGAGACCCGCGCGGTCATCATTTTTTTGACTTTGCAGAACAATACCACCGCGAATATCCATCGGAAGCTCGTGGAAGTTTATGGTAGTGATGTGATGAGTCGACAACATGTCAAGAAGTGGGTTAGGTTGTTCAGAGAAGGCCGTACTGACACTCACGACGAGGCAAATCAGTGATTTCTGACGAATTTGTGCAAAAAATTGAAGAACAAGTGCGAAATGACCGCCGTGTGATGCTTGACGACTTTCACGAAGAATTTCCTGACATTTCTCGAAGTCTCCTTGGTAATATTGTGTCGGAAAAACTTGGTTACAAGAAGTTGTGTGCGAGATGGGTGCCCAGAATACTCACACCGGAGTACCATCAAAATCGCGTGACCGCCGCGCGTGAAGTTTTGGATCGTTTTGCACAGGAGGGAGAAGCTTTTCTGGACTCTATCATGACGAAGGATGAGACGTGGGTGTTTCACTACACCCCAACAATTTTTCAACGATCAGGAGGTCGAGGAAGCTGTGAAGAAGTGGCTGAAAGAGCTGGCGGCGGAGGTCTATGACACTGACACACAAAAGCTGGTGCCCCGACTACAGAAATATCTCGATCTCGACGGCGATTACGTTGAAAAATAGTTTAATATATTTGTGAAGTATCCTGTGAATTTCAATTAAATACAAGCATTTTTCGATCCTACATAAATATTGTAAACTTACTTTCTGGACGACCTTCGTATTTCTTCAATCTTTATTTAATAAAGAAACTCGTTTATTTAATAGCAGCATTTTATTTATTTTTCATTGTATAGTTGAAGGATGGATGTCTTGTAGCAAAGGTTTGTGTGAACTCTTGAGTATGGTAAGTATGGTGATTATGTGTGGGGCATTTTGGGATGGACTTTTTGGTCTGTGGAGTATGTATGGAGTATCTTGATGTACGGCTGCGAGACATGGTGCCTATCCGAAAGAGATAGACGAAGACTAGAGGCTTTTGAGATGTGGTCCTATAGAAGACTATTAGGAATTTCCTGGAGAGACCGCATCACAAATGAAGAGGTTCTCCAACGAATCGAAGGAGGAAGGCACCTGCTCAGGATCCTGTCCGAAAGGCGTGCAAGATGGATCGGTCATATAATACGACAAGAGGGCCTCTTGCATGCCATAATGGAGGGTATGACCGAGGGGACAAACTCTAGGGGACGCCCACGCCGAGAGTACCTGGAGGACCTGTCGGTGGACGTGCGCTGCTCAACATATACAGATTTAAAAAGAGCCGCACAGGACAGGGAGGAATGGAGGAGAAGAGTTGAAATTGCTGCAAACCAGTCTTAGGACTGCAACCACGGAGAGCGAGAGAGAGAGAGAGGAGTGATGAAGTGTGAGGGGTTTGATTAGAGTGATAATTGATTGCCTCTGTTTATCAAGTTGATTAGAAAATGCGACGGGGTATTGTGTAGTCAACAATCGGAAAATAATATATCAACTTATTTTCCATGTATGTCCCTCAGCAGCGGCGGCCAGTCTAGAGGTGCGCTGATGCGCTGAACCGGAGAAATAATACGCAATTATTAAATTATATATGTTGTTTATAGTTAAAGCATTAACGTTGTAGAGGTTTAAAGACATTGTAATTTAGTTTTATCAAACACTGTTTATTCCTTGTTTGCGCTCCCCTTAAGTCCCCTGAGTCTTATTTGCGCTCCCCTGAAGATGAGGTGAAAGCCTTGAAACCGGTAGGGGTATACCGTCGCAAAAAAGTGGAATAAACAGTGTTTGATAAAAATAAATAACAATTAAATTATATATTCGCTAATGTTACTTGCAAAAAAGTTAAATATTTGTATAGATTAAATATGTACAATATAAGAATACTGACAAATAGTACGAGGATTTTTATTTATGTGAAAATTTTTAAAAATATTCCTTTCAAATAGACTGGCCAAGTTTGCCAATATTACCGGAGCGATCTCCAATACGCACCGGACGGAAACGCTAATTCATATAGGGCAGACAGACATGCACAGTAAACCGTGAGACAGCGATATTTCATATTATCTCAGCGTCTCGAAGTGCGTTGGTGCTCAGCGCACCAGCGCATGTCGGGACCGGCTGCCGCTGGTCCTCAGTAAGATGCAGGTAATACTAGAGAGTAATCGAAAAACGTAGAATAGATGCATTTAAAATGTGGTGCTGAAGAAGGACGTTAACTTCTTCTGACCCTTCCCAACTCACCTGTCGTATTTTACTGTCCATGCAGTAAGACTTTTTTTACGTCGCCCTTTACTGACTATGCAGTGAGACTCTGGAATTAGTTACAAGTCTTATAAGACTATATTGGGTTGTAACTGATTATACTTATAGTCTTATAAGACTCGCTCCGTCCTTGGCATGGTTTAAGAAGCGACTGAAAAACCTCTAGTCAGTAATATCACGTGTTTCATTCCTGATTTTTCATTTCCCGTCCTCTCCACCATCCCTTCCTTTCCTTTTGATTGATGATATTTCACTTTATATGGAAAAAAATGTTGGGGTGATTATACGTCTTTGTGGGGTTCGTGGGCATATGCACACGTATGTGTTTATGAATTTCGTGGGGCCATCCCCATATATAGTTCGGAACTATATATGGATATATATAAGCCATCCCCATATATATCCATATATAGTTCGGAAATTCTAGGATGAGTCCTGTGACAGCTCACAAATTTGCCCCAATACAACCTTGTAACGAAGTTCAGTGACTTTAATTATTTTATAAACTTTAATATAAGCCTCAATTCTAATAAATAGCAAGTTATTTAGGTAAATACATTACATAAGGTTGTATTGGGGCAAATTTGTGAGCTGTCACAGGACTCATCCTAGAATTTCCGAACTATAGTAATTTGAATGATTTATGCGACCATGTAACTTCCTTTATTTACTTTTGTCTGATTGGTTGGAAGAGAGTGCAGCCTGACAATAATCCCGACATATTGTTTTTGTAATAAAAGTGTTAAATAACTAAATAAGACTCTGGAACTAGTTACAAACCAATGCTAGACTCGCTCCATTCTTGGAATACTTTGAGAAGCGACTGAAAAACTCTTCATTTCGAGTTAGTAATATAACGAGTTTCCTTTATCTTTCCTCACCACCATCTTGATTTATCGTTCCTATCCATTATCCTGATTTATCTTTCCTCTCCACCATCCCTTATTTTTCCTTTGATTGATGATATCTCACTTTTACTACGTATATATTCATAAATTTCATAAAGATGAATAATTATTTGAATATTTTTGCAACCATGTAACTTACTTTATTTACTTTTGTCTAGTTGGTTGGAAGAGATTGCAGCCTGAGAATAAGCACCCCAGATTGTTTTTACAATGAAGTGTTAAATAAAATGCTAAGGTAAACTTATACCTCCTTTCTCGAAGAACTGAAAGTCATCGACAGACTGTCCACATGCTTTCAAGTCCTCCGAGTCTTTGTGTACATTGCCCATAACTAATGAGACAGTTTGAAGAAGTTTGAAGTCACTGCTGGAAGCGTAGAATTACGACGCTCATGAAGAAGAGTCCCAACGCGTTCAGCTGACCAATGGAAATACACAACACGACTACCCATAACAACTGCTTTTTGAACTGCAGAGGGCAGAAATGGATAGACGTTCCCCTAATTTTTTCATTGTTTGTGCCGCCCATCAACTTATATGTGCAAGAAAAAAAGAGGGAAGTGCATTAATGCATATGCATATAAATTCTATATGGTGTTTCCATGTTCCGCACACATCTCAAATAAAGGAACCTGAGAACCCATCATAAAATATCAAATGAAATATATAATTGCGCAAAACAAAATATGTTCACAAGTTCCTTTCTTTGAATGTGTGCGGAAGATGGAAACATGTGTGCGGACCATTTTTAACAGATATGCGGCCGCACACCTTAGAGGGAACGTTGGAGAGGAGTCGTCAAGGGCTATCATGGGAGTCACGATGCTCAGTCATGAGTGACACGACAGCATGATAATGATATATTGGTTAAGATTATCAGCGTTTAACATTTTTTTAAACTATAAAACAAGTACGTAGTGTTTTTCTTTTTTTCGAGATTTATAAAACTTTTAACTTTTCGGGATCGAGTGGGTTAAAGGGCCGTAAAATTAGTTAAAATATTACAAACAAGTAGATATACAAGTTGAAATTTTCCGTTAAAAGTTGACTTAACTAACGCACGTTATGATAATGAGATGGCCCGGCCCAGTTACAGGAAACGTTGAAAAGTTAAAATTAACTATTCGGGTAAACGACAAAGTTAATATATTATGTTTTTATTGACTTGTCTTATAAATGGTTTTCCATATTTCAGAAATCGAGGCTAGTTATCATATTTATATTTCAGAAATCGATGTTAGTTATAACACTTTGATTAAAAATAACATAAATAAGTACATACGTATATACCAACACCTCTTTGGTTATGTGTATATATTTATTTAATTATTTTGGTTATGTGCATGCATTTATTAAATTATTTTGGTTATGTGTGTGCATTTATTTAATTATTTTGGTTATGTGTATGCGTTTATTTAATTATTTTGGTTATGTGTATGCATTTATTTAATTATTTTGGTTATGTGAATGCATTTATTTAAGTATTTTGGTTATATATGTATGTATTTATTCAATTATTTTGGTTATATACCATATATGTATGTATTTTTTTCATTATTTTGGTAATATGTATGTATTTATTTAATTATTTTGATTTTATACCATATATGTATGTATTTATTTAATTATTTTGGTTATATGTATGTATTTTTAAATTATTTTGGTTGAATACCATTTATGTATGTATTTATTTAATTATTTTGGTTATATGTATGTATTTATTTAATTATTTTGGTTAAATGTATGTATTTATTTAATTATTTTGGTTATGTATATGCATTAATTTAATTATTTTGGTTATGTGGATGCATTTATTTAATTATTTCGGTTATGTGTATGCATTTATTTAATTATTTTGGTTATATATGTATGTACGAGTATTTATTTAATTATTTTGGTTATGTGTATGCATTTATTTAATTATTTCGGTTATGTGTATGCGTTTATTTAATTATTTTGGTTGTGTGTATGCATTTATTTAATTATTTTGGTTATTTGGATGCATTTATTTAATTATTTTGGTTATATACCATATATGTATGTATTTTTTTCATTATTTTGGTAATATGTATGTATTTATTTCATTATTTTGGTTATATGTATGTACGAGTATTTATTTAATTATTTTGGTTATATGTATGTACGAGTATTTATTTAATTATTTTGATTATATACCATATATGTATGTATTTATTTAATTATTTTGGTTATATGTATGTATTTTTAAATTATTTTGGTTGAATACCATTTATGTATGTATTTATTTAATTATTTTGGTTATATGTATGTATTTATTTAATTATTTTGGTTAAATGTATGTATTTATTTAATTATTTTGGTTATGTGTATGCATTAATTTAATTATTTTGGTTATGTGGATGCATTTATTTAATTATTTCGGTTATGTGTATGCATTTATTTAATTATTTTGGTTATATATGTATGTACGAGTATTTATTTAATTATTTTGGTTATGTGTATGCATTTATTTAATTATTTCGGTTATGTGTATGCGTTTATTTAATTATTTTGGTTGTGTGTATGCATTTATTTAATTATTTTGGTTATTTGGATGCATTTATTTAATAATTTTGGTTATATACCATATATGTATGTATTTTTTTCATTATTTTGGTAATATGTATGTATTTATTTCATTATTTTGGTTATATGTATGTACGAGTATTTATTTAATTATTTTGGTTATATGTATGTACGAGTATTTATTTAATTATTTTGATTATATACCATATATGTATGTATTTATTTAATTATTTTGGTTATATGTATGTATTTTTAAATTATTTTGGTTGAATACCATTTATGTATGTATTTATTTAATTATTTTGGTTATATGTATGTATTTATTTAATTATTTTGGTTAAATGTATGTATTTATTTAATTATTTTGGTTATGTGTATGCATTAATTTAATTATTTTGGTTATGTGGATGCATTTATTTAATTATTTCGGTTATGTGTATGCATTTATTTAATTATTTTGGTTATGTTTATGCATTTATTTAATTATTTCGGTTATGTGTATGCGTTTATTTAATTATTTTGGTTGTGTGTATGCATTTATTTAATTATTTTGGTTATTTGGATGCATTTATTTAATTATTTTGGCTATGTGTATGCATTTATTTAATTATTTTGGTTATGTGGATGCATTTATTTAATTATTTTGGTTATATACCATACGAGTATATGTATGTACGAGTATTTATTTAATTATGTTGGTTATGTGAGTTAAAAAAGGATATTGTACGGCGTGTAGCGATAGGTAAAAAAGTCACTTACCATACACATATTAACTTGAACTCGACAGTATGAAAATGTGCTAAGATGACAGTCCACAGCAGTATTTTTGTATCAACTTTGATGTATGGGAGTGAAACTTGGGCGTGAAAAAACACTGATAAGTGCCGAACAAATGCTGTAGAAATGGGTGCACTGAGAAGAACATCTTAAAGTTATTTTCTTCGTCTTTCTTAAAACATCCATTTTACCAATGTATTCATTTCTGATGTCTTCATTCCGCCTTCTTTGACACTCCACATCCATTAATCTTATTCTCATCCTTCTTCTGTCAAGTCCAAGTTTTACTTCCATACATCAAGGTAACCACCAATACACTATTATGTATTGTCATCTGTGATTCTTCTTCTCCCTGGCTCCATCCCAACTCATTGTCTGCGAAGACTGTTGGGGTCAGCTCTCCTCGTCCTCAGGTTGTATGCTCTTCTGTCCCGGACTACGTCCCCCAGGCCGTGCCTCTGCATCAGGTTATCTTTTTGCACCACCCATGAATTCTTTGGCCTTCCTCTGGTTGTTATTCGAGGAAGATCCATGGAGATTGCCTGGTTCACAATGTGATAGGGTGCTCTGCGTCCAACGTGCCCATACCATCTCAATCGCCTCTCCTCCATCTTGCTGTTGATGTCTGTAACACCCAGGCTTCCACGAATGTGTGAGCTTTTTATTTTGTCTCTTAGGGACACACCAGCTGACCATCTTAGCATGCGCATTTCAGCAGTTTCTAGTTGCCTAGAGTAAGAGTTATACATCGTCCATGGCAGCATTCGGAGCCATAGAGGAGTGCGGGTCTGACAATCGTTTGGTATACTTTTCCTTTTAACTTTACTGGCATTTTGGGATCACATAGAACTCCCGTCATTGATCTAAACTTCATCCATCCCACACTAATTCTATGTGTTATTACATCTGCTGCACATCCTCCATCGCTATGGATGAGTGACCCAAGATACTTAAAAGAGTCACAATTTGGTAATGTTTCTCCATCCATTTGCATTACGGGAGTGACAGCATTTGTGTTATCGAATGGTAGGTACAGATACTCTGTTTTCTTGTATTGTAGCACACTACTGTGCTATTTTGCGCGGTTGTTGTATATTAAATTAAATGCTCCGTCTACCTTTGCTGTTCCCTGTCGCTACCCTTCTCCCAATGTCCCTTTCAACTCGCCGACCGCATGTTAACATACTGCCCAGATAACAGAACTCATCAATCCGCTCCAGTTACTCGGAGTTAACACGTACTTCGCACACATTTTGGCCACACCTCTTCCTATATCAAAATGAAGAAATAAAACAAAGTATTTAGGTCGGACTGTGAATTCGCGATTTATTAGCTTACAATTAGTGTAAAGGGGCGTAGTATTTGTGTTACGGCATTGCTCAATGTGTTAACTAACAAATTGAGCAACGATGAATTGGCCAGTTCGCAAAATGATCAGTGAAAGGCCAACAGAACGAATGTTAACACTTTGCATCCCGATCGCGTGTTTTAACGTGATAAATTAGATTTGCATTGAGCCCCGGTCGATGATTTGCGTTGAGTCCCGGTCGATGATTTGCGTTGAGTCTCGGTCGATGATTTGCGTTGA
The DNA here is from genome assembly GCA_949825065.1 of Odontocerum albicorne. Classification (NCBI taxonomy): domain Eukaryota; kingdom Metazoa; phylum Arthropoda; class Insecta; order Trichoptera; family Odontoceridae; genus Odontocerum; species Odontocerum albicorne. The sequence continues at coordinate 2,203,273 of OX463867.1, forward strand.
GTCCCGGTCATTTAAAAGTGATAAACTAGAGATACGTTGAGTCCCGGCCCCGTGTTTAAAAGTGGTAAACTAGATTTGCGTTGAGCCCCGGTCCCGTGTTTTAAAGTGATAAACTAGACTTGCATTGAGTTCGATCCCGTCTTTTAAAGTGATAAACTAGATTTGCGTTCAGTCCCGGTCCTGTGTTTTAAAGTGATGAACTAAATTTGCGTGGAGTTCCGGTCCCGTGTTTCAAAGTGATGAACTAGATTAGCGTTGAGTTCCCGTCCCGTGTTTTAACGTGATCGATACCTCTTCCAAAGAAGGATATATACTCGTATCTGGTATCTATTCTCTAGACATTCTCTTTAATTATTTCCTGCAATTAAAATCGTTTCGTTAGCCACAAGTTATGTACACGTGTGTGGGACAGGGCCCGAAAGCGGTGTTCGAGTTGCAATAAATGGATTGTGACGACTTTCAGTAAATGGATTGTGACGGTTGCTGTGTGGGGTGTAGCGCCGTCCTGCTGAACCCACATTTCCTCCACATCCATGCCATTCAATTGAGGAATGAAAAAGTCAGTAATCATGGCTCTATAGCGATTGCCATTGACTCTAATGTTCTGGCCGGCTTCATTTTTAAAGAAATAAGGACTAATGATTCCATCAGTCCATAAAGCACACTAAACAGTACAATTTTGTGGATGTAATGGCTGTTCGATAACCTCATGTGGATTCTCTTCGCTCTAAATGCGGCAATTCTGTTTATTAACATATCCGTTGATCCAAAAATGTGCCTCACATCACTGAACAAAATTTTCCGGTAAAACAGCTCTTTGAGTTTGGACAATTGAACGCTGATTTTCGAAGTACTACCTCGATCAAAAAGTTTTACGACCGGCCACCGTGTGGCACTGTCAGTCACCAGATTGGAATTCTTTTTTTTGTTAGGTTACCACATCTATCATTGATACTTCCCTCCAAATTTCAGCGTCATAGCTTGACATTTGTAAAAGTTACGCTGTACTGAGTACATCTACCTTTTGTGCGTGTTATCGATTTTTTACAAGTTTGAAAATGGCATCAACTGTGCATCAACGAGTTTGCATTAAATTTTTTGTGAAAAACGGATTTAACGGTTCGCAGACCTTGGAAATGTTGGAGAAGTGTTTTTTGGTGGCACGAACGATTCAGAAGTGGTCGTGAGTCGGTCGAGGATGACGAACGCAGTGCCAGTCGAAAACCGATGAAAACATCGATAAAATCAAAGAAATGTTGGTCGAAAATCGCAAATTGACCATTAGAGAGCTGGCAGAAGACTTGAACATCGCTTATGGATCCGCTCAAGACATTTTGGTTAATGATTTGGGCCTCAGACGTGTCGCTGCAAAACTTGTGCCGAAAGACCTCAATTTCAAGCAAAAAAAGGACCGCGTTGAAATCGCGAAAGACATGATTTCCATGAGTTTTTGACCAAAAACAACACGAATACTATCCAGTAGCCTTAGAATTCACCTGATCTGGCTCCCTGCGACTTTTTCCTGTTCAACCGACTTAAAAAACCGCTTCGCGGAACGCGTTACAGTACCCGAGAGGATGTCATGAAAAAAATCGAAGACGGCTCTGATGGACATACCGAAAATTGAGTACCAGCGGTGTTTCGAGGATTGGACCAAGCGCTGTGGCGTAAGTGCGTTACAGTCGATGGGGAGTACTTTGAAGGGGACCATATCGATTTTGATGAATAAACTTGTATTTTCGATTTTATGAATAAAGTCCTTAAACTTTTTGATCAAGGTAGTATTTTTATTTTTTTTATTTTATTAGGAAAACATACAGTGTTTATGTCAGTATTATTACTGATATCTATGGGTTTCGAAACACCATTTAACAGTTTTCGCATATGGTTTCAATATGTACACTTAATTATGTTAGGAGATTGGTAAGAAGGTAGTATGTAGGCTTTAAGTAGTATGCCACAATAATATCGTAGCATTGTTGCGGTGTATTTATGATGAATTGTCAAACGTTACTGAGTAAAATCGTAATGACAGATTGACAACTGGCGTCCCTACCGAGAGATATAGGAATCTTAAATCCTTTCTTCCTTAAAAAAAGACCCGTTAAAATGATATAGCAATTTAAATAAATCCTTTACAAAAAAATTTTATTCCTCAAAATCTTGTCAAGCACGGACCTAAAGTTGTTTTGTCAAGCACGGACTTAAGTTGTTTTGTCAAGTACGGACTAAAGCTGGTTTGATTTTAAACGGACCTTGAAAGTGTTAAATAACTCGATATGAAGAGCAAGTGTCGTTTTCATGACCACACTCTCCGTCGACTGGTTGACCCAATTTTTTTTAGTGATTTCTCTTCCTGGGGTCAACATTCCTCCGTTGTGTGGATGCAGTCGAACACCCGAATCTGGATTGACCACTTTTTGGACAACTTGGTACAAAGTCAAATAACAATTTGCGGTCTGGTATTGTAGTTTAAACCATTAAACAAAAATCCAATCCTAAGAGATATATCATATTTTTATTTATTTTTAAATGACAATGAAATATACAATAATAACATAGTGACAGTTTTAAAAGATACATTTCAATGATCATAAATATACCATATTCCCCTTCTCCTGGACATGCTTAAACTTTCCCTTCCTGTGATAATTTTTTTTAAATGACAATGAAATATACAATAATAACATAGTGACAGTTTAAAAAGATACATTTCAATGATCATAAAAATACTATATTCCCCTTCTCTTGACATGCTTAAAACCTTTCCCTTCCTGTGATAAAAAAAAATCCGCGCGTTCCGGTGCTGTGTATTCACATTTTTACATGTGTATTACACAGCACGTTCCGGTGCTGTGTAATTCACATGTAAAAATGAGCAATTTAAAATCGGAAATATTCACATTTTTACATGTGTATTACAACACAGCACGTTCATTTTTACATGTGTATTACACAGCAAGTTCCGGTGCTGTGTATACAATACACATGTAAAAATGAGCGATTTAAAATCGCAAAAAATAAGAATATTCATAGCAAATCGCTTAAATTAATTAAATTTGAAGTCAAAAGTGATAATAACTGAAATTTAATTGCTGAAAACATGAAAAAAAACATCGGACGACGTTCACAAAACGGGCGAAGCGACCACCTCTCAAATGGATGACCGAAAGCTACTGAAGCGAGATAAGCGAGCGAATTAAGATTATATTTCTTGCGTTCCCATATATACCGAAGTAGAGTGAGAGTGAGACGTGAATAGCGTCGCTTCCTCTCACCAATAGCGGTTTTTTTTAGAATGAATATACCGACGTCACACACTGGCACACGTTTGATTGTATCGGTGAATTTAGTCCCGATTTTCACAAAATAAAATAAATCATTCTGGCGCTATGTCCTCTCTGCCTACACCGACAGGAAAATGGCGTGATCAAAGCCTTATAATGGTATGACAATTATTTTTTAGTTTATCCGGTTGGGTGGAAGGAATTACTGTATTGCAATAAGCCCGGCAAATGTGCCATATTTAACCATGTATACAAAAAAATTAAAATAAAATAAATTATTCTGGCGCTCTGTCCTCTCTGCCTACCCCGACCGGGAAACGGCGTGATAACATACATGCATGTACAATCCCATCAAAGCCTTATATTGGTTAACATTTTTTTTTTCGATCTTTCATCCGGTTGGCTGGAAGAAATTACTGCATTGTGTCGTAAACCCGGCAAATGTGCCATATTTAACCGTGTATACAAAATAATTAAAATAAAATAAATAATTCTGACACTGTGTCCTCTCTGCCTACCCCGACAGGGAAATGGCATGATATGTAAAATCCCATCGACACCTTATAATGGTATGACAATTATTTTTTAGTTCTTTCATCCCGTTGGTTGAAAGAAATTACTGTATTGCAATAAGCCCGGCAAATGTGCCATATTTAACCATGTAACATTTACAAAAAAGATTTAAAATGAAATAAATAATTCTGAGGCTGTGTCATCTCTGCCTACCCCGACAGGGAAATGGCATGATCATATGTATGTACAATCCCATCAAAGCCTTATAATGGTATGACAATTATTTTTTCGTTTTTTCATCCGGTTGGTTAGAAGAAATTACTGTCTTGCAATAAGCCCGGCAAACGTGCCATATTTAACCATGTATATTTATTTATTAAACAATTTTATTGCAAATACAATCTGGCGGGCTTATTGTCAGGTGGCAAACTCTTCCAACCAACCAGACAAAAGTAAATGAAGCAAGTTACGTGGTCGCAAAATCATTCAAATGACTATCCATCCCCACGAAATCCATAAACACATACGTGAGCACATGCCCACGATCCCCACAAAGACGGACAGTCACCCGAACATTATTTTTCATATAAAGTGAGATATCATCAATCAAAAGGAAAGGAAGCGATGGTGGAGAGGAAAGGAAAAGAAAAATCAGGAATGAAACACGTTATTTTACTGACTAGAAAAAATTAAGCGATTTTTCAGTCGCTTCTTAAAGCATGCCAAGGACGGAGCGAGTCTTATATTGGTTTGTAACTGATTCCAGAGTCTCACTGCATGGACAGTAAAGGACGACGTAAAGAAGAGCGGTGAACCGGAGGAGCAGTAAAGAGGAGCGGTGAACCGGAAAGGCCAATAGACAATCTCTATTTGAGCGTAGCGCTAATCCATGATTGGAAAGACGCTGAAAATTTTCGGCGAGATAAGAGGGAGCGGCGGGACAGCTAAGGATATTATACAATAGAGGCAGTATGTGGAGTTGGCGTCTATTTCTCTAACATTCAACCAGTTTAATGCCTTCTGGTATGAAGTATACAAAAGAATTAAAATAAAATAAATTATTCTGGCGCTGTGTCCTCTCTGCCTACCCCGACAAGGAAATGGCGTAATAATTTATCATATATGTGTATACAATCCAATCACAGCCTTTTATTGAGTATAACAATAAAAAATTTCAAGTTCCTTCACTCAGGAGAAATAAAGCAAGTGCCATTTGAATATACCATATTCGTAAAATAAATACATAACCTGAGGATCTAGTTCTTGGTGCTCCACTTAGAGAGCGTAACCGTGGTATGTCCATGGCCGTGGCCATGGCCGTGGGTAGCCAGCGTGTGTTGTTGACCTTGCTCTTCTTGCTATTGTTGGGCGGATGGCTGTGGTAACACAACATGGACAAACGTCGAACTGTTATATTATCTTTTTTTCTACTACTACCGTGTCTATTATTCTGTTGTCTTCTAATTTATTTCTCTTTTTTGTCAAACTTTCAGACTATTTTCATTTCTCTCTTTTCGCTGACAGTGAATCTGGACTTGTGTGTATGTATGCGTGTGTGTGCGTGTGCGTGCGTTCGCGTGGTCCTAGTTTGTGTGGATTGCCGATTTGGTAACACAAATCATCCTATAGTTCGGAAATTCTAGGATGAGTCCTGTGACAGCTCACAAATTTTCTCCAATACAACCTTGTAACGATGTTCAGTAACTTGAATTATTTTATCAACTTTAATATGAGCCTCAATTCTAATAAATAGCAAGTTATTTAGGTAAATACATTACATAAGGTTGTATTGTGGCAAATTTGTGAACTGTCACAGGACTCATCCTAGAATTTCCGAACTATAGTTTGTGTGGATTGCCAATTTGTTGACACAAATCACACCGATTCGTGTGGATTGCCAATTCGGTGACACAAATCGTCATACGAGTAGTTTGTGTGGATTGCCAATTTGGGCACACAAATCATCCTAGTTTGTGTGGATTGCCAATTTGGTGACACAAATCATCATAGTATGTGTGGATTGCCGATTTGGTAACACAAATCATCCTAGTTTGTGTGGATTGCCAATTCGGTGTCACAAATTATCATGCGAGTAGTTTCTGTGGATTGCCAATTTGGTCACACAAATCATCCTAGTTTGTATGGATTGCCAATTAGTTGACACAAATCATACCAATTTGTGTGGATTGCCAATTCGGTGACACAAATCATCATAGTTTGTGTGGATTGCCAATTTGGTGACACAAATCATCCTAGTTTGTGTAGATTGCCAATTCGGTGACAAAAATCATCCTAGTTTGTGTGGATTGCCAATTCGGTGACACAAATCATCACAGTTTGTGTGGGATTGCCAATTTGGTGACAAATCATTCTATACTAGAGAAAATGTACCATGGTCCCTGTGACAGTTCACAAATTTGCTCCAATACAACCTTGTAACGACGTTCAGTAATTTATTAACTATAATATAAATATTTTATCAACTTCAATATAAGCCTCGATTCTAATAAATAGCAAGGTATTTAGGTAAATACATTACATAAAACTAACAATAATGACAAATTAATACATCTTGTTACAAATTAGCAAAAATGTGACAGTTTGTTAAAATCAAATAATATTTGGTGACGTTCGTCAAACGTCACTACGTCAGTCTGCATTGGCTAGGAATGGGGTATACGATAATTGAATTTTCGATTTTTTTATACAAATCATTCAATACATACAAATCATTCAATACATTAGAAAGTCAGTATAATGATAATTAGGAATTAAAACGTCAGTTTAGAGAAAAATAATTTTTCGATTTATAAAAATATGAGCGGATTTGTCACCCCTTTGAGACATGACATTTCAAACGTCACAGATAGATTTTTTAAACATAATGAAAATAACGCGAGTGTGTGTCGATGAATTGTGTGAATATTTGAGATTCGCTGTCCCAGATAAGATAGACGCGCCATCGCGTGAAAGTATCGAACGATTGGCGCGGTTTCGCACCGAGTGGTATGCCCATTACCATTACACAGGTACCAGTACCGCTATTTTATGAGCATTCATAACATACTGGTCGACTGTATAGCATGTGCCAAATACTGGTTAATATAATACAATCGAACGTATTTATTTTTACTTAACTTCGTGTTACAGTGTTTCTCAAATATTTTCATTTCGTTGAAACGTAGGTACCTTTGACTCAAGACCGATCTCTAGTGTCGTTGAATGCCGGTTATTCTCAATAAAACCCTTGATTTGGTCGACATCAGTGATATGTCGATTTTTTTGTAAAATGATTTAATGTACGAGTATTATATACGTTTGAAGTGAAACTTGTATCTATGCGTTAGGGCAAATTGTCCTGAACGTCACGAAAAGTGAAACGGTGTATTATATTTGTATTATTTATTATTAAATATATTATTTATTAATAAAATACTATTAATTATTTTAATATAGGTGCATGGCCGCGCGGTAACGCGCTGGACTTCTGTGCGAAAGGGCGTCAGTTCGAACCCTGCGCTGTGCTACTCCCCTCGAACGACACAGGCAGTTTTTCCGCCTAGTGTTCGAGGGTATTAAGGATATCTCTATGACTTCGGTCATATCTATTCTTAAAAAAAAATATTAATAATTGTTTATTATTAATAATAATTAATGTTATTTTAATATTATTAAGTGTATTATATTATTATTAAAATTGTTATTTATTATTATTTATTATTAAAAATAAATATTTTTTGTTATATATTATTTTTATATTAATATATTTAATAATTATTAATTTAATTTTATATTAAATAATTTTATTTTATTTAACATTTATTTTAATATTTATTTAATATATAATTTATATTTAATATATAATTATAATAATGCATATATGTTATATTATTACTATATTTTAATTAATTACAATATAATTAATTAACAATATAATATAAAAATATTATTAATAATATAATAATAAATAAATAATTATTTAAAAATAATTAATTTAATAATTAATAAAAACATAAAAATATTAATATATTTAATATAAGTGTATTCTATTATTATTTATTATTAAAAATAAAAAAAGAATATTTTTGTATTTAATTATGAGAAATTTTCTTGAATTAAATTCCGCATAATCATTTACCACTCCTAAAAAATAATTATAAAAATCGTTAACAAATGGAAAAAAAACATTGCATAAAATCAACTTTTCCTAGGAGCTAAGAAGTTTCACTTCTACCGCGCGAGAGTCTCACACATCTGTTTTTATTTTATGAAGTGGTATATAGTTTCAGGTTTCCCAAAAATTGATTATAAAAATAATTAATAAACTTCCTGCCCGGTATCACACAGCGGAGCTTTTCAGGGAGTATCAGATCCTGAACATAGCCAATTTACATCTCAAATCCATTCTCTGGCACTATCATCGAGAGGAAGGGAAGATGCAGACTCAGCAGAGACACATGGCACACATGGCAACTGATCAAATGTTCACCATCCCTAGAGTTAAAACATCTTTTGCCCAAAGGCAATATGCCTGTTGAACTCCCATGGCATACAATGGGGTGCCGATTTCAATAAAGGTAAAAGGAGGAAAACCATTTAGACAGTCAATCGGAGTGTGGTTGTTATTGCGACAGGAGTTTGAGTACTTGGGCTTGCAAGAGGAATGACTTGTGGAAAAGGTTTGTGTGAGCTCTTGAGTGTGTGTTTTTTATTGTTTTATATTTTACTTTTATGATTATGTGCGGTATATTGTGGGATGAATATTTTGGTATGTCTGGAGTGATGAAGTGTGAGGAGTTTGATTTCGCGTGATGTATAGTACATATGTAATTGAGTGTTACTGTTAGTAAAATAACGTGTTTCATTCCCGATTTTTCTTTTCCTTTCCTCTCCACGATCCCTTCCTTTACTTTTGATTGATGATATCTCACTTTATGTGAAAAATAATGTTCGGTCTTATTTTTGTGGGGTCCATGGGCATGTGCTCACGTATGTGTTTATATAGATTTCGAGGGGATGTATAGTCATTTAAATGATTTATGCGACCACGTAACTTATTTCATTTACTTTTGTCTGGTTGGTTGGAGAAGATTGCCGCCCGGAAATAAGCCCGCCAGATTGTATTTGCAATAAAACTGTTAAATAAAATTATTTCCAAAAATAAGAACATACTAAAAAGCGCCATTTTAAAGTGTCCCGCCCTCTTGTTGTTAACTAAATACAGCGTTTGAATGGACAATGGTTTACGTTTTAAACCATTTTAGTTTAAAATCATAGTTAACTTCTTCGAAAATGACAGTATTTTAGGTCAATTGCCATGTTTAACTTAAAATTACCTCTAGAACAACTGTCAGTGATACTTTAGACAGATCCGCCATAAATATGCTATAATTATTTTAAGCTTAACAGTTTGAGAAGCGATTTTTATTATCTTGACGCATTACAAAAAATAATACACTGTGAGAGAAAGTTTTTTTTATTGTGAAAACACTGGACCTGTGTTAGGTTTTAAATCAGCGAGTCATGGCCTAAGGGAACAATATTTTTCGAGTGCCAAATAAGTTTATATTTTGTTGTTTTTTTTTCGAATTGCACGATTTTTAAATCGCTACGATTCCGGATAATTGCAAAGAGTTTGATATTCAACTTTAAAGTGGAAAATTCTTTGCAATCATCCTCAGTTATACTAACAATTTTTCATTTCCGGTGGCACTAGCGTCAGATAAACTGATCATCAGCATTTTATTGTGCCTTCTATTATACTCATCACGGGTTATTGACATTCATGTAAGATGAAATAAACATTAGAAAGGGTCTTTCAAATTGAGCGATTTTTTTAATTGATTTTTTTAAATTTTTGAATACAACACAATTTGCTTTGATTTCAAAAAACTTTTTATTTGTCATTGAAGTATAATGTATGACATTTAAACACAAAAAACGATATCTGCCAAATGTTCACCTCTTGCAACTCCACAGATGTCCACTCTTTTGTCCAAATTTTCGATGACATTTTGACATAATTGCGGTTCTAACTCACCGAGAACGCGAATAATTTCGTCCTTCAGCTCACGAATTGATCGGGGGTCATTCTTATAGACCTGGCTTTTCACGTAACCCCAGAGAAAATAGTCCAACGGTGTCAGATCACTTGATCTTGGGGGGCAATTAACATCACCGTTTCCGGAGATTACAATACATAAAATAATTCAACAATTTGAACGCGTTGTTGTATTGTGTACGACTCAATTTTTATAAATGTCATACATTACACTTCTCAAATGTCACAAGACTCAGGCAAGTTCGCGACGCCATCTGTATTTTATCCAAGAATCAAAAAAACCACTCTATTTGAAAGACCCTTTATAATATTTATTTCATCTTACATGAATGTTAATAACCCGTGATAAGTATAATAGAAGGCACAATACAAAGTGGGTAATCAGTTTATCTGACGTTAGTGCCACCGGAAATGAAAAATTGTGTGCTTGGGTAGAAAAGTTTGGAGAGCTGTACTCTCTTCCTACTCCGTAAGGGACACGGCGTGATGATATGTATGAAAATACATCTCACATAGGAAATTACAGTTCCCGGCGGTAAGTAATACACATCGGGCTTAAGAAAGAGACTGTTGGCCATTATCGGCTAGCTTCAGCTTTGTAGAGCGTCGTCTCTGTCGCACGATGCGCTAACAGTCCGGTATCTAAAAAGAGCTAAACGACTGATAAACGTCTCTGTCATTCATACACGACGGAACACGTGTACGAATGACAGAGACGACGCTCTACAAAGCCAAAGTTAGCCGATTATGACCGACAGTCTATTTCTTAAGCCCGATGTGTATTAATTACCATCGGGTACTGTACCAGTATTTAGGGCTGTAATCTCTTGAATCTTGTGCTGTATTTCAGTGCGATAAAAATTTACAACAGTAACCACTCAGGTGAAATTTATTTTTCTTTACCATTTTGGTACCCAATTTATTTATTTATTTAACACTTTTATTGCAATACAATCTGACGTGCCAGGTGGCAATCTCTTCCAACCAACCAGACAAAAGTAAATGAAACAAGTTAAGTGGTCGCATAAATCATTCAAATGACTATCCATAAACATATACGCGAGAACATGCCCACGAACCCCACAAAGACGGACAATCACCCGAACATCATTTTTCATATAAAGTGAGATATCATCAATCAAAAGGAAAGGAAAGGATGGTGGAGAGGAAAGGAAAAGAAAAATCAGGAATGAAACATGTTATTTTACTGACTAGAAATTAAGAGTGTTTTGAAGTTAATAGGTTGAATTCCCCGACAATCTCATAAAAATATTACATTGGCAATCTTTTTTGGGCTTGAATTACCTTGACTTTTTTGGACCGTGGTAATCCCAGACGGCACCACTCCATCGACTCCCTTTTCGACAGAGCATCACATGATACAAAGTCATAGTTTTATTCTCCGTGATAATTGATTCAATTCATTATTTTTCTTTTCCTTTTTTTCAACCATTTTGCGTTCATCTTATTCATACCAAGATGACCGTACAGAATTCAAAACACTGTGGGTTTAGAGAAAGCCCACACTATGCTCCTACTTTTTTTTATTAACACTTGCCTTACTGTGCTAAAAAATTCCGCCATCCACGGTGCTGGACGCTAAGCGTCCAGTGAAAAACGTATGTTTTAAATTAAAATAATGCAAAATCTGCTAGGTTATTTTTTGTAATTAGCTATAAAAATATTTTTATTATGTATTAAAACGTCGAATAATCAAATGAAATATAAGTCCTGGTCACTCGCTATCCATCACAGGGTGGCAAGTGTTCGTCTTCTATCTCGTAACACTTGCTCTTGCACTGATGCTACTATTTCTGAAGTGGATGCTTCTGTTGGTCTACCGTGACGAGGGTCATCTTCAATAGATATTTGGCTTAGCTGGTATCTATCTGTACAGCGTTGAAACTTTGGACCTTAGTAGTTAGTATCTTGGTTAAATGAAGTGCGTTGTGTTTACCCAGCCCAGTGCATTCTTATGTCAGTATGGTAATAATAGCCTTGAATATTTTATCTACCACATATGTGATCTTCGTCTTCTTGCTGAGGCTTTCTAGAGCGTGACTAACGTAGTAAGACCATTCGGTACTGATTAAAATGATTTGTGCTGAATGCGCACAAGCATTTTACTGTAATATACTGTGATACCTCGTCATTCGCGGAAGTTACGTTCCGCTGTTTTTTTCCGCGAGATATATATAATTCCACAACTTCGCGACTTTAACACTTGCTGCCCTGTGATGGATAGCGAGTGACCAGGATTTATATTTTATTTAATTTCTCCAAATATACTGATTGCAAAGTATTCATACTTCATGTATTCCTCAAAAAAAAACATCCAGCACCGTGGCTGGTGAAATTTTTTTAGCACAAGTAAGGCAAGTGTTAAAATGATGCGTTTAATAAGATACAAAATAGACGAAACGTGACAATATTTATTTTAAGGAACTAAATAACATAAGGTTCATGGCCGCGTTGTAATGCAGTAGATTTCCATGCGGAATGTTGCAGGTTCAAACCCCGCGCTATGCAAAAAATACATAAATCATTTTAAAATCGAGCAAGGACTGAGCGAGTCTTATATATTGGTTATATACTGATTCCAGAGTCTCACTGCATGGACAGTAAAGGATGACGTAAAGAAAGAAGAGCGGTGAACTGGATACATTGTAGGTGGGTGAAAATTTTAAAATTATCGTGGCGTATTTCAGTCCTTTGGATTTTTTTATTATTTTACAAACGCGTATAATCGAAACTGGGGATAAAAAATACGCGGATAATGAAGGACTAATATGAATGCACTGATAACACTTACATGAGAAATGATTTTGTTACATTTTTAATAATTTTATCTAATTATTATATTAAAAATAAATATTTATATGGGATAATATCACGTTGATGATATCACGGATGATATCATGAAGTTTAGATCAATGACGGGAGTTCTATGTGATCCGAAAATGCCAGTCAAGTTAAAAGGAAAAGTATACCAAATGATTGTCAGACCCGCACTCCTCTATGGCTCCGAATGCTGCCATGGACGATGTATAACTCTTACTCTAGGCAAATAGAAACTGCTGAAATGCGCATGCTAAGATGGTCAGCTGGTGTGTCCCTAAGAGACAAAATTAAAAGCTCACGCATTCGTGGAAGCCTGGGTGTTACAGACATCAACAGTAAGATGGAGGAGAGGCGATTGAGATGGTGTGGGCACGTTGGACGCAGAGCACACGATCACATTGTGAACCAGGTAATCTCCATGGATCTTTCTCGAATAACAACCAGAAGAAGACCAAAGAATTCACGGGTGGTGCAAAAAGATAACCTGATGCAGAGGCACGGCCTGGGGGACGTAGTCCGGGACAGAAGAGCATACAACCTGAGGACGAGGAGAGCTGACCCCAACAGTCTTCGCAGTGAGTTGGGATGGAGCCAGGGAGAAGATGGGATGATATCACGTTTTAGAAACATTATTATTTATTACCGCATGGTCGATGCTGAGGTTCGTTGTTCTCTGCTATGTCTGGAACTTTGTGCATTATCTGTTTTCATCTCTCCCTTGGCTGGTCCTGGACTATGCTGAATGCAGCGCTTAAAAAGGATCCTGTCAATTCCATTATTTGATTCATCCATCTCATAGGCCACCTTCCTTGCCCGTTTTCTCTCAAATGTTCTCGTGATCACCAGCTCTCCAGAGAATCGTGGACCTCTGCTATATCTGGAACTTGGTTCACCACCCGTCTCCACCCTTCCCTAGACTGGTTCTGGACCATGTTGAATACTGCAGTTAAAGAGGATCTTATCGACTCCTTTTATTTGATTCATCCATCTCATAGGCCACCTTCCTTGCCTGTTTTCTATCAAATGTTCTCGTGATCACCAGCTCTCCAGAGAATCGTGGACCTCTGCTATATCTGGAACTTGGTTCACCACCTGTCTCCATCCTTCCCTAGACTGGTTCTGGACCATGTTGAATACTGCAGTTAAAGAGGATCTTATCGACTCCTTTATTTGATTAATCCATCTCATAGGTCACCTTCCTTGCCCGTTTTCTCTTAAATGTTCTCGTGAGCACCAGCTCTCCACGGAGTTGTGGTCCTCCGCTATGTCTGGAACTTGGTGCACCACCTGTCTCCAGCCCTCCCTAGACTGATCCTGGGCCATACTGACTGAATGCACCGCGTAAAAAGGATCTTGTCAACTCCTTTATTTGATTCATCCGTCTCATACGACATATTCGTCTTGCTCGCCTTTTCTTAAATGTTCTCGTAATCACCAGCTGTGAGTCGTGAGTGAGTCGTCGTTTTTTGTCTCTACCTTTCTTCACCACCTGTTAAACATCTCTCTCTAAGCTGGTCCTGAACTAGGCTGAATATACAACCTTTCAAGAAAATCTTGTTAATAAAATAATAAAAGGACAATTTATATAGCGCCGGTTAGAGAACAGACTCTCCTCAAAAGTGCTCTAACTCGGGATTCAAACCCACTTTTATATATTGACAGATTGAAAATATAACCAAAAAATTTTAAAAATTGGATAGAAAAGTGTACGGATAGAAAAGTGAAGGCTGCAGCCATCTGATCTGCATACGTTTATAAACGTATTTGATAAGAAAACCGCAGAATATTTTTATTGCAAATACAATCTGGCGGGCTTATTGCTAGGCGGCAATCTCTTCCAACCAACCAGACAAAAGTAAATGAAGCAAGTTACATGGTTGCATAAAAATCATTCAAATGACTATCCATCCCCACGAAATCCATAAACATATACGTGAGCATATGCCTACGAACCCCACAAAGACGGAAAATCACCCGAACATTATTTTACATATAAAGTGAGATATCATCAATAAAAAGGAAAGGAAGGGATGGTGGAGAGGAAAGGAAAGGAAAAATCAGGAATGAAACACGTTATTTTACTGACTAGAAATTAAGAGGTTTTTCAGTCGCTTCTTAAAGCATGCCAAGGACGTAGTGAGTCTTATATTGGTTTGTAACTGATTCCAGAGTCTCACTGCATGGACAGTAAAGGACGACGTAAAGAAAGAGGAGCGGTGAACTGGAAAGGCCAATAGACAATCTCTGTTTGAGCGTAGCGCTAATCCATCATTGGAAAGACGCTGTCAATTTAAAATCTCAATGCCCCCTTACTAATTATATACATCTCATCGCCCCCTAAATATAAAAAAAATCTCTAACCAGGGGTTGCTATTACCCCAGTTAAGCATTGCTGGTTTAAATTAATAAAATAATTTAACTAGGTCTAAAATTGAAACCTTTCCAAAAAAAATACATAAACAATTAATTTATTTTAGTGTTTGTGTGTCACAATGTAGAGAAAAAGAGGTCCGTGATGTACCCAATTGTCTTTGTTACACTTTCCCACCTTATTAATAAGTCATAAAAATTATGAAAACAATGTCTGAAGATGCAACTATTACAGTTAATGAGAAAAATTTCTCGTGAAATAATCACAACTTAAATAAACATTCCACCTGTTTTTTTCAGTAGTTGACATTTGTGGCTTAGTTGATGTGGTGTCTATCTTCGAACCCGGGTATCGCAAGTTCAATTCCTGTTAGCAAATATATAACAAAAAATCGAGTCTGGTTTTTACTAAATGAATAAAGGTTTTTACTAAACTATAAATAAATGAATAAAGGTTACTACAGATACACTACACTACACTTAAACCCGCATGTGTTTTGATAAAAAAAAGTCTACCGCTTTCTCTTCTCTGTCAACCCCTACAGGGAAACGCGGCATGCTGGTATTATGCATATAAGAAAAATCGCGATGACTTTCGGCTTCCAAAAACCAAAAATGACAAAAAGGAAAAAATAATGTATGCTCATAATCTTGTCCTATAGCTTATGACTGAGCACCGTGACTCCCATGACAGCCTCTGACGACTCCTCTCCATCCATCCCTGCACTCCGCGGCTCGAAGGGCAGTTGTTAATGGTAGTCCAGTTGCATCTCTCACTTGGTCAGTCCAACACATTGGGACGACGCACAAGAGGAAGACCTCTTGTGCGTCGTCCTTCCACGCCTCCAGTAACCACAAACCTCTCCAAACTGTCTCCGTACCCACGCGAATGTGCGTTAAAATCTAATCCACGCTACTCATCATATGCCAACCGTTATTAATGTATTTTGTGGGTTGAATCATTTTGCATACATACATTGAATTACCGGTCGATTACGCCGAGAGATGTCTTATTGCAAGCCGTAGTAAATATAGGTGGTATGGGAGGCGGTAGTGAGACGTGGGCATTGAGTAGAAGTGAGCGTTTACCCGTAACCTCAATAAACACCGGTCATTTCTTTATGTGAACAATTCACTGTCACTTGCAGGGTCCACACTCGCTTTAAATCAGTATTAAATATTATTTTTAAATAATAATAAAAGTTGACTAGCATGTTGTATATCACTTTTGTTGTATACATTACAACAATAAAAAAAACAAGCCAAAAATATAATACAATAATGTCAAAAATACCACTTTTTTATCCGAAAATGTAATAATGTCAAAAATACCACATTTTTGTCCGAAAATGTAATTTTGTCAAAAATACCACTATTTTTATTTAAACATGTAATTATGTCAAAAATATCACTTTTTTTTAATCTGAAAACGAAATTGTCAAAAATACCACTTTTTTATCTGAAAATGTAATAATGTCAAAAATATCACTTTTTTATCTGAGAATGCAATTTTATCAAAAATATCACTTTGTTATCTGAAAATATAATGATGTCAAAAACACCCCTCTGTTTATCTGAAAATGTAATGTAAAAAATACCACTGTTTTCCTCTGAAAATGCATTTATGTCAAAAATACCACTCTGTTTATCTGAAAATGAAATTATTAAAAATACCACTTTTTTATCTTAAAATGTAATAATGTCAAAATTACCGCTTTTTTATCTGAGAATGCAATTTTGACAAAAATACCACTTTTTATCTGAAAATGTAATTATATCAAAAATACCTCTTTGTTTATCTGAAAATTTTATTTCAAAAATACCATTTTTTTCCTCTGAAAATGCATTTATGTCAAAAATACCATTTTTTTCCTCTGAAAATGCATTTATGTCAAAAATACCACTATCTGAAAGTTTATCTGAAAGTGTAATAAAGTCAAAAATACCACTTTTTAATCTGAAAAGTAAATTATGTAAAAATACCACTTTTTTATCTAAGAATGCAATAATGTCAAAAATAGCACTTATTTATCTGAAAATGTAATAATGTCAATATATTATACTATAAATAGACGTTTTGGATCCAAAAGTGTAATTTTGTCAAAAATAATACTTTTTGGGTTAAAAGTACAATAGATGTTTTGAACTGAAAATTGTAATTATGTCATAATAGTTCTTTTTTCGATCTTAAGGCACAATAATGTGACAAATAGCAGTTTTGGATTTGAAAGTGTATTTATGTCAAAAATAACATAAAAAACAAAACGTATTCTTACCAAAAAAATCCATTTGATTTCAAAGACTCGAAGAGTTTAGCAACTACAAGTAACCATGGCAGTTCTTCTACCATCAATTTTACCATAGCACAACCCTGCAGAAGACAGGAGACAGCACCGAAGCACGTGGAGTAGCGGCTTCAACAGTATCTGAAGAGCCAGTAACTGTTCGGCATTCGCTGTGTCCAAACGTCTCCAGTGAGTAACATTGACTTCTACAGCAATACGAAGAAGTGAAACACTTTCTTTAAACACCTATTTCGGTGCAGTTCAGAACGGATTTTGTAATTATTTTGACATTTCAATCTGATGGCCATCGATAGTGATTTGTGAAGGTTTTGTGATGTGAATTATTTTTTATTTGATTTTGTTTACAGATTTCCTATAGTTTATAAAATATTGTGTATTTTAAATTTAAAAAGGATTTTAGATTTCCTTCGTCCTTTTGGTATATACTCGTATATCTTATGTTATGTAGGGAAACTCATTCTTAGGAAGCAGAGCACCAGCTGTATCTCGAAGATTACAAATTTTCAATTATTCGTAAAAATCATATTGTAGAAACAAATCATAAATTCAATGGACGTAAAGTAAAATTTAACATACGTTACAAAAGTGTAAATAAAAATAACGTGAATGGTCGCGTGGTAACGCACAGGACTTCCGTGAGAAAGGTCTTCAGTTCGAATCCCGCACTGTGCTACTTCTCTCGAATAACATAGGCGCATTTTTCCGTATACTATTCGGGGGTTTAAAAATACCTACACCTCTTCAGTCATAACTATTAATTTAAAAAAATAGTTAAATGAAACAATTTATTTAGATACATAAAGTCGTTACTGGTCCTGTGGCGTGGAATGGTCTACCTCTAAGTGTGGAGTGCGTAGATTTAAGAAACAATTGTAGACAACCCTTTTGAATAAGGGATGATAGTGAAATTAAGGTTTATGTGTTGAAGAAGATCACGCAGAGGTGGTTATGGCATGTAGAACGAATGAAATAAGAAAGACTAACAAAACAAATCATCATCATCATTGTCAACCAGGGTCGATCCACTGCTGGATGAAGGTCTCCCCAAGTTGACTCCAAACAGTTCGGTCCTTTGCTCGCCGATGCCACGTGATGCTGCCATGCTTCCTGATTTCGTCCATCCAGCGTACCTTCGGTCTTCTTCTAGGCCTCTTTATGCCTCTTGGATACCATTGGATTATTTCGGATGTCCATCGGGAGTCTGACATTCTGGCTACGTGTCCGGCCCATTGCCACTTCATTCTTTTGCACACCTTTATAACGTCTTCTACCTTTGTTATATTGCGAATCCAGGTGTTTCGTTTACGGTCTCTTTTAGTATATCCTAACATGCATCTCTCCATGCCCCTTTGTGCGGTCTGGAGCTTTTGCGTGTTCTTTACTGTGAGCGTCCATGTCTCGCAGCCATACGTAAGTACTGGAAGAATGCACTGGTTGTAGACCCTTCGCTTGATATTGGGAGATTACTTTTGAAGATGTTGTTCAAACGTCCAAATGAGCTCCACGCCAGTTTTGTCCTTCGTGCTATCTCCTCCGATATGCCACCTACAAAGGAAATAAGTTGGCCTAGATACACATATTCCTGGACAAGTTCTAGCGGCTTTCCATCTACGTTTATTGGTTTTGGGGTAGCAAAGCCGTTCATCATATATTTGGTTTTTGAAATATTCATTTTTAAACCAACTCCCCTGCTGACCTCTGCCAATTCTTGCAGTTGGTGCTGAAGATCATTGGGGTTTTGTGAGAATATAACGATATCGTCTGCAAATCTCAAATGGCTCAGGTATTTGCCATCAATCGCCAGCCCTTTACTTTCCCATTCTAGTTTTTTAAATATGTATTCCAGTGTAGCTGTGAATAATTTTGGGGAAATAGTGTCTCCTTGACGAACTCCTTTACCGATTCGGAAGGTTTCCGAGGATTTGTGGAGATGTATTTTTGCTGTTGCATCCTTATAGATGTTATTGAACAACTGAATGTATGCTCTATCAATACCTTGTGTCTTTAGAGCTTCTAGTATGGCAGCTTTTTTGACTGAGTCAAATGCCTTTTCGTAGTCCACAAAGGCTAAGTACAGGGGTAGTTCGTAACAAAACAAATATATATTACTATATGTACTCATAAGTGGAAAGTGTGTTAAAGGAAGACCAAAGAAAGGATGGTTGGATCAAGTGAATGGGTTTTTGAAAGAAGAAAAGGTAGAACGTCAGAGAAATCGTAGAAATTGTATGTGCAGGAGTTTAAGGATATATGTCGCGATAGGAAATTCTGGCGCTCTGTCCTCTCTGCCTACCCCAACAGGGAGATGGCGTGATGGTATGTATGTATGCTATCAAAATTCATAATTATATATTAACACGACACACATACACTACACTACACCTGAAGCCGAATGTGTTACTATCACATATCGAAAGATCTACAAAGGTTACTGTGTAGTTGGTCTTCCCTTGGTAAGTTTATTACCAAGGTAAATGTGTAGTTGGTCTACCCTTGGTAAGTTAACTAACAAGGTTAATGTGTAGTTGGGCTTCCCTTGGTAAGTTTATTACCAAGGTAACTGTGTAGTTGGTCTACCCTTGGTAAGTTTACTACCAAGGTTACTGTGTAGTTGGTCTTCCCTTGGTAAGTTTACTACCAAGGTTACTGTGTAGTTGGTCTTCCTTGGTAAGTTTACAGCCAAGGTTAATATATATGTAGTTGGTCTTCCCTTGGTA
The DNA here is from genome assembly GCA_949825065.1 of Odontocerum albicorne. NCBI lineage: Eukaryota > Metazoa > Arthropoda > Insecta > Trichoptera > Odontoceridae > Odontocerum > Odontocerum albicorne. The sequence goes on from OX463867.1 coordinate 2,223,368, forward strand.
AGTTTACTACCAAAGCTAATATGTGTAGTTGGTTCTTCCCTTGGTAAGTTTACTGTGATTTCCTTGTGAAATATATTTTTCTAAACATATGCAGCCGCAACCATTACTTTCCTATCTTTAGTGGTGGGTATTTTTGCGTATGACATAAAGCCATAAGCAACAATAAAAAAAAATAATACTCGTAACCATAGAATACAAAAATAACCCCCCTTTTAAACATCTTTGGGTCAATAGACCTCCCACTTCCGATGTAACATGACTCTAGACTCTAGTCTGACATTAGCACTGCTTTCATAATAAAAAAAAACCGGATTCGTTCGTGTCGTGGGAATTTCTTTGATAACTGGAATAAATAACAAAGCATTGTTTGTCTTAAATATTCTGATATGAAATTTTGCAGATAATACGTTATATATGTGTGTATATGTTCTCAGAAACACCTGGATTCGCTATATAACAAAGGTAGAAGACGTTATAAAGGTGTGCAAAAGAATGAAGTGGCAATGGGCCGGACACGTAGCCAGAATGTCAGACTCCCGATGGATATCCGAAATAATCCAATGGTACCCAAGAGACATAAAGAGGCCCAGAAGAAGACCGAAGGTACGCTGGATAGATGAACTCAGAAAGCATGGCAGGATCACATGGAATCAACGAGCAAAAAACCGAACTACTTGGAGTCAACTTGGGGAGACCTTCATCCAATAGTGGATCGACCCTGGTTGACAGTGATGATGATGATGTTCTCAGTAAGATACAGGCAAAAACCTAGTTTACTGGAGACACGTCAAATGAAGGACAACAAACCGAAATCGTATATAAAAAGAAAGTGTCCACTTTAAGTCACTTATGATTTGTTTGTTATGTATTTAATTTACTATGTACACTGGTAATGAATGTGTTGATTCTTTGATAAAGAAAGCATGTTCTACCCCATCTTATTTTTCACAGACAGTAACTGATATTTTAAAGAGGCTCTCTGTTGAGAGTACTTAAATTTTACAAAAAAATGCTGTCTTCTTCGATTCCGTAAGTGCTTTTGATAGTAATTGTTTGAGTAACTCAGATAAAGAAATTATTAACTCAATCAATGCCAAGTTATTCCAATTGATGTCATAAAATATGGATGTTTCTCTAGCTTCACATATTGGTATCACTGATAATGCATCCTCTTCATCTTCTTCATCTCATCTAAGGCCTGTTGGCCTGTTATGGTCCTGCATTATCGTTACCCTCTTGTGACGTCGACTGCCAGCTGTCTTTCCACCTTTTGGGAGGTCGTCCTGGAGGTCTGCTTGCTTGGGAGATACTGTCCCTGGCCATTCTTACAGCTCTCGGTTCCGCCATTCTGGATACATATGTGTTCGTTCCAGAACCTTCTTCTCTGTCGTCCCCATCTGACAATATCTTCAACTTCGCACATCCTTCAGATTTATGTGTTTCGTACTCTATCACGAAGGGTTTTGCCAGCGATACTCCTGAGTACCTTCATTTCGCTGGTTCGAAGGGGACTTTTGGTTCTGACAGTGTCGGCTCTGGACTCTATGCTGTATGTCATTATGGGGCGGACACAGGTATTGTATATCCTCACCTTGCTTTGGATGTTCATATACTTGTTTTTCCAGGTAGTGTTCTTTAAACATCCGGAAATATATCCGGATAAAGTTGATGATTCCTTGACAAAGGAAATATGTTCTACCGGTTGTCCCCTATCTGATTTTTCACAGCCAGTAACTGGTATTTTAAATAAAATTAATCATGATATTTATTAATGGACACCGATGGCCGTTGGATTGGGATATACAATAACTGGTATAAATAAGGGCTCTAGATATAAATCAATCCAACAAACCATCCCTTCGAAACCTTGGTTTAATATAATAAGAATGAACAAGATGGAAGTGTCTGTCATGTATCATTTGCGGACGGGCCACTGCGTGGTGGCTAGTCACCTTTACAGAATGGGTATTGCGGAGAACCCCGGCTGCAAGTGTGGTCTGGATGATGTAACTATAGACCATGTATTTTTCGGTTGTCTTTTGCGAGACAGATTTGATTTACTAAAGGCCAAATCTTTACCGCGTCCAATGAATGTTGCGTTTTATCTCTCTTTGTGGAACTTTTCCATTTATAGATCGATTGTTCATTTTTGAAGCTTAATCGGTTGAAACTTTAAATTATCTAGAATTGTTATTCTTTAAAAAATAGTGACATATATTGACGCATATAATAGCACAATGACTTCAATTTGGCAGCACAAATCATCCTAGTTCGGGTGGATTGCCTATTACACAAATCATCCTAGTTTGGCTGGATTGCCGATTACACAAATCATCCTAGTTTGGGTGGATTACCTATCACACAAACCATCCAAGTTGGGGTGGATTGCCGATTACACAAATCATCCTAGTTTGGGTGGATTGGCTACTACACAAACCATCCTAGTTTGGGTGGATTGCCGATTACCCAAATCATCCTAGTTTGGGGGGATTGCCTATCACACAAACCATCCTAGTTTGGGTGGATTGCCGATTACACAAATCATCCTAGTTTGGGTGATTTGTGTAATAGGCAATCCACCCAAACTAGGATGATTTGTGTGATACCTGGGTTTGGCTAAATCCTTAATTAATGTTTGACTCAAATTTTATTTACTTAAACAATCGTATTCAGAATTATCAACAAATTGATATTTCTATACATACAGTAAACCCTTCAATTTGCGGACCTCGGTTTAACGGACTTCGGAGTTAATAATGATTTAATAATAATATAACGAACAATAATAATAATAAAATTTAATAATAATAATTCTACTGTGCTTTCGTCTTGATTCATTATAATTCTTGCATATTTGTACGGAAAATTGTTTTTTTTTAGTCAAAAGTAATAAAACTGGATAATATTGACGCGAAATATCGAAATTTTGCAAAATTTGAGGTTTGGGACGAAAATAACGAAAACTCGTTGAACAAACAATGATTCTGCCGTCATTTTGTGCATACATTCGTATAACTTGGACGTCAATGCCAGTTTTTCGAGTGAAAAGCGGTATTATCCACAAATTTTGCGAAATTTTGATATTTTGCGTCAATTTTATTACTTCTGACTAACAAAAAAAACAATTTTTCGTACAAATATGCAAGAATTATAATGAATCAAGACGAAAGCACAGTAGAAACGCATTGACGTTAATTGTGATACAAAACGTCCAATCCTGCTAATTGTACTCGTATATGAGCATTTCTTTAGTAATATCTCTCTCCGTGGTTGCAGTCCTAAGACTGGTTTGCAGCAATTTCAACTCTTCTCCTCCATTCCCCCCTGTCCTGTGCGGCTCTTTTTAAATCTATATATGTTGAGCAGCGCACGTCCACCGACAGGTCCTCCAGGTACTCTGGGCGTGGGCGTCCCCTAGAGTTTGTCCCCTCGGTCATACCCTCCATTATGGCATGCAAGAGGCCCTCTTGTCGTATTATATGACCGATCCATCTTGCACGCCTTTCGGACAGCATCCTGAGCAGGTGCCTTCCTCCTTCGATTCGTTGGAGAACCTCTCCATTTGTGATGCGGTCTCTCCAGGAAATTCTTAGTAATATACACTTTCAGTAATATACACTTTCAGTATTATTTCTAAAGAAATGCTCATATACATTTAGCAGGATTGGACGTTTTGTATCACAATTAACGCCAATGCGTTTCTACATGCTTTCGTCTTGATTCATTATAATTCTTGCATATTTGTACGAAAAATTGTTTTTTTGTTAGTCAAAAGTAATAAAATTGACGCAAAATATCGAAATTTCGCAAAATTTGAGGTTTGGGACGAAAATCACGAAAACTCGCTGAACAAACAATGATTCTGCCGTCATTTTGTGCATATATTCGTATAACTTGGACGTCAATGGCAGTTTTTCGAGTGAAAAGCAGTAACTTTCAGTATATTTCTAAAGAAATGCTCATATACATTTAGCAGTATTGGACGTTTTGTATCACAATTAACGCCAATGCGTTTCTACATGCTTTCGTCTTGATTCATTATAATTCTTGCATATTTGCACGAAAAATTGGTTTTTTGTTAGTCAAAAGTAATAAAACTGGATAATATTGACGCAAAATATCAAAATTACGCATAATTTGAGGTTTGGGACGAAAATCACGAAAACTCGTTGAACAAACAATAATTCTGCCGTCATTTTGTACATATTTTCGTAATTTTGGTCGTCAATGCCAGTTTTTCAAGTGAAAAGCGGTAACTTTCAGTATATTACTAAAGAAATGCACATATACATTTAGTAGGATTGGACGTTTTTTATCACAATTAACGCCAATGCGTTTCTACTATGTTTTCGTCTTGATTCATTATAATTCTAGCATATTTGTACGAAAAATTGGTTTCTTGTTAGTCAAAAGTAATAAAACTGGATAATATTGAAGCAAAATATTGAAATTTCGCAAAATTTGAGGTTCGGGTCGAAAATAACGAAAACTCGTTGAAGAAACAATGATTCTGCCGTCATTTTGTATATATACTCGTAATCTTGGTCGTCAATGCCAGTTTTTCGAGTGAAAAGCAGTAACTTTCAGTATATTACTAAAGAAATGCTTACATTTAGCAGGATTGGACGTTTTGTATCACAATTAACGTCAATGCGTTTCTACTATGCTTTTGTCTTGATTCATTATAATTCTAGAATATTTGTACGGAAAATTGGTTTTTTATTAGTCAAAAGTAATAAAACTGGATAATATTGACGCAAAATATCGAAATTTCGCAAAATTTGAGGTTCGGGTCGAAAATAACGAAAACTCGTTGAACAAACAATGATGTTGCCGTCATTTTGTGCATATATTCGTATAACTTGGACGTCAATGCCAGTTTTTCGAGTGAAAAGCAGTAACTTTCAGTATATTTCTAAAGAAATGCTCATATACATTTAGCAGTATTGGACGTTTTGTATCACAATTAACGCCAATGCGTTTCTACATGCTTTCGTCTTGATTCATTATAATTCTAGAATATTTGTACGGAAAATTGGTTTTTTGTTAGTCAAAAGTAATAAAACTGGATAAAACAAAAAAGCTGCTTTTTGGTCATTGAAGTATAATGTGTGACATTTAAACACAAAAAACGATATCCCCCAAATGTCTACTACCCCTTGCAGCTCCACAGATATCCACTCTTTTGTCAAAATTTGCAATGGCATTTTCGCATAATTGCGGTTTTAACTCACCAATAACGCGAATAATTTCGTCCTTCAGCTCAGGAATTGATCGGGGGTCATTCTTATAGACCTGGCTTTTCACGTAACCCCAGAGAAAATAGTCAAACAGTGTCAGATCACATGATCTTGGTGGGCAATTAACATCACCGTTACCGGAGATTGCAATACATAAAATAATTTAACAATTTGAATGCGTTGTTGTATTGTATACGACAACATTTTTATAAATGCCATGCATTACGCTTCTCAAATGTCACAAGACCCAGGCAAGTTCACGACGCCATCTGTGTTTTATCCAAGAATTTAAAAAATGCACAGTTTGAAAGATCCTTTATATAAACACGTGTGACATACAACATATCTGTATTATATATTAATAATATATGTACACAATTCTATCATTTCCCCTCTAATTCTGTTGTTTTCTTCACCACCCAAAATATCGAATCTAAATAAACCAAGTATGTTTTACAATATTCGATAAAGGAGTAAGGTGTCCTTTAATCGGACCGATATTTCGAGCACAAACCATTAACAATATAAGAAGGTGAATATATGTGAAATAGGTTAAATCTCGCACTCTGTCCTCTCTACCTACCCCGACAGGGAAACGACGTGATAGTATATATGTATAATGTCTCTATTTGATTCAGTAAAAACTATTAAACGTCATTAAAATAGTGAAATGGTTATTTATATTGGAAGCTCGTTCCATAGACAACCGCAAATGAAAAAGTTAAAAAAAAGAGACGTGACTTCTCGGTATACAAAAGAGTCAGTCAGCGCCAGATCAGAAGAGAAAGGAGAATATTAAATAAAAAGGAAATAGACGACAGCAATGGAGAATAACAATGGGGAAGGATTTTTAATACGGACTTTCTCAGAATCATAAACAGAATTCTTCATTTACAATTCAACGCGAGAATTTATGCAAATCAAAAAGAGATGTCTATCGCAAATGAATACGAATTGAAAAAGAAATCTATACTTATACAGTAAATCAGCCCACCAGCTTGTACTGTATACTATACTAAAGAAAATGTAGCATGGTCCCTGAGACGTTTCACAAATTTGCTCCAATACAATCTTATAACGACGTTCAGTAATTTTAATTATGTTATCAACTTTAATATAAGCCTCGATTCTAATAAATACATCTTGTTACAAATTAACAAAAATATGTCAGTTTGTTAAAATCAAATTATACAATATTTGGCGACGTTTGTCAAAAGTCACTACGTTAGTCCGCATTGGCTAGGGATGGGGTATACGATAATTGGATTTTAGATTTTTTTATGCCTAAAATTAAATGTTCGTAATTAGTATTAATTCATAGTGGATTTTGGCCTATTTAAAGATAGATACAAATCATACAATACATTAGAAAGTCAGTATAATGAAAATTAGGAATTAAAACGTCAGTTTAGAGAAAAACAATTTTTCGATTTATAAAAAAACGGTTCGATTTGTAAAAAAAACGATTTTACCCCATCCCTTTGAGACATGACATTTCAAATGTCACAGGGACCATGCTACATTTTCTTGAGTGTACGAAAGTGTAAATACAATATGATACATTGTCATTCAATGCACGCATTTCTACAACATTTTTTAGGCTCCTCTTAGTATTTTTCGACGTTCACGTTTCACTCACATACATTAAACGCTGGTAACAAATAAATATATAGATATATTATAATGAGTAATTTCAGTCTCCTTCCTGGTCATGGTCGAAAAAAGAGCATTAAATTTTTGCAGAATTTGCGACATGAAACCTTTTGAAATAGTAAGTATATCGATCGAAATCTATCTTAAATCGAGTGTACTCGTAGATTGCACATAATGTGAACAGGATTCGTTTCTAATGTCAAAGTGTGTGGATGCTGGGTGATCTCAAAAGATTGAAGGTTCATATAAGTACGTCACTCACTCATATATCTCAAAGAGACTCTGACCTTCGCCTTGTTTATCATGACCCAGAAACTTTCTTCGCCTTGCTTCCAACAGCTGATTCATGACCCAAAGTCTGCCCGTAATTGCCGATGCTGAGTACAGTGTCCACGGACTATTCACTGTACCGTTACCTGGAAAGTCTATGACGCAAGATAAAAGCGAAATCGTCCATAGTGCATCAACAATTTTGACATTTAGATTATCAGCGTTTTTGTGGAAGAGACATTTGTAAATATTGCTTTCGTTTAAACATGTGCCATGTGCAGCTTTGGGAAGCAATAGTTACAAATGTATCTTCCACAAAAACGTTAATTTTGCGAAATTTCGATATTTTGCGTCAATTTTATTACTTTTGACTAACAAAAAACCAATTTTTCGTACAAATATGCAAGAATTATAATGAATCAAGACAAAAGCATAGTTGAAACGCATTGACGTTAATTGTTATACAAAACGTCCAATCCTGCTAAATATATATGAGCATTTCTTTAGTAATATACTGAAAGTTACCGCTTTTCACTCGAAAAACTGGCATTGACGTCCAAGTTATACGAATATATGCACAAAATCACGGCAGAATCATTGTTTGTTCAACGAGTTTTCGTGATTTTCGTCCCAAACCTCAAATTTTGCGAAATTTTGCGTCAATATTATTATTAAGTTTTATTACTTTTGACTAACAAAAAACCAATTTTTCGTACAAATATGCAAGAATTATGATGAATCAAGACGCATTGACATTTGTAACTATTGCTTTCGTTTAAACATGTGCCATGTGCAGCTTTGGGAAGCACTTGAAGATAACACTTTTTGGAAGCTCTTCTAGAATTTTAGATTGTATATGTGCCGAATTCAATAAAGATAAAGGAAGGAAAATCATTTAGACAGTCGATCGGAGCGTGGTTGTTATTACGACAGGATTTTTAGTACTTGGGCTTTCAGGATGAATGACGTGTGGAAAAGGTTTGTGTGGGCTCTTGAGTGTGGGTTTCTTCTTGTTGTTTTGATTTTTGTTGTTTTGTATTTGTGTTTCTGTATATTTTTGTGTTAATTTTTATTCTTATGATTGTGTGCGGTATATTATGCGATGAACATTTTTGGTTTTATTTTTGTTTCATTTCGGGTTAAGTTTTGGTTTTACTTTTGTTTTTGTTTTTATTCTTCTGATTGTGTGCGGTATATTATGGGATGAACAAGTTTGGTCTTTCTGGAGTGATGATGTGTGAAGAGTTTGATAATTGAGTGTCACTGTTTGTCAGGTTGATGAGAACGTGCAACGGGGTTTGGTTTTTGTGTAATCAAAAAATCGGAAAGAAGTATCGATTTATTTTTTCATGCTAAATATCCTCAGTGAGATACAGGCAAAAGCCTAGTTTACTGAGGATAGTTTACTGAGGATACAAACTCATTGATGCACAGTTGATGCCATTTTCAAACTTGTAAAAAATCGAAAACACGCACAAAGGTATCGATGTACTCAGTACAGCATAACTTTTACAAATGTCAAGCTATGACGCTGAAATTTGGAGGGAAGTGTCAATGATAGATGTGGTAACCTAACAAAAACAAAAAGAATTCCAATCGGGTGACTGACAGCTCCACACGGTGGTCGGTCCTAAAACTTTTTGATCAAGGCAGTATATCGGCTGTTTTTCTTCTGTTACACAGCTTCAAGAGTTTCATTGCATGTAATAAGTTGGGATAGTTTCTTTGTTCATTTGGTATTCCTAATTAAAAGTTAATGAGTCTTAGAAATGTGTTTTGTACACGTTCCAAAGTTTGTGGGCGGCGTAATGAGGAGACCATATTGATGAGTTGTAGTCAAGGCGGCACGTAATAATTGTAAACACATGTAACGACGAACTAATGAATATGGCCGATTAGTAATAAAAATTGAACATTTTTTATTTTAAATATAATCTTTTATTTATTTACAACAGAATAAAAAAAACCGTGTAGCAAAAAATGGATGTCAAAGATATTATTAAGTGGTTATGTCAATTAAAAAATATGAACAATAACATAAAAAACAGTGTTAACACAAATAAAAATATATCGGCGTTTTATTCAATATTTTTTTTGTTGGCAATACTTTTGGTAAACGTCAGTCCGTGTAACAGTAATAATTTAAACCCAAATAATAAATCTAGTTTAATAAATAGTGTTTCGATTGTGAATAACGTTAATTACACAAAAAACTCGCGTGATAATAAAACAGGTGAAGTGAAGTGTGACACATGCAGTCTTAAAGCTACGAGAGAAATCCAATTGAAGAGATTATTCGAGAGTGAAGAGAAAAGAAAAGAGTTCGCGCCTTATAGTGGAGTTATCAGACTTCTCAGAGATGGCGCTAGATATCTGGATAGGAAACTGGAAGAGAACGTTGGAAAAGGTAGGAAACTGTTTTATCTTTCATTTTATTTATTTATATATTTAACACTTATTGCAAATACAATCTGGCGGGTTTATTGCCAGGCGGCAATCTCTTCCAACCAACCAGAATATTTGCACCACTTCAATAATTTGACAATCGTCGATTTGAAGTCAATAGAATAGTTGTAGAATATCATATTTTATAAGAGGACGTCTGTCTTTGTTTTAAAATATTTTAGTTCTAAAAGATTTACAAAAGTGATTAAGCATAGACAAATCGATTATTCGTTACTGAGCGGATACATTTATTTATTTAACACTTTTATTGCAAATACAATCTGGCGGGATTATTACCAGGCGGCTATCTCTTCCAACCAACCAAACAAAAGTAAATGAAGGAAGTTACATGGTCGCATAAATCATTCAAATGACTATCCATCCCCACGAAATCCGTGAGCACATGCCCACGAACCCCACAAAGACGGACAATCACCCGAACATTCTTTTTCATATAAAGTGAGATATCATCAATCAAAACAAAAGGAAAGGATGGTGGAGAGGAAAGGAAAAATCGAGAATGAAACACGTTATTTTACTGACTAGAAATTAAGAGTTTTTTCAGTCGCTTCTTAAAGCATGCCAATGACGGAGCGAGTCTTATATTCGTTTGTAATTGATTCCAGAGTCTCACTGCATGGACAGTAAAGGACGACGTAAAAAAAATAAGAACGGTGAACTGGAAAGGCCAATAGACAATCTCTGTTTGAGCGTAGCGCTAATCCATGATTGGAAAGACGCTGAAAAATTTCGGCGAGATAAGAGGGGGCGGCGGGACAGTTAAGGATATTATACCATAGAGATAGTATGTGAATTTGGCGTCTATTTCTAGCATTCAACCAGTTCAATGCCTTGTGGTATGAAGTTATATGGTCGTACTTTCGTAGGTTGAAAATAAATCTTAGACACACATTTTGAAGACGCTGTAATTTGTCCAGCTGTTCCTTTGTAACATCCGAATAACACACGTCCGCATAGTCTTGAATCGGAAAGAGCAGATATTGTAACTTTAATACGTTTAACGAAATAAGGAGTGGTGTACAGTCTACATCAGTGTTTTCAAAACCCTTTTAGACTACCGCCCCTTTTTAGAACATATATTTAATCAGCGCCGTTATAGAAAAGTAAATAAGATTTCAATCTTCAAGTGTAGATGTCGTTAGATGGATGGTATTTATTTTGTCTTCCATAACAGCTTGACTGAAAGGGCGATAGAACTGAGATTGTCTGTAATACCAGCTGATAACAAATATATATTTAACCGTTCCCTTCCTGTGTTAAAAAAAAATCCGCCCGTTCCAGTGATGTGTATTCAATACATATGTAAAAATGAGCGATTAAAGTCGGAAAAATAAGAATATTCATATCAAATCGATTAAATTTGAAGTCAAAAGTGCTATTAATTGAAATTTAATTGCTGAAAACGTGAAAAAAAAACATCGGCCGACGTTCTCAAAACGGGCGAAGAGACCAGCTCAAACGAATGCCCGCGAGCTACTGAAGTGAGCGAACTGAGATTCTATTTCTTGCGTTCCCATATACCGAAGTAGAGTGAGACGTGACTAAATTCGCTTCCTACATTACACACTGGCACACGTATTTTTATAATGAATATACCTACATTACACACTGGCACACGTTTTATTGTATCGGTGAATTTATTCCCGATTTTCACAAAATATCTCTGATGTGGCCGATAAGTGCTAATTATTATTAATATTATTTTTTCATTCAATGCGTAAATGTATTACGGAGGAATACCTAAAATCTGAACCCAGTATTTATTATATTTATAGAGATATTAAAGTGTTTAGAAGCAATGTGTACTAGTTACACATCACAGGACATGAAGGGTTAAGTTGATTTTTGTTCACTATATGGTCCACAAAGTGTTTCTGACTATTTCAAATAGTCTACAGTTGTTCAACATTACGAAATATTGGTAAAAAACTCACTTCACCTTCACTTATAATACCATTGACCTAAATGGGTCCAAACAGGTCTAATTTTGGATTAAAATTCTCAAAGTTGAGGGCAAATATACATCTGTGTGGACACAGACTTTGGTTTCATGCATTTGATTTCCGTGTCCAAACCGTCGTCAGTGCTTATTAATTTATTACTGATGCAGATACATTAAAAAGTGTGGATGGGAGTCCAATTGATCGAGCATTAGATTGCATTACACTTTCGTTGTTACAGAATAACCTGTCTAATTTATTGCCCTGCGGCAATCTCTTCTAAATAACTAATAAAGTAATACTGGGTTAATAAATATACAGTGAGTAGAACGCGTGTCAGAGGAATACCAGTTCACCGCTCCTCTTTTTTTACGTCGTCCTTTACTGTCCATGCAGTTAGACTCTGGAATCAGTTACAAACTAATATAAGACTCGCTCCGTCCTTGGCATGCTTTAAGAAGCGACTGAGAAAACTCTTCATTTCTAGTCAGTAAAATAACGTGTTTCATTCCTGATTTTTCTTTTCCTTTCCTCTCCACCATCCCTTCCTTTCCTTTTGATTGATGATATCTCACTTTATATGAAAAAGAATGTTCGGGTGATTGTCCGTCTTTGTGGGGTTTGTGGGCATGTTTATGGATTTCGTGGGGATGGATAGTCATTTGAATGATTTATGCGACCACGTAACTTGCTTCATTTACTTTTGTCTGATCGGTTGGAAGAGATTGCCACCTGGCAATAAGCCTGTCAGATTGTATTTGCAATAAAAGTGAAAGAATGGATGTATTAAGTGTATGATATTCTGAAACAAGGAAATATAAATAGGCAAAGAAATTATAGGTGTGTGAATTCAGAGGAGGAGAAAGACGTGTGTTACGATAGGAAAGTCTGACACTATCTCTTTCCTTCCTAATCTGATAGGGAAACGATGTGATGGTATGTATAATAATAATAATAAAAAAGGGCAATTTATATAGCGTCGTTTATCAAGATTGCCACCTGGCAATAAGTCACCCAGATTGTTTTTAAAATGAAGTTCTCGTTAAATAAAGGTGTATAAACCAGCTTCATGTCATAACTATACTTGTATCATTTTTAAGAAACCTGGATACCAACGGGACACGAACCAAATAGCATTAAAAAATGTATATACGTATATATTTGGAACACTTTGTATAGTACAAATGTGAGTGAGGGGCGTGGTAGAGGAAGATCAAAGAAAATATGGCTAGATCAAGTGGATGATATTTTAAAAGAAGGAAATGTAATATATCAGAAAAAATGTTGAGATAGGAAAGAAGAGATCTCTGTCATTTCTGCCTACTCCGACTGGGTATTGATGTGATGGTATACGTACACGAAGCACATCTATTTGAGTCAATTTTTACCTTATTTGAATCTCATGAAAAGTTTTATAACTTTTGATCCGTTTACAGAGACTGCCAGAACATTTGGAAGACCGATCAAGAAGCTGCAGGCGATGATGATCCCCCTAATGTTCAAGCTGGGGGTGCTGTCCACCCTTATAGTCCTGACCTTCCTGCTGGCTCTCAAGGCTGTGGTCATCGGCAAAGCTCTCCTCTTCTTGAAAGTTAGTAGTCATTCTTTAAGCATTTTTCCATTCCCTTTAGATCATTTTTCTCAGTACATAGAGATATTTTAAAAATATAGGTGTACCGGACGTATGCGTCACAGAAATAAGGAAATTTATATTGTATTTTTTTGTGAAATAATTGTGTTTTTAAAGAATATATATGACCGAAATCATAGGCAACGTTCCTTCTAAGGTATACGCGTGTGCGTCTATTAAAAATTGTCCGCACACATCTCAAAGAAATGAACTTGTAACCATATTTTATTTTGCGCAATTATATATTTTATTTGATATTTCATGATGGGTTCTCAGGTTCCTTTCTTTGAGATGTGTGCGGAACATGGAAACACCATATAGAGTCCACGCGCCGTAAGGAGCCTCTTTTTTTCTTGCACATTTAAGTTGATGGGACGCACACACGATGAAAAAAATAGGGGAAACATTGGTCATAGATATCCTTATGCCATCGAACACTAGGCGGAAAAAGTGCCAGTGTCGTTCGAGGGGAGTAGCACAGCGCGGGGTTTGAACCGACAACCTTCCGCACGGAAGTCCAGTGCGTTACCGCGCGACCATGCACCTCTTATTATTGTATTATTAATTATTGTATATTGTTGTATTGTTATGTATCATCTGTATTTTACCATTGCTTGTGACTATATATGTGACCTGTATATATTGTTATCAAATGTTCCTTATGTGTGACCATAGCAAGTAATCACTATAGATGATCGGACACCCCTTACGCGCGGAAAATGCGTGGTATACGTGGCGCATGCAAGCCACGACGGCATACACGGTCAAATCAAGGGACTTGCGATAGTCGATTAACTAAATCTTATGAAATGAAAATATAAGGAATGAAAAACGGAAAAAAATATATAGTCTCATGTATTGGAACGTCTACTGTGTTTTTATTTCGACAAATTTCTGCCTGCGCAAGAAATGAATCTCTTCTCCCCTGCTTTTCACCGAAAACACAAGAAGCAAACCGGAGTGTCCAAGGTTTGAGCGGCAGCCATCCACTTATTTTACAGTATTTGTACCGGTGCTGTACAATAGTAGTCCAGATACTGAAATACGACTCCAATATCTGGACTCCTTATGACGTAGTTCACTCGAACGCTCTGAAGAGGGTGCAGCACATATTTTTGGATCACATCGGGTTTAGGTTCGGTCTTAAAAGTGATTATGTAAACCAGAGATCCCTAAACTACGGCCCGCGGATGCTTTTAAAAATATTACCTTTTTATGTCACATATAAAATACATCCAAATATAATTCATGACAATTTTAATTACAAAAAATAACTTGAGCAACTCTTTTTAAGCAAACATATTCACACGCTTCATAGCGCCGAGGGCCGTAGGGCAAATTGGCCTGAACGTCACGAAAAGTGAAACGGTGTATTTATTATATTATTATTCAATTATCATTAAATATTTTATTTATTAATAAATTATTATTAACTATTTTAATATAAATGATTATTTATTATTAATAATGATTAATATTATTAAGTGTATTATATATTTATTACTTATTATTAAAAATTAAAATTTTTTTATTTTTTTTTATTTCATTTTTATATTAATATATTTAAAAATTATTAATTTTATTTCATATTAAATTATTTAATTTAATGTTTATTTTAATATTAATTTAATATAAAATTAATATTTAATATATAATTATAATAATATATACGAGTATATGTTATTATAATATTAATTATTATATTATAATTAATTATAATATAATTAATTAATAATAAAATATAATTACAATATATTATTAATAATATATTATTAATAAAATAATTATAATTAAATAATTATTTAAAAATTATTAAATTAATAATTAATAATAACATAAAAATATTAATATATTTAATATTATTTTTTTAATTTAGTATTATTAAGTGTATTATATTATTATTAAAATTATTATTTATTATTAAAATTATTATTATTAAAAATTAAAAAAATAATACTTTTTATTTAATTAAGAGAGATTTTCTTGAATTAAATTCCATATAACCATTTCCTAATCCTAAAAAAATAATAATAAAAATCGTTAAAAAATTAAAAAAAACAATGCATAAAATGAACTTTTCCTAGGAGCTAAGAAGTTTCACTTCTACCGCGCGAGACACTCACGCATCTGTTCACGCATCTGTTTTATCAACCCTCGTATAATGTATGAATCCCTTTCAGATAGCTGCAGTGCTGGGTAAACTGGCACTCTTCAAGGGACATGAATCATCCCCTGATGAGCACTCTCCAGAGAAGCAGGTGCATGTACACATACACAACTCCCCGAGTGCTCCAGGCAGCATCAGCTACCCCATATCTGGAGGCAAGTAACTTATTTATTTTCTGTCGTAAGACTTTATTTAATTTTGTTACAATATACAATCGATTTCAGCCATTTAAAAATACATACTAAAATTTTAGAACACATCAATACAAAACACAAGATGTAAACAAATAATAAAAATTAAAACATGATTTATACAAAATTACAATCAAAAGATGTTGTTTATAGTTAAGGCATTAACGTTGTGGAGGTTTAAAGACATTGTAATTTATTTTTAACAAACACTGTTTATTCCACTTTTTTGTGACGGTATAACCCTACCGGTTTCAAGGTGCACACCTCATCTTCAGGAGAGCGCAAACAAGACTGTTTGCGCTCCCTTGTTTGCGCTCCCCTGAAGATGAGGTGAAAGCCTTGAAACCGGTAGGGTTATACCGTCACAAAAAAGTGGAATAAACAGTGTTAAAAATAAATTACAAAATCAAAAGATGTATACATACCAGCATGTATCATAGACAGGAACACAGCAGGCCAATTCCAGGGGCTGTATTCTATGCATATGTTATAGTGCCGCATTCAGACAGTACCCCTAAGCAGTTTGCTACTTGCACCCTCCACCCGTCACTCCATCATTATCTTTATTAGGGTCATGCCTGATGTTCCCTCTAAGGTGTGCGCTTGTGCGGTCACACATCTGTTAAAAATTGTCATGTTTCCATCTTCCGCACACATCTCAAAGAAAGGAACTTGTAACCATATTTTGTTTTGCTCAATTATATATTTCATTTTATATTTTATGATGGGTTCTCAGGTTCATTTCTTTGAGATGTGTGCGGAACATGGAAACACCATATAGAATTTATATGCATACGCATATTTGCGCACTTCCCTCTTTTTTTCTTGCACATATAAGTTGATGGGCCACACACATACAATGAAAAAATTAGGGGGAACGTTGGTCATGCCATTACCTTTATTAGGGCCGTATCATCATCTTTATTAGGGTCATGCCACTATCTTTATTGGAGTCCAGTGGAAAAAACAATATTTTAGTGCAAGAGTTCCCAAAGTGGTCGATATCGACCCCCTGGGGTCGATATTATTTTTCTAGGGGTCGATAGTTTCAATAAAAAAAATTGGAGGTCGACGACAGCAAAAATAGACCCCCTTACTACTGCTATTTGTTTGTTACTTCAAAATATCTATGATACCAATAGGTAACTAATTAAGAATATTTGTACTTATTTTGAATTTATATATTTATTTCATAAATGTCAAAAATTAAAAATAACTCAGCTCGAATTTTTTTGCTTTAATTTTGGTCAGCGCAGATTTCAATATTAAATGTTGCGCAAGATAATGCAACGCATAATCCGTAGTCCTTTTATCTTTTTCAATCCTTAATTACAAGTGATTACAATAAAAAGTTTGTTATCTAGTGAAATATTTAATATCGAGTACTGTACAAACTTATCAATCTGAGTAAGTAAAGTAAATGACTAGGGGGGAGACGGTTTTAAAAGTTTTTGGTAAAGGGGTCTGCGGCCGAAAAAAATTTGTGAACTCTTGTTTAAGTGAATCAACTATTAGTAAATCTTAGTCAATTTTCAAACCATTTTCAATAAATTATAATAATATATTGAAAATACACAGATATAAACATTCACAGCGAATATATAACTTAAAATATTTATTATAAAACATACTGAATATTCACTTTTTATTATCTATGAAGATTCTTTTATAATTTGTGTGTTTGATTGACTAAAATATTTGTTAATTTTTTAACCAGAAAACTACCGTAGTTCAACCAACAACTTGGAAACCTCAAATACGGTAGAACTCTATGACCCAAACAAGAAAAACGTCCAAATTATCAATGCCTTGAAAACTCCACAAGAATTTGTGATGCCTCCAAAAGTCGGAGCTTCCTTCGTGAGAAATCGTCTAGATGCGCAGTTTCCTTCAAGATATGCCGTCTCCAAAACACGTTATAGAAGATTTTACGTAAGAACTGGAACAGCTGCAATAGATCTCTTCTTTATCAGTTGATCTGCTCTCAGCCACAGCACTTTACTCATAAGCTGCTTTTACCATATTCCAGTGCTGGACACAAGCTTTGCTCTGCACTTCAAAAATAAATTGTTTTAGGGGCATTGATTCAATTATTCCTCAACTACTAGCTGTTTGCTATCAGACCAGCATTCTTATCTTATAAGATCTACGCTGTCTTTCAAAGATCTTCTCGATTCGTCTATTATGAACATATATTTCTCTAAACTCTTTTAAAGATTCTGTTTCTATTATTCCTCAACTACTTGCTGTTTGCTATCAGACCAGCATTCTTATCTTATAAGATCTACGCTGTCTTTCAAAGATCTTCTCGATTCGTCTATTATGAACATATATTTCTCTAAACTCTTTTAAAGATTCTGTTTCTATTATTCCTCAACTACTTGCTGTTTGCTATCAGACCAGCATTCTTATCTTATAAGATCTACGCTGTCTTTCAAAGATCTTCTCGATTCATCTATTATGAACATATATTTCTCTAAACTCTTTTAAAGGTTCTGTTTCTATTATTCCTCAACTACTTGCTGTTTGCTATCAGACCAGCATTCTTATCTTATAAGATCTACGCTGTCTTTCAAAGATCTTCTCGATTCGTGTTATGAATATATATTTCTCTAAACTCTTTTAAAGGTTCTGTTTCTATTATTCCTCAACTACTTGCTGTTTGCTATCAGACCAGCATTCTT
This sequence comes from Odontocerum albicorne, assembly GCA_949825065.1. Taxonomy (NCBI): domain Eukaryota; kingdom Metazoa; phylum Arthropoda; class Insecta; order Trichoptera; family Odontoceridae; genus Odontocerum; species Odontocerum albicorne. The sequence goes on from OX463867.1 coordinate 2,241,609, forward strand.
ATCTTATAAGATCTACGCTGTCTTTCAAAGATCTTCTCGATTCGTGTTATGAATATATATTTCTCTAAACTCTTTTAAAGGTTCTGTTTCTATTATTCCTCAACTACTTGCTGTTTGCTATCAGACCAGCATTCTTATCTTATAAGATCTACGCTGTCTTTCAAAGATCTTCTCGATTCATCTATTATGAACATATATTTCTCTAAACTCTTTTAAAGGTTCTGTTTCTATTATTCCTCAACTACTTGCTGTTTGCTATCAGACCAGCATTCTTATCTTATAAGATCTACGCTGTCTTTCAAAGATCTTCTCGATTCGTGTTATGAATATATATTTCTCTAAACTCTTTTAAAGGTTCTGTTTCTATTATTCCTCAACTACTTGCTGTTTGCTATCAGACCAGCATTCTTATCTTATAAGATCTACGCTGTCTTTCAAAGATCTTCTCGATTCGTGTTATGAATATATATTTCTCTAAACTCTTTTAAAGGTTCTGTTTCTATTATTCCTCAACTACTTGCTGTTTGCTATCAGACCAGCATTCTTATCTTATAAGATCTACGCTGTCTTTCAAAGATCTTCTCGATTCGTGTTATGAATATATATTTCTCTAAACTCTTTTAAAGGTTCTGTTTCTATTATTCCTCAACTACTTGCTGTTTGCTATCAGACCAGCATTCTTATCTTATAAGATCTACGCTGTCTTTCAAAGATCTTCTCGATTCGTCTATTATGAACATATATTTCTCTAAACTCTTTTAAAGATTCTGTTTCTATTGTTCCTCAACAACTTGCTGTTTGCTATCAGACCAGCATTCTTATCTTATAAGATCTACGCTGTCTTTCAAAGATCTTCTCGATTCGTGTTATGAATATATATTTCTCTAAACTCTTTTAAAGGTTCTGTTTCTATTATTCCTCAACTACTTGCTGTTTGCTATCAGACCAGCATTCTTATCTTATAAGATCTACGCTGTCTTTCAAAGATCTTCTCGATTCGTCTATTATGAATATACATTTCTTTAAACTCTTTTAAAGATTCTGTTTCTATTATTCCTCAACCACTCGCTGTTTGCTATCAGACCAGCATTCTTCAAGTATACCAATGCTTACCTTACAACATCTGTGCTGTCTTTCAAATATCTTCTCGATCCATCTATTATTAATGTATGCTTCTTTAAACTACGGATTTCTCCTGTTACATAATGTGAATCTGACTAATTATTATTTATCTTGAAGAATAGTAAACAGGTGATTTTCATAGTGTTAGACGATGCCAAGAATATATCCATCCACTGTACCACTCAATTGCTACAATATCTCGTAACACTCCCCGAGTGTTAAACTATCAAATTGGTTCTGCATTGCTTTTGATGTTCTGGAAAAGATGGCATCTGTAGACCAATTGCCGTGGCCAACTTTGAGAGCACTGAATAAACTTCGAGTAGGGTGGCTAGATGAACTAGCAAGGTGAACATGCAAAGATAGGGTTTTTTAAACGAAAATAGCATTGAATGTGATATTCATTGAACCTATTAGATCACTAGACGTCGAGTAGGAGTGGCTAGATACAAGATGAACATGCAAAGATAGAGTTTTTTGAACTAAAGTAGCATTGAACGTGATATTCATTAAACCTGATTAGAGCACTATATATATTTCGAGTAGGAATGGCTAGATGCAAGATGAACATGCAAAGATAGAGTTTTTGTACGAAAGTAGCATTGAATGTGATATTCATTGAACATTAATAGAGTACGGAATAGACTTAGAGTAGGAGTGGCTAAATGCAAGATGAACATGCAAAGATGAGGTTTTTTGAATGAAATTAGCATTGAATGTGATATTCATTGAACATGAATAGAGCACTAAATAGACTTCGAGTAGGAGGGGCTAGATGTAAGGTGAATGTGCAAAAATAGGGTTTTTTGAACGAAAGTAGCATTGAATGTGATATTCATTGAAAACTAATAGAGCACTAAATAAACTTTGAGTAGGAGTGGCTAGATGTAAGGTGAACATGCAAAGATAGGGTTTTTTTTAACTAAAGTAGCATTGAACATGATATTCATTGAACTTGATTAGAGCACTAAAAAGACTTTGAGTAGGGGTGGCTAGATGCAAGATGAACATGCAAAGATGCTGTTTCTTGAACGGAAGTAACACTAAATGTGATTGGAAATATACAGGATTCGTAACACATGCTGGTCTGTCCGAACATCGGGACCACATGCTCCGGGCAGGACCCGATCAATACGAATGAAAGGATTATCTCTGTTTCCTACTTCTACGAACACGTGGCATGATTGACACACACAAATTAATGAATAAGTTCTACTTGATGAATAGAATAAGGAATTATTTCTTGAACGAACGTAATTATCGGGAACACAAAAACTCAGTAAAAATATCTGCAATTACAAAATTATTACAAAAATTTAATAATATACACAGATCACTTGATATAGGGGCATCTCTATTCAGATGCCCGCATATCACCATACCAAATCTGACATTAACACGGAAACAATAGTTCAGTACAAATTCAATACCTCATCGACTCTGCATTCAGCCTACTTTTATAGCTCGACAGACTATGAAAAAGTATATTGGAAAAATGTATATTGAGTTAGATGTAGAAGAGTATGCTGAGATGGTTTGAGTATGTGGAACGAATGAATGAAGAAAAACTAACAAAACAAATGAGATGTGCAAATGAGAGTGGAAAGTGTGGGAGAGGAAGACCAAGGAAAGGAAGTCAAAGGATCAAGTGAAAGATATTTTTAAAGAAGGAAATGAAAACTCATAAAAATATTAGGAGTTGTATGAGAAGGTGTAAGTTAGATGGATTAGCGCTACGCTCAAACATAGATTGTCTATTGGCCTTTCCAGTTCACCGCTCCTCTTTTTTTACGTCGTCCTTTACTGTCCATGCAGTGAGACTCTGGAATCAGTTACAAACGAATATAAGACTCGCTCCGTGCTTGGCATGCTTTAAGAAGCGACTGAAAAAACTCTTAATTTCTAGTCAGTAAAATAACGTGTTTCAATCCTGATTTTTCTTTTCCTTTCCTCTCCACCATCCCTTCCTTTTCCTTTTGATTGATAATATCTCACTTTATATGAAAAAATAATGTTCGGATGATTGTCCGTCTTTGTGGGGTTTGTGGGCACATGCTCACGTATGTGTTTATGAATTTCGTGGGGATGGATAGTCATTTGAATGTTTTATGCGACCATGTAACTTACTTCATTTACTTTTGTTCGGTTGGTTGGAACAGATTGCCGCCTGGCAATAAGCCCGCCAGTTAAATAAATAAATAAATGTAGAAGAAGCAAAATATGTGTATCGTGATAGGAAAGTCTGGCGTTCTGTCATCTTTCTACACGAAAAGAGCGTCAGTATTTCCTCTTTGCCTAAACCGACAAGGAAATGTTGTGTTCAACTTTCACCAGTGGAACAGTTAACATTGTAGTACCCATTCACTAATTACTTTAGTGAAGGTGTACATTTACTAGTAATAGTTTATGTTCATTAATCACCTGCTTCCACTGTAATATATAATATATTTGAAGATATTACGAGTACATTTACTGAATTGTGACATCTTAAAAAAGTTCTTCCAAGGCATCATCTAATTTTAATGTACATTATTATGTTATCTAGGACACTCCCAAGGATGGTCGAGTCACCACGAACCATGGAGCCGATTAGATCCATATTCTCACCAGTATAACGCCAACGCAGCAGCTTACGGAGCGCACGATCCTGCAAGACTTGGAGTCTCCAACTTAAACAGTCCCTACGGTGCTCAGGATCCTTTGAAAATGGGAGTATCCATCATCAACACACCCTTCGGAAGATACGTACGGACTGGAGCACCCACTGCACCGGCTTATATCAAATAGTCAATAGTCAGCACTACGGTAGTAGTCAATTTCTATAGTCAAATATGTTCGAAGACTTTCACAATGCTGTTTGCTAGTTAAACTTAATTTTTTGATGTGCAGTAATACCCTCCTATTTGCAGGGGATGTTTCAAGGCTCTCAGCACATGCCTGAAACCGTTGATACCACTGAGCCTTATAAATATCATATATTGTTAGCCTAACTATAAGAACACGTAACAACATATGAGTAACTTTACAGGAGAGAGCAAAAACGTCACAGTTTGTCCTATGTAAACTTAAACATTGTTTTTTAAATATATCTGATTGATAATAAAACAATGTCTCTATCAATCAGATATATTTAAAAAACAATGTTTAAGTTTACATAGGACAAACTGTGACGTTTTTTCTTTGTCCTGTAAAGTTATTCATATGGAGTTACGTGTTCTTATAGTTAGGCCAATGATAAAGGTTCATTCAGAATGTATGCGGATTGCTGTATGCTGATGGCATGGAAATGTTACCAGAGAGACTGAGAAGTAAATTGTATGAGAGATGGGAAGAGAAAGATTTGAGAATGAATGTTATCAAGGTAATAGAAACGTATGAATGGAAAAGTAAATGTGATATATGGAAGATTGAAGCAAGTTGAGGAATTTTGCTCTTAACGTGTTCCTCGCGGGAAGCACAAACGCCTGTGATCTGATCTGTAGCATTCCTTTGTGTATTTTACGTAATGTTTAGTTTATCTCCTTTATTTAACGAGTCTTCTTAAGAGTAATGACTATTATTTATTATCAGAAAATTACTTGAATGTCATGTTTACTTGGTGTTGTAATCAAATATCAGTGGTTCTAAACAAAATACACGTTTAAACTTAGAAATTAAAAAACGTCGAAATTGTGCCGCGCGCAGGTTTCGTGGAATTTGATTTTTAACGCGGGGTACAGGTTAAAGAAGCATTTTCTTAGATGATTGAAGAGTTACGAGAGATATCGAAAGGACTCTAGCGATAGGAAATCAAGTCAATGGATCACTTATAGATATATCATATATACTTGAACCGGACAGTATTAAAATCTGCTAAGATGATTGTCTACAATAGTGTTTTAGTGTCAACTTTGATGTACATATATATATAGGAGTGAAATATAATCAAGGGAAAATATAGATAAATTATGTAGAAATGCATGGACTTAGAACGATACTTGGGGTGACACTGTATGGTAGAATACGCAATGAAATGATAAGGGTTCTCTGGTTGTGGCTTCTTTCGTTTAACACATTTGATTTAAAAAAATAAATGTTTAATGTGTATTTTTTTGAACTTGGGCGTCCCAAAGAAACGTAGGGTTCCGAAAGTGTTATAAGCTTGAAGACCTCCAGCTTAATAAAGTTTTCTTAATATTAAAAGTATGAAGACTACAAATGCTTTCAAATCACTTTGATTCTCTAAAAGATAGTAATTAGAGTTACTTTGTTTACAATAGAAAATAGCCATATGGCCCTAAGTGCTGAAGGAGCTCTAACATAGAGTTCAGGATAATTTAAGTGAGAGTTGATTATTTTATGTAAAAATTATAAGTGTTCTAATTTTAAAATTATAAGTGTTCTAATTTAATTATACGAGGCATATCCAGAAACTAAGTGTACTGAATTTTTGTAGGTTACAATTTTTTTATTTAAACAAAAACATTACGTGGTTACCGTAGTACATATGTAAGCTATTTTTCGACATAGTCGCCATTCCTCTCAATGCAGGTGGTGAAGCAGGGTACAACTTTTTGTTGCCTTCCTCGAAGTAGTTTCCCGCCAACCCCTCCGTCCACTTCACCTCCTCCTGTACCTCCTCGTCGGTTGAAAACCTTTTTCCACCCATGTGCAGCTTCAGGGAGGTAAAGAGATAGTAATCTGAAGGTACTAGGTCAGGGGAATGCGCGGGATGGTTCAGGACATCCCATTTAAACGAGGCGAGCAGTTCCTTCGTGGCGTTGGCCGTGTGTGGTCTTGCAGCAGGCAGACTCTCTTTGTCAGCATGCCTCTCCTCTTGTTCTGAATCGCTCTCCGCAATTTTTTTAGGGTCTCACAGTATCTTGCAGAGTTGATGGTCTCCCCTTGAGGCATATATTCAATTAAAATTATGCCTTAACAGTCCCAAAACATGGATGCCATGATTTTCTTGGCTGAAATTGTGGTTTTGAACTTTTTGGCGGAGGGTGAAGAGGTGTGACGCCACTGTTGAGACTGCCTTTTGGTTTCAGGCGTGTAGTGTGCAACCCAAGATTCATCTCCAGTAACGATGGAGCGGAGAAATTCATCTCCATGGAGTTTGCAGCGCCTCAAAAACTCTTGCCTTTTTACAAAATTTCGCACTTGGCGGGAGATTGGTTTGACATTTTTCACGAAACGTGTTGTCGCGTCGACACTTCTCAACGAACTGACCTCGAACCGGTCTCGTTGCGGAGGGGAAGGGTCAGGCTACACGGAAGTGTAGTCAACATGTCAAAAATAAAATCCCTCCGGTCGTGAGAGCCTCAGTACACTTAAGCTTTCTTTCTGGATACGCCTCGTATTTAAAAAATGTGCTTTGTAGGTTAGGTCCCTTTTGTATATAAATATATTTTCTAATGTATTAGTTGTTAAGAAATAGGCATGCTTTCTCATATTAAGGATCTTTCAAATTGAGCGGTCTTTTTAATTAATTTTTTTTTAATTCTTAAATAAAACACACAATTTGCTTTGATTTCAAAAAACTTTTTATTGGTCATTGAAGTATAATATATGACATTTAAACACAAAAATCCGCCAAATGTTCACCTCTTGCAGTTCCACAGATGTCCACTCTTTTGTCAAAAATTTCAATGACATTTTGGCATAATTGCGGTTCTAACTCACAGATAACGCGAATAATTTCGTCCTTCAGCTCAGGAATTGATCGGGGGTCATTCTTATAGACCTGGCTTTTCACGTAACCCCAGAGAAAATAGTCCAACGGTGTCAGATCACATGATATTGGTGGGCAATTAACATCACCGTTTCCGGAGATTACAATACATAAAATAATTCAACAATTTGAACGCGTTGTTGTATTGTATACGACTACATTTTTTTCAGACTCCAAATATCATACATTACACTTCTCAAATGTCACAAGACCCAGGCAAGTTCACGACGCCATCTGTGTTTTATCCAAAAGTTAAAAAAACTACTCAATTTTAAAGACCCTTTATTAGTGATGTACCGGGCACTCGGAAATGACCCCATAAACCCAACAATATTTTCAGTAGCAGCAAACGTCCCGGATCCGTCTATATACTCGTACTTGCTAGGATCCGGTGCCGGGTATTGGGTCTCGTGGAATTTAAAAAGAAGATAATAAATGAATGGAAATATTGTAATTTATTCTATCAAACACTGTTTATTCCACTTTTTTGTAACGGTATAACCCTAACGGTTTCAAGGTGCACACCTCATCTTCAGGGGAGCACAAACAAGAGTGAATGGGAATAAATTACACAAAATTTATTATAACATAATTTTTGAGGTGAAAACTGATGATGAGGTGTGGACCTTGAAACCGGTAGGGTTATACCGTTACATAAAGTGGAAGATACAGTGTTTGATTAAACAAAATATAAAATACTTTATTTTTACCTCATGACCATCAATCATCAATTGTGCAGTAAGAAGCAACAGAGATCTCAACACTTTGCATCAATCAAGTTCTGCCCAGAGCACGTAGTCCCTTCTTCAACTTTCTGTAGACTCAAGAGTCTATTACGACAGGATTATCCTCTTGTGATGCTGAGCTCCAGCTATCTCTCCATCGTTTCGGAGGTCTCCCTGGTGGACGCCGTCCATCTGGCACTCCCGATGCAGAGCTATATATGGGATTCTTGTGGAATTCATTCTCTGTACATGCTGGTACAAGTATCGTCGACGCTGTCGTCGTCATCTGACCACATCTTGGACCTCACACGCCTCTCGAATTGTGGTGTTCCTTACACGATCACGCAAAGTCTTCCCAGCATGTATTATGAGGAAAACCAACATGTATTATGAGTCCTGTATACATGCTTTTCGTCGATGGCATTCAGCGCTACTTTCGTTTAAGAAACCTAGTCTCTGCATGTTTATCTTCCATACTTGGAATCTATTCAGTGCTCTCCAAGTAGACTAAGGCAGATGATCTTCAAGTGCCATCTTTTCCTAAAGCTCCATCCAGTTGTCAGGTGTTTTTCTCTTCCTATTTCAGAAAACGCGCTTTATCCGGAGTAATAATTAATTCTTTGCATCTCTTCATGAAACTATCCCTATATTTCACTTGAACTTGTTCTTCTTTCTATATCAGCTGCAACACTTCTACAGATCTCAGATGGAGCAATAATGTAGCATGGTCCCTGTGACTTTTCACAAATTTGCCCCGATACAAGCCCCTTGTAAGCGACGTTCAGTAATTTTAATTGTTTTATCAACTTTAATATAAGCCTCGATTCTAATAAATAGCAAGTTATTTAGGTAAATACATTACATAAAACTAACAATAATGACAAATTAATACATCTTGTTACAAATTAGCAAAAATGTGTCAGTTTGTTAAAATTAAATAATATTTGGCGACTTTTGTCAAAAGTCACTACGTTAGTCTGCATTGGCTAGGGATGGGGTATACGATAATTGGATTTTCGATTTTTTTATACCTAAAATTAAATATTCGTAATAAGTATTAATTCATAGTGGATCTTGGCCTATTTAAAGATAGATACAAATCATACAATACATCATTACGATTTATAAAAAAACTATTCGATTTGTAAAAAAAAACGATTTTACCCCATCCCTTTGAGACATGACGTTTAAAACGCCACACGACTCATCCTAAATTTTCTGAACTATAACATAATCCTTTTTAAACGTTTCATTCGATATGACCAGCCAAGGGAGAGATGGAGACAGGTGGTCTGCCATGTTCCAGACATAGTGGACGACCGACGAGGTGAAAATTTTGAAACCGGTAAAGTTATATAAAGAGGAATAAACGGTGTTTTACTAAAATTACAATGTCTTTAAACCTCCACAGTGTTAATGCCTTAACTATGCGTCTTCTGGTATACGTTGTCAGACTCATTCGAGGAGTTGTGAGCTGTCCAGCATTACTACAAAGATTAGCGTTAAATGTTCCTAACAAATACACTAGACTGCGCCGGCAAGAACTGTTCTCAATAACATACGCAAGAACGGGTCTTCCAGCCGCTATGCCTGTTGGAAGGGCCTTAACTCTTCTGAACGGGACTGCTTCGGATATTGACATATTTCACATCACATTACCAAAAGCAAAAGTAAATTATCTTCTAAGATTGAGTGCGTTAGAAAGCACTCATCAACGTACTATATTTAAGTGACTTGAAACATTTTTTGTATTTTTCAATATAATTGGGCTAAGCCTGTATTGAGAAAATAAATAAATAAATTTAAAAAAAAACTATAAAGTTAAGTTATTTGTTTTCCACAAAGTACATCAATCTTCGCTACACGTGTTTCTCCCTCCTGTCCCGAGGCTCTCAAGGCTCCGAGGGTTTCGAGGAAAACCTTGAACCTGATAAAATACACCGTTATATTAAGGGGAATAAGCAATATTTTTAAAATAATAATACAAAAATGCCTTTAATTGGCTTTGGTTATTATTTTAAAATAATGTGGGTGCGGGGCGGGGCTAGTCAACTGGATAAACAACAAATAAAACCACATGTTACAAAGATTAATTTTTAATTAAATATGTCAGAAAATGATATGTTAAATTAAAAATGTCAAAACTTTCAAAATAATTGCAACCTCTAAACCGAAAATTAAAAAAATACAAAAACTAACGTAAGATTTTGATTAACATAAACAAACATCGGACTTAAAAGGTTGAATTATTTTCTTGTGAAATCTACTGAATTAAAAAAATACTGTTTAACACAAGATAACATTACAAAACATGAATTTAGTATATTTATGTTCTCCGGTCAATGAAAATATTTTCAGAAGACATAAAATCATTCCAAAAATACATTTTCTAGTACTCTTCAAATACTAAGAGTTCGTCTATCACATACTATAGTACTTCAATTTCATATTTAAACCGCCATAGAAAACCAATTGTTCCCACTATAATAATGCAGATTCAAAATTGTATTCATTTTAAAGAGCCACTGCTAAATAATAAAATTTTAAAACCACTGCTAGACAATACTAATATTGACCATTGAAGATGTTTTGTTTCTTTTTATCATTGTCATTTATATAGCTCTCATAATGTTCACGGCCATTAACTCCGTGTGATTAGGTCGGTAGAGGTAGAGGTAGAGGAATTTCCTATTTTAATTTTGAAAGTAACTTTTCAATGGAAAAAACCATTTCTGAGATTTTAACGTTTCCAACTCTCGTTCTAAATGAGCGATTCTCTTTTCGGAAACAACTCTTCTCCTCTGTATCCTGTCATGGTTTTTCTCCATTTCTTTAATTTCTTCCGAGAGGGTGGATATCTGCTGCTCCTTACGAGCGAGCATTCCTAACAACTCGTCGGTTGTGTTATCATTTGGCGTCATTTGGCTAACCTGCAACTGTGTCATAAGTATTTCATTACGATGAAAATAAAATTACTAATTCTATTGTAAATCATTTAAAAATCAAATAATGATGACTTCCCGAAATACGGTCAAGACATGTACATTGTATTGAAAATAATTATTAAGTTAGTTCTCATTCATCAAGGTTGTATAGGGAAAGTGTCAAACTTACAGTCAGTTTTTCTATTTCCGTTTCCAATGTTGTATTATAGTCTTTCAGTCTCTTCAGCTCTCTGTCAGCACTATCTAGAATCTCTCTGGTAAGTAAGAATATTAGAGACGGCTGTTCTGCTGTTGAAATTCGCATATTCAAAAATAAATAAAATAAAATTAATATATTAAAAAATAAACCTGTCCCAGAAGGAAAGGATATAATATCAATTATATATTTTACTTTAATACTTTAATATAATTAAAAATTGAAACACTGTTTAATCCACTTGAAAATATATATTTAAACCCAACTAGTTTCAAGTGAAATGTGACTCATATTCAGGGGTATTTCAAACCGACTAAAATGGGAAATGAGGACAATTGGACAAGCGAGACATGTCTAGTCATATTATTAGGTTGCCTAACTTCATCTTTTAATAATACCGTCGGTTGATGGTTGTGAAATTGATGTAACCGAGCTTACAGTATAAGCGTAGGGAAGTGGGAATCTACCCTTAATCTTATATTTAATACAGTACAACCTATAGATACGGGTTTATTGCTGCATAGCCATTTCTCCCAAATAATTTCAATTATTTTGAATATATATTTTTTAAATTTTAAGACAAAAAGGTAACACCTTCCTCTAGACCATAGTTTCCCAAACTTTTTCGACCCGTAGACCGCTTGCTGATTTTTTGTTTCCGTAGACCCCCTGCCTGCCTTATATTGAATTTTCCTAAACTTATTAACTTCAAATGTGTTTTTGACAGCTGACACAGTGCAGTGCTTTTCACCTCGATAAGGTTTTTTTGTAGAGTGGACAATTATAAAAAAATAAAAACATGTACAATTTTTATTCATACCTTTATTGAAAAGACAGAATGCAAGTAAATATTTGGCTTTCGAACGAAACAAATCAAAACTTAGTAAAATTCTAACATAAAATGAATACACAAATAATACTGTTAATGAGAGGTATGGACCTGATGCTCTGATAGCGATGATTCAATATTTGGCTTCAAATTAGTGAGTCTTAAATCTCCACGTTCAATGATATCATAAGTATTTTCTATGTTTAACATATGTATTATGTACACACAATCTGTGTTAGGTGTAATAAGACATTTATGGAACGCCTAAATATTGATGATGATCCGCCTAAATGGGATCCGCTCACGTGGACCCCCATTTACATCTCGTGCACCCCCCTATTTCTTTTCTCGCTTACATAGACCCCCTGCAAGTCTAAATCGACCCTTGGGGGTCCATATAGACCACTTTGGGAATCTGCTCCAGACTATTGGATTGATAGATCACATTAATGCCATCGGTTAAGATTTAAAAACGGGGAATAATAAAATACATTTCAAAATACCTGATCCGCCTTCTTCGCTGTCTTCCTTACTCAGCTGCATTTCATAACAAAACCGTGACTTTCTGTCCACGTGCATCACTCTTTCACACGTCTGCTTAAAGTGTTTACTGACAGTAGCCATCTGTGACTTCTCAAATTCCAGTTCCGCCTGCACGTTCTTCAATTCATCCGTTGCTTTCTCTTTCGATTCATCAAGGTTTTGCTGCAGAGCATTTACCCTGTTAAGGAATAAAATTTTATTCTTAGATACATTTTTGTTCAAGTTTGTTATTTTTCTTCTAATTTAACGAGATATTTAATATCGAATGCTGACCTATAGTCCTTAATAACATAACTCCGTTCCTGTCTTTGTAGCCTCACCCCATAACCCATTTATGTTAAGGGTTGTTTTTTTTTAATTAATTTTTGCATTATGTTTGCGAAGTTCTTCTTGAGTGGTTCAAGTGTTTCTTGAAATATTGAATTTTCAGATGCCTTTAAAATCTTTAATAAGACATAAATACTCGTGCATTCATACAATACCACAGGCTTAGTCATATCATATACCATAGTTATAGGTTTAACTTGCCATTACTTAATTAAAATAGGACAATTTACCTATTCTGAAGGCTGTCTCTCTGACTGATGACCTCGGCCACCCTTTGCTCCGCTGCCGCTAAATTATCTCGGAGTCCTCTCGACCGTTGTTCATGTTGTGTCTCTCTTTGTTTTGCCTAGAAGTTAGATCAATAGTATCGATCACCAATTTGATAAACTCTCGCTCCCAATACGACAAACTTATGAAAACAATTAATGCGAGGATGTGAATAATAATGTACCTAACGTAATCCTGTAGTTTTTGATAGACCAACTTGGATGAGGGCATTTCATGGCATCATCCTTGCATCCTTAATGGACCATATAGTATGGTGATCAGGATGATATGAGAGACTTGTGTAGAATCAGATTTTATAATTGAGAATTCAGTCCTTAATGATAATGCCAAGCGTAGCATGGACCTGACGCTTTTCCTTTTTTCATGTTTTTACAGCCATTCACACTTCTTCTAAGCTAATTGTACTCGTATTCATATTTTCTAGCCATTTGTCATTCTCTCATCTATCAGACACTTCGCTGTCACTACTACAATTTTATCATTTGAATATTTGATTTTCCTATAAAATAAAATTATTTTGTGGATGTTCAACCTGATCCTCTATGGTTTGCAAAGCTGCCGTTGCCTGGTTGTACTTAAGTTCCAGTTCTTTGTCTTGCCGTTCCAAGTCACGCACTCTGTCCGTTGCCTGGTTGTACTTAAGTTCCAGTTCTTTGTCTTGCCGTTCCAAGTCACGCACTCTGTCCGTTGCCTGGTTGTACTTAAGTTCCAGTTCTTTGTCTTGCCGTTCCAAGTCACGCACTCTGTCCATTGCCTGGTTGTACTTAAGTTCCAGTTCTTTGTTTTGCCGTTCCAAGTCACACACTCTGTCCGTCGCTAGGTTGAACTGCAATTCGATAACAATTCAATATAGGATGTTATACAGGTTTTATAGCATAATTTAATTCAATTAACACTTTGAGAACCACTGGAATGCTTTTTTTAATCAGTTTAGATCATGGGTCGGCAACCTTTAGTTGTAACAGGGCCAAATATTTTACGTGGGGATTAGTGCGGGCTGCACGCGGGCCAGATATCATTACAGTATACCTACAATATTTGTGTACAAATATTTTAGTTTTGAAAATAAAACGCTAATTATATATTAGGTGTTAACATAAGTTGTGTCCGTTTTTTTTTTCAATATAAAAATTAGCACCAAAAGTAAAACAAAATGGTAAAGGCTATACGTCATTCAAAAGAAAATTTTCTGCTCTACAAGATATTGTATTTGCTTTTACGTTACATATATTATTTTATTTTATTACAAGCCTTCAAAATGGAATGTCAAGTAGACGAAAGTGAGCATTTTGACACCTCCTGTTTGCGTTCAATCGAGGGAACAAAGCTGCTCGCGATATTTGCGAAGTGTACGGTGAAGATGCTACGAATGAAAGGACAGCTCGTCGATGGTTTTTGCGTTTCAAAGACGGTAGTTTCGACCTGAAAGAGATGGACCGTTCCGGACGACCAGTGCACTCTGATAAAGACCGCTTAAACCATATTATTCATGAAGATCCCTTTCAAACATTTTTCATCACCACTAATGATGCGGTAAAGGAACCTTTGCTTGTGGCCATGCGTAGCTCGATGACGCGCGAGCAAACTAGCAGAAATTGTCGAACGTTGATTTTTGTTGTTTTTACTCAAAACATGTGGAACCCGAGCGCTGAACTTCTGGACTTTTCCCATTGATTTAAGATGGCGGTATACAGTCATGTGACTACAATTCATCTGCTCAGCCAATTCTACAGTGGTTTGTAGATCTTCATGAATAATATGGTTTAAGCGGTCCTCATCGAAGTCCACTGGTCGTCCGGAACGCTCCATGTCTTTCAGGTCGAAATTACCGTCTTTAAAACGCAAAAACCATCGACGAGCTGTCCTTTCATTCGTAGCATCTTCACCGTACACTTCGCAAATATCGCGAGCAGCTTTGGCAGCTTTATTCCCTCGATTGAACACGAACAGAAGGAGGTGTCGAAAATACTCACTTTCGTCTACTTGCCATTCCATTTTGAAGGCTTGTAATCAAATAAAATAATACGTGTAACGTAAAAGTAAACACAATATCTTGTAGAGCAGAAAATTTTCTTTCGAATGACGTATAACATTTACCATTTTGTTTTACTTCTGGTGCTTATTTTTAAATTGAAAAAAAAACGGACACAACTTATGTTAACACCCAATATTTTTACGACATTTATTGTAGTTAATAAAATCAATGAGATTTTTATGGCTGCATTTGACTTGCAAGTATTTTTATATTAGTTTGCATTTCTTCGAATAAAAAAAAAGTATTTACAACTAAAGCTCGAATCAATATTTTTATAGTAATTGAGTTATTTAAACGAAACTGTTAAATAAACGAAACCGTTCAACTATTACTCTTATAAATAGATGATAAAACAGGGCACTGTTTTTGTCCATCTTCGTGTGGGATTTATTGGTGGTGCACGTCATACGTCCCTGTGGGGAGTTTTGATGTGCGTGCGGTGCACGTCATATAGTACGTGCCTGTGAAGGGTTAACCGATAAGATGTATTTGAGAATTCTATTTAATTTTGATACTGGCCAGTCAGATGGCATTCAAGGTTATGATTTAAGATTGGGTAAATATTGAAATAAGACCCAAATTGTGTATTTCACCTTAAGTGTTAACAAAGCAATTTAAAATACGTACTGATATTGAGCATTAATTGGCCTGTAATATCCTTGTGATTGTCGGTTGTGAAAATCTCTTTCTGTGATAATATGTTTATACATTCAATATTTCTCTATTTTTTGTCTAACATAACATATATAATATGAAATTGAATAACAACTGACCTGTTTTAATTCCTAATTTTCACTATACTGACTTTCTAATGTATCGTATGATTTGTATCTATCTTTAAATAGGCCAAGATCCACTATGAATTAATACTAATTACGAACATTTCATTTTAGGTATAAAAAAATCTAAAATCCAATTATCGTATACCCCATCCCTAGCCAATGCAGACTAACGTAGTGACTTTTGAAAAACGTCACCAAATATTATTTGATTTTAACAAACTGCCATATTTTTGCTAATTTGTAACAAGATGTATGTTATTAATTTGTCATTATTGTTAGTTTTATGTAATGTATTTACCTAAGTAACTTGATATTTATTAGAATCGAGGCTTATATTAAAGTTGATAAAATAATTAAAATTACTGAACATCGTTACAAGGTTGTATCGGGGCAAATTTGTCAACTGTCATAGGACCCGTCCTAGAATTTCTGAAGTATAGATGTGTGAATATGGAAGAGGCGAAAGTTGTGTACATTGATAGAAAAGTTTGAGAATTTGTTCTCTCTGCCTAGCCCGCGAGAGACACTGGATGATGCTATACAGTGTGTATGTAATTTTTTTATACTGTTTGAAAAAAAAATGATGGAAAATAGTTACCCTATATGAGGAACGATCGGAGGACACAGGAGTCGTAGTTGCAGTGGCAGGGGTGCACAACTCACAGGCTGGGTCCGGTGCTTTGCCCTCTCGCGATTGGAGCTCTCGGGTTCGGCCGCTCAATGTGCTGCGTGGAGTTATTAGTGGCGAGGGGTTTCTTCCTGCGACAATTTATTACCATACTAATTAAACTTAATTATATCATTAGGTTCTATTAGGCTTCCGACAACTTTGTTTTTTGATTGAGCACATGCATACCATCACGCCATTTCCCTGTTGGGGCAGGCAGAGGACAGAGTGCCACACTTTCCTATCTCGACACACACGCTTAGCCTCTTCTACGTTTATACAATTTGTCCGCCTTCAACTGAATATCATTCACTTGATTCAACTATAGAGCACCCGGCGGTAAGTAATACACGTGGCTTTGTAGAGCATCGTCTCTGTCGCACGATGCGCTAACAGTCCGGTACGCGATCATGTGACAGAACACGTCGTGTATGAATAACAGAGACGACGCTCTACAAAGCCGAAGTTAGCCGATTATGGCTGACAGTCTCTTTCTTAACCCGATGTGTATTACTTACCGCAGGGTATGTAATACACATCGGGTTTTGACCTAGAATTTCCTAGAATAATGACCGTGAAATTCACGGTCATTATTCTAGGTCCTAGGAGAACTTAATTATTGTAAAATGTTCATGTCATTTTAATCTACTCGATTGTATTGTATTTTTGCTGACCATGTGTAGTGTGGAACTTTCAATAAAAGTTTTGTGGAATGAGTTTTTTTAATTTAATTCTTAGCCCTGTACTTGTTTTATATTGGCAACTATAGGAAAGTTTCAATGATTGATTTAAAGCGAGCTGGTATGGTGGTATGGTGGTATGGTGGCCATATCTGCCACTGTACAGCTGTAGCCTTCAGATTGCTTTAATAAAGGTCTTAGTTCCATTTTCAAGTTGATTCTGAAGACAAAATGTTTATTGACCAATTAAGTGTACAAAATATTTTCTTGTACACTCGGACAAATTACATTCGCAATGATGAAAGTTCTGTATTATTACTATAAACAGGCAACTTGAATGTTGGTAATGGTGGTCTATATCAT
The DNA here is from genome assembly GCA_949825065.1 of Odontocerum albicorne. Lineage (NCBI taxonomy): Eukaryota > Metazoa > Arthropoda > Insecta > Trichoptera > Odontoceridae > Odontocerum > Odontocerum albicorne. The sequence goes on from OX463867.1 coordinate 2,258,824, forward strand.
CTATATCAAGTTCGTTTGGTTTTCTAGATAAAACTCATTGTCTATGTGTATTAGATAATAATCTTGACATTTGTCTAAACACCAGAAGCAGCAGCATTGTTATAGATAATAATGAATTTTTATTATCCATTTTTGACATTCCAGTTTTATATTTTTCAGATTTTATTTTGTGATAATAATGCCAGGTGTTTTATGTTCGTAACAATGAAAAAATGTCTCTATATTAAAAGAACTCAACCTCTCAGAGAGGCTATTAAGATTATATACTCGACGTGCCCTTTAGTTATTCGGTCACATTTCACGTAAGTAGGGTTTAGGGTTGTAAGAGCCGAGGTAGATCACCACCGATGATCATGCCCTGGAGCAATTATACTTGAGAAAATGTAGGATGGTCCCTGTCATATTTGAAATGTCATATCTCATCATTTCCTTTGTACCACACACCCACACGTACAGGGGTGACAGCATACGTCCGATACATTTTCATTATACTGACTTTCTAATGTATTGTATGATTTGTATATATCTTTAAATAGGCCAAGATCCACTATGAATTAATACTAATTACGAACATTTAATTTTAGGTATTAAAAAAAATTGAAAATCCAATTAAATAAATAAATAAATAAATAAATATTAGGTTTATTGACAGCAACATAACATGTACAAGATCACACCTGAATAACACTTCTAAAAACACATAAGTTGTAGACAATACATCAAACACAGAAGCTGTCAAAAGGTCTGGGCTCATCTAATAGCATCCCCTCGGCCAAAATACACCCCACCAATATAGGGCGAACTCAGCCACGGGGACACCAGATGTTTTTCAGCCCACACCCTTAAACACGTAGAAACAGGAATATATACAAAAAAATAAACACAGAAAATAAATATAGTAGATGACAAAAAAGAAAAAAAAGAAAAAACACATTCAAGAGAGAACACACCAAAAGGTCCGGGCTCATCCCACAAACATTCCCACGGCCGAGATACACCCCACCAATGTAGGGCGAGCCCGACCGCAAGGGCATCAGGGGGCTTCCATCCCACACCCTCGCATATCTAGATTAAAGAATAAATATAATAAAAAAGAAAAAAAAAAACAAAAACGTATGGCAGAAAACCAAATAAAAAGTAAACCCACATATACCACCTCAGGTTAACTGTCAGCAAGAACGAGAAAAAAAAAAAAGAAGAGAAAAGCCTCAAAGGAGTCCAAATTTTACATAATGACAAATGGGAAGTAGTTAGGCAGTAATACATTGAAATAGATAAGCAGTTTTAAAAGAATTAATGAGGAAATGACGCACAAACACGTATGCACAATCCTCGATTCACCACCAGCGAAAAGAGAGAAAAGAAAGAAAATAAGAAAAGAAAAGCAAACAAGAGACCCATTAACCACTGAGAAACCCATTAACCACTGAGAAACCCATTAACCACCCAGAAGATAACGCCTTAGAGCATCTCTGAAGGTATAGCTATTCACCCGCTCCTTCAAGGCCTGGGGCAACTCATTCCAGCATTTGCTGGCTGAGTATGAGAAGGATCCCCTGAACAGTGTTAGGTTATGGTTTGGGATAAGCAAAAGAGTCTCTCTGCCTCTAGTCTCGTAGCCGTGAAAGTTTCTGGACCAATTAAGTTTTTCGAAGAGATAAAGTGGCATTTTTGTACTGGTAATTTTATGCATGAGTACGCTTAAGTGAAGAAACCGTCTTTGTTTCATGTCAATAATTTTAAAAGCTCTCAAAAAAGGGGTGATGTGTCCTCTGGGGGGAATGTTGAAACAATACCTACAGCAAGCATTTTGCAATCTTTGCAATTTCCGTTCGGTTCTCCTTAGAAGGCACGGTCCATAGATGCAATCACCATACTCGACTATTGGGATAATGAGCGCGTCGATTATTCTACGTCTAGCCTCAATGGATAGGTTTCGACGGATGCGATAAATATTTTTAAGCCGCGAAAAAGCCCATTGTAATTTAGTTCTAACGTGAGCCTCGAATCTTAAGTCATATTCCATATACACACCCAAATTACGCACCACGCTCTCTGTAGGCACAGTCGCGTTACCAATCTTTATTTCCAAAGGCTCGTTCAACTTTTCGACTTGTTGTCTTGTACCCATTACAATCATAACCGATTTTGCAGGGTTCAAGAGAAGCGCATGCCTCCTAGACCATATCATCAGCCGCTCGAGGTCATCATTTATGTGTTGAGTGGCAGACTGAACCTCATCACTTCCAAATGAATAATAAAGTTGAGTATCGTCCGCATACATGTGGTAGCTACAGTTCCTTATCACATCTGGAAGATCAGATGTATATAGGCTAAAGAGTAATGGACTCAGTATTGACCCTTGGGGGCATCCATTTTTAAGGCTCGTGGGGTGGGACAGCACTCGTAGTCCAGCCTGGTCTCTAGTGATAACTCGTTGACTCCTACCAGTTAGGAAACTCCTTAGCCACTGGCATGCACTCTCTGAGAACCCCAAAAAGGACAGTTTAGAGACCAGGAGATCTGTATTGACAGTATCAAAAGCTCTTGAATAATCCAGCAGAAGCAGAGCAGTAACCTTTCCCTTATCTGATTCCCGCAATATGTCATCCACCACACAGCTCAGTGCCGTCGTTGTGCTATATTTAGGCCTGAAGCCAGATTGATACTTGGGCAATAGGTCATTGGATAGAAGATAATTCGATATCTGAACGAACACCAATCTCTCCAGAATCTTTGATATAACTGGGAGAATACTTATTGGGCGTAGATCCTTAAATTCAGCGACGTTTTGTTTCTTTGGAATTGGGACGACTAGAGCAGACTTCCAAACATATGGAAATATTTTCTCCTGAAGAGATGTATTAAAAATTCCCGCTAGAATGTCCTTAATAAATGGCAAACAGAGTCGTATCAATTTTATCGGAATTCCATCAGCACCCACTGCATTCGATTTAATAAATTCAAGAGCCTTTTCGACTTGTTCGGGTGTGACGAATGAGAACTCAAACGTTGAGCTTCCCTCCCTACGATTGTTTGCATAATAGTTTAAAAGAGTTGTGTCGGGCAGATCACTCTGACTCGCTGACGCGAAGAAATTGTTTAAATCATCAGGATTGGTCAGATGGGGTGGAACTCCACCAGACGTTCCTTTGTTTGGATTTATCAACGAGTTCAGGTTCTTCCACATCTCCTTTGGGTTTTTAGTATTGCAGTTAACGAAATTAGAGAAGTAAGCCCTTTTTTCACGTCTTATGGCACTATTTGTTTGATTTCGAAGTAGTTTATATTCATACTCATGCAATGGGTGCTTTGTCCTCTTGAATTTATTTTCCGCCCTGTTTCTCGACTTGATTAACATTCTTATTGTAGCTGTGAACCATGGACTACGCGTGCGGTAAAAAGTTTTCCTCCTGAGTGGGAAATGGCCTTCCAAAATGTCATGCAATAGCGAATTTAGCACCTCAACCCTACCACCCACGCTTCCCTCACGATAGATACGATACCACGGCACACGACTTAACGCGACGTAGAGCTCATTCTGGTTAGTAGCGGTAAAGTCTCTATACTCAATGGTACATGGTGGGGCCTTTTGTTTTGGGAGGTTCAAAACACCAACCACCATACCATGATCACTTATATTACTACAGTGAAATACCTCCACAGATAGAACCACATGCTTCGAGTCGGTGCAAAAAACGTCTAATAATGTCTCACTATAGCCAGTAATCCTGGTGGGTTCCGAAACTAATTGTGAGAGTCCAAAAGAATCAATCAAATCTTGGATTTTTTTATAGAAAGCAGTGGTCGTATTTAAAAGGTTGATGTTCAGGTCACCCATGAAAAATATATGGTCACAGCATGGCAGAAATCGTGACAAATGTTCACTTAAGACATCTAGAGCAGTGTTTAGATTAGAGTTAGGAGGACGGTAGATTGTGCCGATGACTATAGTTATACCATTTATTTTAAGTTTCATCCAGGAGTACTTAACATCACGATCGCATGATGCTAATAATATCGTCGCGTTTAAATGCTCTTTTATAAAGAAACCCACACCACCACCTCTAGTGTGCCTAGGGGTTTGAAGAAAAGAGTAACCTGGTATCATAAAGCCAGCAATATCAGACGCTGGCGACAACCAGGTTTCATTAAGACAGAGCACGTCTATATCATCGCGGGAGAGCACAGGTGGTAGCTCATCAATTGCAGTATTGAGAGACCGAACATTCCACTGCGCGACAGTGAACTTATCTCTCGCCCTACGCGAGGCACCTCTAAAACCAGAATGATACATTTTATCATTACTATGCATTTGACTGCTTTCATGCAGAGTCATAATTGGTGGATGCCATATGACGACTGATCGCAAATTGATACGCTGGGCAATCAGTTGAACCATTAAGGTGGTCATGTGGTTTTTTGAAACGCAAACATGCGGCACATTTTGGTGGGCTAGATTTTGAAGGGCAGGACTCATCAGTATGTACCTCCCTTCCGCAGTGTCCGCAGTTTTGCGCTTCCTTGCAATGTTTGTGGGAGTGGCCGAACAAATGACAATTGCTACATACAGTCATTCTGGTAAAGTCCTTCACACGGCAGAATATCCTCTGCTGAGCGATAAGATGTTGTCTTACCACAGCTGGCACTTGAAGTACACGATGACATGTAGGTCCACCCCGAGGACCCGATAAATGACTCAATCTTATTTTGGTTCCCAAGTTAGAGTCACGCGGTGTCGGTAAGGAGTCAATAACTACCTGAGTCATCTCCTCGTGTGTCATTTCCCTAGGCACATTGAAGATTATTACTCGAGGATCCTTCTTTGTTGGTAGTCGTGCGAACATGCCTCCTATGTTCGAGGTCGCGTCGATCAGCTTTGCCGCATCAGTTGCCGTTGAAGTATTTACTACAATGCCTCGCTCCCGGATTCCACGAAGGCCCGTGACTTTAACTCCCAATTCAGCGGGTTTAATATGAGCCTTCAGATACGTTTTCATCTCGTCCGATGATTTAATGTCGTTGTCCTTAGGCCATATGCAAACAGCTGGTTGCGTCACCTTTGCGACGCGATCATTGTCATTCGGCGCCCTGGTTACCGCTGCATAAGAACGGCTCGGTGTGGCATTGGTGCGGTTCATTATTTTCACCGCCGATTCAAGGACCTCTGCAACTTTGTTCATCACAGGTGTGACCTCCTTCTCAGCGCTATGCAGTCGATGACTAAGAGCATCATTTTCAGCTTTTAGGCTTCCGATGCGACCCTCCGCCTCGGCCAAACGAGCTCCCATCTCGCCAACAGCCGCCGAGGCGCTCTGTACCGCTCCGGAAACAAAAGCTTGCTGATCTTTATTCAGCTTTATGCTCACAAAGAATTCCTGAAGCTGTATGAGGCTCTTGTTAACCTCCACAATTACAGAGAGCGTCGAATCGCCTGCCGCGCTTGATTCTTCATCGCTCACAGGTGAGCTTGGAACAGTCTTACACTTTTTGCGACTTTTGTGTAGTTTTGGAGATGAAGGCAACATTTTCACTGCTGTTTAAATTTCACTGCACCAGTGTACTAAAAGAGTCCCGAGTCTAATTCAACCTACTCCCGTATCCCAGTTTTAGTAATTTATAATAATCAATCAAAAACAGTATTTACTCCTGGTCAGCATGCAATATACCATACACGACGAAAGCACTGGCAACAAAAAAAAACCTCAAATAATAACCTACTATAATCAACATAAAATCGGAGTTGACATGGTCGACAAGATGTGTGCCGCCTACAGTGTCCAAAGAGGCACGAGAAGATGGCCAATGGTCGTATTTTACTCAATTTTGAACATAGCAGGAATCAATTCTCAAATAATATATATAGGGAATAACAATAATGTGTCACGACGTCCAATATTTTTGCAACAACTGGGAAGAGAATTAATTCATGGCCAGTTGGTAAAAACATCTTTGATATCCAACTTACCATGGACGCTGAGTGCACGAATAAAAGAAATTGTACATGAGAATAAACCGGCGGAAATAGAAAGAGACAATACATCAAGAAACGATAATGAAGGACGTCAAAGATGCAAACCATGCCTAGCTTCAAAGGAAAGAAGGTTAACACAATATTCCTGTCAAACCTGTGGGCTGTATTTGTGCCTGCAGCTGCAGCATTGTGCACTTATTTGCTCTGAAGGTTGTAATACTACAGTTCATAATGAAGATACTGAACAGTTTTTATGTTTTATTATCACACAGCGGGCGGGATGCACAAATTTGTGCGTTTCAGAAACCTTCTGTTGTGGCGGGGTGCACATATTTGTGCGTTTCAACTCCATATTTATATAAACACATTTACATAGATGGCATAGCTATATTTTTACCCTTTGTAAAAATGTCCTTCTATATATACAAGGTTCATGTTCACCTTATCAGTTCATATTCAGCAGAGGGCGATTCAGAACAAGAGGAGAGGCATGCTGACAAAGGGAGTCTGCCTGCTGCACGACAATGCCAGACCACACACGGCCAACGCCACGAAGGAACTGCTCGCCTCGTTTAAATGGGATGTCCTGAACCATCCCGCGCATTCCCCTGACCTAGCACCTTCAGATTACTATATCTTTACCTCCCTGAAGCTGCACATGGGTGGAAAAAGGTTTTCAACCGACGAGGAGGTAAAGGAGGAGGTGGAGAAGTGGACGGAGGGGTTGGCGGGAAACTACTTCGAGGAAGGCATCAAAAAGTTGATACCCCGCTTCACCACCTGCATTGAGAGGAATGGCGACTATGTTGAAAAATAGCTTACATATGTACTACGGTAACCACGTAATTTTTTTTAAATAAAAAAAATTGTAACCTACAAAAATTCAGTACTATTACTTTCTGGACTTACCTAGTATTTGAAATACAATGCTGGAGAAGAATGTTATGAATTCTATGGATGGTTAGGCGAACTAACGCCTCCATTCTCAAAGAACTGAGAGTCACCGACAGATTACCAAAACTATACCTATGAGAATCTTAGGACACATTGCTCATGGCCAAGGAGACAGAAGAGGTTTGTGGTCGCTAGAAGTCTGGAAAACGGTGCACAAGAGAAAGAGTCCCAATGCATTGGACTGACCAAGTTAGAGATGTAACAGGACTACTCTTAATAATTGCTCTTCAGACTTGCGGAGTGCAGAGATGGGTGGAGAAGAGTTGTCAAGGGCTATCATAGGAGTCATGATGCTGTCATGAGCTATATGACAGGTTGATGATGTGTATAAACTATTGTTAATGACACTAATATGCAATATAATTGTTTAGGTGTTTGTTTAACCATGTTAACACGCTAGACTTCAATCTCATATATTGTATGATCTCTACATCGGTCTATCAGGGACTCCTGCATAACTCTTGAGGTATCTTATTTTTAATACTCGATGCAGTGACATATTCTTTTCGATAAAGGTAACAGATATCTTTTTTTAACTTGTTGAACTAGTAGGGAATTTTTAATTCTTCTCTGTATCCATATGATTGTTGAATTCATCTAAAAAAACTAATTAGAAAATTGATGGACGTTTTGAGCAACCAGCAAAGTTTTTATGAATATATGTGTCTAGGCATCTTTAATACCGAACACGTATACATTTAAGTACAATAAAACATTTGCATTACTTGCCATCTACTTCGTGATCTTAGACATTTGCGTTACTGTAAAAAGTATGATCTTTGTCACTTTTGTGCATAAAAAAATTGATCTTAGACACATTTATAAATAATAGGTTAGTCAATAAGTTTTGAAAGCGACATCTATGGAGCAGTAGAAAAACTAAAATTTCTACGCCATTTTAATATTTCATCTTTCATAAGAACGTACTCAAAATTTCATTTCGATCTGTCAATTAATTCTTTGTTTACAAGCCATTTGAAGTTGACGTGTCAGTGTATTTTTTAACAATGGAAAAATCCGAATATCGTGCAGTGATTAAATTCTTTGTTTTGGAAGGTTTATCGGCTACTGAGATCCATGCAAAGATAGTGAAAGTATTAAAGGAGTCTTCTCCTTCATTTCCGACCGTTCACCGATGGGTTTTGGAGTTTAAGCGTGGCCGTACAAGCGTTGAAGACGATCCACGCTCAGGACGTCCAAAAAGTTCAACACCAGAAATCATAGCGAAAATACAGGATATGGTTTTGGAAGATCATCGATCGACTGTGGATGTGATAGCTGACACCATAGGCATCTCACATGGAACAACATGGCATATTTTGGCTGAAGTTTTGGGTTTCAAAAAACTGTGTGCACAATGTGTGCCGCATTTGCTAACAATGCGACAAAAACACGTTCGAATGCGACTTTCTGAGCAACATTTGGAGCAATTTCGAAAGGATAAAAAGGATTTTCTGCGTCGATTCATCACTATGGATGAGACTCGGGTCTACCACCATGATCCTGAATCAAAACAAGAGGCTAAGGAGTGGTGTGAACCGGGCACTCTGTCTCCGAAGCGAGTTCGTGTCCAGAAATCGGCCAAGAAGGTGTTAGCGTCAGTTTTTTGGGATGCAAAAGGAATTTTATTGATAGATTATCTCCAAACTGGTAAGACAATCAACTCTGATTATTATTGTGACCTTTTGGACCAGTTGGATGAAAAAATTTGTGAAAAAAGACCCGGTTTGCAGAAGAAAAAAATCATTTTTCATCAAGACAATGCACCTGCTCACACAGCTCAAAAAACCATCGCGAAAATCAGTGAATCGGGGTACGAATTGTTGCAGCATCCACCCTATTCGCCAGATTTAGCTCCCTCTGACTTCTGGCTGTTCTCACACCTCAAAAAATTCCTTCGTGGAAAGCATTTTTCATCAAACGAAGAGGTTATAGCCGTCGTAGAGGAGTATTTTGCAGGCCTTCCAGAAAGTCACTTCCGTGATGGGACAACAAAGTTAGAAGATCGTCGGACCGAGTGTATCGATCTTATGGGAGACTAGACTGAGCAATAAAAGTGATTTCCCCCCAAAAAAAATGTATTTTCATTTCCGCTTTCAAAACTTTTTGACTAGTACATTAAGTTTAAATTTAGACATAAATATATATAGGAATGATCTTAGACTCTTATGTGAGCATGAGTATGATCGGACATATAACTACAATAGCTATGATTTTAGACACTTAACATGAGTATGGTAAGCATTATTTTAGACTCACATAAATACACATAGTACAAGCTTAGATACATAAGTACGCCGAGTATGATCTTAGACACTTACCGACCATGGTGGTGATTTCTCCAGCACCGCCCGCCGCACTGCTCGACTTGATGTCCCGCGCCCCACAAGTGCTGAGGTCAATCAGTGGGGCTTTTGAGGATGGTGTTGAAAAATGTATAAATTCTGTAATCGGTGTAACAAGTCTAACTTATATACTTTTCACTTTTAATGCCAATATTTAATCTACTTTGACTAGACTACAATTACAAGTTTCGATAAATAACTTACCTGGAGACCGTTCAACACTCTCTGATCCCATTGAAATTGCATCATCAGTTGATAGAGGCCGCAATATTTTGATTGGCTCCACCTCTGTATGGAGTGTGAACGTTCTCTAAAAGATAAGGGAATAAAAGTGATAAATATTTTACAAAATCCCCTCTTCTCTTCTATTGCGGCCTCTATCAACTAATGATGCAATTTCAATGCGATCAGAGAGTGTAGAACAGTCTCCAGGTAAGCTATTTATCGAAACTTGTAATTGTAGTCTAGTCAAAGTAGATTAAATATTGGCATTAAAAGTGAAAAGTATATAAGTTGGAGTTATTACACCGATTACAGAATTTATACCTTTTTCAATACCATCCTCAAAAGCCCCACTGATTGAAATGAAGATTTATCTGTCATATTAGAAAATGGCAGCTTAAAATAAATGTTTTACATTTATCTAAAAAAGGGGGAAAATGAACACAGGGTGTCTCAACCAATTAGTAACACAGGTTGTCTCAACCAATTAGTAACACAGGTTGTCTCAACCAATTAGTAACACAGGTTGTCTCAACCAATTAGTAACACAGGTTATTACAAAAAGATGCCACTTGGTAGATGGCCATTAGTTGCACAGTTTTAACGCTCACTCGGAACTTAACAAATACGGGATCCATCTTACAAATACCATATTTACAATAATCAGGTTTACACTCTTGGCGTAACATGGTAGGATGTGGACTACTTGGCTGTGGACCGACATGTGAAAAGCTTTGTGGCATCATTATCTTCCTTACAAGAAGAACCGACCGAGTAAAGGTTACGACTGGTTAAACAGTGGCCAGGGTGCTACGGGTTGCGATAGAGGGGAACAGTAAGGCACACAGTAGAAGCGAGAAGAATATAAGGTTACGCTCCTCAGCCATGAAGACCATTATATGGAAGAATAATTCTTAACTGTCTGAGCTGGGGAATATGAAAACTATGATTATTTTATATTTGCTATGTTGTTTAAAATAAACAAATTGCACCAAAAATTCCATACATATTTTATTACTAAAAAAAATCACTTGCTTTAAATGCTGGTGATAATTGTCTAGTTTAACTCTTCCTTCCATGTGATGTGTAACTAGTACACATTGCTTCTAAAAACTTTAATATCTCTATAAATACTGGGTTCAGATTTTAGGTATTCCTCCGTAATACATTTACGCATTAAATGGAAAAAATAATATTCACCGGAACAGGCGGATTTTTTTAGCTCAGGAAGGGAAAGTTTAAAAAAGTGAATCTCATACACAGTGAACTTTTGAAATTTCCAGGTCTGACATATCACGTAAACAACACCAAGTATCTTAATATATTTATTTATTTAACACTTTTATTGCGATACAATCTTATTACAGGCTTATTGCCAGGTGGCAATCTCTTCCAACCGACCAGACAACAGTAAATGAAGCAAGTTACACGGTCGCATAAATCATTCACGGTCGCATAAATCAAGACTACAAATATATAATGGTATATCAAGATCATTTAACAAAATTTGTTATACTAAAACCTCTAAAAAGCAAAACGGCTGCAGAGGTTGCAGATAATATTCTCAACATTTTTTTGTTATTTGGTGCACCGTCTGTTTTACAATCGGACAACGGTCGCGAATTCTGTAATAACATTATTGAAAATTTGAAAATATTGTGGCCCGAGTTAAAAATAGTGCACGGAAAACCTAGACATAGCCAGTCTCAAGGAAGTGTCGAAAGAGCGAACCAGGATGTGGAAAACATGTTAACTGCGTGGATGATTAACAATAAATGCACCAATTGGAGCAAAGGTCTTCGCTTCGTCCAATTTATGAAAAATCGGGCATTACACGCTGGGATCAATGCTATTTATTGGAATAGAGGCTTATATTAAAGTTGATAAAATAATTAAAATTATCGAACATCGTTACAAGGTTGTATTGGGGCAAATTTGTGAAACGTCACAGGGACCATGCTACATTTTCTCAAGTATAGGTGAAGAGTGCTACGTGTCTGTGTTTGCTACACACTATGGACAGAGGAATGCCGGTAAGGATGGACAACATATAGCAGTTCCTGTGTGGGTTATATTCCTCAGCAATTAAGATTACATTGCAGAAGAATATTAGCTGCCTTTTATAAATAAAAAGCACAGTGCCCTTGAAGTGATATTGCTAAAGGAGAAGAAAGTTATCTGGTGTGATGGGTGAGGATTTTTAACTTGTCAAGGAGTGATTATTTTTCCTATTGAGAAGGCTCGCTGACATTCAACAGAAAGAAATAAACTTCCTTTACTTAAACATAAAAAATTAGGGGAAAAATGTAGGAACCTGGCAATAAAGATTATATTACTATGCCATAAATTGTTATTAATAAAACAAAGGTTGAGTAGTGTTCCTATCAATTGGACAGGATGACATTTTTATTGGAACTTGGAATATCCTTTTTTTGTGTTGGATGGTTCATTTTTGTTTTTGTTGAGGCACTATCTGTGTCTCCTCACTAAATGATCTTTTTGTTAAGCAGGAAAAAAGTTATCTGGTGCGATACGCAAGGATTTTTTGAAGAGGTTATTTTGTATTAGGAAATTGTGGAGTGATTATTTTTCCTGTTGAGAGAGCTTGTCGCCATTCTACAGAAAGAAGTAAACTCTCCATAATGGGAAAAAAGTATAAACCTGGCAAGAAAATAATCTTTCCTTGCCTATAAATTAAAAAAGTATTAAAAGGAAAAAATCACAATATAAAGGAATATAATTATGACATTGGTAGAGATACGTGATTATCGCGTTTTGCGATAAATGCGAAATAAAAGCGATAAACGTGATATATGCGAAATTGTTGAAATATGCGAATAGACGTGAAAAAATTAAAATCGCAAAATAATTATTTCAAATATCGATTCTCAATGTCTATGGTCAGTCTGCCCGAACTCTATGCTTAACTTATTGTCTGTGGTCTATGACGCAACATTTGACATTCGCATCTTTTGAGGTTATGTGTTGTTGACATATCAGATATATTTTGTTGTTGACATATTCAGAACTGTTTTCTTCCACAACTTAATGAATTATTTGTCACAATATCACTTGGTGAGTTTACATGTCAAAGATTATTTTATTTTACTCATTACAACGTTTATTAAATATTTTTATTATATGTATTTTTTCAGTTTCAACAATATGGGTCGAGCAAATGTTGATATTAAAGAAAGAGCTGGAGCATACAAAAAAGATGGTTTTTATATAAATGATGACAATAATTTGATGTGCCGGCATTGTAATTGTCAGTTAGATTGGAAAAAGAAGGATAATTTAACCAAACATTTACAATCAAATAGCCATAAAAAGAGCTTCAAAACCTTCCACAAGTCATACTCGTCAATCGACAATTCCAAACATTGTAGTCAAAAGGCAAGAAAAATCTGCATTTATAAAAAATACCGTTAGCATGTTTCTTAAAGCTAACATACCGCTAGCAAAGTTAGACCATCCTGCAGTGCGACAATATTTTAGTCAATATGTCCAGGGATCTGGTGAATTGCCGTGTGCAGATCATTTGCATTACGGAGAACATATGTTCCAATATGTGGAGCAGATATGAAGAAAGAAATATTAGAAGAAATAAAAAACAAGCCTCTTGTAATAATAGTGGGTGGAACTTCTGAAAAAATGGGACCATGTGTGTTTGCAGTTTTATTTAAAACAGTGTTACCTGCAAGTGAACAAAATGTGTATTTAGCATCGTGTAATGTTTTTAGATACAGCTAATGCTACGACGTGCTCGCAAACAATAGTAGATACTCTTAAAGAGTATGAAATTTGTATCAGATTCAGCGCCGTATATGACAGCTTGTTATAAAAGCCTCAATGTTTTAATTGGCAATAAAATGCTTCATTTTCAACGCTGGGCTCACAAAATTAGTTTGGTGGGAAATACATTCGTGAAAGAGTTGAAATTACCGAATGAATACATTAGTGAAATAAAGATAGCATTTTTGCATTCCAGAAAAATGAAATCAAATTATATTCCATTTTTGCAAATATCATACCCAGATCTTCCAGCGGTGCTATTTCCGAGTCCAGTCATAACTCGCTGGAAATCATGGTTCAAATCAGTTAGATATTTAGACACTTATTTTGATGCCTTAATAAATTTTTTTAAAAGCTCGGAATTAAGAAATGTTACAAAAGAAAAAAATCATCGAATTATACGAGTCCGATACAATTAGATTAAAAATTGAATGTAAATATGTTAGCGAAATATGCGATAAATTTACCAATTTAATCAACAAACTGGAAGGATCTTTGTACCCCTTTTCTCATTTACTGTGGGAAGAAATTATGGGGATAAAAGATTCCTTAATTACAATATGGGTGGCATTTTTCCTATCGAAACACAAAACTTACTTACTGAAAGTAATGAAAATACAAAACAAGATTTAATAAATATGCTCGAGGAAGCTTCCGGTAAAGCTCTACCGAAACTCGACTCTCGTTTATCTATAAATGAGACTAATCTTTTTAATGAATCATTAAACCGACTGTTCAATCCATCTGTAGCTGGAAGTAAATGCAATACTATTATTATTTAGGAATTTCCCTCTATTTTCGATATTAACAACGATCCAATGTTTAGAGGGTTATTCACATATTTTTAATAATTTAGTATCTAGTATTAAAAGTGGAGTAAAAACAGACACACTCCAACTCTTGGTGGAATTAGGTAATGCGGCCATACAATCCTGCAATTTGGTATCCTGCAAACAGTGTAGATGCAGAACGCTACTTTAGCACTTATAATTTAATTGTCACTGATCGTCGTACTAGACTTAAGGAATCATCCATTGAGACAATGTTCTATGCTATATTTTAATACATTTTAATATGTCTTTTTTATTTATAAAGAAATTCTCATCTATTTACTTATTTTTTAATGTTTTCTACTACTGAATTGCATATTTTATATTAAATTATGTTTAAAATAAATATTTTAATTAAAATAATAAAGGCTAAATAGATGCTAAAATTTGTTACTTTATTTGCTCCAAAACGCTAAATTGTAACATCAAAATGCTATTTTTTTCGAAAATAGATGCTAAAAACACGTATCTCTAGGCATTGGCAATAACGACTATTGTATCCTTGCTATAAACAAAAAAAAAACAGAAGTCACGAGTAGCTGGGAGTCACAAGTAGCTGGGAGTCACGATCCTCGGGACAGGGTGTTTTTTTCATTGGGATTTTGAAAATACTTTTTATCGTATTGGATGGTTTTTTATTGAAACGTTTCTTTTTGGGTGGGGGCTGTTGTCAATATGGAAAAAAGATATTTGGCACGATAGGTAAGAATGTTTTAAATTGTTCTGTAGAAGTTGATTTTCCCACCGAGAGAGTTCACTGCTTTTTCCGTACTGGCGGAATGGATTCTATTTCCACACTTTATTTTGTTGTAAAAATATAAATAAAAAACTAAAAATAACATAAATACTTGTGAATCAGTATACTCGTATGTTGGCAATTTCACTTTCAATAAGATGCACACTATACACTTTTAAGAGACACTAAAAATAAATTAAACAAAAAAGGTTTATCAATTTTTTTAAATATGGCAGATCAATTGAATTCTATTTTGTAATATATATTTGGCATTTTGATAAAACAAATAGCTCACGTGGCTTCACGTTTTCTTCATTGATCTCCTTTTTCTGCATTGACATGTTCAAATTACACTGTAATTGAGGTTTATTCAGGTCCATTGTTTTCAAATGTAAGAATATTCCCTCGAAAACTAGTAAAGCTAATGTGAAATGTCAAAGTGCTTTATTTTTTCTTTCAACTTTTAAATTCAGAATTTCTTTTAACTGAGAGATATTATTTTTGAATGCCACTTTGGAAATTTTGAGATATCACTTTTCAATCATGTCATATTAAAATTTTTAAAGTAAATAAATAAATATAGGTTTATTGATAGCAACATAGTATGTACATAATACATTTAAATAACACTTCTAAAACACATAAATTGCAGAGAATACATTAAAGGCAGGAGCTATCAAAAGGTCTGGGCTCATCTAATAAATATTATTTCGACCCAATAAAAATATTATGACGACCCAATAAAAATTGCTGAGTAAATATTGTAGAGTAAAAAAGTAATCATTGTACCTATTATAATGAAATGTTTCTTATGCGTGGTCTTCGCAAGTCACTATAAATAATCGAATGGCCCATGCATGCAGAAAGCGCGCGGTATACATGGTATCTAGCAAGTATCTTAGTAAGCCCTGACGGCATACACGGGCGAATAAAGGGGCTTACGATGAGCGATGGGCTGCACATAAGGAACGAAAAATGAGCAAAACGTATTCTCAGTTACTGGAACGTCGACTATGTTTTATTTACGACAAACTTCTACCTGCTAAAGAGGAATCTCTTCACCCTGCTACTTTTCATCGGAAATTACGAAGTAAACCGGAATATACGAGGATTAAGTGGCAGCCATCTTCCTATTTTAGTCTGTACCGGTACTGTACAGCGATTAATTAATGAAAAATGTTAATATGTGAGCAAAAATGTTTTATTTCCAGTTTCGTTATAACGAAACAATTTAATAGGTCCCTAGAAGTATATATTATTACCTAGTATTAAGTTTTTGTATTTGCACGTTGCTGGATAGGCATTCTAGCTAGTATAGCTGCGAAAGGCTAATCAGATTTATTAAATGGGTATTGTGGAGAATCCGGGATGCGAGTGTGGTTTGGATGATGAAACTATAAACCATATATTTTTCGGTTGTATTTGTGAGACATATTTGATTCACTAATGCCCATTTTCACCAACAATCCTTAAATTTTAGGTGTCACCTAACAGATTTTAAGTAACACTTAACAGAACTTTCTGTTTCACCATTACATAAGGGACACCTAAGACAGTTAGGGGACACTTAAATTTAGGGGCTCGGAAATCCGCCTCCTAAGCTTAAGTGACAGATGAGTGAAGAATTAAATAACTTCTTTGACAGTTTGGACGCTATAGAAACTGTTGAATTTGTACAAAGACGAGTTTATTTTCAGATGGGTGAAGAATTAAATAACTTCTTTGACAGTTTGGACGCTATAGAAATTGTTGAATTAGTACAAAGTCGTAGTTTATTTTCACGTACACGTATATATCGTACAAGGCCAGATTACTTTCATCAATATGATGACGTGGACTTTTTTAGAAGATATAGGTTATCCAAAGAAACTGTGCTATTTTTATTGGAAAAAATAGAACAATTTTTGGAATATCCTGATAACAGGTATGTAACTGATACGTTAAATAATTTTTTAATAATTGAATTTCATGTATACCAAGTTTTTAGTTACCTACATAAATATCTTTATTTATGCTTTAGTTTTTTTTTAACATGGTGTTTTTTATTTTACCTATACTTACATATACTATGTAGACTAATTTTATCATACACAGTTATATCATCAAACAAATACCATTTGTTTATGTCCCTAGAAATAAGTCAGTGGCTCCAATTAAACAACTGCTGTGTGCATTGAGGTTTTATGCCACGGGAAGTCAGCTTCAAACCATGGCTGACACGGGTGGCATTAGTATAGCCACCTGTAGCAGAATTGTGAAGAGGGTTACAGAAGCAATACTGACACTTGGCGATGAATTTATCAAGTTTCCGGAGACAGAACAAGAGCAAATAAATGTGAAAGCTGAATTTTATAAAATTGGTCGTTTTCCAAATGTTCTGGGTTGCATAGACTGCACCCATGTAAAAATACAATCACCAGGTATGTAGCTCTGTGTTCATGATATGATAGGTATTTCTACCAAAAACAAATAAAATTAATTTAGATTTAGTATTAAACAAATTCTTTATTACTACATAACTACTTATTTGTAAACTTTTATTCTTAACATTTATAAACTTATTTCATATTCTGAATTAAAGGAGGCGATGATGCAGAGTTATTCCGGAATAGGAAGTCATATATGTCAATTAATGTGCAAACAATAAGTTCTGCCAACTTATTAATAACTGACATAGTTGCAAGATGCAAGGCCAGGATCTGCACATGACTCCAGCATCTATCAAAGTAGTCAAAGATATTTGAAATTTGAACGAGGTGATTACGCAGGGGATTATTTACTAGGAGACAGTGGATATCCATTAAAGGTATAAATTAATAAATTGGTTATTCTTTCCTTTCTGGAATTCCAAATATATTCTGCAATGACATTGATCCACCTGAACCTGAAAATAATAATTTTTAATTAAATAACTACCTATTTTATAAAACATTTATGAATTCTTAATTTTCAGTCACATCTATTAACACCATATTTAAATCCAACAACTCCTGGCCAGCAAAGATATAATGATGCTCAAATTAAGACCAGGAATGTAGTTGAGCGACAGTATGGAGTATGGTCTTAAAAAGAAGATTTCCTGCACTTGCAGGTTAGGTCTGCGGCTAAAACTAGTGACTGCTGCAAAAGTAATATTAGCATGTAGCATACTACACAACCTGTGTATACTAAGAAAAGAGCACCCACCTATAAATGAGTGCACCGTACCAAATTTACTATAGAAGAACTAATTACAGCGGGTCAGATCCCTCAGTTGCCACCAGCAAATAATACTGATACCGTGTGTGGTTTTAGAAGACCACAATTAACACAATATTTTGAAAATATGCATTCAATAAATTGTTTACCTCTTATTTGCTTTAGTACTTCATTTTTTATCTCCACGTCACTCACAGCTGCCTCTAATTGTAATTCATACAGTTTTTTTTTAAATTGTATTTCTTCCATTTTAAATTGCATTTCTTCCTTTTTTAATTGTATTTCTTCCTTTTTAAATTGTATTTCTTCCTTTTTTAATTGTATTTCTTCCTCGAGAAGTTGTCTCTTCAAGTCCTCTATGTCAGCTTTTTTTTTATTAACGTCTCTGAAGCTGTTACATAAAGTAGACACAGCCTCAGTCCTTTCGTTATTAACACTGACTTGTGGCCTTCTTCTAGACCATAGAGGTATATTTGGTAGCTCTATATTCTAAAAAAAAATTAAAGAGATTGAAACACGGAAAAGGAATGGTAACTCAACTGATCTTACAGACTTTAGTAACCTACATTATCAGTTTCCTCTCTAGGAACAGATTCCTTGACTAAAATATCCCCTGACGCTGTATTGTCGACACACAAAATCTTGCACGAGGATTCTTTAATTCGGGACTCGTCCGCTTCATACATATGTATTATCTGGGACGAAGGTTCGGGCACTACTGATCCTTCAGCATCACTGTCTGGAACTCCCGAGATTCCAGTACAGCCCCTGCCAAGAATCGTTCTGATGGGCCACCACCAGTCTGGGAACAACTTCTCTTCATAGCAGTATAATACACTTTGCTCTCGCTTTTCATTTTCTCCCAGGCTTTCATCAGCGAGTCCTTTGACCTGAAAAGAAAAATATAGTATAGTCAGAAGTGTTAGGTTAGGTTAGGTCAATGGCAGCCCATTGCAGTTGATAAGTTACACTATGTTATGTTATGAGCAAGTATTATATCACCTGTAAATATTTCCTGATGAATTAAAATCATTAATTATTGTGTCCCAAGCTCTATTTTTTGCGTCGTTCGTGGCACCATCAGTTCTTTTATTAAGTATAGTGTCTTTGTGTTGCAAGAGCAGTTTCACCAACTTGTCTTTTTCTTCTAGGGTGAAATTTTGTCCACGCTTCCTTTTTTCAGCCATTGTGATAAATATAATAATAAATACAACAGAGAAAATCCTAATTAATTTATAGTCCTTAAGCTAAAGTAATCACTGCACTCAAACTTCTTTAAACATGAACCACACAAAACAGCCGTTGACAGTTTAGTGTTTTTTTTTCATGGGCAAAGAAATGCGCATGCGTAAATCTCTTTGAATAATGGCCGTGAACTCCTATATATGAAGGAGTATACACCAGTGTCAAATGAAAGCACTACACCAAAAATTTAACGTCACTTTGTTAGGTGTCCCCTAGCAAAGTACTTGTTATGTTGGTGAAAGTGAAGTTAAGTTAAGTAATGATATAAGGGATGCCTTACTTTGTGGATACCTTAGTAAGGGGATGGTTTAGGGATTGTTGGTGAAAATGGGCATAAGTGTACTGAATTTTTGTAGGTTACAATTTTTTTATTTAAACAAAAACATTACGTGGTTACCGTAGTACATATGTAAGCTATTTTTCGACATAGTCGTCATTCCTCTCAATGCAGGTGGTGAAGCGGGGTATCAACTTTTTGATGCCTTCCTCGAAGTAGTTTCCCGCCAACCCCTCTGTCCACTTCTCCAACTCCTCCTTTACCTCCTCGTCGGTTGAAAACCTTTTTCCACCGATGTGCAGCGTCAGGGAGGTAAAGAGATAGTAATCTGAAGGTGCTAGGTCATGGGAATGCGCGGGATGGTTCAGGACATCCCATTTAAACGAGGCGAGCAGTTCCTTCGTGGCGTTGGCCGTGTGTGGTCTGGCATTGTCGTGCAGCAGGTAGACTCCCTTTGTCAGCATGCCTCTCCTCTTGTTCTGAATCACCCTCCGCAATTTTTTTAGGGTCTCACAGTATCTTGCAGAGTTGATGGTCTCCCCTTGAGGCATATATTCAATTAAAATTATGCCTTGACAGTCCCAAAACACGGATGCCATGATTTTCTTGGCTGAAATTGTGGTTTTGAACTTTTTGGCGGAGGGTGAAGAGGTGTGACGCCACTGTTGAGACTGCCTTTTGGTTTCAGGCGTGTAGTGTGCAACCCAAGATTCATCTCCAGTAACGATGGAGCGGAGAAATTCATCTCCATGGAGTTTGCAGCGCCTCAAAAACTCTTGCCTTTTTACAAAATTTCGCACTTGGCGGGAGATTGGTTTGACATTTTTCACGAAACGTGTTGTCGCGTCGACACTTCTCAACGAACTGACCTCGAACCGGTCTCGTTGCGGAGGGGAAGGGTCAGGCTACACGGAAGTGTAGTCAACATGTCAAAAATAAAATCCCTCCGGTCGTGAGAGCCTCAGTACACTTACTTTCTGGATACGCCTCGTATTTAAAAAATGTGCTTTGTAGGTTAGGTCCATTTTGTATATAAATATATTTTCTAATGTATTAGTTGTTTAGAAATAGGCATGCTTTCTCATATTAAGGGTCTTTCAAATTGAGCGGTCTTTTTAATTAAATTTTTTTTAATTCTTAAATAAAACACACAATTTGCTTTGATTTCATAAACCTTTTTATTGGTCATTGAAGTATAATATATGACATTTAAACACAAAAATCCGCCAAATGTTCACCTCTTGCAGTTCCACAGATGTCCACTCTTTTGTCAAAAATTTCAATGACATTTTGGCATAATTGCGGTTCTAACTCACAGATAACGCGAATAATTTCGTCCTTCAGCTCAGGAATTGATCGGGGGTCATTCTTATAGACCTGGCTTTTCACGTAACCCCAGAGAAAATAGTCCAACGGTGTCAGATCACATGATATTGGTGGGCAATTAACATCACCGTTTCCGGAGATTACAATACATAAAATAATTCAACAATTTGAACGCGTTGTTGTATTGTATACGACTACATTTTTTTCAGACTCCAAATATCATACATTACACTTCTCAAATGTCACAAGACCCAGGCAAGTTCACGACGCCATCTGTGTTTTATCCAAAAGTTAAAAAAACTACTCAATTTTAAAGACCCTTTATTAGTGATGTACCGGGCACTCGGAAATGACCCCATAAACCCAACAATATTTTCAGTAGCAGCAAACGTCCCGGATCCGTCTATATACTCGTACTTGCTAGGATCCGGTGCCGGGTATATTGGGTCTCGTGGAAATTAAAAAGAAGATAATAAATTAATGGAAATATTGTAATTTATTCTATCAAACACTGTTTATTCCACTTTTTTGTAACGGTATAACCCTAACGGTTTCAAGGTGCACACCTCATCTTCAGGGGAGCACAAACAAGAGTGAATGGGAATAAATTACACAAAATTTATTATAACATAATTTTTGAGGTGAAAACTGATGATGAGGTGTGGACCTTGAAACCGGTAGGGTTATACCGTTACATAAAGTGGAAGATACAGTGTTTGATTAAACAAAATATAAAATACTTTATTTTTACCTCATGACCATCAATCATCAATTGTGCAGTAAGAAGCAACAGAGATCTCAACACTTTGCATCAATCAAGTTCTGCCCAGAGCACGTAGTCCCTTCTTCAACTTTCTGTAGACTCAAGAGTCTATTACGACAGGATTATCCTCTTGTGATGCTGAGCTCCAGCTATCTCTCCATCGTTTCGGAGGTCTCCCTGGTGGACGCCGTCCATCTGGCACTCCCGATGCAGAGCTATATATGGGATTCTTGTGGAATTCATTCTCTGTACATGCTGGTACAAGTATCGTCGACGCTGTCGTCGTCATCTGACCACATCTTGGACCTCGCACGCCTCTCGAATTGTGGTGTTCCTTACACGATCACGCAAAGTCTTCCCAGCATGTATTATGAGGAAAACCAACATGTATTATGAGTCCTGTATACATGCTTTTCGTCGATGGCATTCAGCGCTACTTTCGTTTAAGAAACCTAGTCTCTGCATGTTTATCTTCCATACTTGGAATCTATTCAGTGCTCTCCAAGTAGACTAAGGCAGATGATCTTCAAGTGCCATATTTTCCTAAAGCTCCATCCAGTTGTCAGGTGTTTTTCTCTTCCTATTTCAGAAAACGCGCTTTATCCGGAGTAATCATTAATTCTTTGCATCTCTTCATGAAACTATCCCTATATTTCACTTGAACTTGTTCTTCTTTCTATATCAGCTGCAACACTTCTACAGATCTCAGATGGAGCAATAATGTAGCATGGTCCCTGTGACTTTTCACAAATTTGCCCCGATACAAGCCCCTTGTAAGCGACGTTCAGTAATTTTAATTGTTTTATCAACTTTAATATAAGCCTCGATTCTAATAAATAGCAAGTTATTTAGGTAAATACATTACATAAAACTAACAATAATGACAAATTAATACATCTTGTTACAAATTAGCAAAAATGTGTCAGTTTGTTAAAATTAAATAATATTTGGCGACGTTTGTCAAAAGTCACTACGTTAGTCTGCATTGGCTAGGGATGGGGTATACGATAATTGGATTTTCGATTTTTTTATACCTAAAATTAAATATTCGTAATAAGTATTAATTCATAGTGGATCTTGGCCTATTTAAAGATAGATACAAATCATACAATACATCATTACGATTTATAAAAAAACTATTCGATTTGTAAAAAAAAACGATTTTACCCCATCCCTTTGAGACATGACGTTTAAAACGCCACACGACTCATCCTAAATTTTCTGAACTATAACATAATCCTTTTTAAACGTTTCATTCGATATGACCAGCCAAGGGAGAGATGGAGACAGGTGGTCTGCCATGTTCCAGACATAGTGGACGACCGACGAGGTGAAAATTTTGAAACCGGTAAAGTTATATAAAGAGGAATAAACGGTGTTTTACTAAAATTACAATGTCTTTAAACCTCCACAGTGTTAATGCCTTAACTATGCGTCTTCTGGTATACGTTGTCAGACTCATTCGAGGAGTTGTGAGCTGTCCAGCATTACTACAAAGATTAGCGTTAAATGTTCCTAACAATTATAGTACACTAGACTGCGCCGGCAAGAACTGTTCTCAATAACATACACAAGAACGGGTCTTCCAGCCGCTATGCCTGTTGGAAGGGCCTTAACTCTTCTGAACGGGACTGCTTCGGATATTGACATATTTCACATCACATTACCAAAAGCAAAAGTAAATTTTCTTCTAAGATTGAGCGCGTTAGAAAGCACTCATCAACGTACTATATTTAAGTGACTTGAAACATTTTTTGTATTTTTCAATATAATTGGGCTAAGCCTGTATTGAGAAAATAAATAAATAAATTAAAAAAAAAACTATAAAGTTAAGTTATTTGTTTTCCACAAAGTACATCAATCTTCGCTACACGTGTTTCTCCCTCCTGTCCCGAGGCTCTCAAGGCTCCGAGGGTTTCGAGGAAAACCTTGAACCTGATAAAATACACCGTTATATTAAGGGGAATAAGCAATATTTTTAAAATAATAATACAAAAATGCCTTTAATTGGCTTTGGTTATTATTTTAAAATAATGTGGGTGCGGGGCGGGGCTAGTCAACTGGATAAACAACAAATAAAACCACATGTTACAAAGATTAATTTTTAATTAAATATGTCAGAAAATGATATGTTAAATTAAAAATGTCAAAACTTTCAAAATAATTGCAACCTCTAAACCAAAAAATACAAAAACTAACGTAAGATTTTGATTAACATAAACAAACATCGGACTTAAAAGGTTGAATTATTTTCTTGTGAAATCTACTGAATTAAAAAAATACTGTTTAACACAAGATAACATTACAAAACATGAATTTAGTATATTTATGTTCTCCGGTCAATGAAAATATTTTCAGAAGACATAAAATCATTCCAAAAATACATTTTCTAGTACTCTTCAAATACTAAGAGTTCGTCTATCACATACTATAGTACTTCAATTTCATATTTAAACCGCCATAGAAAAGCAATTGTTCCCACTATAATAATGCAGATTCAAAATTTTATTAATTTTAAAGAGCCACTGCTAAATAATAAAATTTTAAAACCACTGCTAGACAATACTAATATTGACCATTGAAGATGTTTTGTTTCTTTTTATCATTGTCATTTATATAGCTCTCATAATGTTCACGGCCATTAACTCCGTGTGATTAGGTCGGTAGAGGTAGAGGTAGAGGAATTTCCTATTTTAATTTTGAAAGTAACTTTTCAATGGAAAAAACTATTTCTGAGATTTTAACGTTTCCAACTCTTGTTCTAAATGAGCGATTCTCTTTTCGGAAACAACTCTTCTCCTCTGTATCCTGTCATGGTTTTTCTCCATTTCTTTAATTTCTTCCGAGAGGGTGGATATCTGCCGCTCCTTACGAGCGAGCATTCCTAACAACTCGTCGGTTGTGTTATCATTTGGCGTCATTCGGCTAACCTGCAACTGTGTCATAAGTATTTCATTACGATGAAAATAAAATTACTAATTCTATTGTAAATCATTTAAAAATCAAATAATGATGACTTCCGTGCCCTAGTCGATAATAACAAATGTCTTCCGACCTGGGCATTGCGGGTTCAATCCTTATTTTTACCCATCTTTTTAAACAGCTCTCAGTTTCGTTTTTACTTAAAGCCTCTTTTAACATTTTTCTGGTTGACTGGAAGATGTTGCCACATGACAATTAACCCGCCAAGTTGTACTGTATACATTGAAAGTTTAATATAACGCAATATAAATTACTTAGGACAAATTTCAGCGGAATGGTAGTCAAGAAAGAAGAAGTATATTATTCTTCAAGAAACTGCGGTAGTGGTTTGGAAAATCGACAATTCTACACATACAGGCAGCTTTTAACAATTCTACACATACAGGCAGCTTTTAACAATTCTACACATACAGGCAGCTTTTAACAATTCTACACATACAGGCAGCTTTTAACAATTCTACACATACAGGCAGCTTTTAACAATTCTACACATACAGGCAGCTTTTAACAATTCTACACATACAGGCAGCTTTTAACAATTCTACACATACAGGCAGCTTTTAACAATTCTACACATACAGGCAGCTTTTAACAATTCTACACATACAGGCAGCTTTTAACAATTCTACACATACAGGCAGCTTTTAACAATTCTACACATACAGGCAGCTTTTAACAATTCTACACATACAGGCAGCTTTTAACAATTCTACACATACAGGCAGCTTTTAACAATTCTACACATACAGGCAGCTTTTAACAATTCTACACATACAGGCAGCTTTTAACAATTCTACACATACAGGCAGCTTTTAACAATTCTACACATACAGGCAGCTTTTAACAATTCTACACATACAGGCAGCTTTTAACAATTCTACACATACAGGCAGCTTTTAACAATTCTACACATACAGGCAGCTTTTAACAATTCTTCACATACAGGCAGCTTTTAACAAAAAGGCAAAATAAAGTAAACAAAAATAAGAAAATGACGAATCAGGCTATAACATCTGCCCTTTCCTATTTCGTTGTTTAGTATCCGAACTGTTTGAATCCCAAAATACGGTCAAGACATGTAAATTGTATTGAAAATAATTATTAAGTTAGTTCTCATTCATCAAGGTTGTATAGGGAAAGTGTCAAACTTACAGGCAGTTTTTCTATTTCCGTTTCCAATGTTGTATTATAGTCTTTCAGTCTCTTCAGCTCTCTGTCAGCACTATCTAGAATCTCTCTGGTAAGTAAGAATATTGGAGACGGCTGTTCTGCTGCTGAAATTCGCATATTCAAAAATAAATAAAATAAAATTAATATATTAAAAAATAAACCTGTCCCAGAAGGAAAGGATATAATATCAATTATATATTTTACTTTAATACTTT
Organism: Odontocerum albicorne; assembly: GCA_949825065.1. Taxonomy (NCBI): domain Eukaryota; kingdom Metazoa; phylum Arthropoda; class Insecta; order Trichoptera; family Odontoceridae; genus Odontocerum; species Odontocerum albicorne. Next base: position 2,284,856 of record OX463867.1, read on the forward strand.
AATATAATTAAAAATTGAAACACTGTTTAATCCACTTGAAAATATATATTTAAACCCAACTAGTTTAAAGTGAAATGTGACTCATATTCAGGGGTATTTCAAACCAACTAAAATGGGAAATGAGGACAATTGGACAAGCGAGACATGTCTAGTCATATTATTAGGTTGCCTAACTTCATCTTTTAATAATACCGTCGGTTGATGGTTGTGAAATTGATGCAAGCGAGCTTACAGTATAAGCGTAGGGAAGTGGGAATCTACCCTTAATCTTATATTTAATACAGTACAACCTATAGATACGGGTTTATTGCTGCATAGCCATTTCTCCCAAATAATTTCAATTATTTTGAATATATATTTTTTAAATTTTAAGACAAAAAGGTAACACCTTCCTCTAGACCATAGTTTCCCAAACTTTTTCGACCCGTAGCCCGCTTGCTGATTTTTTGTTTCCGTAGACCCCCTGCCTGCCTTATATTGAATTTTCCTAAACTTATTAACTTCAAATGTGTTTTTGACAGCTGACACAGTGCAGTGCTTTTCACCTCGATAAGGTTTTTTTGTAGAGTGGACAATTATAAAAAAATAAAAACATGTACAATTTTTATTCATACCTTTATTGAAAAGACAGAATGCAAGTAAATATTTGGCTTTCGAACGAAACAAATCAAAACTTAGTAAAATTCTAACATAAAATGAATACACAAATAATACTGTTAATGAGAGGGGTGGACCTGATGCTCTGATAGCGATGATTCAATATTTGGCTTCAAATTAGTGAGTCTTAAATCTCCATGTTCAATGATATCACGAGTATTTTCTATGTTTAACATATGTATTATGTACACACAATCTGTGTTAGGTGTAATAAGACATTTATGGAACGCCTAAATATTGATGATGATCCGCCTAAATGGGATCCGCTCACGTGGACTCCCATTTACATCTCGTGCACCCCCCTATTTCTTTTCTCGCTTACATAGACCCCCTGCAAGTCTAAATCGACCCTTGGGGGTCCATATAGATCCCTTTGGGAATCTGCTCCAGACTATTGGATTGATAGATCACATTAATGCCATCGGTTAAGATTTAAAAACGGGGAATAATAAAATACATTTCAAAATACCTGATCCGCCTTCTTCGCTGTTTTCCTTTCTCAGCTGCATTTCATAACAACACTGTGACTTTTTGTCCACCTGCATCGCTCTTTCACACATCTGCTTAAATAGTTGATCGACAGTAGCCATCTGTGACTTCTCAAATTCCAGTTCCGCCTGCACGTTCTTCAATTCATCCGTTACTTGCGCTGCTTTCTCTTTCGATTCATCAAGGTTTTGTTCCAGAGCATTTACCCTGTTAAGGAATAAAATTTTATTCTTAGATACATTTTTGTTCAAGTTTGTTATTTTTCTTCTAATTTAACGAGATATTTAATATCGAATGACTAGTGATTGATAACTTGTTTGGAGTTTCGGTCCGATGGTAGGACACCTTACTCCTTCATCGGATAAGTTCTGACTGTTTAGATATTTTGGAAATTTTGGATCTTTTTAGGAATCGGGAAAGGATAGGTTTGTGGTAAATGTTTTGATTTTATGAATGATTATGAGAAATTATAAAATGATTAATTACATATATAAATATGATGATTTATACAAAGATAATTAAATACGAATATACATATATTTGTGAATTTGAGTCGTCACACACGGTATTATATTGAATGGGTGTGTATGAAAAATAATGATGGTGGTGAATAAATTATAAAATGGGAAATGAATATGTTATATATAGGTATATGGGGAGACGTGCGTGACTTTTATAAGTATATTGTTATGTATGTTTGTTGAGAAAGAGAGAGAGCGGTTGTTTAAGGATTATTTTGTATGTAGTTGAGGAGGTTAATAGCTTCGGCGATGGCTGACTTCAGGTTATTTATAATGAGGTCGCGATTTGGAGGAGGAGCGGACAATATGTAGTTTTGAGGTGAAGATGACGATAATAGGGGGCGAGGGGTTGCGATGTTCGCATATGACACGTTAGAAGTGACCGGTCTTGAAGCATTCGGGGGGGCGTTGGGGAATCGCCGTGTGGCGTTGTTTGCCGAGGGGGCGTTCGAGAGGGGGCGTTCGGGGGCGTTGGTAGAGGGGCGTTGGTAGATGCCATCCATGAGGGGGCGTAAGGGTTGGGGAGCCTGGAAGTGGTGGTGGGGAGCGATTAAAGGGAGGGTGCTCTTAGGGAAGCGTGGGCAGCCTCTGAAGTTGGCCGTGTGTGGGCCTCCGCAGTTATAATATCGAATGCTGACCTATAGTCCTTTATAACATAACTCCGCTCCTGTCTTTGTAGCCTCACCCCATAACCCATTTATGTTAAGGGTTGTTTTTTTTAATTAATTTTTGCATTATGTTTGCGCAGTTCTTCTCGAGTGGTTCGAGTGTTTCTTGAAATATAGAATTTTCAGATGCCTTTAAAATGTTTAATAAGACATAAATACTCGTGCATTCATACAATACCACAGGCTTAGTCATATCATATACCATAGTTATAGGTTTAACTTGCCATTACTTAATTAAAATAGGACAATTTACCTATTCTGAAGGCTGTCTCTCTGACTGGTGACCTCGGCCACCCTCTGCTCGGCTGCCGCTAAATTATCTCGGAGTCCTCTCGACCGTTGTTCTGTCTGAAAGTTGACACGATTTAGTTATATAAATACATTTATTAGAATCCCCCTTGAGTTAAGGAATAACTTATTATTCAGAAGTGTAGAGTCCTCACTCGAGTCAGCATACAAGATGCAGTAATACACCGAACATCTGTGCTGCAGATGTGCTGTTCGAACTTCATATTCAGGGGTTTAACAATATCTTCCTTCCATCCCTTCCCTTTTCCAGTCACTGCTGGTATTTTTGAGGTACATAACATATTAGTATGATACTTTTTCATTATTTTGTAAAATACATTTTTTAGGTTTTGCTTTATTTGCGTATTAGAGGTAACAAAAAAATAACTTTGTTACCTCCCATCCAGGAACTGGAATAAATCTCCGATATATTCAACAATTGATCTCCGATAAATTACCAATATATTCGACAATTGTATATTCCAATTGTATATTCCAATATATATTCAACAAAAAAAATACAAAATAGAGGTAAAATATAGGAATATTATATTAGTTGACATCTCATAATTTAGGAATATTACAATATTGACATCTCGTATAGGAATATTACATTAGTTGACATCTCGTATAGGAATATTATATTAGTCGAGATCTAATAATTTAGGAATATTACATTATTGACATCTCGTATAGGAATATTACATTAGTTGACATCTCGTATAGGAATATTACATTAGTTGACATCTCATACAATTTATTGAATATGTCAAATACTAGATTTTTTTAAAACTAAACGTTTTAATTTATGTAATTAGTTTTATAATAAAAAGTAGAATAATGACCATTGATATAGTTTTTGACTATTGTTTTCATCACCATGAGAATATAAAATTAACTTAAATAAATATAAAATATAAATTTGACTGTGCACATGATTTTTTTCAATGTTCTCGTTAACATACCTCAGCATTCTTGTTCCCTTCCTCCAGCAGCCAATCGGTGACACGGCTATACTTGATGAGGATCTCTCGGCATGGTCCGATGAGTTGCGAAGACATTTGATTGATTTCCTTCGCCATGTTTATATACTCTGTGGCTAAACATATAACTAATATAAGTAGTGACTTAATCCACCAAAACTATAAAAAAAGGCTTTCCATCAAATAGAAGTGAACTCGAAAGGTGTCGTGACTTTGCTCCGGATTTGCGCCTTCCCGAGATCGAGGACCCCATTTTTTTTTTAATAATCCGATAGACAATTTCTCTCTGAATCGATTGATACCTCATGTGACCGGATTGGGTTTTAAACAACGAGCCTGTGAATTTTTTTCCGGAACCGTACAAGTCCGTCTTGGGCGCCCGCCAGGGTGTCGCCATCCATTAAACGTCTGACACTGTGTCGCCCAAATATTTCGCTGAAAAAATTAAAATTCCTATCTCGAGGCGGACTGTCGACCATAGGCGCTCGAGAACAATCTAGAATAGTCGGTCGCCGGATCTGCATCTTAGAAGAGGGAAGAGGAAGGAAGAGAGGAGGGAGGGAGAAGAATTCCAGTTATCTCGTCAACGGGGCTTCGTAGCCGAAAACGGACAAAAAATTTCCCCCCTTTTAACAACCCCGCTCCCCCTGGGCATACCTTCCGTGTGAACGGAAAGAAATATTATTTTTTTCTTCTTTTTCTTGTTAAAATTTTTAAAAAGTTTCCTTCCGTGGTTGCAGTCCTAAGACTGGTTTGCAGCAATTTGAACTCTTCTCCTCCATTCCCCCCTGTCCTGTGCGGCTCTCTTTAAGTCTGTATATGTTGAGCAGCGCACGTCCACCAACAGGTCCTCCAGGTACTCTCGGCGTGGGCGTCCCCTAGAGTTTGTCCCCTCGGTCATACCCTCCATTATGGCATGCAAGAGGCCCTCTTGTCGTATTATATGACCGATCCATCTTGCACGCCTTTCGGACAGGATCCTGAGCAGGTGCCTTCCTCCTTCGATTCGTTGGAGAACCTCTTCATTTGTGATGCGGTCTCTCCAGGAAATTCCTAATAGTCTTCTATAGGACCACATCTCAAAAGCCTCTAGTCTTCGTCTATCTCTTTCGGATAGGCGCCATGTCTCGCAGCCGTACATCAAGATACTCCATACATAGGTCTTGATGAGGAGTATTCTCAGTTTTAGGTCTATATTATTTTGATTAAAAAGTTTAATATCTCGTAAACGGGGCTTCGTAGCCGAAAACGGACAAAAAATTTCCCCCCTTTTAATAACCCCGCTCCCCTGGGCATACCTTACGTGTGAACGGAAAGAAATAATTATTTTTCTTCTTTTTCTTTTTTTTAAATTTGAATATCTCGTAAACGGGGCTTCGCAGCCCAAAACGGACAAAAACATTAGCCCCCATTTATTAACCACACACCCCTGCCACTCTTTTCTGCTTTATTTTCTTCTTTTTTTTCTCGTTTTTTTCTTTTTTCTCTCTCTTTTCAGCTTTCTTTTGGTAGCGGGAACCCTGTCTCGAATATGATCAGGGTCAATAGCAGTTAATAGCAGTCAATAATAGACCTCACGAATGCCGTGAAAAGATGTGGCAGTGCAAAGGAACTCGATCTGATCTGGGGCGAAATGTACTCCATACTGAGCAGAGCCTGCAATAAATCCATGCCGCCATACAAGATAGGCTCCACCGACAAGAAACGTTGCCCGTGGTGGAACGGGATCTCGCCGAGCTCAAAAAACAGGTGATAGCGGCGAAACGAAAGGTCCGTAACTCTAGCGAATATAGAAGGAGGAACGTTACAATACCCATATATGTAGAACTTAAAGAGAAGTTCCGCTCGGAGGTCTCCAAGTCGAAGACGGAACACTGGAAAGACTACTGCCGGGTGCAAGACAGAGAGACGATTTGGGGCATGATGGACAGAATCGGTGGCCGCGCACGACGTATACCGACGAACGTTTCGGTCGGGGGGAGGATGTTCGATGACGCAGGGGAGATGGTGACTGCGGTCCTTGAGCATTTTTACCCCGACGATGACTGCTCCACCGAGACTGCACTTCATGCGTCAATCAGGCACGAGGCATCGGGGGTCCCGGATGCGGGGGATGAGCCCGGATTTGTCGAGGGCGAGATTCGAATGGCGATAGGGGAGATGAGTCCGAAGAAGGCACCGGGAGCTGACGGTTTCACATCCGATGTACTGGCTAAAGTGGCTGGTGATCACCCGGATTTGATAACCGAGCTCATGAATGCCTGTCTGAGGATCTCACACTTCCCGACCGCCTGGAAGGGGGCTCACGCCATCTTAGTCCCGAAGTCCGGAAAGCCCGGAGTTGACGTCTCTAACTTTCGGCCTATCGGACTCATCTCAGTATTCGGGAAGCTCTTGGAAAAACTGATGATTGGCCTGGTTACTTGGCGGATGGAGCGCGAGGGCACAATCAGCGGCAGACAATTTGGATTCACACACCAAAAATCGGCCGAGGATGCCTTAAACGCTGTTTTCGCCATATTAAAACGGGCAAGAACCAGTAAGAAGATCGCCATTGCCGTTTCTCTTGACATCAGAGGGGCATTCGACCACGCGTGGTGGCCGTTCCTGAAAGTCCAGCTAATCAGAAGAGGTTGCCCGCGCAACATCTTTCTACTTATAGAGAGCTACTTGCGAGACCGCAGCGTATCAATGACGCTGCGGGACAACACCGGCAAGAAGGCCACCACGAAGGGATGCGTCCAGGGATCGGCGTGCGTCCCGAAGATGTGGAACCTTATAGTCGACGATCTCCTTCAGACGGATTTCGGAGTGCACATCCAGGCGTACGCCGATGACATTATATTAATAGTCACTGGTGACTGTATGGATGACGCGGAGAGGGAAACCAACGACGCTCTGGCCTTGGTGGGTAGCTGGGGTCAGCGGGCGAAGCTGAATTTCTCCGCTCCGAAATCGTTGGCCATGGTAGTCACCAGAAAACTTGCACAGCGTGAACCGTGCTTGTGGCTGAGTGGGGAAAGCGTGTCGATTGTAGACAGCTTTAAGCTTCTTGGAATCGTGATAGACAAGAACTTAGGCTAGAGCAAACATGTTGACCTCATCCGTAGCAAGATAGCCACGCAATATAATGTCCTATCCAGAATTGCCAGATGCACCTGGGGAGTTATGCCGGACGTCGTCAGGACGATCTATGTCGGAGCGGTGCAGCCTATTGCCCTATATTGCGCGAGCGTGTGGGGAGAGGCCTGCCTCCGGAAAACAGTTGCGAAGAGGATTGATCAGGCACAAAGACCGTTCTGCATACGTGTGATAAGAGGATACCGCACGGTGTCATCGGCATCAGCCGCAGCCGTGGCTGGAGTCATGCCGCTGAGTTTAAAGGCTCAACAAGAGAGCGCCGATTTGTACGCTGTCAGAAGAGGTGGTCCGCTGCCGGGAGTCCCTGACGACAGAAAATACCAAGGCGTGGTCAAAAGATCCGATCTACCGCATCCCTCGGAGTATGGCCCGATCATCAAGCTCAACGTCGACGGTCGAGGCCCCCCCATGTCTGACACTGTATACGGATGGAAGCCTGCTCGAAGGCAGGGTCGGAGCGGCTTTCGTGGCCTACAGGAATGGACAAGAAATAACACGCAAGAAAATTAAACTAGCAGACTACTGCTCGGTGTTCCAGGCGGAGTTGGTCGCGATGAGAGAAGCTCTATCCTGGGTTGAGGGGGCAAAAGATACCTTGCTATCGGTGGAGATACACTCAGATTCTCTATCTGGCCTGAGAGGGATCACCGACCCCAGGAGCACCGATCCGATAATCAGGTCCATTCTCGACTCGGTGAGCAGACTGAGGTGCCGAGGAACGGAAGCGAACTTCCACTGGGTGAAAGGTCACTCTGGAAACATAGGAAACGACAGGGCTGACGAGCTAGCGCGGGCCGCAGGGAAACTGAAGACGGTGCCAGTTTACGACAAGTTCCCGCCGCGGAGCTACGCGGTTGCAACACTCAGAGAGAAATACATCACTGACTGGAATAAATTTTATGTTACAGTTACTACCGGAGGCACCACCAAATTGTTCTTCGGGAGCATAAGCGAGGCGCTCGAGCACAGGAGAAGGATCATCCCCACATTCGAAGTGACGCAGGCGCTCACAGGACACGGATGCTTCATGAAATACCTAAAAAGATTTCATCTTGCGGAGTCTGAGAGCTGCCCGTGTGACGAGAGTGTGGTGCAGGATGTGCTATTCCTGACTCTCAGCTTACGTAAACCTGAAGCGACTAGTCTAGGTCGAGCCTGGAAAACCGATTACAATATATGACGTATCAGAAATAGTGGCTAAAGCCTACCAGAGTGCACTTGTTCCGAACAATATAATTAAGGGGTTTCAAAACACTGGAATATGTCCTTTTTCTGACAGTATTTTCACTGGAGAAAACTTTTTGTCCTCATCTGTGACTGACCGACCGGAAATTCCAAATGATATTCAGAAAACACCAAAAACCGATGATACACTTTTAAGAGGCACTAAAAATAAATTAAACAAAAAAGGTTTATCAATTTTTTTAAATATGATAAATCAATATAATTCTATTTTGTAATATATATTTGGCAATTTGATAAAACAAATTTCTCACGTGGCTTTCCTCCATTGATCCCCTTTTTCGGCATTGACATATTCAAATTACACTGTTATTTATATTTATTCAGGTCCAATGTTTTCAAATGTAAATAAAATTTTCACTCCAAAACTAGTAAAGCAATAATACATGCAAGAGACTCATCCAAAAAGCAAAGGAAAGTTACTATAGAGCAAAGATTGAAGCCTCAAATAATGATCAAAAGATAATTTGGAGTGTTATCAGGGACATCACCGGTACAGTGAGAGAGAAAAATGCCCCTTCTACATTAAACATTGATGGCACAAAAGTATCATTGACACAGGAACCACAAAAGCTTTGTAGTGGCATTAACGAATATTTCGCCAATGTAGGCAATAATCTCTCACGTAACATACTTAATAGGAACAAAACGACTGAACAGTCATTGAATGACGCTATTCTTCATTCTTTAAAAGTACCCGAATATACATTTTATCTAACGCCAACGTCGGAGAAAGAAGTTCTAGCGACTATTAACACACTTAAGGCAAGTAGCGCCCCGGGGCCTGATCAGATTACATCTGCACTGGTAAAACATACTCAAAGATTTATAGCACTACCACTGAAACATGTGATCAATTTGAGTTTTAGAGGTGTAACTTTCCCAACTGCATTAAAACGTTCGCATATTGTCCCAATACACAAGGGAGGCTCGATGGATGACTTAAAAAATTATAGACCCATATCTCTTCTGAGCATTCTTTCAAAAATTATTGAGAAAATAGTGAAGGACCGACTGATGAAATTTTTCAATATGCACAACATTATCTCTCCTAATCAGTTTGGTTTCCAAAGGAATATGGGAACTGAAACTGCTTTGCTTAGTCTAGTAAACAGCGTTACCAACACTTTGGATAATAAGAAGGCATGTTTGGCAGTTTTTTTGGACCTTGCGAAGGCTTTTGATACAGTGTCTCACCGAATATTACTTACCAGATTGATGGAGGTGGGCATATGTGGGCGCTCTTCTAGTTGGTTCTCTTCCTACTTGTCTGATAGAACTCAGAGAGTCAAATTGGGTGATAGTGTATTTGGTGAGCCTCTTTTTGTAAGATTCGGAGTACCTCAAGGTAGTGTTCTGGGACCTATATTGTTCCTGATATATGTCAATCAGTTATGTAATCTTTCTCTCAGGGGTAAGATTATTACTTTTGCGGACGACACGGTTCTTCTATTCGAGGGCCGAACATGGGATGATGTATTCTTAAAGGCTAACGAAGAATTGCGTGTAGTTAAAGAATGGATGGACTCAAATTTATTGACTCTAAATTCCCAAAAAACTAAATACATCACATTTAGCATATCTACAAGAACTCAAGCACCTACAAATAAATACATAACACTACACACTTGCTCACCCATGTCTGACTGTAGTTGTGTTTCCTTGGAAAGGGTTGATAGTATAAAGTACCTTGGAGTTTATGTTGACCAGTTCCTTCGTTGGGAGGTTCATATTAACACTTTGAGCGCAAAAATCAGAAAACTAGGATACATATTCCGTATGATTCGAAATGTGCTCAGTGAAAATATTCTTAAAAGTATATACTTCGCCTTATGTCAGTCAGCACTTTCTTACGGTATATCAGTTTGGGGGGGATGCACCTTAACCCAAAAACACATATTACAGGTTTCCCAAAAATTGATTGTGAAAATAATCAATAAACTTCCTGCTCGGTATCCCACGGCGGAGCTTTTCAGAGAGTATCAGGTCCTGAACATAGCCAATTTACATCTCAAATCCATTCTCTGGCACTACCATCGAGAGGAGGGGAAGATGCAAACTCAGCAGACACACATGACACGCATGGCAACTAATGAAATGTTCACCATCCCTAGAGTAAAAACCTCTTTTGCCCAAAGGCAATATGCTTATTTGGCTCCCATTACATACAATGGCGTGCCGACTTCAATAAAAGTAAAGGTAGGAAAACCATTTAGACAGTCGATCGGAGCGTGGTTGTTATTGCGACAGGATTTTGAGTACTTGGGCTTTCAGGATGAATGACGAGTGGAAAGGATTTATGTGAGCTCGTGAGTGTGGGTCTCTTATTGTTGTTTTAATTTTGGTTGTTTTTGTATTTGTGTTTCTGTGTGTTTTTCTTTGTTTTTGTTTTTTTTTTTTTTTTTTTTTTGTTTTTGAGTTTGTTTTGATTTTTGTTCTTATGATTGTGTGCAGTATATTGTGGGATGAATATTTTTGGTCTTTCTGGAGCGATAATGTGTGAGGAGTTGAGTTTCGCAAGATGTTTCCAGTTGTAGTTAAGTGTCACTGTTTGTCAGGTTGATGAGAGCGTGCAACGGGGTTTTTTGTGTTATCAAAAATCGGAAAGAAGTATCGATTTATTTTTTCATGCTAAATATCCTCAGTGAGATACAGGCAAAAGCCTAGTTTACTGGGGATACGACAAATGAAAGGCAACAAACCCAGATCCATTAAAATTATATGTCCAAATCAAATTACCTGTTGTTTTTTTTTCTCAAATTGTGTATATTTCTTGTCATGTGTAATAAAAAAAAAAAAAAAAAAAAAAAATACAAAAGAGTCAAATGTCAAATTAACAAATGCTTTATTTTTTCTTTCAACTTTTAAATTCAGAATTTCTTTCAATCAAGAGTTATTATTTTTGAATGACACTATGTAAATTTTGAGATATCACTTTTCAATCGTATCATATTAATATTTTATGATCACGGAGTAAGTGTTCATATATTGAATAAGTTGATTTTAAAAAATATTCAGTATTTTGGATTTTAGCGCACTAAAGACATTCTGGCTTTCATAATATTACTATCATACTGCAAATAAGTTATTTTGTTCCAAAGGGAATCGGAGTGAGTTCTATACTACAGATGTTTTTAATGAATAAAAATACAAAAATATCTCCATTATGTGATAAATACAACCATTATTTATAATTGAAAAATATTTATTTGATAAATAAAACCATTATTTATAATTGATATATCTCCATTATGTGATAAATAAAACCATTATTTATAATTGAAAAATATTTATTTGATAAATAAAACCATTATTTATAATTGATATATCTCCATTATGTGATAAATAAAACCATTATTTATAATTGAAAAATATTTATTTGAAACGGAAAGATATCTCCATTATGTGATAAATAAAACCATTATTTATAATTGAAAAATATTTATTTGATAAATAAAACCATTATTTATAATTGATATATCTCCATTATGTGATAAATAAAACCATTATTTATAATTGAAAAATATTTATTTGATAAATAAAACCATTATTTATAATTGATATATCTCCATTATGTGATAAATAAAACCATTATTTATAATTGAAAAATATTTATTTGAAACGGAAAGATATCTCCATTATGTGATAAATAAAACCATTATTTATAATTGAAAAATATTTATTTGATAAATAAAACCATTATTTATAATTGATATATCTCCATTATGTGATAAATAAAACCATTATTTATAATTGAAAAATATTTATTTGATAAATAAAACCATTATTTATAATTGATATATCTCCATTATGTGATAAATAAAACCATTATTTATAATTGAAAAATATTTATTTGAAACGGAAAGATATCTCCATTATGTGATAAATAAAACCATTATTTATAATTGAAAAATATTTATTGGAAACGGAAAGACAAAGAGAATCGAAAAATAGAAATAAAAAATAGAAGAAAATCAATCTCCTAGATCCTCAGTGTGAACATTTTTAATAAATCACAATATTTCGGTTTCGATATAGGGTTCCTGGAGAGTCTTAATTGTGGCAATGTATCAGGCACAGCTGCTGCTTCTGCTGCTGACCTTCGGACATTCCTTTTGAGGTCCAATTCTAAAAAATCCCCTCCTCACCTGCATCCATACCATCGTGGATAAAGATACAGGGCTTCCTTGCGATGACTTTTTTCTATATGTAAAAGGTAAAAGACCAAAACATATCTAATTTCATAGGTATTACGTGGAAAGATTTGCTACATGATCTTATGAAATGACACCAATCAATTACACATGTAAAGATAGTCATGGATTCTAAGGACTTCCTTTTTCTTTCCATCACACTGTGGCATCCACATACATCCACCTCTGTGTGAGTGTGCCCGCGTAATTAAAATTTATGATTGATCACCTTCACATTTTTATATTTGTTTAAAGCGTAAAAATATGACATGACCTTATCATTATGTTACGATTCTGTCCAGGGCAATTATCTGTATAAACGGTTACTTCTTCAATTTCATCTGTAACGGTTTTAGATAGGTATTGGGCGAAACAGGATGCCATCTCATTGCCACCTCTGCCTCTGCCTCCTTGTGTTTCATCCTGCAACATACAGTATGATTGTCGCGTGGCACTATCATAAACCGTATAATTAAACGTCCAAAGTTTTCTTATATAAAAACTTTGACTATTTGTCAAATAAGGTGTTGGTAGACACTTTTGAAGATCTGCCATCACTACTCTTATTTTACAATTTTCTTCCGCTATTTTTTTATCTTCAGCTTTAAGCCTGTATCAACTTGTTGCCTCTTCTATGTGCAATTTCTTTTCGTTTTCCACATTGCCTCTTTCATTTTGTGGACAATTTCTATACTTCGCCTCTAAACTATCGCACATGTCACAAGTATCATTATCAGGATAATGAAAAGAAAAATTAAAATTGTCATTAAATATATTCCTGTAAAGCCAACCCATTCTTTACACGGAGTTATGTTCTCTACATTACATTGTTCGACGGACATGTTGTACATTATTTTTATGTTTAAGTCACTTCCCAAATATTTCTTTTCTGTTCGTTCTCCCTACTGTAGTGACTATTATGTGAAGGAAATTTCAGTATGTGCTCTTTGATTTTATTAATAATCTCTGGACAACTTTTATTTACTGGTTTGTGCTTGCCTCGTTTATCTGAATCTACTAAACCAGATGGATTTAATCTTTTAATGATCGATTTGATGTAAGATTCTTTTATAGATAATGTGTTCATTAAAAATAATTTGCATACTTGTATGCCTACTCCCTCATTATTTTGAAATTTGTACACAATACTCTTATTTCTATTTTTTCTCCTGTCGTCATTTTGATTTGGCCTTTTGATCTCACCAATTGACATACAAGATGCAACAAACTGAGCCTTTTTTTTATCCCACGAACTATTTTGTTCCCAAAAATTTTCAAAGGTTGCTTCCCTGGTATCTTCTTTGAAGTTAAAATTACAGTTAAAACGGCACCTATTGCTGCAAGGTGGTTTTAACTTCCTGGACTCAACTATTTTTTCATCAGTTGACATATACGATTTCCCATTGAGCCTTCTGGTTTTTCTCACATTTTTCTTCCATTTGCTGGGATTTATTTTTCTTTTCTTACTCTTAATGACTTCTTCTTCAGAATCTGAATCAGAATAAGGTACCAGAGAACGAGTAGATGCAGTGCTTGTCTGAGGTAAAACGTTTGATATGTCCTGTATATTTAAAGCATTATTAACCATCTTCTCGGTTCTACTTGAAACACCGCTATAAAACATTTTATGAAGAAAAATACAACAATCGTAACTTTAAAACTGTTACAATATAATTATGTTTGTTTAAATATAACTATCACCACTAGAAATTTGCAAATAAAACTCCGAAAACTAAAAACAGACAGCACTTCAACACCAGTTTGACAGACGCCGACATGACATAATGTCATAGACAAAAGAACTCTCTCTCTCTTTGAATAATGGCCGTGAACTCCTATATATGAAGGAGTATACGCCAGTGTCGAGTGATGCCAGTTTCATAGTATCTAGGTAGTTCTATTCATATGGGCGACACGGCACATCAAGCAACTCGGCCCAGGACTACTGTTATCTAATGAGATACTATGGAGTTAAACTATTTTACAACTAAACTACATAGTTTACAACTAAGTGAATATTTAGAATAAGATGATATAATAGTTAAATGTATGTGAGCGAGTGAATGATTTGAATTTAATTTTCTATCGATATTTATCATATAGATTATACATATATTTTATTGCAGGTTAATTTTGTTTTTGTTAATAAAATGAGTGATGCTATTCAATATGGAAATTTTATTGAGGCTCAACAGGTGGGGAAGATTTGCGGGGAGTAATATTTTTGTTTGTTTTTTAAAGATCAAAGGGAAAGTATTCAGAGAACAGGAGAAGAAGATATGTTCAAGATTTCCCTCCTCCTGGCCACACTCACATAAAGAAGAGTTCCTTATATGTAGTCTGGCCAGGTGGACAGGGGAACAGCAATGTCCAAAGCGTATTCGGCTTATAGTTGTCACTTCTCTCCGAGTGCTTCTATAATTGGAAAACCAGGGTTTGATTGGAATGTAGGGTTGAATTGATGCATATCTTTTTCCCCTAGTGCAGTTCGAGGCATTCCAGTAACTTGTCCACTCCTCCATCATCGAAGAGCGCGCCAAAGGTAATAAGTCTTGTGCAGATGTGTAATTATATTTGTCTGTATTTCCTGTAGATGTTGCTTCTTTAGCTAGAGTATCTGCTTCTTCGTTACCCGAAATGCCTCGATGACTAGGAACCCAAGCCAGGGCGACATCAAGGCCCGCCTCTTCAAGGTTGTATATAGTTTCCCTTATATTAAGTGTTATACTATTTGGGGATCGAAATGGGTTCTTTCCTATTGCTTGAAGGGAACTTAGACAATCTGATACAATTAAAGTGTTTGGGATACTTAATTCTAAAGATGTTTGTAATGCTTCCAAGATTGCCAATGTCTCACAAGTGAATGAAGTTGAAAATTTGGGTAGTTTAATTTTTTTCTTGATATTTAAGCTTTCGCAATATATTGCTATTCCTACATGTTCCTCATTAGCAATCTTGGATGCGTCTGTGTAGAAGACAGTCCAGTCACTCCAATGGGTGTTAATGTGGTTGATGAAATCATAATTGGCGTGATAATTCGACTTATCAATACCAAAGGATTCAACGATGCGTGGATTTATAATTAAAGCTTGAAACGGGGTGCAGTATAAAGGAGGAATAGGGGTTTTTTGGACTGCCACATTCAACGATGAGAATTTACGATAACTTTGTATTAAAGGGGGGAGTGTTTTGTTTCTCCAAAATATGTTTGTGGGAATGAGATCTGAAAGTGGTTTCAATTTACGCAGAAGGGGGTGGGATGTTGTTTTGTATATATTGAGGAAGTATCGGGTACCTAAGAACTGTCTTCGGAAGCAGAGCGGTGGGTCCACACATTCAACCTGTAGGGCATTTGTCGGCGTAGATTTCATAGCTCCAACTATAATTCGAAGGGCCTGAAATTGAATAAGGTCTAGTTTATGGAGGATATACTTGAAGGTAGGGTCCAATAAGAATGACCCATAATCAAGGTGGCTTCTGATGAGGGCGGTGTATAGAAGTCTCAAAGTGGTTGGGTGTGCCCCCCACCAGACTCCTGATACTGCGCGAAGAATATTTATGTTTTTTTGGCAGGTTGATGTTATGTTTTCAGCGTGATTTTTCCAAGATAACCTGGAGTCGAATGTCATTCCGAGAAATTTGTGTGAACTGTGGTTAAGAATAGGGACATTGTCAATATAAATATTAGTGGTAGGCAGTTGTCTTTTCCGCGAGAATACGACAATAGAACTTTTGGAGGGGGAAATATCTAATCCATGGTTTTTGAGCCACTTGGAGAGAGAGTGGAGGGAATTGTTTAATATTTTTTCTGCTATTTTAAAGGATTCATTGGACGTGTAAATTACGATATCATCTGCATATTGTAATACGACGGTATTGAGGGGAACCAGGTGAGCAAGATCTGCCGTATAAATGTTATAAAGGAGGGGGCTAAGGACTGATCCTTGCGGGAGACCCCTCCAAACTGTACTTGTGAAAGACACCTCCTCCACTGATAGAAAGATGGAGCGTTCTGATAAAAGGTTAAATATGAGGTGGGTGATTTTGTTGGGTATTTTTTTGTGTAACATCTTTTGTTTTAAAACATGTAAAATGACATTGTCATAAGCTGAGGTAATATCTAAGAAAGCGGCTATAAGTGGTTTTTGATAAGTAAATGCGGAATGAATATCAGTAGTGAGAATAGCTAAATTATTCATAGCACTACGTGATTTACGGAAACCAAATTGATTAATATCCAGAATTGTATTGTGTTCTACAAACCATTCAAGGCGGTTTTTAATAAGATGTTCTGTGATTTTTCCCAAAGTTGATGCAAGGGCTATTGGTCTATAGGAATTTCCATCTGAAAGATCTTTACCCATTTTAGGTATTGGGATAATTTTAAATATTTTCCAGGACTTGGGAATTTTTCCTGTATTAAAAATGCAATTGACCAGTGCTAGATAATATTTCCTGGTGTAGGGTAGGGTTTTCACTAAAAAGGAATATGGGATGTTATCCAACCCTGGGGAGGAGTCCTTTAGGCTGGACAAAACCATGTTGAGTTCATTTTCTGTGAAGGGCGCATCTAGAGGATGATTATGAGAGGTGAGAAAGTATGTATATGGCACGTCATATTGAGTTGGAGATGAAGAAGGAGCAATTTTATTCAAAAAGGTGTGAACCCAACACTCTGTTGGTATTTTATGTAAGCGGGTAGAGTAGATGGACCTAAATTTCTTCACATTCTCCCACACTGTTGATATTGGAGTTTCTGGCGAAAGGGTGTGACAAAACCGTATCCATCCATCTTTCTTCTTCTTAGAAAGCAAGCGTTTTGTGACGGCTTGTACTTTACGAAAAAGGAGGAAGTTTGTCTCTGTCATGTTGTTTTTATAGGATTGGTATACTTTTTTCCGGGATTTAACTGCATTTGAACACTCTTCATCCCACCATGGAGGGGGTTGTGGCTTAAAGAAGTGAGGTTTTTTAAGGGGGATCGAGTAGTGAGCCGCCTGGATCATCAACTCCACGAATTTATCATACAGAGTATGAAAATTTTTATGTGTCGGCCATTCTAATTGTTGTATTGAGGCATCGAGGGAGTGGGAGAATTTGTTCCAATTGGCTTTACGGGTGTTAAATTTATTACAAGTGGGGTTAATGAATGGGGGGTGAGGTGATGGAAATGTAATGATTATGGGGAGGTGATCACTCCCGTGGGGATCAGGCACTACATTCCACGATAGCGTAGGGGCTAATGTAGCTGAACATATGGATAGATCTATTGCGCTTGAACTTTGATTCGGCGGTGTTAAGCGGGTGGGTGATCCGTTATTCAATACGCAAAGTTCAAAATCGTCCAGAATATTCATGATTTCGGCTCCAAATCTACATGCTCTAGGTGATCCCCATAGCGTGTGATGGGAGTTCATATCCCCAAGTAAGATGATGGGATGAGGTAGTGTTGATATTATATTTCTAAGTTGTGAGATGATGATGGATGACGGGCGCGGGATATAAACTGATATATACGTAATATTCTGGACTCTCGCAGCGACTGCATTGAAGCTGGCGTCCCGAGAACCCAGAACCACTTGCGTATATGGAATGGATGATAAGATGAAAAGGGCTGCTCCACCCCTTCCATCCGCCCTATCGTCCCGTAGCCACGAGTACCCGGGAACATTAAATAATGTCCCCGGAGATAACCATGTCTCCGAGACGGCGGCCAAAGATGGGCAGAACTCACCTAGCATCAGAAGAAATTCAGCCTTGTTGGAGGGGAGGCTACGACTATTCCATTGCAATATTCTTGATGATAGGTGAGATTTTCTTTCGGCCATTTTTAATATTTAATTAAGGGAGGTCGGTCCAGACCTTCCTTGTATTGCATCTGTTTCTTCAGATGTGTTGATTTGGTAAGTTAAATTTTGTGTTTCGTTTAATATTTCTTTGGCAACGTTGGACGGTATATGAGGAGAATTGTATAAGAAACCAGAGATGAGTGAGATGAGTTTATTTAATGTTGAAGAAATGTTTGTATCTAGTGATTGTGCAGTGATTGGAGTGTCTCGAGGGAGGCCACATCCATTAAGAAGATTTGTGTTTGGACGCCATAAGAGGCCCTCAATCTCCCTCTTCGTCGAGGGAGTGATATGAGGACGAAAAGTAGGACCTGATGGTTTGGTGGCATTTAACATTTTTGGTTTCCAGGACTTGGATGGTGGTTAGCAGAGGGTGTATTTTGGGAAAGTGGGTGCGAGATTTGTTCACCGTGTGCCGTAACTTCGGCGAAGGATTTCACAGAGGTTGGGGTGGATTTGGATGCTTCCTGGTAAGACATGTTCTGGTCAGTCATAAGGCGTTTTATGTTTGTTTGTCTTGTGAATTCTGGGCAGGATCTATCCACTGCCGTATGACGCCCACCGCATGTAATACATGTTGGAGCCGTTACGGAGCAGGTTTCACCGAGGTGAGATTGGCCACATTTGAAGCAACGTGCAGATGATCTGCATTGTTGCTTCGTGTGTCCAAAACGGAGGCACTGGAAGCACTGTATGGTTGGGAAATAGTACTTTTCTACCACTAAAGAGTTGTAGAAAGCATAGACCCTCTGAGGTAGGACCTGTCCGTCAAAAGTTAGTACCACTGTTTGTGTAGGGACCCATGTCACACCATCTGAGTTGGTTATTTTGCGGTTAAGTCTTCTGGCTTTCTGGACTCTTCCATAGCCATCCGGTACTTCCAGGTTTTCTATAATTTCCTCCTCCTTCCATTCAACCGGGATTCCTCTTACGAGGCCCATTTTGGTGACCATGAAAGAAGGAATAAATGATTTAAATTATTAGCTGATGGAAATTTATCGAAAGCTACAGCCAATCTATTTCGGCCTATTAATTTTATGCCGTTTCTTGGCGAAATGTCCGGAATTTTTTTTTTTTAAGAAACATCCCAAAGGAAATTGAGTTGATGGAAGTTCCTGGTGACTCTGAAGTTTTTTGTACATGTACCACGTAAGGGGATCGGTCATGTTTGCCGTATTCCCTTACCTGGGGCGGAGACGGGGTTGCAGGGGGTAAAGGTGAGGATGTTGTAGGGGTTGTGATTGTTTGAGGTGTTTCAGATGGTACATTAAGAGGGGTTACCTTTCTTTCCGGTGATTCTTGGCGGCTCCCTGGCTTTAGGTTCCTCGTTCTCTTTCGTTTAGTTTTATTTTTCACTTCTGTGAAGGACGAGACCGGAATTTCCTCTTCAGTCAACAGCTCACTATCAGAGTTTAAATCTGGTGGTTTGGGATCAGGAGGTTTGTGTGGAATCATTTTACCTGCTTACTAAAAAAAGGAAGAGAAAAAAAACGACACGAGGAAAAAAAAATTTAAAGAGAGAAAATAAAACTACCTACCTTTGGATCTACGATTAAATCAACCACAAATATGTACACAATCTAAGTTAAAATACAATACGTATATGAATAATGGTAGTATGAACAGTTATTTGTTATATGATCTAAAATTAAGATGAATTTAGTGTAAAAAAGTTAGTATTTTTTTTTAACCGACAATACACGACTTTCCCGGGCCGACGACCAGAGAGAAAAAAAAAACGACAAAAGAACTTCTAAGCCAGAAACAAAAAATCGTGCGAGCCATAAAGTCTTAAGTGCGTTTAAAATATTCTGGCCCTAAAGCAACTTGCACTTAAGATGTTATGGTTTTCGCGTATTCCATTTTCCGTTGAGAATATATGTTTAAGGCTTTGTGGCTGCAAAGATACTGTGTCGATGATAGCATAAATGTGCATAACTCATTTCGGCCAAAAAGTCTCCAGTGGGATTATCCCAATACACCAGTTGGGGCCGATGATCGATCCGTGGAATCAGAGATATTATATATACTCCTTGCCATTCAATATTGTTAAGCTGTAAGGTGAAAGGTGAAAGCAGAGCCGGGACAAGGGTGGTGGGTGGTGGTGGTGCATCTGAGAACTGGCTCTAGACACGATATTTAAAGAGCCTTGAAATTGATTGGCAAAAATAGGAAAATAGCATAAAATAATTTAAAAAGAATAGAATCCTAAAACCATTGAAAATAACTTCCGAGTATGTGATCAATGGTCGTGACCAACATCATCATCATGTGAAAGAACGTTTAATAAATTAAATTGAATCTTATATGAGATCTAGTTTCTGGATATGCCTCGTAGATTTCAAAAAAGGCACGTAAAAATAAAAATGTAATTATTTGCATCATGCCCGTTGACACATATGGTTTTACGAAAAAAAATATCTATTTTTGCAAAACAATATATGTTTGTAGACACCCCATTAACCTCGGAAGTGAGTGAGATTTTGTAAGTAATATAAATAGCGTAATTGCGGCCGCCATATACAAAATAATAGAATAGATAAAAACAATTGAGCCGTGTCCGTTTTATGGATAAATTCATGTGTTCGGGAATAAAAACATCGGACGTACCGTGTAGGTTCATACTCTCTTGAGGTAAAAATTCACTCGCTGTACGGCTATACTCATTTAGAGGTTACTTGAATACAAAGAGACAAAATTAGAAATCAATCTGTTCCAGACACTTGTAGACTTTTTAGATGCGGTAACGACCTCCGTGGACTAGTTGGTAAGATGTCCGTCTTCCGACCTGGATGTTGCAGGTTCGATTCCCACTGGAACCCACATTTAAAAAAAAATTCAGTTTGGTTTTCACTTAAGGCTTTGTAAATATCATCGGTTAGTTGGAAGAGATTGCTCCATAGTAATAATTTCACAAAGTTATATTGTATACAAATAAAGTGTTATACATGATCTGCTCAGCGCAGCTATAGCTCCCAGAAGTGATTTATTTAATAATAATGATTTTGAGTGCTATTGAGGAGAGTTTGCTCTCTAAACTGCGCTCTGTAAAATTGTCCTTTGAATTTGAATCAATATGGCAATAACACCCATAACTGATACAGGATCCCATCAAGAACACTGTAATTATTTTTATAGCTTAACAGACTATGGTAAAATAATGCCCATTTTCACCGACAATCCTTAAATTTTAGGTGTCACCTAACAGATTTTAAGTAACACTTAACAGAACTTTCTGTTTCACCATTACATAAGGGACACCTAAGACAGTTAGGGGACACTTAAATTTAGGGGCTCGGAAATCCGCCTCCTAAGCTTAAGTGACAGATGAGTGAAGAATTAAATAACTTCTTTGACAGTTTGGACGCTATAGAAACTGTTGAATTAGTACAAAGACGTAGTTTATTTTCAGATGGGTGAAGAATTAAATAACTTCTTTGACAGTTTGGACGCTATAGAAACTGTTGAATTTGTACAAAGACGAGTTTATTTTCAGATGGGTGAAGAATTAAATAACTTCTTTGACAGTTTGGACGCTATAGAAATTGTTGAATTAGTACAAAGTCGTAGTTTATTTTCACGTACACGTATATATCGTACAAGGCCAGATTACTTTCATCAATATGATGACGTGGACTTTTTTAGAAGATATAGGTTATCCAAAGAAACTGTGCTATTTTTATTGGAAAAAATAGAACAATTTTTGGAATATCCTGATAACAGGTATGTAACTGATACGTTAAATAATTTTTTAATAATTGAATTTCATGTATACCAAGTTTTTAGTTACCTACATAAATATCTTTATTTATGCTTTAGTTTTTTTTTAACATGGTGTTTTTTATTTTACCTATACTTACATATACTATGTAGACTAATTTTATCATACACAGTTATATCATCAAACAAATACCATTTGTTTATGTCCCTAGAAATAAGCCAGTGGCTCCAATTAAACAACTGCTGTGTGCATTGAGGTTTTATGCCACGGGAAGTCAGCTTCAAACCATGGCTGACACGGGTGGCATTAGTATAGCCACCTGTAGCAGAATTGTGAAGAGGGTTACAGAAGCAATACTGACACTTGGCGATGAATTTACCAAGTTTCCGGAGACAGAACAAGAGCAAATAAATGTGAAAGCTGAATTTTATAAAATTGGTCGTTTTCCAAATGTTCTGGGTTGCATAGACTGCACCCATGTAAAAATACAATCACCAGGTATGTAGCTCTGTGTTCATGATATGATAGGTATTTCTACCAAAAACAAATAAAATTAATTTAGATTTAGTATTAAACAAATTCTTTATTACTACATAACTACTTATTTGTAAACTTTTATTCTTAACATTTATAAACTTATTTCATATTCTGAATTAAAGGAGGCGATGATGCAGAGTTATTCCGGAATAGGAAGTCATATATGTCAATTAATGTGCAAACAATAAGTTCTGCCAACTTATTAATAACTGACATAGTTGCAAGATGGCCAGGATCTGCACATGACTCCAGCATCTATCAAAGTAGTCAAAGATATTTGAAATTTGAACGAGGTGATTACGCAGGGGATTATTTACTAGGAGACAGTGGATATCCATTAAAGGTATAAATTAATAAATTGGTTATTCTTTCCTTTCTGGAATTCCAAATATATTCTGCAATGACATTGATCCACCTGAACCTGAAAATAATAATTTTTAATTAAATAACTACCTATTTTATAAAACATTTATGAATTCTTAATTTTCAGTCACATCTATTAACACCATATTTAAATCCAACAACTCCTGGCCAGCAAAGATATAATGATGCTCAAATTAAGACCAGGAATGTAGTTGAGCGACAGTATGGAGTATGGTCTTAAAAAGAAGATTTCCTGCACTGGCTTTAGGTCTGCGGCTAAAACTAGTGACTGCTACAAAAGTAATATTAGCATGTAGCATACTACACAACCTGTGTATACTAAGAAAAGAGCACCCACCTATAAATGAGTGCACCGTACCAAATTTACTATAGAAGAACTAATTACAGCGGGTCAGATCCAGATCCCTCAGTTGCCACCAGCAAATAATACTGATACCGTGTGTGCTTTTAGAAGAGCACAATTAACACAATATGCATTCAATAAATTGTTTACCTCTTATTTGCTTTAGTACTTCATTTTTTATCTCCACGTCACTCACAGCTGCCTCTAATTGTAATTCATACAGTTTTTTTTTAAATTGTATTTCTTCCATTTTAAATTGCATTTCTTCCTTTTTTAATTGTATTTCTTCCTTTTTAAATTGTATTTCTTCCTTTTTTAATTGTATTTCTTCCTCGAGAAGTTGTCTCTTCAAGTCCTCTATGTCAGCTTTTTTTTTATTAACGTCTCTGAAGCTGTTACATAAAGTAGACACAGCCTCAGTCCTTTCGTTATTAACACTGACTTGTGGCCTTCTTCTAGACCATAGAGGTATATTTGGTAGCTCTATATTCTAAAAAAAAATTAAAGAGATTGAAACACGGAAAAGGAATGGTAACTCAACTGATCTTACAGACTTTAGTAACCTACATTATCAGTTTCCTCTCTAGGAACAGATTCCTTGACTAAAATATCCCCTGACGCTGTATTGTCGACACACAAAATCTTGCACGAGGATTCTTTAATTCGGGACTCGTCCGCTTCATACATATGTATTATCTGGGACGAAGGTTCGGGCACTACTGATCCTTCAGCATCACTGTCTGGAACTCCCGAGATTCCAGTACAGCCCCTGCCAAGAATCGTTGACACTCGGTCCAAAATTGGGTTGTATTTAAAATCTGATGGGCCACCACCGGTCTGGGAACAACTTCTCTTCATAGCAGTATAATACACTTTGCTCTCGCTTTTCATTTTCTCCCAGGCTTTCATCAGCGAGTCCTTTGACCTGAAAAGAAAAATATAGTATAGTCAGAAGTGTTAGGTTAGGTTAGGTCAATGGCAGCCCATTGCAGTTGATAAGTTACACTATGTTATGTTATGAGCAAGTATTATATCACCTGTAAATATTTCCTGATGAATTAAAATCATTAATTATTGTGTCCCAAGCTCTATTTTTTGCGTCGTTCGTGGCACCATCAGTTCTTTTATTAAGTATAGTGTCTTTGTGTTGCAAGAGCAGTTTCACCAACTTGTCTTTTTCTTCTAGGGTGAAATTTTGTCCACGCTTCCTTTTTTCAGCCATTGTGATAAATATAATAATAAATACAACAGAGAAAATCCTAATTAATTTATAGTCCTTAAGCTAAAGTAATCACTGCACTCAAACTTCTTTAACACTTCCCTTACTGTGCTAAAAAATTACGCCAGTTACGGTGATGGCTACTGAGGGTACACTAAAAATGTATGTTTTAAATTAAAATTATGCAAAATCTATTAGTTTTTTTTTTTAATTAGCTATAAACATCATTTTATTGTGTAATAAAATGTCGAATAATATAAAATAAGTGTAAGAAATGATAAAATAATAGTTGAAACAGAGAAGTGATATTTCTATACGAATATAATTTTCCCACTGCGTCGTTCAGTCTGCGCAACGTTCAGAATGCGCATGACTGAAAAGAGGTCTCCAACCTTTTAACACTTCCCTTACTGTGCTAAAAAATTACGCCAGTAACGGCGTTGGACACTGAGGGTACACTAAACATGTATGTTTCAAATTAAAATTATGCAAAATCTGCTAGGTTATTTTTTGTTATTAGCTATAAACATCATTTTATTATGTAATAAAATGTCGAATAATATAAAATAAAGGTAAGAAATGATAAAATAAGAGCTAAAACAGAAAGGCATTTCTATAAGAATATTATTTTTACGCTGCGTCGTTCGGTCTGCGCAACATTCAGAATGCGCATGCGTGATAAGAGATTTCCAGCCTTTTAATTTTTTTTCATAAAATTATACAATAAAATGTAGCGTGTATTTTTTTGGCAATAAAACCATAATTCGAATAAAGACAATAAATAACATATAAACAAAATATAAAATGAATATATAAATTCAAAAATCAAGGTTTTAGGGCGAGAAATTTATATAGTATAAACAAACACGAAATTCAAAATTATATATAAACAAACACGAAATTCAAATCAATAAAATTTATGCAATTTGGAAAATATAAACACTACAGAAAATTTGAAAATAGGACAAACATATCATATAATCAAAGTTTAATCCTGTGGAGAAAGTTATCGCAATTGGGGCATGAAACCACTTTTTTTTTACTCTATTCTACGTACTAAACACGCACGTGTTTGACAAATATTGCAGAATAGCCTGGTTTTTTTTCTCGAATGTTTTTAATAAAACCCACAACTTCCTCTTTTGAGGACCTCACGGGGTGCCAACAGGGTATTATTTACTAATGTTTCGGATATTGACTCGCCACAATATGTTAAAACTGTATTAAAAGCATCTTGTTGTTGCTATTTTTCCTTTTTAAGGTATTGGGCATTGCCAATTCCAAACTTAACTCTCTTTTGAAATGTTTTCGGTGGTATTAATTATTTTGTTTCCACTCTGGATATTTGTCTATCCATAAGAGGTATGCATTCAATGCAGCCATATCTATAATTTCCATAAAAAGACGGAAAGGCCATCTTCTCGTTGACCTTGAGCAAGAGTACTCTCAAGTAATTTGGTCTCCCGTATCTACTCCAATTTTCGTATTATTATAATGATGTATAATTACTATAGTGGCTTTTGTTTTTCTGAATAATCAATTTCTGCATCATTGAATTGAGTGGATAATAATAATACTGCTTTATTTTTTGTGGTACACACGAAACAAGTATTTTATTTTCAGCTACTATGGATTGTTTTCTCTCTAGACGGTATAAATTCAAGTGAGATTACTCTTTTATTTTTTCGAAGCGTGCCAGTTAGAGTTAAACCTTTTAATAAAAGATTATCGGCTAATTTGATGGAGGTAATAAAAATATCTGTGGTTATCCTCCTGTTCGTGCCATACTGCAGTTGAACCATTTCTATAACTACTCAGTTACCTTGATTTATCTCTCTACGATTATTTATCATACCAGAATAAGCCTGTAAATTTGTTATGCGTCATATGCCGCCGCAGTCGGCAGCAACCCAGATTTTGATGCCATATTTACCAAGTTTAGACTTCATGTACACGCGAAATGAACAATTTTCTCTAAAGTTTGGCAAACGTTCATCTACAGTTATATTCGAAGATGGAGAATAATTGCTTTTGCACATATCCATAAACACTTTTGAAATCCACTTAATTGGTTCTAATTTATCTGAAAAAACCCTGATATCTCTCTTCTCGGGTTTCTTTATCATCAAAACGAATATGACTGTAAATATAGATGAATCTATCTCGAGACAGAGCTGTTGTGAAAAATGACTGGCAAAAGGGACTTTCACTTATCCACGATTCACTCAAAGATAGCTTTTGTGTTCGATTTCTGCCAGGTGCGAGCAATATTCCAATGAATTCATATAACTCGTCTTTTGATATTGGTTGGTTCTTTTCTGAATGAATTCGATTTAAATGACGATTTGTTTCTTAAACATCACTTTTACCACCTCTTCATTTACAAACAGACAACACATATCTTTTATGGAATGTACATTTATACTTGAATTTCTCAGTCCAGAATCTTCGATGAGAATATTTGATACCCGACCGATGCCTCGAAGATTGAGGTGGTACTCGTAATGAACTCCATTCGAATCCATGTTTTGATGTAAATAATATTTCTTCGTCTTCTTCACTCGTCTCCAAATCAGAATATACTTCACCTGTACCTCGACAAAATCTTCTGATTCTGATATATTGCCTGTCGCCTTAAATTCCAAATCGCTATCATCGCCGTCGATATTTCCCGCCATCTCAATTATTATATTTTTGAAAATGAAATTATAAATAAAATGTACATTTATTATAAAAAGAGTAATGGTACAATATAACATACCAGATAAAAAATGATAATAGAAAAAACATACCAGATAAAAATTAAAAATAACAATCAGGATTATAAAACTGGTGACGAACCCCTGGAACGAACTGTCAAAAAAGAATGAGTGTTTGACATTTCGTCAATTCGCGATTTAAAATCATTAATTTCTGTTGAATTAACTATGAATGTTTTGTTTCCTAATGACATCATTCAAATCATAGAGGTTTCGATGAGGAATACATAAAGTATGAAGACCCTGCAAGCAGTATATTTCGAGAAATTAAATAAAATATAAGTCATGATCACTCGCTATCCATCACCGTACGGCAAGTGTTAAACATGAACCACACAAAACAGCCGTTGACAGTTTAGTGTTTTTTTTTCATGGGCAAAGAAATGCGCATGCGTAAATCTCTTTGAATAATGGCCGTGAACTCCTATATATGAAGGAGTATACACCAGTGTCAAATGAAAGCACTACACCAAAAATTTAACGTCACTTTGTTAGGTGTCCCCTAGCAAAGTACTTGTTATGTTGGTGAAAGTGAAGTTAAGTTAAGTAATGATATAAGGGATACCTTACTTTGTGGATACCTTAGTAAGGGGATGGTTTAGGGATTGTTGGTGAAAATGGGCATAAGTGTACTGAATT
Source organism: Odontocerum albicorne (assembly GCA_949825065.1). Taxonomy (NCBI): domain Eukaryota; kingdom Metazoa; phylum Arthropoda; class Insecta; order Trichoptera; family Odontoceridae; genus Odontocerum; species Odontocerum albicorne. The sequence continues at coordinate 2,312,489 of OX463867.1, forward strand.
TTTGTAGGTTACAATTTTTTTATTTAAACAAAAACATTACGTGGTTACCGTAGTACATATGTAAGCTATTTTTCGACATAGTCGTCATTCCTCTCAATGCAGGTGGTGAAGCGGGGTATCAACTTTTTGATGCCTTCCTCGAAGTAGTTTCCCGCCAACCCCTCTGTCCACTTCTCCAACTCCTCCTTTACCTCCTCGTCGGTTGAAAACCTTTTTCCACCTATGTGCAGCGTCAGGGAGGTAAAGAGATAGTAATCTGAAGGTGCTAGGTCATGGGAATGCGCGGGATGGTTCAGGACATCCCATTTAAACGAGGAGAGCAGTTCCTTCGTGGCGTTGGCCGTGTGTGGTCTGACATTGTCGTGCAGCAGGCAGACTCCCTTTGTCAGCATGCCTCTCCACTTGTTCTGAATCACCCTCTGCAATTTTTTTAGGGTCTCACAGTATCTTGCAGAGTTGATGGTCTCCCCTTGAGGCATATATTCAATTAAAATTATGCCTTGACAGTCCCAAAACACGGATGCCATGATTTTCTTGGCTGAAATTGTGGTTTTGAACTTTTTGGCGGAGGGTGAAGAGGTGTGACGTCACTGTTGAGACTGCCTTTTGGTTTCAGGCGTGTAGTGTTCAACCCAAGATTCATCTCCAGTAACGATGGAGCGGAGAAATTCATCTCCATGGAGTTTGCAGCGCCTCAAAAACTCTTGCCTTTTTACAAAATTTCGCACTTGGCGGGAGATTAGTTTGACATTTTTCACGAAACGTGTTGTCGCGTCGACACTTCTCAACGAACTGACCTCGAACCGGTCTCGTTGCGGAGGGGAAGGGTCAGGCTACACGGAAGTGTAGTCAACATGTCAAAAATAAAATCCCTCCGGTCGTGAGAGCCTCAGTACACTTACTTTCTGGATACGCCTCATATTTAAAAAATGTGCTTTGTAGGTTAGGTCCATTTTGTATATAAATATATTTTCTAATGTATTAGTTGTTTAGAAATAGGCATGCTTTCTCATATTAAGGGTCTTTCAAATTGAGCGGTCTTTTTAATTAAATTTTTTTGAATTCTTAAATAAAACACACAATTTGCTTTGATTTCAAAAACCTTTTTATTGGTCATTGAAGTATAATATATGACATTTAAACACAAAAATCCGCCAAATGTTCACCTCTTGCAGTTCCATAGATGTCCACTCTTTTGTCAAAAATTTCAATGACATTTTGGCATAATTGCGGCTCTAACTCACAGATAACGCGAATAATTTCGTCCTTCAACTCAGGAATTGATCGGGGGTCATTCTTATAGACCTGGCTTTTCACGTAACCCCAGAGAAAATAGTCCAACGGTGTCAGATCACATGATATTGGTGGGCAATTAACATCACCGTTTCCGGAGATTACAATACATAAAATAATTCAACAATTTGAACGCGTTGTTGTATTGTATACGACTACATTTTTTTCAGACTCCAAATATCATACATTACACTTCTCAAATGTCACAAGACCCAGGCAAGTTCACGACGCCATCTGTGTTTTATCCAAAAGTTAAAAAAACTACTCAATTTTAAAGACCCTTTATTAGTGATGTACCGGGCACTCGGAAATGACCCCATAAACCCAACAATATTTTCAGTAGCAGCAAACGTCCCGGATCCGTCTTTATACTCGTGCTTGCTGGGATCCGGTGCCGGGTATTGGGTCTCGTGGAAATTAAAAAGAAGATAATAAATTAATGGAAATATTGTAATTTATTCTATCAAACACTGTTTATTCCACTTTTTTGTAACGGTATAACCCTAACGGTTTCAAGGTGCACACCTCATCTTCAGGGGAGCACAAACAAGAGTGAATGGGAATAAATTACACAAAATTTATTATAACATAATTTTTGAGGTGAAAACTGATGATGAGGTGTGGACCTTGAAACCGGTAGGGTTATACCGTTACATAAAGTGGAAGATACAGTGTTTGATTAAACAAAATATAAAATACTTTATTTTTACCTCATGACCATCAATCATCAATTGTGCAGTAAGAAGCAACAGAGATCTCAACACTTTGCATCAATCAAGTTCTGCCCAGAGCACGTAGTCCCTTCTTCAACTTTCTGTAGACTCAAGAGTCTATTACGACAGGATTATCCTCTTGTGATGCTGAGCTCCAGCTATCTCTCCATCGTTTCGGAGGTCTCCCTGGTGGACGCCGTCCATCTGGCACTCCCGATGCAGAGCTATATATGGGATTCTTGTGGAATTCATTCTCTGTACATGCTGGTACAAGTATCGTCGACGCTGTCGTCGTCATCTGACCACATCTTGGACCTCACACCCCTCTCGAATTGTGGTGTTCCTTACACGATCACGCAAAGTCTTCCCAGCATGTATTATGAGGAAAACCAACATGTATTATGAGTCCTGTATACATGCTTTTCGTCGATGGCATTCAGCGCTACTTTCGTTTAAGAAACCTAGTCTCTGCATGTTTATCTTCCATACTTGGAATCTATTCAGTGCTCTCCAAGTAGACTAAGGCAGATGATCTTCAAGTGCCATCTTTTCCTAAAGCTCCATCCAGTTGTCAGGTGTTTTTCTCTTCCTATTTCAGAAAACGCGCTTTATCCGGAGTAATCATTAATTCTTTGCATCTCTTCATGAAACTATCCCTATATTTCACTTGAACTTGTTCTTCTTTCTATATCAGCTGCAACACTTCTACAGATCTCAGATGGAGCAATAATGTAGCATGGTCCCTGTGACTTTTCACAAATTTGCCCCGATACAAGCCCCTTGTAAGCGACGTTCAGTAATTTTAATTGTTTTATCAACTTTAATATAAGCCTCGATTCTAATAAATAGCAAGTTATTTAGGTAAATACATTACATAAAACTAACAATAATGACAAATTAATACATCTTGTTACAAATTAGCAAAAATGTGGCAGTTTGTTAAAATCAAATAATATTTGGCGACGTTTGTCAAAAGTCACTACGTCAGTCTGCATTGGCTAGGGATGGCTAGGGGTATACGATAATTGGATTTTCGATTTTTTTATACCTAAAATTAAATATTCGTAATAAGTATTAATTCATAGTGGATCTTGGCCTATTTAAAGATAGATACAAATCATACAATACATTAGAAAGTCAGTATAATGATAATTAGGAATTAAAACGTCAGATTAGAGAAAAACAATTTTCCATTTATAAAAAAAACTATTTTACCCCATCCCTTTGAGACATGACATTTCAAACGTCACAGGGACCATGCTACATTTTCTTGAGTATAGTGTTGTTGTTTTTAAGCATCCTGTTATTATCTTCCTAGTTTCATTCATAGCTATGTCAGCCTGTCTAGCATGTGAAGAGCCACTTCAAACTGGAGCTGCCCATTCTGCTGCTAACCAGCAAAATTCAAGAGCTGACACACTTAATGTGTGTGATACTTCTCCCTATAAGGTCACAATGAGTTTCCAAAGGATATTCAATATTTCTAGCACTGACTTCATTTTTTGTGCTGATGCATTGTTGTTTGAAAGACAGGGTACGATCTAACAATATTTCCAGATATTGAGGAACCTCACAATGTTCCAGCTAACCTCCCTTCCACACAATATTCAGCTTTCATTTATTACAGCTTTTATACTTCAGAAACTGCATTTTTACCAATTTACCTCATTCAGTCATAATTTTAGTTAAATTATTGTATTTATCAATTTAATTTATTCTAATTTTAAGGAGGAATTCTGAAATTGTTTCGTTACGATGAAAGAACTAGTGATGGATGATTATTAAATTAATAAAAAAGCCAATCTTCGGCAGTTATTATGATGGCTAAGAACTCCACCACCATTAACCAAAACATACATTTGAGAGGACATAACAGCAGAGAGATATTAACAGCATTCATGCTGCCCGACTATAATGATAATACTGCCCAATAGTGTAGTGAGTGCTGTGACATTGAACCAGTGTATGAGACGTCTGGACAAGTTCCTACACATAAACCCAGGAGTGATGTTCTATTTCCTTTACTTTTCCCTCGCTGCCTCTCCATAAACATATGACAGGTAAACTTGATATAGATATTAACAGCATCCACGCTGCCTGGCTATAATGATACTACTGCCCAATAGTGTAGTGAGTGCTGTGACATTGAACCAGTGTATGAGTCGTCTGGACAAGTTCCTACACACAAACCCAGGAGTGCTGTTTCGTTTCCCTCGCTGCCTCTCCATGAACATATGACAGGTAAACTTGATATAGATATTAACAGCAGTCATGCTGCCTGGCTATAATGATAATAATGCCCAATAGTGTAGTGAGTGCTGTGACATTGAACCAGTGTATGAGACGTCTGGACAAGTTCCTACACACAAACCCAGGAGTGCTGTTCTGTTTCCTTTACTTTTTCAAAAAATTGAGAGCTATCCCCTTTGATGTATCTTGCGAGATGCTGTATGTCGTTATGTAATATAAATCTTAGTTTTAACGAGGCTCATTTAATTTAATTTTAGTTTTTAATGTCACACATATTATTAATTAAAATGTAAAGGTTATTTTTTTATGTATTTTTATTATTTATTGCGATATTAAATATATTTATACGAAATTATACAGAAAAGCTGTTTAATTTTATACACCTTGACCTGGTTCATTTTTAACAATTTTTTCCTGTTTTAATGCTCTACAAATGTGATGGAACATACAGTAGTTTCTGAACACTTTGTATTTTATTTCATTGCAATTTACGGTATTTTATCGACCATTAAAAAAAACTTGAATTATAATTTTAGAGTGCGCATGAATATAAATACAACTTGTCACGAAAATCATAAACATTTACATGAATCATAAACAAAATTAAAATTAAAAAGCAGTACGCGCATGCGTACCATACACCACACATAAAATACAAACTTCAGACAGGCCAAGGCTCAGATAATCAAGGGGTGTTACATAAAAAAAGGAAAAAAACAAACAAAATTTTTTTTGATAAAAATATACATACATATAGTTAACCCTTTAAATGAATATAGCTGATCCTGGAGAGCCGTGAATTTGTTAGCAAAAGTAAAACCTAAAAGAATTATTTTTTTGTATATACAGGGTAGCGCAGAAGAAATGCACGTTTTTTGAATGGCTAGTATTTTGCAAAGAGAGGAAACGCGTGTTTTTCATTTAAGCATAATATTGTTTATTTTCAAGATAATTTTTTGATGAATACAGGTAAATGAAGTGATAATATTGCACCTTTAAATTAATTGTGAAAAATAATGTCAGGCAAGTGAAGTGTTGCCCTTCTTCGCGGTCACATATCTGCAGCCTCTCTTGAAAGTTACGCATCACTCTCGCACAAACATTTCTTCTGGTATTCCTTCGATTTCTTGACGCATAGAAACTTTCAGTGGGCGAAGACCACCTGACCGCACATAACAAGCGCCAAAGACCAGATAAATCACTTCTCAGTCCACCCTGTCCTACTGCCTTTTACTTGCGACCATCTACTACCTGCCTTAGAGGAATCTCTTCACCCCGCTCTACCTTTTCACCGATCTACGACTTTCACCGTGACCTGAATTCTCCGAGCATCGCGCAGCAGCCATCCACCTATGTTTCAGTTCTTTGTACCAGTGGCGTACACCGAGTGTTGTTTTTGAGATAAGAAACCTAACCTCTGACAGGCTATGTCTGAATTGAAACCGTTAGTAGTTCAATACAAACGACAGACAAAGCCTAGGAGAGGCTAAGCATATATCCCTCGAATCTCCCTTTTATTCCTCTGCAATCTTCACTGTGCTGACTGCAGACTGGAACTTCTTGATAGAACAGCAAACAAAGCATTGAATGGCAATCAAACACCTGAGAAGTTTTCTTTCTTGGGTTTTTTAAGGTATGCTTTTTTTAAACATTAAATAAATCAAAAAAATTTATGGTTTTTTGTATAATATGTGTTGTATTTTTTAACCCTTCCCTTACGGTGCTAAAATTGAAACACGCGCTCCGGTGTTGGGTAGTGAGTACGCGATAAAAAATTAGCGATTTTAAATCGGAAAAATAACAACATTCATAGATAATCCCCTTAATTAATTATAATTGAAGTTAAAAATTATAATAATTGAGATTTATTTGCTGAAAACATTAAAAAACCATCTGGCAACGCTCACGGAACGGGCGTAGGTCTAATCTATTTGCAAGTCCAGAAGATACTGAGGCGCGGAGCGGTACCCCGGCGTGGCTAACGCTTGCGACGATTGAGACAATTGAGCTCCTCGAAATTCAGTGGAGTATGCAAAAGTGAGATGCGAATATAGTGTCGCGCTTCCCGCATACTCTTCACCTATCGTCAAGACGAGGCACTCGCAGCGTTTAAATGCGAATTTGTTTTCGATCTTTACAAAACACCTACGATGTAATCGATAAATACTGATTATTATTAATATTGTTTTTTAAATCAATGCGTAAATATATTATGGAGGAATACCTAAAATGTTAACCTTGTATTTATAATATTTATAGAGATATTGATGGTTATTAGAAGCAACGTGTAGAAGATACCCAACACAGGGAAGGAAAGGTTAAATTTATTTAACACTTCATTGTAAATACAATTATTGCCAGGCGGCAATCTCATCTAAACAACCAGACAAAAGTAAATAAAGCAAGTTAAATGGTCGCAAAGATTATTCATATTTATTAAATTTATGGACGTACTCATATTAAAAAAAAAATAGATATCAATCAAGGGAAAAGGAAATGATGGTGGAGAGAAAAGATAAATCAGGAATGAAGCACGTTAGTGTATTACTGAATAGAGATTAAGAGGTTTTTCAGTCGTTTCTTAACCTTTATCATGCCATTGTAACACAGGTGTTACACTAATTTAGGGTTTTTTTTTTTAATCCAGAAACTCAACGTAATTTCAAATATGGCGACACATTCAAATACTATACACGCACTATTGTGTGCAGTGGTATCATCTGGTGATAAATATTGACAACGCTACAACCTTTCAAACGACATCGGGTCAACATGTCTGGACAGGGTGGGTACGTTTTGAAAATTGGGGTAAATAATCTAAATATCTTATTAATCACTACATGTAGAGAAAAAATATTCAAACCATTTTATTTGTTGATAATTCAGCTATGTAGGAAAGGAAGAGACGGTGGAGAGGAAAGGAAAAGAAAAATCAGAAATGAAACACGTTATTTTACTGAATAGAAATTAAGAGGTTTTTCTGTCGCTTCTTAAAACATGCCAAGGACGGAGCGAGTCTTATATTGGTTTGTAACTGGTTCCAGAGTCTCACTGCATGGACAGTAATCATCTGGTGATAAATAATGGTATCCTCTGATGATAAATATTGACAACACTACAACCTTTCCAACGACATCGGGTCAACATGTCTGGACAGCGTAGGTGCGTTTTGAAAATTGGGGTAAATAATCTAAATATCTTATTAATCACTACATGGAGAGAAAATTTTATTCAAACCATTTTATTTGTTGATAATTCAACTATGTAAATGTTGTTCATGTTTTAGATTATAGAATCATTTTATAGCGCTTTTTGTGAAGAAAATTTAAAGAACTTACGCTATTGCCATCACACCATTTCCCTGTTGGGGTAGATAGAGAGGGTAAAGCAGAACAATTTTCTATCACAACACAGCTTTCGCCTCTTCTATACCTATACATAATCTCATGAAACTTCTACAATTTTTCTGACTACATTTATCTTCTTTTAAAATATTATTAACTTGATCCAACCATTTTTTTCTTGGTCTACCTCTACCATTAGCGCTATATATCTGTTTTATAAGTTTTAGCTAATTTATCTATATGTCCAATCCATTTTAAAGTGAAAAATAAAATAAATGGAGAGTTAATTGTATATCCAATCAGATAGAGACATCTATGTAATATATTGTCTAAAATTATTTGCGGTTATGTTACAAATATATTGGTTTGAGTCTAGAAAATTATTTTTAAACGGATGTTGGTTTGCGTCTAAGCTACAATAAATTATTTTAATATAAAAATTATAAAAAATATGCAATGCGTACATTTTGAGTACATTCAATATCTGTATAATTATTAAATAATTTCACACATCATATTTTGTGGTTCATTTGATACAACTTAGGAACTTTTCAAACCTTTTTGGTACAATTAGATACGCTTATTAATAATATGAAATATGACAGTAGTTGATAAAAAAATAACGATATTTTTTTAATTTCACGAACTGTTTATTTTTTATTGAGCACATATATTTTCCTCACGTTGGCAACACTGTATGTGATGTACGTTTCAATTTTCAGCCATATTGGATGGGCAGTTTGTGTTTTACAGACATGTAAAAGGGTCTTTCAAATTGGGCGGTTTTTTTAATTCGATTTTTTTTAAATTCTTGAATAAAACACACAATTTATTTTGATTTCAAAACACTTTTTATTGGTTATTGAAGTATAATGTATGCCATTTAAACACAAATAACAATATCCGCCAAATGTCCACCTCTTGCAGCTCCACAGATGTCCACTCTTTTGTCAAAATTTTCGATGACATTTTGACATAATTGCGGTTCTAACTCACCGATAACGCGAATAATTTTATCGGTTAGATCAGGAATTGATCGGGGGTCATTCTTATAGACCTGGCTTTTCACGTAACCCCAGAGAAAATAGTCCAACGGTGTCAGATCACATGATCTTGGTGGGCAATTAACATCACCGTTTCCGGAGATTACAATACATACAATAATTCAACAATTTGAACGCGTTGTTGTATTGTATACGACTTCATTTTTATAAATGTCATACATTACACTTCTCAAATGTCACAAGACTCAGGTAAGTTCGCGACGCCATCTGTTTTTTATCCAACAATTAAAAAAAAAACACCTCAATTTGAAAGACCCTTTATTTACAACGCATTTTAGCACGTTTACGATTTTTTTTCTTTTTAAAAATGACTGAACATGGAATTATTTTAAGATTTGAGGCCGTTGACATGAGGCAATCCGAAAAAAATTGATCAAAATTGTAAGCAAACAATTTAATTATTCACCACGATAATATACCGGCTTCACTACTATAGTTCGGAAATTCTAGAATGAGTCCTGTGACAGCTCACAAATTTGCCCCAATACAACCTTGTAACGACCTCCGTGGCCTGGTGGTAAGACGCTTGTCTGCCGATCCGGAGGTTGCGGGTTCGATCCCCGCTGGGATCCAGATTTTTTAAAATGGAATTCCAGTCTGGTTTTCACTTAGGGTCCATTAAAACATCTCTGATTGGTTGGAAGAGATTGCCACGTGGTAATAAACTCGCCAGGTGAAATCAATAAAAAATAAAAATAAAAAAAATAACGACGTTCAGTAATTTTAATTATTTTATCAACTTTAATATAAGCCTCAATTCTAATAAATAACAAATTATTCAGGTAAATACATTACATAAGGTTGTATTGGGGCAAATTTGTGAGCTGTCACAGGACTCGTTCTATTATTTCCGAACTATAATTCGCGAATTTTTGGCTAAAACCAACACCATCGTAATGCCGCAGTTACTGTATTCACCAGATATGGCCCCCTACTTTTTCCTGTTCCCGTAGATGCCGAGGACATTGAAAGGACAACGTTTTGCGACCATCGAGGACATAAAGGCAAACGCTAAAGGTATCCCAAAAAGTGTGTTCCATAAATGTTTTGCGATTAGAAAAAACGTTGGCAAATATATTTAATCCTATGGGGACTACTTTAAAGGGGCCAGTGTTAATATTAATGATTAAATTAATACTATTCGATACAAAATTTAATTCTCGTTATTTTTTATCAAACCTTGTAAGGGCGCTCCAATTCGGGATTCGAACCCACTTATATTGACTGATTCAAAATAAATATGTAATACATAATTTGAGTGTGAGGGCGTACTGAACAATATGTAACGTAACAATATAAAGAAAAATTAAAAAGACTATAATCATTTGAAATTCGGTTCTACTAATGAGAAGAATGGAATTGTTTTTTTTTTGAGCTATCATTTCATCAAATTAGGGTTCAAAGTTAGTACAGTACCCGACGGTAAGTAATACACATCGGGCTTAAGAAAGAGACTGTCAGCCATAATCGGCTAATTTCGGCTTTGTAGAGCGTCGTCTCTGTCCCTAGAACGCTTTACAATGACTGACAAATCGCGACGGAACACGTGTATGAATGAAAGAGACGACGCTCTACAAAGCCGAAATTAGTCGATTATGGCCGATTTCTTTCTTAAGCTCGATGTGTATTACTTACCGCCGGGTACCGTACTCCCTATCATCAACATTGATTGACGTTCATCTGTTAATGCTGACCTGTATTGAGATTTTACGTATTTCATCTTTGAAAAAGAACAGCGATACACGTTGCATTAGAAACGCTGCCGAATTATAACAGTGTGGCGTCACAGCAGAGGTCGCCGAATGTGAAGCTACAGGAGCGCTACATACATAGTCTTATATGATCCACCTACTAATTTCTATGTGTGACCCATCATAAATAACATTTTCACTCATTTCAATATGTGAAAGTTAGTATTCCCTATCACGAAAATTCATAGCAAATGTGTAAATGTGGCCTTTATTGAGATTTTACGTATTTCATCTTTGAAAAAGAACAGCGATACACGTGGCACTGGAAACGCTTCAGAATTATAACTGTGTGGCGTCACAGCAGAGGCCGCCGAATGCGAAGCTATAGGAGCGTCACATACATATTCTTCACTATTGTTTATATCATGAAAAATAATATCTTCACTCCCTTCAATGTGTGAAAGTTAGTACTCCCTATCATCAAAATTTATTGCAAATGTTCATCTGTTAATGCTGACCTGTATTGAGAAACGCTGCAGAATTATAACTGAGTGGCGTCACAGACGAGGTCATCAAATGTAAAGCTATAGGAGCGTCACATAAATAGTATTTACTATTGTACGAATATATACGAGTATGTGCATATGATCTTAATTGACAATATTCATCGCTTAGAAGACGTTTATCATATACGAGTACAATTGTACTCGTATATGATAATTAATGGCTGAGGCCTAACAGAATTCTGTTAGGCCTCAGCCACACAGGTAGGAGCCTCGCTTGGTGCTTAGAGCTACGCTGCGAGCTAGGTGACATATCCTAACGAACTAACGCACCCCATACTATCGCAATGTCCACACTGCACGCTTCGCGCAACGCTACGTGACTATTAGTCACCTAGTGAGTCTCCTAACGAACAGACGTGTTGGTTAATTTAATTGTGTCACCAAGTGATTTTACAAGATGGAGGAAGTTTTAATCCGCAATTCTTTGTAGAGAAGTTGAAACTATCCACTCCATACTTCTAGATAACATTATGTTATGCACCCAACAAGTTCCTATTTGAGATGTTCTCTGAGAGAAGTAGCTTTCTGGTTAGTTTTGAGAGTGGCATCGTGTGTTTACTCAACCGCTCTTCAAATGTCAAATGAATTTGTGCGAAGCACTTTGGTGTGACCAAGCATGAAGTCACCTAGTCTATTAGTCACGTAGCACCTAGCGAAGCACTTTGGTGTGGCCTTAACCTTAATGGAATGTATCCATTGTATCTTACGAAACTGTGTCTGAGGGATGTTCTTCCGGAGAAAAGTAGAACTTTAAATTCGATTTATTATTCATCTAATCAATCGATTGTTCCAAATCGATCCAATAGGGCGGGGTATTAACCCTTCCTTCCCTGTGATGTGTAACTAGTACACATTGCTTCTAAACACTTTAATATCTCTATAAATATAATAAATACTGGGTTCAGATTTTAGGTATTCCTCCGTAATACATTTACGCATTGAATGAAAAAATTGCGATGTGGGAGACCTTGCTTATCGCGTGCTGATTCCTTCCATCTCCTCGGGAATCGTCCGGTTCTCAGACAGAGGTTGAACATATTCAATGCCTCCGCCGGGTGGAGTTGTACCACTCGCCGGCATATGTCCGAGGTGAGTCCGTCTATCCCGGGAGCCTTTTTAGGGCTTATCGTGTCCAGGGCCGTCTGCAACTCCAGCAGCGTGAATGGTGGGTCATCCGCAGTGTCTGGAATTAACTCGACCCGCTCCCTCACGCTTCCATTCTCCAGCGAGTCTGTGTCGGTGTTATCCCCCGGAAAAAAGTGCTCCAGGATGCCCTTTGCCGTTTCCGACTCGGTTCTACAAATCTTTCCCCGAATCCTGAGTGTAGTCGGCGGTACCGTCCTACGGCTCTTGAGCACCCTGTCCACCATGCCCCAAACGGTCTCAGCGGTCTGCAATTGGCAAAACTCCTTCCAACTGCTCGTTTTCGCCAATCCAACTGCAGCCCTGAATTCCTCCTTGGTTTCAAGGTACTCGGGAAGAATGAGCTCCCGACGAATCGCACTGGAGTTTCTCAGCCTTCTCTTGGCAGCGATCATCTTCCTCTTTAGGGCTGCCAGATCCTCCGACCACCATGGGCAGCTTCGCCTCGTGCGCGGCTTCAAGAGCGGTATGGCAGTGCGACATGCAGAGACCACCACCGACTCGAACGCCCCGCTGAGCCCCTCCGCATCCCAGGGTTCCGAGCTCGACGCAGTACCTCCGACCGCCTCGCCTAATGTAGTCCTGATTGCCTCGTCAAACCGCCTCCAGTTGGCTCGAGCGGTTGCAAATATCTTCGTTCCGCGGGGGGCTGACAGCGCGAGACCTCCCGTCGATATCTCAAAGCGTATGGCGTTGTGGTCGGAGAAGAACTCACTCGACGCGTCCACTCGCCACCCGTGAATTTGCTCCATTAGCCCCTCACTGCAAATGGACACGGTTAGGTTAGGTAAGGTTAGGTTAGGTTAGGTTAGGTTAGGTTAGGTTAGGTTAGGTTTTTTTTTTTTTGAAGAGTTGTGCTAATGGGCAACCTGGCTTATGACGCACCAGGTTTATAACCCCGGGATTGTGTTTGTACTCTCTGAAATGGTTCTATGGAGACCCACTTCTTTGCCTGTGCCCTCAGTGCATACCCCAAAAGTGTTTATAATTTATTGCTCTGTATATGTTCTTTATGTTTCGAATGTTCAGTGTTTGGATAGGACAAGGAATGCGTCCGTGCACGACTTTATTGGAAGCGCCCCGGCATTTGCCTTACAACAGGAGAAATCACGGTAAACTCCGTCGGGACGCGGCTGAAGGCCCTTCAAAGAGACCTGCTCTTTGGTATTCTTCCCTTGTTACAGTGTTCATGTGTTTTGTGGATTTAACTACTTCGGTAATATATAAACATATTGCGGAAACATTGTCCTTCATTAAAAGACCCTCCTTTAGATTCTCAAGCAGAAGTTGGGATACCCCGAGCTCATTCTCCAGTTTCCTTCGTCTGACGGCCTGCGCGGGACAACTCAGCAGTACGTGCAGCACATCCTGCACCACACTCTCGTCACACGAGCAGCTCTCAGACTCCGCAAGATGAAATCTTTTTAGGTATTTCATGAAGCATCCGTGTCCTGTGAGTGCCTGCGTCACTTCGAATGTGGGGACCGCCTCCCGCGCGAACGTCAGCGCCTCATAAATGGTTCTGAAGAACATCTTGGTTATCCGTCCAGTTGAGTTCGAGACATATTGCTCGTTCCATTGCATCATATATCTAACCTCTCAGTTGTGCTCATACCTTGGTCGAGGAAGCATCGTTGTTCTGTGCTCTTCGTCTTTCGGTTTGAAATCGGTGTTCTGTGTGTTTTTCGAAGTTTAAATTATAAGTGATCTGTGCGAAATTTGACGATCTGTATTTTGGTGGTTTTTTTTTTCTCGTGGCTGCAAAATCAGCGGAGATATTTGGATTTAACTTTTCTGAAATAAATCGATGAATTTGACATTTTGTTAATTGACAGTTCAAATTGCATAGAAATATGTACCATAGAGGATGGAATGTCGTGTTCGAATAGCGTCTATTTATATTTTTTTGAACATTGAAATATTTTGACTATTTTTTTTCCGTGGGAGCTTCTTTCTTCTTTTTTTTCTGGCTGGGCGACGGCCCCGGTGGGGTGGAGCGTCGAGATTGGAGTGAGAGGCCGGGAGTCGTGACTTGAGAGTGCGGCCGGGAGTCGTGACTCAAGAGAGTGGCCAGGGGCCAAAAGTTTTTGCGGGATTTTCCGGGATTTTCCGTCATTTTTCCGGGCTTTTCCGACATTTGGAGGTTCTTGGGGATTTTCCGGGGTTTTCCCGGGATTTTCCGTCGTTTTTCCGGGCTTTTCCGACATTTGGAGGTTCTTGGGGATTTTCCGGGGTTTTCCCGGGATTTTCCGGATTTTTCGCGGGAAGTTTCGGGGGGTGTTTCGGGAGGAGTGCCTCCTGAAGTTTTGTGAGTTGTGTAAGGAATTTTTTCTGTATGAAGGGACTTCGACGAGGGGTACTTTCTTTAATTCGCAACCCATATTCACTTTTATTTTGTTTGAGTTGGGTTTGTGACTGTAATTTTGACTTTGTGACTTTGTGAGCTGGAGTGGGATCTTCTTGGGGGTCGGGATCGTGAGGGCGTCCTTTCGTGTTTCCGTATCCTTTCCGGGTCCTCCGCCGGGTCGCAGTTTGGGAATAGGTGTAGTTAGGGTCGTAGCTGGGGGTGTAGGCTGGGTTGGCTCGCGGGTGCGACGCGGCGGATTCCTTCCCGAGCCGGCCGTCTGTCGTCCTCTGAGAGGAGGTCGATCAGTTCGTGCTCGGTGGTTGTTGGGCCTGGCCGGTCACTCCTTCCCCGCTCTGCGAGGAGGGTCGTTGACCGCCCGGTGACGGCGTTGGTGTCGGGTGCCGGAGGCTTGGCTTTGTTCCTTCCCTTCGGGCCTGAACGATCACGATATGCCTCGGGAGGTGAGGACTCCCGTATCCGGGGACCCCTTCGCGCGCTCGACTGCGACGCCTAGATCTCCGCAGAGACAGCGCATTATCAGGGTCAACAGCAGCCCCGAACTGGAGGTGAGGGCGGACAGCGGGGGGAGTAAAACCAGCGTCAAGGTTAGGGCTATGGAGCTGTGCGACAGCGTCCTTCGGAGCACTAAGTCCCAGGACATAATAAGCGCCATAAGGGAAATTAAAAACATTGTCGAGGGTCTGGTTGAGATTCAGAGTAAAGAGAGTGTGGACACTTGTAAGGCTCGTGGGGAGGAGGGTGTCGCGGGGGCCATAAGACTGCTGAGTGAAAAGGTGGACAGTATGAAGGGTGAGATCGCTCTTCTCAAGGATGAGACAAGAGCCCGTGGATCGCGGACGCAGCCGGAGCTTACCTACGCGAGTGCGGTTGGGGGCTCCAGGGCCACTGGGGGCATCCCGAGAACTGAGGCGACGAGACAGAGGCCACCCGAGCGCAGTTATGCGCTCGTTGTTTCCAGCGACAACAGGGAGGATACCTCGGCCAGTATCAAGAGGGCGATATTTGATGGGATAAAACCGCAACTGAAGGAGATGAGGATTGGCATAAATGGAATTACTCCGGTCTCGCAGAACCGGGTACTGATCACGTGCCCGGTTAAGGAGCATGCGGAAAAACTGAAGACCGCTGTGGACCGCGTGCAGGGCCTTAGATCTCAGGAGGGAAAAAGGAAAAGGCCGGTCATGATTTTTAAGGGCGTCGGTAAGGAAACCCCGGATGATGCATGCATGATCATGCAGAATGATGGGATTCACCGAGTGCTTGAGGGTAAGCCTGAGGAGGCGATTAAAATATTGAGGGCCAGTAAGGGAAAAAACGAGTTCCTTAGGAACGTTGTAGTTGCGGTGACCCCGGATATTAGGAATGCGCTCCTCGAGACTGGCCGAGTGAACATTGGCTTCATGCGGGTTCATGTTGAAGATGCGTCGCCGGTGGTCCAGTGCTACAGATGTCTCGGCTTTGGGCATACAACTGGACGATGTGCGGAGAAGAATCAGGTGTGCTCCCACTGTGCGGGGCCCCATCGTTTTGCGGAGTGCACTGATAAGGACAGTAACGAACGTAAGAAGTGCCACAACTGTATCAAGATCAACCTAAGGATGGGCCTGACAACAGACGTTAAGCACAGAGCCAGCAGCGACACGTGCCCGTACAGACAGCGCATGGAGCGAAGAGCCTTGGAAAGCACTAACTATGGCTACTAGTGGCGCGGGTGTTATAAGAGTGTTACAACAGAATGTACAAAGGGCGAGACTGGCGCTGGACATGGTCAGCATGAGTGACGCACAGATTTGTCTTCTGCAGGAGCCGTATACGGGTGCTGCGGGGCATGTGACTTCGGCCTGCAGGCGAGTGTACCAGCGGAACGGGGGGTGTAGAGATACACCCTGTAAAGCTGCTATACTAGTGGACCGGCAGTTTCCCGAGGGGGAGATCCTGGACCAATTTACTGACCTGGGAGCGGTTTTCATTAAGATAAAGATGGTGGGTCGAGTTGTGGTTTTGGGTTCGGTCTACGTGGAGCCACTGGCTGATATGAACCCTGTATTGATTAGGCTCGGTAGGCTTCTTGAAGCCGTGAGTGATATGGGCGCATTGGTGTTGATCGGGGGAGACTTTAATGCCAAGAGCTCATGGTGGGGATCCAGCCGGACGGACGGAAGGGGCACTATGCTGGCGGAATTCCTGGCCGAAGTGGGGTGCTCAGTTCTGAACCGGGGGGATGATCCGACCTTTGAAGTTTATAGGCGGGGTAGGAGATCTGCGTCGCATATTGACGTTACGTTCTGTTGTGCGGCGACGGAGCGTCTGGTGTCGGATTGGCGTGTGGAGACGGATAACCCCGGCTACTCTGATCACAATCCCATATTTTTCTCGGTGGCTGGAGTGCCCCCACACGAGCGGCTTCATGATGGTACGCGGAAGTTCCGGTCGGACCTAGCGGACTGGAGACGATTCTCTGCAGAGGTGGGGATTTTCGTTGGCGATCTCACTGCTGCCCTGAGAAGGACCGAAGGTGCTCGTGACCTGGACTTGGTGTGTGCGGAGATGAGTTCCATTGTGAGCAGGGCCTGTGGAAAGTCAATGCCGCCATATAAGATGGGTGGCAGGAAGGCATGCCCTTGGTGGAGCGATGAGCTCGCGAACCTTAAAAGGAGCGTGACCACAGCAAGACGCAGGGTTCGGAACTCCACCGAAGAAAGAAGAAGATCCGTTACGCTCCCAGTCTACCTGGAGCTCAAGGAGAAATTTAGAGCTGAGGTATCAAAGGCCAAGACCGAAAGCTGGAAGAGCGTGTGTAGACTGCAGGGCAGGGAAACGGTGTGGGGCTTGCTTAATCGAGTTCGAGGCGGTCGGCAGCCGTTGCCTGCCACCATCACTGTGGGTGGCAAACGGCTTAACACACCTGAGGAGAGAGTCCAGGCGATTCTCGGTCACTTCTATCCCGACGATGACCTCACTACTGAGACGGATGAGCATGTGGCCATTAGAGCGGAGGCTTCTCAATTTCCGGAGGCAGCGGATGAACCGAAGTTTGGATGCGTGGAGATTGGGCGTATTCTTTCGGAGATGGACCCCAGGAGGGCGCCTGGATCCGATGGATTCACGGCCGACATCCTGTCAAGGATAAACGAGGATTTCCCTAACCTGCTACACGAACTTATGAACGCCTGCTTCCGGATCGGCCACTTCCCAACTGCTTGGAAGGGAGCCCATGCTCTCTTGGTTCCGAAGGCTGGCAGGCGGGGGTCCGATGTGGCGGATTTTAGGCCGATCGGTCTCATCTCCGTATTTGGGAAGCTGCTCGAGAGGTTGATCGTTGGACGTGTCACTTGGCGGATGGACTGCGAGGGCAGATTAAGCAATCGCCAATATGGATTCACGTTTCAAAAGTCGACTGAGGATGCCCTCAACAACGCCGTGGGAATGTTAAGGCGGGCAAGAGAGGGGAAAAGCATTGCAATTGCGGTATCCCTTGATATCGGGGGCGCCTTTGACCACGCGTGGTGGCCGTTCCTCCGAGTCCAGCTCCTGAGGAGAGCTTGTCCGCGTAACGTCTTCATGCTGATACAAAGCTATCTGGAGGACAGGAAAGTATCCATGAACTTCCAGGGTGTCACTGCTAGCAAGCCCGCCACTAAAGGTTGCGTCCAGGGATCTGTATGTGGCCCCAAGTTCTGGAACTTGATCGTGGACGATCTTCTGCAGACTGAGTTCGGTAAAAGTGTACACGTCCAGGCCTTTGCGGATGATATCGTTGTTATAGTCGTGGGTGAGGACATCGACAGCGTTGAGCGCGACACGAATGAGGCGCTTGCTTTGGTGAGCAACTGGGGAAGACGGGCGAAGCTGAACTTCTCGGGACCGAAGTCGCTGGCTATGGTGGTTACCAAAAAGCTAATACGTCGGGACCCGTGCTTGTGGCTGGGCGGGGAAAGAGTTTCGCTCGTCAAGGAGATCAAGCTCCTGGGAGTCATAATAGACCGGAACCTGAGCTGGACCAAGCACGTCGCAAACATTTGCGAGAAGATGGCCGTGCAATTTAATATCCTCTCGCGTGTCGCCAGATGTACGTGGGGCATAGCGCCGGACGTGGCCAAAACAGTTTACGTTGGTGCAGTGCAACCCCTTGCCCTGTACTGTGCAAGTGTGTGGGGCGAGGCGTGTCTAAAAAAGCACATTGCCAAACGACTGAACCAGGCGCAGCGACCGTTCTGTATCAGAATTATTAAAGGATACAGGACGATGTCAGCGGATTCAGCTATGGCGCTCGCGGGAATGATGCCCCTTAGCCTCAAAGTGCGAGAATGTGCCGACCTATACTGGGTCAAAAAGGGGTACCCTTTGCCTGGTGTCCCGGATGATGTGGTTTATCAGGGTGTGGCGCGGAGGGCTGAGTTTCCTCACCCGGCGAGGACAGACACGGTGGTTCGTTTGAGTTTTGGCGACCACAGCAACCCATGTGCGAGCATCTACACAGACGGGAGTCTGCTGGATGGCAAGGTGGGAGCGGCATTTGTGGTTTACAAGGACCGGGACGAGATACACAGGCGAAAAATTAAGCTGGCGGATTGCTGCTCGGTATTCCAGGCCGAACTGGTGGCGATGAGGGAGGCGCTGGCCTGGATCGGGGACACAAGCGTTCCCCTGCGGATAGTTGAGATCCATTCGGACTCACTGTCTGGCTTAAGGGGAATAGCGGATCCAGGCAGCACCAACCCCATTATTCGGACAATACTTGACACAGTGAGCCGTCTGCGGAGTAGGGATGTGGTGGTCCAGTTCCGCTGGGTTAAAGGTCACTCGGGAAATGTTGGTAACGACCGAGCGGATGAGCTTGCGAGGCAGGCGGGACAACTGAGAGTGGCTCCGATCTACAGCAGGTACCCGCTTTGCTTCGCGGCAAGAATTCTTCGAGAGAGATATACGATGCTATGGAACGAGCAATATGTCTCGAACTCAGCGGGACGGACAACCAAGATGTTCTTCAGAACCATTTATGAGGCGCTGACGTTCGCGCGGAAGGCAGTCCCCACATTCGAAGTGACGCAGGCACTCACAGGACACGGATGCTTCATGAGGTACCTAAAAAGATTTCATCTTGCGGAGTCTGAGAGCTGCCCGTGTGACGAGAGTGTGGTGCAGGATGTGCTGCACGTGCTGCTGAGTTGTCCCGCACAAGCCGTCAGACGGAGGAAACTGGAGAACGAGCTGGGGGTATCCCAACTTCTGCTTGAGAATCTAAGGGAGGGACTCTTAATGAAAGAGAATGTTTCCGCCATATGTTTATATATCACCGAAGTAGTAAAATCCACAAAACACATGAACACTATAACAAGGGAAGAATACCAAGGAGCAGGTCTCTTTGAAGGGCCTTCAGCCGCGTCCCGACGGAGTTTACCGTGATTTCTCCTGTTGTAAGGCAAATGCCGGGGCGCTTCCAATAAAGTCGTGCGCGGACGCATTCCTTGTCCTATCCACACACTGCACATTCGAAACACATCAAACTTATTTAGAGCAATAAATAATAAACACTTTTGGGGTATGCACTGAGGGCACAGGCATAGAAGTGGGTCTCCAAAGAACCACTTCAGAGAGTCCAAACACAATCCCGGGGTTATAAACCTGGTGCGTTATAAGCCAGGTGCCCATTAGCACAACTCCTATAAAAAAAAAAACCTAACCTAACCTAACCTAACCTAACCTAACCTAACCTAACCTAACCGGCTCCGATCTACAGCAGGTACCCGCTTTGCTTCGCGGCAAGAATTCTTCGAGAGAGATATATGATGCAATGGAACGAGCAATATGTCTCGAACTCAACTGGACGGATAACCAAGATGTTCTTCAGAACCATTTATGAGGCGCTGACGTTCGCGCGGGAGGCGGTCCCCACATTCGAAGTGACGCAGGCACTCACAGGACACGGATGCTTCATGAAATACCTAAAAAGATTTCATCTTGCGGAGTCTGAGAGCTGCTCGTGTGACGAGAGTGTGGTGCAGGATGTGCTGCACGTACTGCTGAGTTGTCCCGCGCAGGCCGTCAGACGAAGGAAACTGGAGAATGAGCTCGGGGTATCCCAACTTCTGCTTGAGAATCTAAAGGAGGGTCTTTTAATGAAGGACAATGTTTCCGCAATATGTTTATATATTACCGAAGTAGTTAAATCCACAAAACACATGAACACTGTAACAAGGGAAGAATACCAAAGAGCAGGTCTCTTTGAAGGGCCTTCAGCCGCGTCCCGACGGAGTTTACCGTGATTTCTCCTGTTGTAAGGCAAATGCCGGGGCGCTTCCAATAAAGTCGTGCACGGACGCATTCCTTGTCCTATCCAAACACTGAACATTCGAAACATAAAGAACATATACAGAGCAATAAATTATAAACACTTTTGGGGTATGCACTGAGGGCACAGGCAAAGAAGTGGGTCTCCATAGAACCATTTCAGAGAGTACAAACACAATCCCGGGGTTATAAACCTGGTGCGTCATAAGCCAGGTTGCCCATTAGCACAACTCTTCAAAAAAAAAAAAACCTAACCTAACCTGTTTGGGAATAAGATACGATCGATGTCAAAGATTTATTAGCCACATTCAATACATCGGTGAACACGTATTCTTTCAAGAATGACAAAGGATGGAGCTGGTTAATGAATACTTTCATTGTTTGGGAATAAGATACGATCGATGTCAAAGATTTATTAGCCACATTCAATACATCGGTGAACACGTATTCTTTCAAGAATGACAAAGGATGGAGCTGGTTAATGAATACTTTCATTGTTTGGGAATAAGATACGATCGATGTCAAAGATTTATTAGCCACATTCAATACATCGGTGAACACGTATTCTTTCAAGAATGACAAAGGATGGAGCTGGTTAATGAATACTTTCATTGTTTGGGAATAAGATACGATCGATGTCAAAGATTTATTAGCCACATTCAATACATCGGTTAACACGTATTTTTTCAAGAATGACAAAGGATGGAGCTGGTTAATGAATACTTTCATTGTTTGGGAATAAGATTCGATCGATGTCAAAGATTTATTAGCCACATTCAATACATCGATGAACACGTATTCTTTCAAGAATGACAAAGGATGGAGCTGGTTAATGAATACTTTCATTGTTTGGGAATAAGATACGATCGATGTCAAAGATTTATTAGCCACATTCAATACATCGGTTAACACGTATTCTTTCAAGAATGACAAAGGATGGAGCTGGTTAATGAATACTTTCATTGTTTGGGAATAAGATACGATCGATGTCAAAGATTTATTAGCATCATTCAATACATCGGTGAACACGTATTCTTTCAAGAATGACAAAGGATGGAGCTGGTTAATGAATACTTTCATTGTTTGGGAATAAGATACGATCGATGTCAAAGATTTATTAGCCACATTCAATACATCGGTGAACACGTATTCTTTCAAGAATGACAAAGGATGGAGCTGGTTACAAGTGATGGATAGCTTGTTCGGAGTTTCGGTCCGATGGTAGGACACCTTACTCCTTCATCGGATAAGTTCTGACTGTTAAGATATTTATTGGAAATTTTTGGATCTTTTTGGGAATCGGGAAAGGATAGGTTTGTGGTAATTGTTTTGATTTTATGAATGATTATGAGAAATTATAAACGATTAAATACATATATAAATATGATGATATGTACATAATATTAAATACAAATATACATAAATTTGTGTCGTCACACACTGTTTTATATTGAATGGGTGAAAAAAAAAAAAAAAAAAAAAAAAAAAAAAAAAAAAAAAAAAAATGAATTGTGAATAAATTATAAGAATGTATATAGTATATGTAGATAAGTAAATGAGTGGGGAAATGTGTGTGACTTTTATAAATATATTAAGGTGTAGAAAATGTTTATTGAAGGTGAGAAATGCGGTTGCCTATGGGGGTAAACTGTCTGCCGGAGGAATTATCGATGATGGGGTGTTCAGAGTGACAATCGGGGGGTCATTTGGGGGGATGATTAGAGTTAAAGAGGGGGGGGTCGGGGGGATGTTTCGCAATATTGATTTCGGACGAGTGTGTCTGTAACTGGTGTTCGCGTTGTAGTTATCTAAGGCTTTTATGACTGGGTTGGGATGACGGGATATAGAGCTGTAGAACCTTTCGGCCAGAGCGCGCATATGTTCGGGGATAGTATGTAGTTTGGTATCTGCGTGGAGTCTTGAATTACGGACGATGTAGGGTGCTTTTAAAATTATGCGGAGGGCTTTGTTTTGAATGATCTGAATGTGATGTAGCGTTGTTTTCTTCGCGTGGCCCCAGACCGGAAGGGCGTATGTCAGTTGCGGTCTGACGATCGCTTTATATAGGTGGAGTTTAGTGCGCGTGCTAAGTTTGCTGTATTTACTGATCAAGGGAAATAATGATTTGAGTGTTCCGTGAGCTTTTGATTTGATATTGAGGGCGTGTTTATGCCACGAGAGTCTACTGTCTAATGTGAGGCCTAGGTATTTTACGTGTTTTGACCATGGGACGCTCTGGCCGAAGAGTTTAAGAGTTCTGATGGGTTTGATGTATCTGCGTGAGAAGCGGACTGCTGTGCTTTTGGTGGGATTTATTTTGATCTGGAGCTGGTTAATGAATACTTTCATTGTTTGGGAATAAGATACGATCGATGTCAAAGATTTATTAGCCACATTCAATACATCGGTGAACATGTATTCTTTCAAGAATGACAAAGGATGGAGCTGGTTAATGAATACTTTCATTGTTTGGGAATAAGATACGATCGATGTCAAAGATTTATTAGCCACATTCAATACATCGGTTAACACGTATTTTTTCAAGAATGACAAAGGATGGAGCTGGTTAATGAATACTTTCATTGTTTGGGAATAAGATACGATCGATGTCAAAGATTTATTAGCCACATTCAATACATCGGTGAACACGTATTCTTTCAAGAATGACAAAGGATGGAGCTGGTTAATGAATACTTTCATTGTTTGGGAATAAGATACGATCGATGTCAAAGATTTAGTAGCCACATTCAATACATCGGTGAACACGTATTCTTTCAAGAATGACAAAGGATTGAGCTGGTTAATGAATACTTTCATTGTTTGGGAATAAGATACGATCGATGTCAAAGATTTATTAGCCACATTCAATACATCGGTTAACACGTATTCTTTCAAGAATGACAAAGGATGGAGCTGGTTAATGAATACTTTCATTGTTTGGGAATAAGATACGATCGATGTCAAAGATTTATTAGCCACATTCAATACATCGGTGAACACGTATTCTTTCAAGAATGACAAAGGATGGAGCTGGTTAATGAATACTTTCATTGTTTGGGAATAAGATACGATCGATGTCAAAGATTTATAAGCCACATTCAATACATCGGTGAACACGTATTCTTTCAAGAATGACAAAGGATGGAGCTGGTTAATGAATACTTTCATTGTTTGGGAATAAGATACGATCGATGTCAAAGATTTATTAGCCACATTCAATACATCGGTGAACACGTATTCTTTCAAGAATGACAAAGGATGGATCTGGTTAATGAATACTTTCATTGTTTGGGAATAAGATACGATCGATGTCAAAGATTTATTAGCCACATTCAATACATCGGTGAACACGTATTCTTTCAAGAATGACAAAGGATGGAGCTGGTTAATGAATACTTTCATTGTTTGGGAATAAGATACGATCGATGTCAAAGATTTATTAGCCACATTCAATACATCGGTTAACACGTATTCTTTCAAGAATGACAAAGGATGGAGCTGGTTAATGAATACTTTCATTGTTTGGGAATAAGATACGATCGATGTCAAAGATTTATTAGCCACATTCAATACATCGGTGAACACGTATTCTTTCAAGAATGACAAAGGATGGAGCTGGTTAATGAATACTTTCATTGTTTGGGAATAAGATACGATCGATGTCAAAGATTTATTAGCCACATTCAATACATCGGTGAACACGTATTCTTTCAAGAATGACAAAGGATGGAGCTGGTTAATGAATACTTTCATTGTTTGGGAATAAGATACGATCGATGTCAAAGATTTATTAGCCACATTCAATACATCGGTGAACACGTATTCTTTCAAGAATGACAAAGGATGGAGCTGGTTAATGAATACTTTCATTGTTTGGGAATAAGATACGATCGATGTCAAAGATTTATTAGCCACATTCAATACATCGGTGAACACGTATTCTTTCAAGAATGACAAAGGATGGAGCTGGTTAATGAATACTTTCATTGTTTGGGAATAAGATACGATCGATGTCAAAGATTTATTAGCCACATTCAATACATCGGTGAACACGTATTCTTTCAAGAATGACAAAGGATGGAGCTGGTTAATGAATACTTTCATTGTTTGGGAATAAGATACGATCGATGTCAAAGATTTATTAGCCACATTCAATACATCGGTGAACACGTATTCTTTCAAGAATGACAAAGGATGGAGCTGGTTAATGAATACTTTCATTGTTTGGGAATAAGATACGATCGATGTCAAAGATTTATTAGCCACATTCAATACATCGGTGAACACGTATTCTTTCAAGAATGACAAAGGATGGAGCTGGTTAATGAATACTTTCATTGTTTGGGAATAAGATACGATCGATGTCAAAGATTTATTAGCCACATTCAATACATCGGTGAACACGTATTCTTTCAAGAATGACAAAGGATGGAGCTGGTTAATGAATACTTTCATTGTTTGGGAATAAGATACGATCGATGTCAAAAATTTATTAGCCACATTCAATACATCGGTGAACACGTATTCTTTCAAGAATGACAAAGGATGGAGCTGGTTAATGAATACTTTCATTGTTTGGGAATAAGATACGATCGATGTCAAAGATTTATTAGCCACATTCAATACATCGGTGAACACGTATTCTTTCAAGAATGACAAAGGATGGAGCTGGTTAATGAATACTTTCATTGTTTGGGAATAAGATACGATCGATGTCAAAGATTTATTAGCCACATTCAATACATCGGTGAACACGTATTCTTTCAAGAATGACAAAGGATGGAGCTGGTTAATGAATACTTTCATTGTTTGGGAATAAGATACGATCGATGTCAAAGATTTATTAGCCACATTCAATACATCGGTGAACACGTATTCTTTCAAGAATGACAAAGGATGGAGCTGGTTAATGAATACTTTCATTGTTTGGGAATAAGATACGATCGATGTCAAAGATTTATTAGCCACATTCAATACATCGGTGAACACGTATTCTTTCAAGAATGACAAAGGATGGAGCTGGTTAATGAGTACTTTCATTGTTTGGGAATAAGATACGATCGATGTCAAAGACTTATTAGCCACATTCAATACATCGGTTAACACGTATTCTTTCAAGAATGACAAAGGATGGAGCTGGTTAATGAATACTTTCATTGTTTGGGAATAAGATACGATCGATGTCAAAGATTTATTAGCCACATTCAATACATCGGTTAACACGTATTTCTTTCAAGAATGACAAAGGATGGAGCTGGTTAATGAATACTTTCATTGTTTGGGAATAAGATACGATCGATGTCAAAGATTTATTAGCCACATTCAATACATCGGTGAACACGTATTCTTTCAAGAATGACAAAGGATGGAGCTGGTTAATGAATACTTTCATTGTTTGGGAATAAGATACGATCGATGTCAAAGATTTATTAGCCACATTCAATACATCGGTGAACACGTATTCTTTCAAGAATGACAAAGGATGGAGCTGGTTAATGAATACTTTCATTGTTTGGGAATAAGATACGATCGATGTCAAAGATTTATTAGCCACATTCAATACATCGGTGAACACGTATTCTTTCAAGAATGACAAAGGATGGAGCTGGTTAATGAGTACTTTCATTGTTTGGGAATAAGATACGATCGATGTCAAAGACTTATTAGCCACATTCAATACATCGGTTAACACGTATTCTTTCAAGAATGACAAAGGATGGAGCTGGTTAATGAATACTTTCATTGTTTGGGAATAAGATACGATCGATGTCAAAGATTTATTAGCCACATTCAATACATCGGTGAACACGTATTCTTTCAAGAATGACAAAGGATGGAGCTGGTTAATGAATACTTTCATTGTTTGGGAATAAGATACGATCGATGTCAAAGATTTATTAGCCACATTCAATACATCGGTGAACACGTATTCTTTCAAGAATGACAAAGGATGGAGCTGGTTAATGAATACTTTCATTGTTTGGGAATAAGATACGATCGATGTCAAAGATTTATTAGCCACATTCAATACATCGGTGAACACGTATTCTTTCAAGAATGACAAAGGATGGAGCTGGTTAATGAATACTTTCATTGTTTGGGAATAAGATACGATCGTGTCAAAGATTTATTAGCCACATTCAATACATCGGTGAACACGTATTCTTTCAAGAATGACAAAGGATGGAGCTGGTTTATGGAATACTTTCATTGTTTGGGAATAAGATACGATCGATGTCAAAGATTTATTAGCACATTCAATACATCGGTGAACACGTATTCTTTCAAGAATGACAAAGGATGGAGCTGGTTAATGAATACTTTCATTGTTTGGGAATAAGATACGATCGATGTCAAAGATTTATTAGCCACATTCAATACATCGGTGAACACGTATTCCTTTAAGAATGACAAAGGATGGAGCTGGTTAATGAATACTTTCATTGTTTGGGAATAAGATACGATCGATGTCAAAGATTTATTAGCCACATTCAATACATCGGTGAACACGTATTCTTTCAAGAATGACAAAGGATGGAGCT
Source organism: Odontocerum albicorne (assembly GCA_949825065.1). Lineage (NCBI taxonomy): Eukaryota > Metazoa > Arthropoda > Insecta > Trichoptera > Odontoceridae > Odontocerum > Odontocerum albicorne. The sequence continues at coordinate 2,339,754 of OX463867.1, forward strand.
GGTTAATGAATACTTTCATTGTTTGGGAATAAGATACGATCGATGTCAAAGATTTATTAGCATCATTCAATACATCGGTGAACACGTATTCTTTCAAGAATGACAAAGGATGGAGCTGGTTAATGAATACTTTCGTTGTTTGGGAATAAGATACGATCGATGTCAAAGATTTATTAGCCACATTCAATACATCGGTGAACACGTATTCTTTCAAGAATGACAAAGGATGGAGCTGGTTAATGAATACTTTCATTGTTTGGGAATAAGATACGATCGATGTCAAAGATTTATTAGCCACATTCAATACATCGGTGAACACGTATTCTTTCAAGAATGACAAAGGATGGAGCTGGTTAATGAATACTTTCATTGTTTGGGAATAAGATACGATCGATGTCAAAGATTTATTAGCCACATTCAATACATCGGTGAACACGTATTCTTTCAAGAATGACAAAGGATGGAGCTGGTTAATGAATACTTTCATTGTTTGGAAAATAAGATACGATCGATGTCAAAGATTTATTAGCCACATTCAATACATCGGTGAACACGTATTCTTTCAAGAATGACAAAGGATAGAGCTGGTTAATGAATACTTTCATTGTTTGGGAATAAGATACGATCGATGTCAAAGATTTATTAGCCACATTCAATACATCGGTGAACACGTATTCTTTCAAGAATGACAAAGGATGGAGCTGGTTAATGAATACTTTCATTGTTTGGGAATAAGATACGATCGATGTCAAAGATTTATTAGCCACATTCAATACATCGGTAAACACGTATTCTTTCAAGAATGACAAAGGATGGAGCTGGTTAATGAATACTTTCATTGTTTGGGAATAAGATACGATCGATGTCAAAGATTTATTAGCCACATTCAATACATCGGTGAACACGTATTCTTTCAAGAATGACAAAGGATGGAGCTGGTTTATGAATACTTTCATTGTTTGGGAATAAGATACGATCGATGTCAAAGATTTATTAGCCACATTCAATACATCGGTGAACACGTATTCTTTCAAGAATGACAAAGGATGGAGCTGGTTAATGAATACTTTCATTGTTTGGGAATAAGATACGATCGATGTCAAAGATTTATTAGCCACATTCAATACATCGGTTAACACGTATTCTTTCAAGAATGACAAAGGATGGAGCTGGTTAATGAATACTTTCATTGTTTGGGAATAAGATACGATCGATGTCAAAGATTTATTAGCCACATTCAATACATCGGTGAACACGTATTCTTTCAAGAATGACAAAGGATGGAGCTGGTTAATGAATACTTCATTGTTTGGGAATAAGATACGATCGATGTCAAAGATTTATTAGCCACATTCAATACATCGGTGAACACGTATTCTTTCAAGAATGACAAAGGATGAGCTGGTAAATGAATACTTTCATTGTTTGGGAATAAGATACGATCGATGTCAAAGATTTATTAGCCACATTCAATACATCGGTGAACACTTATTCTTTCAAGAATGACAAAGGATGGAGCTGTGTTAATGAATACTTTCATTGTTTGGGAATAAGATACGATCGATGTCAAGATTTATTAGGCCACATTCAATACATCGGTTAACACGTATTCTTTCAAGAATGACAAAGGATGGAGCTGGTTAATGAATACTTTCATTGTTTGGGAATAAGATACGATCGATGTCAAAGATTTATTAGCCACATTCAATACATCGGTGAACACGTATTCTTTCAAGAATGACAAAGGATGGAGCTGGTAAAGGAATACTTTCATTGTTTGGGAATAGATACGATCGATGTCAAAAGATTTATTAGCATCATTCAATACATTGGTGAACACGTATTCTTTCAGAATGACAAAGGATGGAGCTGGTTAATGAATACTTTCATTGTTTGGGAATAAGATACGATCGATGTCAAAGATTTATTAGCCACATTCCATACATCGGTTAACACGTATTCTTTCAAGAATGACAAAGGATGGAGCTGGTTAATGAATACTTTCATTGTTTGGGAATAAGATACGATCGATGTCAAAGATTTATTAGCCACATTCAATACATCGGTGAACACGTATTCTTTCAAGAATGACAAAGGATGGAGCTGGTTTATGAATACTTTCATTGTTTGGGAATAAGATACGATCGATGTCAAAGATTTATTAGCCACATTCAATACATCGGTGAACACGTATTCTTTCAAGAATGACAAAGGATGGAGCTGGTTAATGAATACATTCATTGTTTGGGAATAAGATACGATCGATGTCAAAGATTTATTAGCCACATTCAATACATCGGTGAACACGTATTCTTTCAAGAATGACAAAGGATGGAGCTGGTTAATGAATACTTTCATTGTTTGGGAATAAGATACGATCGATGTCAAAGATTTATTAGCCACATTCAATACATCGGTTAACACGTATTCTTTCAAGAATGACAAAGGATGGAGCTGGTTAATGAATACTTTCATTGTTTGGGAATAAGATACGATCGATGTCAAAGATTTATTAGCCACATTCAATACATCGGTGAACACGTATTCTTTCAAGAATGACAAAGGATGGAGCTGGTTAATGAATACTTTCATTGTTTGGGAATAAGATACGATCGATGTCAAAGATTTATTAGCCACATTCAATACATCGGTGAACACGTATTCTTTCAAGAATGTCAAAGAATGGAGCTGGTTAATGAATACTTTCATTGTTTGGGAATAAGATACGATCGATGTCAAAGATTTATTAGCCACATTCAATACATCGGTGAACACGTATTCTTTCAAGAATGACAAAGGATGGAGCTGGTTAATGAATACTTTCATTGTTTGGGAATAAGATACGATCGATGTCAAAGATTTATTAGCCACATTCAATACATCGGTGAACACGTATTCTTTCAAGAATGACAAAGGATGGAGCTGGTTAATGAATACTTTCATTGTTTGGGAATAAGATACGATCGATGTCAAAGATTTATTAGCCACATTCAATACATCGGTGAACACGTATTCTTTCAAGAATGACAAAGGATGGAGCTGGTTAATGAATACTTTCATTGTTTGGGAATAAGATACGATCGATGTCAAAGATTTATTAGCCACATTCAATACATCGGTGAACACGTATTCTTTCAAGAATGACAAAGGATGGAGCTGGTAAATGAATACTTTCATTGTTTGGGAATAAGATACGATCGATGTCAAAGATTTATTAGCCACATTCAATACATCGGTGAACACGTATTCTTTCAAGAATGACAAAGGATGGAGCTGGTTAATGAATACTTTCATTGTTTGGGAATAAGATACGATCGATGTCAAAGATTTATTAGCCACATTCAATACATCGGTTAACACGTATTCTTTCAAGAATGACAAAGGATGGAGCTGGTTAATGAATACTTTCATTGTTTGGGAATAAGATACGATCGATGTCAAAGATTTATTAGCCACATTCAATACATCGGTGAACACGTATTCTTTCAAGAATGACAAAGGATGGAGCTGGTAAATGAATACTTTCATTGTTTGGGAATAAGATACGATCGATGTCAAAGATTTATTAGCCACATTCAATACATCGGTGAACACGTATTCTTTCAAGAATGTCAAAGGATGGAGCTGGTTAATGAATACTTTCATTGTTTGGGAATAAGATACGATCGATGTCAAAGATTTATTAGCCACATTCAATACATCGGTGAACACGTATTCTTTCAAGAATGACAAAGGATGGAGCTGGTTAATGAATACTTTCATTGTTTGGGAATAAGATACGATCGATGTCAAAGATTTATTAGCCACATTCAATACATCGGTGAACACGTATTCTTTCAAGAATGACAAAGGATGGAGCTGGTTAATGAATACTTTCATTGTTTGGGAATAAGATACGATCGATGTCAAAGATTTATTAGCCACATTCAATACATCGGTGAACACGTATTCTTTCAAGAATGACAAAGGATGGAGCTGGTTAATGAATACTTTCATTGTTTGGGAATAAGATACGATCGATGTCAAAGATTTATTAGCCACATTCAATACATCGGTTAACACGTATTCTTTCAAGAATGACAAAGGATGGAGCTGGTTAATGAATAATTTCATTGTTTGGGAATAAGATACGATCGATGTCAAAGATTTATTAGCCACATTCAATACATCGGTGAACACGTATTCTTTCAAGAATGACAAAGGATGGAGCTGGTTAATGAATACTTTCATTGTTTGGGAATAAGATACGATCGATGTCAAAGATTTATTAGCATCATTCAATACATTGGTGAACACGTATTCTTTCAAGAATGACAAAGGATGGAGCTGGTTAATGAATACTTTCATTGTTTGGGAATAAGATACGATCGATGTCAAAGATTTATTAGCCACATTCAATACATCGGTTAACACGTATTCTTTCAAGAATGACAAAGGATGGAGCTGGTTAATGAATACTTTCATTGTTTGGGAATAAGATACGATCGATGTCAAAGATTTATTAGCCACATTCAATACATCGGTTAACACGTATTCTTTCAAGAATGACAAAGGATGGAGCTGGTTAATGAATACTTTCATTGTTTGGGAATAAGATACGATCGATGTCAAAGATTTATTAGCCACATTCAATACATCGGTGAACACGTATTCTTTCAAGAATGACAAAGGATGGTGCTGGTAAATGAATACTTTCATTGTTTGGGAATAAGATACGATCGATGTCAAAGATTTATTAGCCACATTCAATACATCGGTGAACACGTATTCTTTCAAGAATGACAAAGGATGGAGCTGGTTAATGAATACTTTCATTGTTTGGGAATAAGATACGATCGATGTCAAAGATTTATTAGCCACATTCAATACATCGGTGAACACGTATTCTTTCAAGAATGACAAAGGATGGAGCTGGTTAATGAATACTTTCATTGTTTGGGAATAAGATACGATCGATGTCAAAGATTTATTAGCCACATTCAATACATCGGTTAACACGTATTCTTTCAAGAATGACAAAGGATGGAGCTGGTTAATGAATACTTTCATTGTTTGGGAATAAGATACGATCGATGTCAAAGATTTATTAGCCACATTCAATACATCGGTGAACACGTATTCTTTCAAGAATGACAAAGGATGGAGCTGGTTAATGGGTATTTTCATTGTTTGGGAATAAGATACGATCGATGTCAAAGATTTATTAGCCACATTCAATACATCGGTGAACCCGTATTCTTTCAAGAATAAAAAAGGATGGAGCTGGTTAATGAATACTTTCATTGTTTGGGAATAAGATACGATCGATGTCAAAGATTTATTAGCCACATTCAATACATCGGTTAACACGTATTCTTTCAAGAATGACAAAGGATGGAGCTGGTTAATGAATACTTTCATTGTTTGGGAATAAGATACGATCGATGTCAAAGATTTATTAGCCATATTCAATACATCGGTGAACACGTATTCTTTCAAGAATGACAAAGGATGGAGCTGGTTAGTGAATACTTTCATTGTTTGGGAATAAGATACGATCGATGTCAAAGATTAATTAGCATCATTCAATACATCGGTGAACACGTATTCTTTCAAGAATGACAAAGGATGGAGCTGGTTAATGAATACTTTCATTGTTTGGGAATAAGATACGATCGATGTCAAAGATTTATTAGCCACATTCAATACATTGGTGAACACGTATTCTTTCAAGAATGACAAAGGATGGAGCTGGTTAATGAATACTTTCATTGTTTGGGAATAAGATACGATCGATGTCAAAGATTTATTAGCCACATTCAATACATCGGTGAACACGTATTCTTTCAAGAATGACAAAGGATGGAGCTGGTTAATGAATACTTTCATTGTTTGGGAATAAGATACGATCGATGTCAAAGATTTATTAGCCACATTCAATACATCGGTGAACACGTATTCTTTCAAGAATGACAAAGGATGGAGCTGGTTAATGAATACTTTCATTGTTTGGGAATAAGATACGATCGATGTCAAAGATTTATTAGCCACATTCAATACATCGGTGAACACGTATTCTTTCAAGAATGACAAAGGATGGAGCTGGTTAATGAATACTTTCATTGTTTGGGAATAAGATACGATCGATGTCAAAGATTTATTAGCCACATTCAATACATCGGTGAACACGTATTCTTTCAAGAATGACAAAGGATGGAGCTGGTTAATGAATACTTTCATTGTTTGGGAATAAGATACGATCGATGTCAAAGATTTATTAGCCACATTCAATACATCGGTGAACACGTATTCTTTCAAGAATGACAAAGGATGGAGCTGGTAAATGAATACTTTCATTGTTTGGGAATAAGATACGATCGATGTCAAAGATTTATTAGCCACATTCAATACATCGGTGAACACGTATTCTTTCAAGAATGACAAAGGATGGAGCTGGTTAATGAATACTTTCATTGTTTGGGAATAAGATACGATCGATGTCAAAGATTTATTAGCCACATTCAATACATCGGTTAACACGTATTCTTTCAAGAATGACAAAGGATGGAGCTGGTTAATGAATACTTTCATTGTTTGGGAATAAGATACGATCGATGTCAAAGATTTATTAGCCACATTCAATACATCGGTGAACACGTATTCTTTCAAGAATGACAAAGGATGGAGCTGGTTAATGAATACTTTCATTGTTTGGGAATAAGATACGATCGATGTCAAAGATTTATTAGCCACATTCAATACATCGGTGAACACGTATTCTTTCAAGAATGACAAAGGATGGAGCTGGTTAATGAATACTTTCATTGTTTGGGAATAAGATACGATCGATGTCAAAGATTTATTAGCCACAATCAATACATCGGTGAACACGTATTCTTTCAAGAATGACAAACGATGGAGCTGGTTAATGAATACTTTCATTGTTTGGGAATAAGATACGATCGATGTCAAAGATTTATAAGCCACATTCAATACATCGGTGAACACGTATTCTTTCAAGAATGACAAAGGATGGAGCTGGTTAATGAATACTTTCATTGTTTGGGAATAAGATACGATCGATGTCAAAGATTTATTAGCCACATTCAATACATCGGTGAACACGTATTCTTTCAAGAATGACAAAGGATGGAGCTGGTTAATGAATAATTTCATTGTTTGGGAATAAGATACGATCGATGTCAAAGATTTATTAGCCACATTCAATACATCGGTGAACACGTATTCTTTCAAGAGTGACAAAGGATGGAGCTGGTTAATGAATACTTTCATTGTTTGGGAATAAGATACGATCGATGTCAAAGATTTATTAGCCACATTCAATACATCGGTGAACACGTATTCTTTCAAGAATGACAAAGGATGGAGCTGGTTAATGAATACTTTCATTGTTTGGGAATAAGATACGATCGATGTCAAAGATTTATTAGCCACATTCAATACATCGGTTAACACGTATTCTTTCAAGAATGACAAAGGATGGAGCTGGTTAATGAATACTTTTATTGTTTGGGAATAAGATACGATCGATGTCAAAGATTTATTAGCCACATTCAATACATCGGTTAACACGTATTCTTTCAAGAATGACAAAGGATGGAGCTGGTTAATGAATACTTTCATTGTTTGGGAATAAGATACGATCGATGTCAAAGATTTATTAGCCACATTCAATACATCGGTGAACACGTATTCTTTCAAGAATGACAAAGGATGGAGCTGGTTAATGAATACTTTCATTGTTTGGGAATAAGATACGATCGATGTCAAAGATTTATTAGCCACAATCAATACATCGGTGAACACGTATTCTTTCAAGAATGACAAACGATGGAGCTGGTTAATGAATACTTTCATTGTTTGGGAATAAGATACGATCGATGTCAAAGATTTATAAGCCACATTCAATACATCGGTGAACACGTATTCTTTCAAGAATGACAAAGGATGGAGCTGGTTAATGAATACTTTCATTGTTTGGGAATAAGATACGATCGATGTCAAAGATTTATTAGCCACATTCAATACATCGGTGAACACGTATTCTTTCAAGAATGACAAAGGATGGAGCTGGTTAATGAATAATTTCATTGTTTGGGAATAAGATACGATCGATGTCAAAGATTTATTAGCCACATTCAATACATCGGTGAACACGTATTCTTTCAAGAGTGACAAAGGATGGAGCTGGTTAATGAATACTTTCATTGTTTGGGAATAAGATACGATCGATGTCAAAGATTTATTAGCCACATTCAATACATCGGTGAACACGTATTCTTTCAAGAATGACAAAGGATGGAGCTGGTTAATGAATACTTTCATTGTTTGGGAATAAGATACGATCGATGTCAAAGATTTATTAGCCACATTCAATACATCGGTTAACACGTATTCTTTCAAGAATGACAAAGGATGGAGCTGGTTAATGAATACTTTTATTGTTTGGGAATAAGATACGATCGATGTCAAAGATTTATTAGCCACATTCAATACATCGGTTAACACGTATTCTTTCAAGAATGACAAAGGATGGAGCTGGTTAATGAATACTTTCATTGTTTGGGAATAAGATACGATCGATGTCAAAGATTTATTAGCCACATTCAATACATCGGTAAACACGTATTCTTTCAAGAATGACAAAGGATGGAGCTGGTTAATGAATACTTTCATTGTTTGGGAATAAGATACGATCGATGTCAAAGATTTATTAGCCACATTCAATACATCGGTGAACACGTATTCTTTCAAGAATGACAAAGGATGGAGCTGGTTAATGAATACTTTCATTGTTTGGGAATAAGATACGATCGATGTCAAAGATTTATTAGCCACATTCAATACATCGGTGAACACGTATTCTTTCAAGAATGACAAAGGATGGAGCTGGTTAATGAATACTTTCATTGTTTGGGAATAAGATACGATCGATGTCAAAGATTTATTAGCCACATTCAATACATCGGTTAACACGTATTCTTTCAAGAATGACAAAGGATGGAGCTGGTTAATGAATACTTTCATTGTTTGGGAATAAGATACGATCGATGTCAAAGATTTATTAGCCACATTCAATACATCGGTGAACACGTATTCTTTCAAGAATGACACAGGATGGAGCTGGTTAATGGGTATTTTCATTGTTTGGGAATAAGATACGATCGATGTCAAAGATTTATTAGCCACATTCAATACATCGGTGAACCCGTATTCTTTCAAGAATAAAAAAGGATGGAGCTGGTTAATGAATACTTTCATTGTTTGGGAATAAGATACGATCGATGTCAAAGATTTATTAGCCACATTCAATACATCGGTTAACACGTATTCTTTCAAGAATGACAAAGGATGGAGCTGGTTAATGAATACTTTCATTGTTTGGGAATAAGATACGATCGATGTCAAAGATTTATTAGCCATATTCAATACATCGGTGAACACGTATTCTTTCAAGAATGACAAAGGATGGAGCTGGTTAGTGAATACTTTCATTGTTTGGGAATAAGATACGATCGATGTCAAAGATTTATTAGCCACATTCAATACATCGGTGAACACGTATTCTTTCAAGAATGACAAAGGATGGAGCTGGTTAATGAATACTTTCATTGTTTGGGAATAAGATACGATCGATGTCAAAGATTTATTAGCCACATTCAATACATCGGTGAACACGTATTCTTTCAAGAATGACAAAGGATGGAGCTGGTTAATGAATACTTTCATTGTTTGGGAATAAGATACGATCGATGTCAAAGATTTATTAGCCACATTCAATACATCGGTGAACACGTATTCTTTCAAGAATGACAAAGGATGGAGCTGGTAAATGAATACTTTCATTGTTTGGGAATAAGATACGATCGATGTCAAAGATTTATTAGCCACATTCAATACATCGGTGAACACGTATTCTTTCAAGAATGACAAAGGATGGAGCTGGTTAATGAATACTTTCATTGTTTGGGAATAAGATACGCTCGATGTCAAAGATTTATTAGCCACATTCAATACATCGGTGAACACGTATTCTTTCAAGAATGACAAAGGATGGAGCTGGTTAATGAATACTTTCATTGTTTGGGAATAAGATACGATCGATGTCAAAGATTTATTAGCCACATTCAATACATCGGTTAACACGTATTCTTTCAAGAATGACAAAGGATGGAGCTGGTTAATGAATACTTTCATTGTTTGGGAATAAGATACGATCGATGTCAAAGATTTATTAGCCACATTCAATACATCGGTGAACACGTATTCTTTCAAGAATGACAAAGGATGGAGCTGGTTAATGAATACTTTCATTGTTTGGGAATAAGATACGATCGATGTCAAAGATTTATTAGCCACATTCAATACATCGGTGAACACGTATTCTTTCAAGAATGACAAAGGATGGAGCTGGTAAATGAATACTTTCATTGTTTGGGAATAAGATACGATCGATGTCAAAGATTTATTAGCCACATTCAATACATCGGTTAACACGTATTCTTTCAAGAATGACAAAGGATGGAGCTGGTTAATGAATACTTTCATTGTTTGGGAATAAGATACGATCGATGTCAAAGATTTATTAGCCACATTCAATACATCGGTGAACACGTATTCTTTCAAGAATGACAAAGGATGGAGCTGGTTAATGAATACTTTCATTGTTTGGGAATAAGATACGATCGATGTCAAAGATTTATTAGCCACATTCAATACATCGGTGAACACGTATTCTTTCAAGAATGACAAAGGATGGAGCTGGTAAATGAATACTTTCATTGTTTGGGAATAAGATACGATCGATGTCAAAGATTTATTAGCCACATTCAATACATCGGTGAACACGTATTCTTTCAAGAATGACAAAGGATGGAGCTGGTTAATGAATACTTTCATTGTTTGGGAATAAGATACGATCGATGTCAAAGATTTATTAGCCACATTCAATACATCGGTGAACACGTATTCTTTCAAGAATGACAAAGGATGGAGCTGGTTAATGAATACTTTCATTGTTTGGGAATAAGATACGATCGATGTCAAAGATTTATTAGCCACAATCAATACATCGGTGACCACGTATTCTTTCAAGAATGACAAACGATGGAGCTGGTTAATGAATACTTTCATTGTTTGGGAATAAGATACGATCGATGTCAAAGATTTATAAGCCACATTCAATACATCGGTGAACACGTATTCTTTCAAGAATGACAAAGGATGGAGCTGGTTAATGAATACTTTCATTGTTTGGGAATAAGATACGATCGGTGTCAAAGATTTATTAGCCACATTCAATACATCGGTGAACACGTATTCTTTCAAGAATGACAAAGGATGGAGCTGGTTAATGAATACTTTCATTGTTTGGGAATAAGATACGATCGATGTCAAAGATTTATTAGCCACATTCAATACATCGGTTAACACGTATTCTTTCAAGAATGACAAAGGATGGAGCTGGTTAATGAATACTTTCATTGTTTGGGAATAAGATACGATCGATGTCAAAGATTTATAAGCCACATTCAATACATCGGTTAACACGTATTCTTTCAAGAATGACAAAGGATGGAGCTGGTTAATGAATACTTTCATTGTTTGGGAATAAGATACGATCGATGTCAAAGATTTATTAGCCACATTCAATACATCGGTGAACACGTATTCTTTCAAGAATGACAAAGGATGGAGCTGGTTAATGAATATTTTCATTGTTTGGGAATAAGATACGATCGATGTCAAAGATTTATTAGCCACATTCAATACATCGGTGAACACGTATTCTTTCAAGAATGACAAAGGATGGAGCTGGTTAATGAATACTTTCATTGTTTGGGAATAAGATACGATCGATGTCAAAGATTTATTAGCCACATTCAATACATCGGTGAACACGTATTCTTTCAAGAATGTCAAAGGATGGAGCTGGTTAATGAATACTTTCATTGTTTGGGAATAAGATACGATCGATGTCAAAGATTTATTAGCCACATTGAATACATCGGTGAACACGTATTCTTTCAAGAATGACAAAGGATGGAGCTGGTTAATGAATACTTTCATTGTTTGGGAATAAGATACGATCGATGTCAAAGATTTATTAGCCACATTCAATACATCGGTGAACACGTATTCTTTCAAGAATGACAAAGGATGGAGCTGGTTTATGAATACTTTCATTGTTTGGGAATAAGATACGATCGATGTCAAAGATTTATTAGCCACATTCAATACATCGGTTAACACGTATTCTTTCAAGAATGACAAAGGATGGAGCTGGTTAATGAATACTTTCATTGTTTGGGAATAAGATACGATCGATGTCAAAGATTTATTAGCCACATTCAATACATCGGTGAACACGTATTCTTTCAAGAATGACAAAGGATGGAGCTGGTTAATGAATACTTTCATTGTTTGGGAATAAGATACGATCGATCGGTTAACACGTATTCTTTCAAGAATGACAAAGGATGGAGCTGGTTAATGAATACTTTCATTGTTTGGGAATAAGATACGATCGATGTCAAAGATTTATTAGCCACATTCAATACATCGGTGAACACGTATTCTTTCAAGAATGACAAAGGATGGAGCTGGTTAATGAATACTTTCATTGTTTGGGAATAAGATACGATCGATGTCAAAGATTTATTAGCCACATTCAATACATCGGTGAACACGTATTCTTTCAAGAATGACAAAGGATGGAGCTGGTTAATGGGTACTTTCATTGTTTGGGAATAAGATACGATCGATGTCAAAGATTTATTAGCCACATTCAATACATCGGTGAACACGTATTCTTTCAAGAATGACAAAGGATGGAGCTGGTTAATGAATACTTTCATTGTTTGGGAATAAGATACGATCGATGTCAAAGATTTATTAGCCACATTCAATACATCGGTTAACACGTATTCTTTCAAGAATGACAAAGGATGGAGCTGGATAATGAATACTTTCATTGTTTGGGAATAAGATACGATCGATGTCAAAGATTTATTAGCCACATTCAATACATCATTTTTTGTGAGAATTTTTTCCCACAAACTCCACACGCGAAGGGCTTCTCTCCACTATGGCGCCTTTCATTGCGTTTTAAATAACTTTTATATGAGAATTTTTTCCCACAAATTCCACACGTGAAGGGCTTCTCTGCACTATGAATCATTTCGGGGCAAATTTAAGCCTTTTTTTGTGAGAATTTTTTCCCACAAACTCCACACGCGAAGGGCTTCTCTCCACTATGACGGCTTTCATGGATTTTAAAATTACTTTTAAATGAGAATTTTTTCCCACAATCTCCACACGTCAAGGGCTTCTCTCCACTATGAATCATTAAGTGGCAAATTAAAGCCTATTTTAATGAGAATTTTTTCCCACAATCTCCTTACGCGAAGGGCTTCTCTCCACTATGGCGCCTTTCATGGCGTTTTAAATAACTTTTATATGAGAATTTTTTCCCACAAATTACACACGTGAAGGGCTTCTCTCCACTATGTATCATTTCGGGGCAAATTAAAGCCTTTTTTTGTGAGAATTTTTTCCCACAAACTCCACACGCGAAGGGCTTCTCTCCACTATGACGGCTTTCATGGATTTTAAAATTACTTTTAAATGAGAATTTTTTCCCACAATCTCCACACGTGAAGGGCTTCTCTCCACTATGAATCATTAAGTGGCAAATTAAAGCCTATTTTAATGAGAATTTTTTCCCACAATCTCCTTACGCGAAGGGCTTCTCTCCACTATGGCGCCTTTCATTGCGTTTTAAATAACTTTAATATGAGAATTTTTTCCCACAAATTCCACACGTGAAGGGCTTCTCTGCACTATGAATCATTTCGGGGCAAATTAAAACCTTTTTTTGTGAGAATTTTTTCCCACAAACTCCACACGCGAAGGGCTTCTCTCCACTATGACGGCTTTCATGGATTTTAAAATTACTTTTAAATGAGCATTTTTTCCCACAATCTCCACACGTGAAGGGCTTCTCTCCACTATGAATCATTAAGTGGCAAATTAAAGCCTATTTTAATGAGAATTTTTTCCCACAATCTCCTTACGCGAAGGGCTTCTCTCCACTATGGCGCCTTTCATTGCGTTTTTAATAACTTTTATATGAGAATTTTTTCCCACAAATTCCACTCGTGAAGGGCTTCTCTGCACTATGAATCATTTCGGGGCAAATTAAAGCCTTTTTTTGTGAGAATTTTTTCCCACAAACTCCACACGCGAAGGGCTTCTCTCCACTATGACGGCTTTCATGGATTTTAAAATTACTTTTAAATGAGAATTTTTTCCCACAATCTCCACACGTGAAGGGCTTCTCTCCACTATGAATCATTAAGTGGCAAATTAAAGCCTATTTTAATGAGAATTTTTTCCCACAATCTCCTTACGCGAAGGGCTTCTCTCCACTATGGCGCCTTTCATTGCGTTTTAAATAACTTTTATATGAGAATTTTTTCCCACAAATTCCACACGTGAAGGGGTTCTCTGCACTATGAATCATTTCGGGGCAAATTAAAGCCTTTTTTTGTGAGAATTTTTTCCCACAAACTCCACACGCGAAGGGCTTCTCTCCACTATGATGGCTTTCATGGATTTTAAAATTACTTTTATATGAGATTTTTTCCCACAATCTCCACACGTGAAGGGCTTCTCTCCACTATGAATCATTAAGTGGCAAATTAAAGCCTATTTTAATGAGAATTTTTTCCCACAATCTCCTTACGCGAAGGGCTTCTCTCCACTATGGCGCCTTTCATGGCGTTTTAAATAACTTTTATATGAGAATTTTTTCCCACAAATTCCACACGTGAAGGGCTTCTCTCCACTATGTATCATTTCGGGGCAAATTAAAGCCTTTTTTTGTGAGAATTTTTTCCCACAAACTCCTTACGCGAAGGGCTTCTCTCCACTATGATGGCTTTCATGGATTTTAAAATTACTTTTAAATGAGAATTTTTTCCCACAAATTCCACACGTGAAGGGCTTCTCTCCACTATGAATCATTAAGTGGCAAATTAAAGCCTATTTTAATGAGAATTTTTTCCCACAATCTCCTTACGCGAAGGGCTTCTCTCCACTATGGCGCCTTTCATTGCGTTTTAAATAACTTTTATATGAGAATTTTTTCCCACAAATTCCACACGTGAAGGGCTTCTCTGCACTATGAATCATTTCGGGGCAAATTTAAGCCTTTTTTTGTGAGAATTTTTTCCCACAAACTCCACACGCGAAGGGCTTCTCTCCACTATGACGGCTTTCATGGATTTTAAAATTACTTTTAAATGAGAATTTTTTCCCACAATCTCCACACGTGAAGGGCTTCTCTCCACTATGAATCATTAAGTGGCAAATTAAAGCCTATTTTAATGAGAATTTTTTCCCACAATCTCCTTACGCGAAGGGCTTCTCTCCACTATGGCGCCTTTCATGGCGTTTTAAATAACTTTTATATGAGAATTTTTTCCCACAAATTACACACGTGAAGGGCTTCTCTCCACTGTGTATCATTTCGGGGCAAATTAAAGCCTTTTTTTGTGAGAATTTTTTCCCACAAACTCCACACGCGAAGGGCTTCTCTCCACTATGACGGCTTTCATGGATTTTAAAATTACTTTTAAATGAGAATTTTTTCCCACAATCTCCACACGTGAAGGGCTTCTCTCCACTATGAATCATTAAGTGGCAAATTAAAGCCTATTTTAATGAGAATTTTTTCCCACAATCTCCTTACGCGAAGGGCTTCTCTCCACTATGGCGCCTTTCATTGCGTTTTAAATAACTTTTATATGAGAATTTTTTCCCACAAATTCCACACGTGAAGGGCTTCTCTGCACTATGAATCATTTCGGGGCAAATTAAAGCCTTTTTTTGTGAGAATTTTTTCCCACAAACTCCACACGCGAAGGGCTTCTCTCCACTATGACGGCTTTCATGGATCTTAAAATTACTTTTAAATGAGAATTTTTTCCCACAATCTCCACACGTGAAGGGCTTCTCTCCACTATGAATCATTAAGTGGCAAATTAAAGCCTATTTTAATGAGAATTTTTTCCCACAATCTCCTTACGCGAAGGGCTTCTCTCCACTATGGCGCCTTTCATTGCGTTTTAAATAACTTTTATATGAGAATTTTTTCCCACAAATTCCACACGTGAAGGGCTTCTCTGCACTATGAATCATTTCGGGGCAAATTGAAGCCTTTTTTTGTGAGAATTTTTTCCCACAAACTCCACACGCGAAGGGCTTCTCTCCACTATGACGGCTTTCATGGATTTTAAAATTACTTTTAAATGAGAATTTTTTCCCACAATCTCCACACGTGAAGGGCTTCTCTCCACTATGAATCATTAAGTGGCAAATTAAAGCCTATTTTAATGAGAATTTTTTCCCACAATCTCCTTACGCGAAGGGCTTCTCTCCACTATGGCGCCTTTCATGGCGTTTTAAATAACTTTTAAATGAGAATTTTTTCCCACAAATTCCACACGTGAAGGGCTTCTCTCCACTATGAATCATTTCGGGGCAAATTAAAGCCTTTTTTTGTGAGAATTTTTTCCCACAAACTCCACACGTGAAGGGCTTCTCTCCACTATGACGGCTTTCATGGATTTTAAAATTACTTTTAAATGATAATTTTTTCCCACAAATTCCACACGTGAAGGGCTTCTCTCCACTATGAATCATTAAGTGGCAAATTAAAGCCTATTTTAATGAGAATTTTTTCCCACAATCTCCTTACGCGAAGGGCTTCTCTCCACTATGGCGCCTTTCATTGCGTTTTAAATAACTTTTATATGAGAATTTTTTCCCACAAATTCCACACGTGAAGGGCTTCGCTGCACTATGAATCATTTCGGGGCAAATTTAAGCCTTTTTTTGTGAGAATTTTTTCCCACAAACTCCACACGCGAAGGGCTTCTCTCCACTATGACGGCTTTCATGGATTTTAAAATTACTTTTAAATGAGAATTTTTTCCCACAATCTCCACACGTGAAAGGCTTCTCTCCACTATGAATCATTAAGTGGCAAATTAAAGCCTATTTTAATGAGAATTTTTTCCCACAATCTCCTTACGCGAAGGGCTTCTCTCCACTATGGCGCCTTTCATGGCGTTTTAAATAACTTTTATATGAGAATTTTTTCCCACAAATTACACACGTGAAGGGCTTCTCTCCACTATGTATCATTTCGGGGCAAATTAAAGCCTTATTTTGTGAGAATTTTTTCCCACAAACTCCACACGCGAAGGGCTTCTCTCAACTATGACGGCTTTCATGGATTTTAAAATTACTTTTAAATGAGAATTTTTTCCCACAATCTCCACACGTGAAGGGCTTCTCTCCACTATGAATCATTAAGTGGCAAATTAAAGCCTATTTTAATGAGAATTTTTTCCCACAATCTCCTTACGCGAAGGGCTTCTCTCCACTATGACGCCTTTCATTGCGTTTTAAATAACTTTTATATGAGATTTTTTTCCCACAAATTCCACACGTGAAGGGCTTCTCTGCACTATGAATCATTTCGGGGCAAATTAAAGCCTTTTTTTGTGACAATTTTTTCCCACAAACTCCACACGCGAAGGGCTTCTCTCCACTATGACGGCTTTCATGGATTTTAAAATTACTTTTAAATGAGAATTTTTTCCCACAATCTCCACACGTGAAGGGCTTCTCTCCACTATGAATCATTAAGTGGCAAATTAAAGCCTATTTTAATGAGAATTTTTTCCCACAATCTCCTTACGCGAAGGGCTTCTCTCCACTATGGCGCCTTTCATGGCGTTTTAAATAACTTTTATATGAGAATTTTTTCCCACAAATTCCACACGTGAAGGGCTTCTCTGCACTATGAATCATTTCGGGGCAAATTAAAGCCTTTTTTTGTGAGAATTTTGTCCCACAAACTCCACCCGCGAAGGGCTTCTCTCCACTATGACGGCTTTCATGGATTTTAAAATTACTTTTAAATGAGAATTTTTTCCCACAATCTCCACACGTGAAGGGCTTCTCTCCACTATGAATCATTAAGTGGCAAATTAAAGCCTATTTTAATGAGAATTTTTTCCCACAATCTCCTTACGTGAAGGGCTTCTCTCCACTATGGCGCCTTTCATGGCGTTTTAAATAACTTTTATATGAGATTTTTTTCCCACAAATTCCACACGTGAAGGGCTTCTCTCCACTATGAATCATTTCGAGGCAAATTAAAGCCTTTTTTTGTGAGAATTTTTTCCCACAAACTCCACACGCGAAGGGCTTCTCTCCACTATGACGGCTTTCATGGATTTTTAAATTACTTTTAAATGAGAATTTTTTCCCACAATCTCCACACGTGAAGGGCTTCTCTCCACTATGAATCATTAAGTGGCAAATTAAAGCCTATTTTAATGAGAATTTTTTCCCACAATCTCCTTACGCGAAGGGCTTCTCTCCACTATGGCGCCTTTCATGGCGTTTTAAATAACTTTTAAATGAGAATTTTTTCCCTTAAATTCCACACGTGAAGGGCTTCTCTCCACTATGAATCATTTCGGGGCAAATTAAAGCCTTTTTTTGTGACAATTTTTTCCCACAATCTCCACACGCGAAGGGCTTCTCTCCACTATGAATCATTAAGTGGCAAATTAAAGCCTATTTTAATGAGAATTTTTTCCCACAATCTCCTTACGCGAAGGGCTTCTCTCCACTATGGCGCCTTTCATGGCGTTTTAAATAACTTTTATATGAGAATTTTTTCCCACAAATTCCACACGTGAAGGGCTTCTCTCCACTATGAATCATTTCGGGGCAAATTAAAGCCTTTTTTTGTGAGAATTTTTTCCCACAATCTCCACCCGTGAAGGGCTTCTCTCCACTATGAATCATTAAGTGGCAAATTAAAGCCTATTTTAATGAGAATTTTTTCCCACAATCTCCTTACGCGAAGGGCTTCTCTCCACTATGGCGCCTTTCATTGCGTTTTAAATAACTTTTATATGAGAATTTTTTCCCACAAATTCCACACGTGAAGGGCTTCTCTGCACTATGAATCATTTCGGGGCAAATTAAAGCCTTTTTTTGTGAGAATTTTTTCCCACAAACTCCACACGCGAAGGGCTTCTCTCCACTATGACGGCTTTCATGGATTTTAAAGTTACTTTTTATACTCTTATACTTCGATATAGGTGAGTATGTCTGCACACTTATACTACATTATAGGTGAGTGTGTCTGCACACTTATTCTACATTAAAGGTGAGTATGTATGCACAACTATACTACATTATAGGTGAGTATGTCTGCACACCCATTCTATATTATATGTGAGTATGTCTGCACACTTATTGGTTTGGCGTTAGCCAAACCGGAAAGAATAGGATATAAAGGGATTCTACTCACGGTTGTGGTGTAAGTTCGATGATGGCGTGGATAACAGGATTCAGAGATCTCTACTATATAAATATAAGGGTTAATTTCCCTCCAGATCTACACACTCAACATTGGATCAACATTGGCTGTCTCATCATACCACATACACACACAAGGGTGACGGCATACGTCCGATACACTCCCCTCGATGTTGCCTCCGTATAGTCATCCTCGGAGCAACATCTCAATGGGCAAGGACGTGTGCGTTGTCACCTCGCAGAGGTTGACATCCTCCCGGCGTGGTCTCCCGGTCTCGTGGTAGGGCGCCAGCCGTGATCGTCGCCTTGTTTATCCGTGTATGTGGTACGCCAAATTCTTGGCAGGTGTATAGATCTGTCTGCTTGGTGCGCAAGTCAGTCATTGACTTGCGCGATGTCCTGTGCTGGGGGAAGGTGAGGCGTGCGTTCTCTGGATAAGATGCGCCCGGCCTCCGTGTGTCCCTGGTCTAGTGGTGAGTCGCCTCGTCCTCTTCGCGCTCGGATGTCGAGCCAAGGCGTCACTCCCCTCAGTCTCGTTCCAGGGAGGAGACTTTCGCCGCGCCGCAGAGCTCTTAGGTCAGCGCGAAAGGTTTCTTTTTGCGCAATCCCAATTAACCTGAGCTCTGCGCGCCGTTGGTCCTGTGGTATCTAGGGCGGCGGCAGTTTGACACGCACCGTTTCATCCAGCTGGTGGTGCGTGTCAATATCGCGTTAGTTGCGTAAGTGACACCAACGTGTGACACTTGAGCTTTCATTGTCGAGGGGGCGTGGTCCGGTTTCTGCCGCGACCTCTTTTCTCGCCGTCCTCCTGGCTTGCGCGGTTTCACCACGACACAGCTCGGCGGGCATCGTCGCGCTGCGTTTTCAACCTATCGTACAGTCTTTGTACCTGTCCGGTACAAGGACCATACACCGACGTCTTGGACCAAATAATACTTTCTTGGATCATACACCGTCATCTTGGACCAAATAATACTTTCTTGGACCATACACCGTCATCCTGGACCAAAAAATACTTTCTCGGACCATACACCGTAATTTTGGACCAAATAATACTTTCTTGGACCATACACCGTCATCTTGGACCAAATAATACTTGTTTGGTCCAAGAAAGTATTATTTGATCCAGGATGACGGTGTGTGGTCACATCCCAAAATACATTATGGTATCCTAAATTCTCCAATGGATCAAAAGTATATGTTGAAAACATCAAAAGGTCGAAAGAGCACTCCGAGAAGTAATGTGACGCGCTTTGTCCTTCATTGCATGCTCAGTGCTGAGTGTCTCGGTCCTCATAAACGACATTTCGGACAAAAATGTGACTGCCTTGGACCATACAATAATACTTTGGACCAAATTATCTCCTATTGGACCAACATATGTTCACGTTGGACTATAAAATGACATCTTGTAACATTGACATTTTGGTACAACATGTCATTTTAAGTCAAACGTGAACATATGTTGGCCCAATAGGAGATAATTTGGTCCAAAGTATTATTGTATGGTCCAAGAAAGGCACATTTTGGTCCAACGTGAAAACATTTTGGTCCAATATGTATGTGCAAGACTATAAAGTTGGACTATAAAATGACGTGAACACATTTTGGTACAAGATTCATTTTAATTTTGTCCTAACTAATATTGTGTGGTCCAAGGAAGGCATATTTTGGTCCAAGATGTTATTTTATAGTCCAACGTGAACATATGTTGGTCCAATAGGAGATAATTTGGTCCAAAGTATTATTGTATGGTCCAAGTAAGGCACATTTTGGTCCAAGATGTTATTTTATAGTCCAACGTGAACATATGTTGGTCCAATAGGAGATAATTCGGTCCAAAGTATTATTGTATGGTCCAAGGAAGTCACATTTTCGTCCGAAATGTCGTTTATGGTCCAATGTTAAAACATTTTGGTCCAATATGTCAATTTATCGCCCTTGAAACTGCGTTGAAATAATTAGCAAATAGATTTACAATAAATAATCTTGTCACCTTCATTTTCAAGCAGACAACAAGACAAGTCTAAGTGATTGCTTGTCTGATTGACGAATTTCTAGTCTCCAGTCTGATCTTTTGATAAGTAAATTGTAGGAGAGATGGGAAGAGAAATAGATGAGAATGAGTGGTGCAAAATTCAAAGTAATGGGGATAGAACATTGCGAAAGGAAAAGTAAATGAGATATATGAAATGGGTGAATAATGAAACTTGAGGAATTCTGCTATTTGGGTAGTATTTTCTCAGATAGTGGAAGAGTTAAGAGGGATATCCGAGGGCTTGTGTTGTTAGGAAACAAAGTCAACGGGATACTAAAATATATATAATACCGTATATTCAAACCGGAGAGTATTAAAATCTGAAAAGTTGACAATTCAGAACAGTATTTTCCTATCAACTGTGAAATGTGGACGGGGAAAAAGACTAAAAGGCACTGAATAAATGTTGCAAAAATGTGTGCACTTAGAAGAATTAACGGAGTGACAATGTATGACAGAATATGAAATGAAGTGATCAGGGATGAGAGTGAGCTTAAAGCTGATGTGTTCAGTAAGATGAACAAGAGAACTTTAAGATGGTTCAGGCATTTGTAAAGAATAAATGAACAGATATACAGTGCAAATATGAGAAGAAGGCGTAATAGAGGAAGACCAAGGAAAGTATGGTTGGATCGTATGCGTGATACGTAGAAAGAAGGAAGAGGCTAAGGAAGTGTGCCAAGGCAGGAAAGTATGGCACTCTGTCCTCTCTACGTGCGGTGATATTTATTAATATTTATATTGCTGCTTATTTATTTTCATTTTTCGTATTGTATTAGGTGTACAAATAAGTTTCCGCCGTTTTTTATAAAAAAATGGGCATTTATTGTGAAACAACGGAACCTCATGTTTTATTCGAAGTAGTACCCATCGCTTGCCACTACTTTTCCCCATCTTTCTGTCAGCATACGAATACCGCGTCAGTCATCATCATCATCTTTTGAGGCTATCCACGAATTGACTCAATTTTTGGTATCTTCATATGATGTGAAGTGCTGCTCAGACAGGCCATGCGTCATCGATCAAAACAAGTGGTAATCAGAAGGAGCAATGTCTGGTGAATACAGCGGGTGGGGTAAAACTTCTCAATTGAGTGTTTCCAAATAGGTTTTGACCGGTGCCGCAACATGTGGACTAGCATTATCATGCAGGAGAATAATTTTGTCGTGTCTGGCGTAGTAGTGGGCGCGCTTTTCCTCGAGTGCTCGACTCAATCTCATCAATTATGTTCGGTAGACAGCCCCAGCAATGGTTTCATTCGGTTTGAGCAACTCATAATACACGACACCAAGCTGATCCCACCAAATACACAACAAGAGTTTTTTTCCATGAATATTCGGCTTAGCCGTAGATGTTGAAGCATGACCAGGGGATCCCCATGATTTCTTCCTTTTTGGATTATCATAATGGATGCATTTTTCATCACCAGTGACTATATGGTGCAGAAAACCCTTTCGTTTATGCCTGGCAAGCAGCATTTCACATGTGGAAAATTGGCATTCAAAGTTTCTCCGTGTCAGTTCATATGAATCCCAATTTCTTTGTTTTTGAATCATTCCCAATGATTTCAACCCATGTGAAATTGCTTGTTGAGTCACTCCTAATGTAAGTGCAAGTTCTTCTTGCGTTTGGCGCGAATCTTGATCCAATAATACTTCCAATTCCGCGTCTTCGTACACTTTCGGCCTTCCGCTACGTTCTTTGTCTTCGATGTCAAATTCACCGTTCTTAAACTTTTGAAACCACTCACGACAACTTCTCTCACTTAAGGCAGCCTCACCATATGCTTCTACAAGCAATCGATGCGCCTCAGCTGCAGATTTCTTCAAATTGAAGAAGTAAATCAAAAGTTCCCGTAAATGACGCTTATTCGGCTCAAAACTTGACATTTTCGAACACAAAAAAATATGTTATACTGATAAAAATTCACTAATATTTCAAGGTCATGTTGTTGACAAATGTCCAACCTTACGATAATGACATTTTACATCTGACAATTTTAACCATAACTTACTGGTGGCGCCAACTTTTGTCAAACGGCGGTGACTTATTTGTACACCCAATAGTTTGTATGTGTGGATATTATTTTATAATTGTGATTATATTTTGATAAAATTTGGACTCGTCGAGGCTTTTGTCTTCTTATTGCTGACAGTTAATATGAGGTGGTATTTGTGGGTTTACGTATATGTATATGTGTATGTATATGCTTATGTATATGTATATGTATATGTAAACGAAAGTAAAGTTGTGCATGACGAGACGTATGAATGTGGAGAAGACGAAATTTGTGGGCTTGGATAGAAAGTTCTAAACAGACCAGATTTTAAACGAAAGTAAAGTGAGAAGTATGAATAATACAACATTCATACTTTCTTGAACCATACACCGTCATCTCGGACCAAATAATACTTAGTGGAGAGAAGCCCTTCGCGTAAGGAGATTGTGGGAAAAAATTCTCACAAAAAAAGGCTTTAATTTGCCCCGAAATGATTCATAGTGCAGAGAAGCCCTTCACGTGTGGAATTTGTGGGAAAAAATTCTCATATAAAAGTTATTTAAAACGCAATGAAAGGCGCCATAGTGGAGAGAAGCCCTTCGCGTGTGGAGTTTGTGGGAAAAAATTCTCACGAAAAAAGGCTTTAATTTGCCCCGAAATGATTCATAGTGCAGAGAAGCCCTTCACGTGTGGAGATTGTGGGAAAAAATTCTCATTTAAAAGTTATTTTAAAATCCATGAAAGCCGTCATAGTGGAGAGAAGCCCTTCGCGTGTGGAGTTTGTGGGAAAAAATTCTCACAAAAAAAGGCTTTAATTTGCCCCGAAATGATTCATAGTGCAGAGAAGCCCTTCACGTGTGGAATTTGTGGGAAAAAATTCTCATATAAAAGTTATTTAAAACGCAATGAAAGGCGTCATAGTGGAGAGAAGCCCTTCACGTGTGGAGATTGTGGGAAAAAATTCTCATTAAAATAGGCTTTAATTTGCCACTTAATGATTCATAGTGGAGAGAAGCCCTTCACGTGTGGAGATTGTGGGAAAAAATTCTCATTTAAAAGTAATTTTAAAATCCATGAAAGCCGTCATAGTGCAGAGAAGCCCTTCACGTGTGGAATTTGTGGGAAAAAATTCTCATATAAAAGTTATTTAAAACGCAATGAAAGGCGCCACAGTGGAGAGAAGCCCTTCGCGTAAGGAGATTGTGGGAAAATATTCTCATTAAAAAAGGCTTTAATTTGCCACTTAATGATTCATAGTGGAGAGAAGCCCTTCACGTGTGGAGATTGTGGGAAAAAAATCTCATTTAAAAGTAATTTTAAAATCCATGAAAGCCGTCATAGTGGAGAGAAGCCCTTCGCGTGTGGAGTTTGTGGGAAAAAATTCTCACAAAAAAAGGCTTTAATTTGCCCCGAAATGATTCATAGTGGAGAGAAGCCCTTCACGTGTGGAATTTGTGGGAAAAAATTCTCATATAAAAGTTATTTAAAACGCAATGAAAGGCGCCATAGTGGAGAGAAGCCCTTCGCGTAAGGAAATTGTGGGAAAAAATTCTCATTAAAATAGGCTTTAATTTGCCACTTAATGATTCATAGTGGAGAGAAGCCCTTCACGTGTGGAGATTGTGGGAAAAAATTCTCATTTAAAAGTAATTTTAAAATCCATGAAAGCCGTCATAGTGCAGAGAAGCCCTTCACGTGTGGAATTTGTGGGAAAAAATTCTCATATAAAAGTTATTTAAAACGCAATGAAAGGCGCCATAGTGGAGAGAAGCCCTTCGCGTAAGGAGATTGTGGGAAAAAATTCTCATTAAAAAAGGCTTTAATTTGCCACTTAATGATTCATAGTGGAGAGAAGCCCTTCACGTGTGGAGATTGTGGGAAAAAATTCTCATTTAAAAGTAATTTTAAAATCCATGACAGCCGTCATAGTGGAGAGAAGCCCTTCGCGTGTGGAGTTTGTGGGAAAAAATTCTCACAAAAAAAAATTTGTGGGAAAAAATTCTCACAAAAAAAGGCTTTAATTTGCCCCGAAATGATTCATAGTGCAGAGAAGCCCTTCACGTGTGGAATTTGTGGGAAAAAATTCTCATATAAAAGTTATTTAAAACGCCATGAAAGGCGCCATAGTGGAGAGAAGCCCTTCGCGTAAGGAGATTGTGGGAAAAAATTCTCACAAAAAAAAGCTTTAATTTGCCCCGAAATGATTCATAGTGCAGAGAAGCCCTTCACGTAAGGAATTTGTGGGAAAAAATTCTCATATAAAAGTTATTTAAAACGCAATGAAAGGCGCCATAGTGGAGAGAAGCCCTTCACGTGTGGAGATTGTGGGAAAAAATTCTCATTTAAAAGTAATTTTAAAATCCATGAAAGCCGTCATAGTGGAGAGAAGCCCTTCGCGTGTGGAGTTTGTGGGAAAAAATTCTCACAAAAAAAGGCTTTAATTTGCCCCGAAATGATTCATAGTGGAGAGAAGCCCTTCACGTGTGGAATTTGTGGGAAAAAATTCTCATATAAAAGTTATTTAAAACGCCATGAAAGGCGCCATAGTGGAGAGAAGCCCTTCGCGTAAGGAGATTGTGGGAAAAAATTCTCATTAAAATAGGCTTTAATTTGCCACTTAATGATTCATAGTGGAGAGAAGCCCTTCACGTGTGGAGATTGTGGGAAAAAATTCTCATTTAAAAGTTATTTTAAAATCCATGAAAGCCGTCATAGTGCAGAGAAGCCCTTCACGTGTGGAATTTGTGGGAAAAAATTCTCATATAAAAGTTATTTAAAACGCAATGAAAGGCGCCATAGTGGAGAGAAGCCCTTCGCGTAAGGAGATTGTGGGAAAAAATTCTCATTAAAAAAGGCTTTAATTTGCCACTTAATGATTCATAGTGGAGAGAAGCCCTTCACGTGTGGAGATTGTGGGAAAAAATTCTCATTTAAAAGTAATTTTAAAATCCATGACAGCCGTCATAGTGGAGAGAAGCCCTTCGCGTGTGGAGTTTGTGGGAAAAAATTCTCACAAAAAAAAATTTGTGGGAAAAAATTCTCACAAAAAAAGGCTTTAATTTGCCCCGAAATGATTCATAGTGCAGAGAAGCCCTTCACGTGTGGAATTTGTGGGAAAAAATTCTCATATAAAAGTTATTTAAAACGCCATGAAAGGCGCCATAGTGGAGAGAAGCCCTTCGCGTAAGGAGATTGTGGGAAAAAATTCTCACAAAAAAAAGCTTTAATTTGCCCCGAAATGATTCATAGTGCAGAGAAGCCCTTCACGTAAGGAATTTGTGGGAAAAAATTCTCATATAAAAGTTATTTAAAACGCAATGAAAGGCGCCATAGTGGAGAGAAGCCCTTCACGTGTGGAGATTGTGGGAAAAAATTCTCATTTAAAAGTAATTTTAAAATCCATGAAAGCCGTCATAGTGGAGAGAAGCCCTTCGCGTGTGGAGTTTGTGGGAAAAAATTCTCACAAAAAAAGGCTTTAATTTGCCCCGAAATGATTCATAGTGGAGAGAAGCCCTTCACGTGTGGAATTTGTGGGAAAAAATTCTCATATAAAAGTTATTTAAAACGCCATGAAAGGCGCCATAGTGGAGAGAAGCCCTTCGCGTAAGGAGATTGTGGGAAAAAATTCTCATTAAAATAGGCTTTTATTTGCCACTTAATGATTCATAGTGGAGAGAAGCCCTTCACGTGTGGAGATTGTGGGAAAAAATTCTCATTTAAAAGTAATTTGAAATCCATGAAAGCCGTCATAGTGGAGAGAAGCCCTTCGCGTGTGGAGTTTGTGGGAAAAAATTCTCACAAAAAAAGGCTTTAATTTGCCCCGAAATGATTCATAGTGCAGAGAAGCCCTTCACGTGTGGAATTTGTGGGAAAAAATTCTCATATAAAAGTTATTTAAAACGCAATGAAAGGCGCCATAGTGGAGAGAAGCCCTTCGCGTAAGGAGATTGTGGGAAAAAATTCTCATTAAAATAGGCTTTAATTTGCCACTTAATGATTCATAGTGGAGAGAAGCCCTTCACGTGTGGAGATTGTGGGAAAAAATTCTCATTTAAAAGTAATTTTAAAATCCATGAAAGCCGTCATAGTGCAGAGAAACCCTTCACGTGTGGAATTTGTGGGAAAAAATTCTCATATAAAAGTTATTTAAAACGCAATGAAAGGCGCCATAGTGGAGAGAAGCCCTTCGCGTAAGGAGATTGTGGGAAAATTTTTTCATTAAAATAGGCTTTAATTTGCCACTTAATGATTCATAGTGGAGAGAAGCCCTTCACGTGTGGAGATTGTGGGAAAAAATTCTCATTTAAAAGTAATTTTAAAATCCATGACAGCCGTCATAGTGGAGAGAAGCCCTTCGCGTGTGGAGTTTGTGGGAAAAAATTCTCACAAAAAAAAATTTGTGGGAAAAAATTCTCACAAAAAAAGGCTTTAATTTGCCCCGAAATGATTCATAGTGGAGAGAAGCCCTTCACGTGTGGAATTTGTGGGCAAAAATTCTCATTTAAAAGTTATTTAAAACGCCATGAAAGGCGCCATAGTGGAGAGAAGCCCTACGCGTAAGGAGATTGTGGGAAAAAATTCTCACAAAAAAAGGCTTTCATTTGCCCCGAAATGATTCATAGTGCAGAGAAGCCCTTCACGTGTGGAGATTGTGGGAAAAAATTCTCATTTAAAAGTTATTTTAAAATCCATGAAAGCCGTCATAGTGGAGAGAAGCCCTTCGCGTGTGGAGTTTGTGGGAAAAAATTCTCACAAAAAAAGGCTTTAATTTTCCACGAAATGATTCATAGTGGAGAGAAGCCCTTCACGTGTGGAATTTGTGGGAAAAAATACTCATATAAAAGTTATTTAAAACGCCATGAAAGGCGCCATAGTGGAGAGAAGCCCTTCGCGTAAGGAGATTGTGGGAAAAATTTTTCATTAAAATAGGCTTTAATTTGCCACTTAATGATTCATAGTGGAGAGAAGCCCTTCACGTGTGGAGATTGTGGGAAAAAATTCTCATTTAAAAGTAATTTTAAAATCCATGACAGCCGTCATAGTGGAGAGAAGCCTTTCGCGTGTGGAGTTTGTGGGAAAAAATTCTCACAAAAAAAAATTTGTGGGAAAAAATTCTCACAAAAAAAGGCTTTAATTTGCCCCGAAATGATTCATAGTGGAGAGAAGCCCTTCACGTGTGGAATTTGTGGGAAAAAATTCTCATTTAAAAGTTATTTAAAACGCCATGAAAGGCGCCATAGTGGAGAGAAGCCCTTCGCGTAAGGAGATTGTGGGAAAATTTTTTCATTAAAATAGGCTTTAATTTGCCACTTAATGATTCATAGTGGAGAGAAGCCCTTCACGTGTGGAGATTGTGGGAAAAAATTCTCATTTAAAAGTAATTTTAAAATCCATGACAGCCGTCATAGTGGAGAGAAGCCCTTCGCGTGTGGAGTTTGTGGGAAAAAATTCTCACAAAAAAAGGCTTTAATTTGCCCCGAAATGATTCATAGTGGAGAGAAGCCCTTCACGTGTGGAATTTGTGGGAAAAAATTCTCATTTAAAAGTTATTTAAAACGCCATGAAAGGCGCCATAGTGGAGAGAAGCCCTTCGCGTAAGGAGATTGTGGGAAAAAATTTTCATTAAAATAGGCTTTAATTTGCCACTTAATGATTCATAGTGGAGAGAAGCCCTTCACGTGTGGAGATTGTGGGAAAAAATTCTCATTTAAAAGTAATTTTAAAATCCATGACAGCCGTCATAGTGGAGAGAAGCCCTTCGCGTGTGGAGTTTGTGGGAAAAAATTCTCACAAAAAAAAATTTGTGGGAAAAAATTCTCACAAAAAAAGGCTTTAATTTGCCCCGAAATGATTCATAGTGCAGAGAAGCCCTTCACGTGTGGAATTTGTGGGAAAAAATTCTCATTTAAAAGTTATTTAAAACGCCATGAAAGGCGCCATAGTGGAGAGAAGCCCTTCGCGTAAGGAGATTGTGGGAAAAAATTCTCACAAAAAAAGGCTTTAATTTGCCCCGAAATGATTCATAGTGCAGAGAAGCCCTTCACGTGTGGAAATTGTGGGAAAAAATTCTTATATAAAAGTTATTTAAAACGCAATGAAAGGCGCCATAGTGGAGAGAAGCCCTTCGCGTGTGGAGTTTGTGGGAAAAATATCTCACAAAAAAAGGCTTTAATTTGCCCCGAAATGATTCATAGTGCAGAGAAGCCCTTCACGTGTGGAGATTGTGGGAAAAAATTCTCATTTAAAAGTTATTTTAAAATCCATGAAAGCCGTCATAGTGGAGAGAAGCCCTTCGCGTGTGGAGTTTGTGGGAAAAAATTCTCACAAAAAAAGGCTTTAATTTGCCCCGAAATGATTCATAGTGCAGAGAAGCCCTTCACGTGTGGAATTTGTGGGAAAAAATTCTCATATAAAAGTTATTTAAAACGCAATGAAAGGCGTCATAGTGGAGAGAAGCCCTTCACGTGTGGAGATTGTGGGAAAAAATTCTCATTAAAATAGGCTTTAATTTGCCACTTAATGATTCATAGTGGAGAGAAGCCCTTCACGTGTGGAGATTGTGGGAAAAAATTCTCATTTAAAAGTAATTTTAAAATCCATGAAAGCCGTCATAGTGCAGAGAAGCCCTTCACGTGTGGAATTTGTGGGAAAAAATTCTCATATAAAAGTTATTTAAAACGCAATGAAAGGCGCCATAGTGGAGAGAAGCCCTTCGCGTAAGGAGATTGTGGGAAAAAATTCTCATTAAAAAAGGCTTTAATTTGCCACTTAATGATTCATAGTGGAGAGAAGCCCTTCACGTGTGGAGATTGTGGGAAAAAAATCTCATTTCAAAGTAATTTTAAAATCCATGAAAGCCGTCATAGTGGAGAGAAGCCCTTCGCGTGTGGAGTTTGTGGGAAAAAATTCTCACAAAAAAAGGCTTTAATTTGCCCCGAAATGATTCATAGTGGAGAGAAGCCCTTCACGTGTGGAATTTGTGGGAAAAAATTCTCATATAAAAGTTATTTAAAACGCAATGAAAGGCGCCATAGTGGAGAGAAGCCCTTCGCGTAAGGAGATTGTGGGAAAAAATTCTCATTAAAATAGGCTTTAATTTGCCACTTAATGATTCATAGTGGAGAGAAGCCCTTCACGTGTGGAGATTGTGGTAAAAAATTCTCATTTAAAAGTAATTTTAAAATCCATGAAAGCCGTCATAGTGCAGAGAAGCCCTTCACGTGTGGAATTTGTGGGAAAAAATTCTCATATAAAAGTTATTTAAAACGCAATGAAAGGCGCCATAGTGGAGAGAAGCCCTTCGCGTAAGGAGATTGTGGGAAAAAATTCTCATTAAAAAAGGCTTTAATTTGCCACTTAATGATTCATAGTGGAGAGAAGCCCTTCACGTGTGGAGATTGTGGGAAAAAATTCTCATTTAAAAGTAATTTTAAAATCCATGACAGCCGTCATAGTGGAGAGAAGCCCTTCGCGTGTGGAGTTTGTGGGAAAAAATTCTCACAAAAAAAAATTTGTGGGAAAAAATTCTCACAAAAAAGGCTTTAATTTGCCCCGAAATGATTCATAGTGGAGAGAAGCCCTTCACAAGTGGAATTTGTTGGAAAAAATTCTCATATAAAAGTTATTTAAAACGCCATGAAAGGCGCCATAGTGGAGAGAAGCCCTTCGCGTGTGGAATTTGTGGGAAAAAATTCTCATTAAAATAGGCTTTAATTTGCCACTTAATGATTCATAGTGGAGAGAAGCCCTTCACGTGTGGAGATTGTGGGAAAAAATTCTCATTAAAATAGGCTTTAATTTGCCACTTAATGATTCATAGTGGAGAGAAGCCCTTCACGTGTGGAGATTGTGGGAAAAAATTCTCATTTAAAAGTAATTTTAAAATCCATGAAAGCCGTCATAGTGGAGAGAAGCCCTTCGCGTGTGGAATTTGTGGGAAAAAATTCTCATTAAAGTTATTTAAAACGCCATGAAAGGCGCCATAGTGGAGAGAAGCCCTTCGCGTAAGGAGATTGTGGGAAAAAAATTCTCATTAAAATAGGCTTTAATTTGCCTTTTAATAATTCATAGTGGAGAGAAGCCCTTCACGTGTGGAGATTGTGGGAAAAAATTCTCATTTAAAAGTAATTTTAAAATCCATGACAGCCGTCATAGTGGAGAGAAGCCCTTCGCGTGTGGAGTTTGTGGGAAAAAATTCTCACAAAAAAAGGCTTTAATTTGCCCCGAAATGATTCATAGTGGAGAGAAGCCTTTCACGTGTGGAATTTGTGGGAAAAAATTCTCATATAAAAGTTATTTAAAACGCAATGAAAGGCGCCATAGTGGAGAGAAGCCCTTCGCGTAAGGAGATTGTGGGAAAAAATTCTCATTAAAATAGGCTTTAATTTGCCACTTAATGATTCATAGTGGAGAGAAGCCCTTCACGTGTGGAGATTGTGGGAAATAATTCTCATTTAAAAGTAATTTTAAAATCCATGAAAGCCGTCATAGTGGAGAGAAGCCCTTCGCGTGTGGAGTTTGTGGGAAAAAATTCTCACAAAAAAAGGCTTTAATTTGCCCCGAAATGATTCATAGTGCAGAGAAGCCCTTCACGTGTGGAATTTGTGGGAAAAAATTCTCATATAAAAGTTATTTAAAACGCAATGAAAGGCGCCATAGTGGAGAGAAGCCCTTCGCGTAAGGAGATTGTGGGAAAAAATTCTCATTAAAATAGGCTTTTATTTGCCACTTAATGATTCATAGTGGAGAGAAGCCCTTCACGTGTGGAGATTGTGGGAAAAAATTCTCATTTAAAAGTAATTTTAAAATCCATGAAAGCCGTCATAGTGGAGACAAGCCCTTCGCGTGTGGAGTTTGTGGGAAAAAATTCTCACAAAAAAAGGCTTTAATTTGCCCCGAAATGATTCATAGTGGAGAGAAGCCCTTCACGTGTGGAATTTGTGGGAAAAAATTCTCATATAAAAGTTATTTAAAACGCCATGAAAGGCGCCATAGTGGAGAGAAGCCCTTCGCGTAAGGAGATTGTGGGAAAAAATTCTCATTTAAATAGGCTTTAATTTGCCACTTAATGATTCATAGTAGAGAGAAGCCCTTCACGTGTAAAGATTGTGGGAAAAAATTCTCATTTAAAAGTAATTTTAAAATCCATGACAGCCGTCATAGTGGAGAGAAGCCCTTCGCGTGTGGAGTTTGTGGGAAAAAATTCTCACAAAAAAAGGCTTTAATTTGCCCCGAAATGATTCATAGTGGAGAGAAGCCCTTCACGTGTGGAATTTGTGGGAAAAAATTCTCATATAAAAGTTATTTAAAACGCCATGAAAGGCGCCATAGTGGAGAGAAGCCCTTCGCGTAAGGAGATTGTAAGAAAAAATTCTCATTAAAATAGGCTTTAATTTGCTACTTAATGATTCATAGTGGAGAGAAGCCCTTCACGTGTGGAGATTGTGGGAAAAAATTCTCATTTAAAAGTTATTTAAAGCGCCATGAAAGGCGCCATAGTGGAGAGAAGCCCTGTGTAAGCAGATTGCCCCGCGTAAGCAGATTGTGGGAAAAAATTCTCATTAAAATAGGCTTTAATTTGCCACTTAATGATTCATAGTGGAGAGAAGCCCTTCACGTGTGGAGATTGTGGGAAAAAATTCTCATTTAAAAGTAATTTTAAAATCCATGAAAGCCGTCATAGTGGAGAGAAGCCCTTCACGTGTGGAATTTGTGGGAAAAAATTCTCATATAAAAGTTATTTAAAACGCAATGAAAGGCGCCATAGTGGAGAGAAGCCCTTCGCGTAAGGAGATTGTGGGAAAAAATTCTCACAAAAAAAGGCTTTAATTTGCCCCGAAATGATTCATAGTGCAGAGAAGCCCTTCACGTGTGGAATTTGTGGGAAAAAATTCTCATATAAAAGTTATTTAAAACGCAATGAAAGGCGCCATAGTGGAGAGAAGCCCTTCACGTGTGGAGATTGTGGGAAAAAATTCTCATTTAAAAGTAATTTTAAAATCCATGAAAGCCGTCATAGTGGAGAGAAGCCCTTCGCGTGTGGAGTTTGTGGGAAAAAATTCTCACAAAAGAAGGCTTTAATTTGCCCCGAAATGATTCATAGTGCAGAGAAGCCCTTCACGTGTGGAATTTGTGGGAAAAAATTCTCATATAAAAGTTATTTAAAACGCAATGAAAGGCGCCATAGTGGAGAGAAGCCCTTCGCGTAAGGAGATTGTGGGAAAAAATTCTCATTAATGTAGGCTTTAATTTGCCACTTAATGATTCATAGTGGAGAGAAGCCCTTCACGTGTGGAGATTGTGGGAAAAAATTATCATTTAAAAGTAATTTTAAAATCCATGAAAGCCGTCATAGTGGAGAGAAGCCCTTCACGTGTGGAATTTGTGGGAAAAAATTCTCATATAAAAGTTATTTAAAACGCAATGAAAGGCGCCATAGTGGAGAGAAGCCCTTCGCGTGTGGAGTTTGTGGGAAAAATATCTCACAAAAAAAGGCTTTAATTTGCCCCGAAATGATTCATAGTGCAGAGAAGCCCTTCACGTGTGGAGATTGTGGGAAAAAATTCTCATTTAAAAGTTATTTTAAAATCCATGAAAGCCGTCATAGTGGAGAGAAGCCCTTCGCGTGTGGAGTTTGTGGGAAAAAATTCTCACAAAAAAAGGCTTTAATTTGCCCCGAAATGATTCATAGTGCAGAGAAGCCCTTCACGTGTGGAATTTGTGGGAAAAAATTCTCATATAAAAGTTATTTAAAACGCAATGAAAGGCGTCATAGTGGAGAGAAGCCCTTCACGTGTGGAGATTGTGGGAAAAAATTCTCATTAAAATAGGCTTTAATTTGCCACTTAATGATTCATAGTGGAGAGAAGCCCTTCACGTGTGGAGATTGTGGGAAAAAATTCTCATTTAAAAGTAATTTTAAAATCCATGAAAGCCGTCATAGTGCAGAGAAGCCCTTCACGTGTGGAATTTGTGGGAAAAAATTCTCATATAAAAGTTATTTAAAACGCAATGAAAGGCGCCATAGTGGAGAGAAGCCCTTCGCGTAAGGAGATTGTGGGAAAAAATTCTCATTAAAAAAGGCTTTAATTTGCCACTTAATGATTCATAGTGGAGAGAAGCCCTTCACGTGTGGAGATTGTGGGAAAAAAATCTCATTTCAAAGTAATTTTAAAATCCATGAAAGCCGTCATAGTGGAGAGAAGCCCTTCGCGTGTGGAGTTTGTGGGAAAAAATTCTCACAAAAAAAGGCTTTAATTTGCCCCGAAATGATTCATAGTGGAGAGAAGCCCTTCACGTGTGGAATTTGTGGGAAAAAATTCTCATATAAAAGTTATTTAAAACGCAATGAAAGGCGCCATAGTGGAGAGAAGCCCTTCGCGTAAGGAGATTGTGGGAAAAAATTCTCATTAAAATAGGCTTTAATTTGCCACTTAATGATTCATAGTGGAGAGAAGCCCTTCACGTGTGGAGATTGTGGTAAAAAATTCTCATTTAAAAGTAATTTTAAAATCCATGAAAGCCGTCATAGTGCAGAGAAGCCCTTCACGTGTGGAATTTGTGGGAAAAAATTCTCATATAAAAGTTATTTAAAACGCAATGAAAGGCGCCATAGTGGAGAGAAGCCCTTCGCGTAAGGAGATTGTGGGAAAAAATTCTCATTAAAAAAGGCTTTAATTTGCCACTTAATGATTCATAGTGGAGAGAAGCCCTTCACGTGTGGAGATTGTGGGAAAAAATTCTCATTTAAAAGTAATTTTAAAATCCATGACAGCCGTCATAGTGGAGAGAAGCCCTTCGCGTGTGGAGTTTGTGGGAAAAAATTCTCACAAAAAAAAATTTGTGGGAAAAAATTCTCACAAAAAAGGCTTTAATTTGCCCCGAAATGATTCATAGTGGAGAGAAGCCCTTCACAAGTGGAATTTGTTGGAAAAAATTCTCATATAAAAGTTATTTAAAACGCCATGAAAGGCGCCATAGTGGAGAGAAGCCCTTCGCGTGTGGAATTTGTGGGAAAAAATTCTCATTAAAATAGGCTTTAATTTGCCACTTAATGATTCATAGTGGAGAGAAGCCCTTCACGTGTGGAGATTGTGGGAAAAAATTCTCATTAAAATAGGCTTTAATTTGCCACTTAATGATTCATAGTGGAGAGAAGCCCTTCACGTGTGGAGATTGTGGGAAAAAATTCTCATTTAAAAGTAATTTTAAAATCCATGAAAGCCGTCATAGTGGAGAGAAGCCCTTCGCGTGTGGAATTTGTGGGAAAAAATTCTCATTAAAGTTATTTAAAACGCCATGAAAGGCGCCATAGTGGAGAGAAGCCCTTCGCGTAAGGAGATTGTGGGAAAAAAATTCTCATTAAAATAGGCTTTAATTTGCCTTTTAATAATTCATAGTGGAGAGAAGCCCTTCACGTGTGGAGATTGTGGGAAAAAATTCTCATTTAAAAGTAATTTTAAAATCCATGACAGCCGTCATAGTGGAGAGAAGCCCTTCGCGTGTGGAGTTTGTGGGAAAAAATTCTCACAAAAAAAGGCTTTAATTTGCCCCGAAATGATTCATAGTGGAGAGAAGCCTTTCACGTGTGGAATTTGTGGGAAAAAATTCTCATATAAAAGTTATTTAAAACGCAATGAAAGGCGCCATAGTGGAGAGAAGCCCTTCGCGTAAGGAGATTGTGGGAAAAAATTCTCATTAAAATAGGCTTTAATTTGCCACTTAATGATTCATAGTGGAGAGAAGCCCTTCACGTGTGGAGATTGTGGGAAATAATTCTCATTTAAAAGTAATTTTAAAATCCATGAAAGCCGTCATAGTGGAGAGAAGCCCTTCGCGTGTGGAGTTTGTGGGAAAAAATTCTCACAAAAAAAGGCTTTAATTTGCCCCGAAATGATTCATAGTGCAGAGAAGCCCTTCACGTGTGGAATTTGTGGGAAAAAATTCTCATATAAAAGTTATTTAAAACGCAATGAAAGGCGCCATAGTGGAGAGAAGCCCTTCGCGTAAGGAGATTGTGGGAAAAAATTCTCATTAAAATAGGCTTTTATTTGCCACTTAATGATTCATAGTGGAGAGAAGCCCTTCACGTGTGGAGATTGTGGGAAAAAATTCTCATTTAAAAGTAATTTTAAAATCCATGAAAGCCGTCATAGTGGAGACAAGCCCTTCGCGTGTGGAGTTTGTGGGAAAAAATTCTCACAAAAAAAGGCTTTAATTTGCCCCGAAATGATTCATAGTGGAGAGAAGCCCTTCACGTGTGGAATTTGTGGGAAAAAATTCTCATATAAAAGTTATTTAAAACGCCATGAAAGGCGCCATAGTGGAGAGAAGCCCTTCGCGTAAGGAGATTGTGGGAAAAAATTCTCATTTAAATAGGCTTTAATTTGCCACTTAATGATTCATAGTAGAGAGAAGCCCTTCACGTGTAAAGATTGTGGGAAAAAATTCTCATTTAAAAGTAATTTTAAAATCCATGACAGCCGTCATAGTGGAGAGAAGCCCTTCGCGTGTGGAGTTTGTGGGAAAAAATTCTCACAAAAAAAGGCTTTAATTTGCCCCGAAATGATTCATAGTGGAGAGAAGCCCTTCACGTGTGGAATTTGTGGGAAAAAATTCTCATATAAAAGTTATTTAAAACGCCATGAAAGGCGCCATAGTGGAGAGAAGCCCTTCGCGTAAGGAGATTGTAAGAAAAAATTCTCATTAAAATAGGCTTTAATTTGCTACTTAATGATTCATAGTGGAGAGAAGCCC
Organism: Odontocerum albicorne; assembly: GCA_949825065.1. NCBI lineage: Eukaryota > Metazoa > Arthropoda > Insecta > Trichoptera > Odontoceridae > Odontocerum > Odontocerum albicorne. The sequence goes on from OX463867.1 coordinate 2,376,956, forward strand.
TTCACGTGTGGAGATTGTGGGAAAAAATTCTCATTTAAAAGTTATTTAAAGCGCCATGAAAGGCGCCATAGTGGAGAGAAGCCCTGTGTAAGCAGATTGCCCCGCGTAAGCAGATTGTGGGAAAAAATTCTCATTAAAATAGGCTTTAATTTGCCACTTAATGATTCATAGTGGAGAGAAGCCCTTCACGTGTGGAGATTGTGGGAAAAAATTCTCATTTAAAAGTAATTTTAAAATCCATGAAAGCCGTCATAGTGGAGAGAAGCCCTTCACGTGTGGAATTTGTGGGAAAAAATTCTCATATAAAAGTTATTTAAAACGCAATGAAAGGCGCCATAGTGGAGAGAAGCCCTTCGCGTAAGGAGATTGTGGGAAAAAATTCTCACAAAAAAAGGCTTTAATTTGCCCCGAAATGATTCATAGTGCAGAGAAGCCCTTCACGTGTGGAATTTGTGGGAAAAAATTCTCATATAAAAGTTATTTAAAACGCAATGAAAGGCGCCATAGTGGAGAGAAGCCCTTCACGTGTGGAGATTGTGGGAAAAAATTCTCATTTAAAAGTAATTTTAAAATCCATGAAAGCCGTCATAGTGGAGAGAAGCCCTTCGCGTGTGGAGTTTGTGGGAAAAAATTCTCACAAAAGAAGGCTTTAATTTGCCCCGAAATGATTCATAGTGCAGAGAAGCCCTTCACGTGTGGAATTTGTGGGAAAAAATTCTCATATAAAAGTTATTTAAAACGCAATGAAAGGCGCCATAGTGGAGAGAAGCCCTTCGCGTAAGGAGATTGTGGGAAAAAATTCTCATTAATGTAGGCTTTAATTTGCCACTTAATGATTCATAGTGGAGAGAAGCCCTTCACGTGTGGAGATTGTGGGAAAAAATTATCATTTAAAAGTAATTTTAAAATCCATGAAAGCCGTCATAGTGGAGAGAAGCCCTTCACGTGTGGAATTTGTGGGAAAAAATTCTCATATAAAAGTTATTTAAAACGCAATGAAAGGCGCCATAGTGCAGAGAAGCCCTTCGCGTAAGGAGATTGTGGGAAAAAATTCTCACAAAAAAAGGCTTTAATTTGCCCCGAAATGATTCATAGTGCAGAGAAGCCCTTCACGTGTGGAATTTGTGGGAAAAAATTCTCATATAAAAGTTATTTAAAACGCAATGAAAGGCGCCATAGTGGAGAGAAGCCCTTCACGTGTGGAGATTTTGGGAAAAAATTCTCATTTAAAAGTAATTTTAAAATCCATGAAAGCCGTCATAGTGGAGAGAAGCCCTTCGCGTGTGGAATTTGTGGGAAAAAATTCTCACATAAAAGTTATTTTAAACGTTATGAAAGGCGCCAAAGTGGAGAAAAGCCCTTCGCGTAAGGAGATTGTGGGAAAAAATTCTCATTAAAATAGGCTTTAATTTGCCACTTAATGATTCATAGTGGAGAGAAGCCCTTCACGTGTGGAGGTTGTGGGAAAAAATTCTCATTAAAATAGGCTTTAATTTGCCACTTAATGATTCATAGTGGAGAGAAGCCCTTCACGTGTGGAGATTGTGGGAAAAAATTCTCATTTAAAAGTAATTTTAAAATCCATTAGCCGTCATAGTGGAGAGAAGCCCTTCGCGTGTGGAGTTTGTGGGAAAAAATTCTCACAAAAAAAGGCTTTAATTTGCCCCGAAATGATTCATAGTGCAGAGAAGCCCTTCACGTGTGGAATTTGTGGGAAAAAATTCTCATATAAAAGTTATTTAAAACGCAATGAAAGGCGCCATAGTGGAGAGAAGCCCTTCGCGTAAGGAGATTGTGGGAAAAAATTCTCATTAAAATAGGCTTTTATTTGCCACTTAATGATTCATAGTGGAGAGAAGCCCTTCACGTGTGGAGATTGTGGGAAAAAATTCTCATTTAAAAGTAATTTTAAAATCCATGAAAGCCGTCATAGTGGAGAGAAGCCCTTCGCGTGTGGAGTTTGTGGGAAAAAAATCTCACAAAAAAAGGCTTTAATTTGCCCCGAAATGATTCATAGTGGAGAGAAGCCCTTCACGTGTGGAATTTGTGGGAAAAAATTCTCATATAAAAGTTATTTAAAACGCCATGAAAGGCGCCATAGTGGAGAGAAGCCCTTCGCGTAAGGAGATTGTGGGAAAAAATTCTCATTAAAATAGGCTTTAATTTGCCACTTAATGATTCATAGTGGAGAGAAGCCCTTCACGTGTGGAGATTGTGGGAAAAAAATTCTCATTTAAAAGTTATTTAAAACGCCATGAAAGGCGCCATAGTGGAGAGAAGCCCTTCGCGTAAGGAGATTGTGGGAAAAAATTCTTATTTAAATAGGCTTTAATTTGCCACTTAATGATTCATAGTGGAGAGAAGCCCTTCACGTGTGGAGATTGTGGGAAAAAATTCTCATTTAAAAGTAATTTTAAAATCCATGAAAGCCGACATAGTGGAGAGAAGCCCTTCGCGTAAGGAGATTGTGGGAAAAAATTCTCACAAAAAAAGGCTTTAATTTGCCCCGAAATGATTCATAGTGGAGAGAAGCCCTTCACGTGTGGAATTTGTGGGAAAAATTCTCATACAAAAGTTATTTAAAACGCCATGAAAGGCGCCATAGTGGAGAGAAGACCTTCGCGTAAGGAGATTGTGGGAAAAAATTCTCATTAAAATAGGCTTTAATTTGCCACTTAATGATTCATAGTGGAGAGAAGCCCTTCACGTGTGGAGATTGTGGGAAAAAAATTCTCATTTAAAAGTTATTTAAAACGCCATGAAAGGCGCCATAGTGGAGAGAAGCCCTTCGCGTAAGGAGATTGTGGGAAAAAATTCTCATTTAAATAGGCTTTAATTTGCCACTTAATGATTCATAGTGGAGAGAAGCCCTTCACGTGTGGAGATTGTGGGAAAAAATTCTCATTTAAAAGTAATTTTAAAATCCATGAAAGCCGTCATAGTGGAGAGAAGCCCTTCACGTGTGGAATTTGTGGGAAAAAATTCTCATATAAAAGTTATTTAAAACGCAATGAAAGGCGCCATAGTGGAGAGAAGCCCTTCGCGTAAGGAGATTGTGGGAAAAAATTCTCACAAAAAAAGGCTTTAATTTGCCCCGAAATGATTCATAGTGCAGAGAAGCCCTTCACGTGTGGAATTTGTGGGAAAAAATTCTCATATAAAAGTTATTTAAAACGCAATGAAAGGCGCCATAGTGGAGAGAAGTCCTTCACGTGTGGAGATTGTGGGAAAAAATTCTCATTTAAAAGTAATTTTAAAATCCATGAAAGCCGTCATAGTGGAGAGAAGCCCTTCGCGTGTGGAGTTTGTGGGAAAAAATTCTCACAAAAAAAGGCTTTAATTTGCCCCGAAATGATTCATAGTGGAGAGAAGCCCTTCACGTGTGGAATTTGTGGGAAAAAATTCTCATATAAAAGTTATTTAAAACGCCATGAAAGGCGCCATAGTGGAGAGAAGCCCTTCGCGTAAGAAGATTGTGGGAAAAAATTCTCATTAAAATAGGCTTTAATTTTCTACTTAATGATTCATAGTGGAGAGAAGCCCTTCACGTGTGGAGATTGTGGGAAAAAATTCTCATTTAAAAGTAATTTTAAAATCCATGACAGCCGTCATAGTGGAGAGAAGCCCTTCGCGTGTGGAGTTTGTGGGAAAAAATTCTCACAAAAAAAGGCTTTAATTTGCCCCGAAATGATTCATAGTGGAGAGAAGCCCTTCACGTGTGGAATTTGTGGGAAAAATTCTCATATAAAAGTTATTTAAAACGCCATGAAAGGCGCCATAGTGGAGAGAAGCCCTTCGCGTAAGGAGATTGTGGGAAAAAATTCTCATTAAAATAGGCTTTAATTTGCCACTTAATGATTCATAGTGGAGAGAAGCCCTTCACGTGTGGAGATTGTGGGAAAAAAATTCTCATTTAAAAGTTATTTAAAACGCCATGAAAGGCGCCATAGTGGAGAGAAGCCCTTCGCGTAAGGAGATTGTGGGAAAAAATTCTTATTTAAATAGGCTTTAATTTGCCACTTAATGATTCATAGTGGAGAGAAGCCCTTCACGTGTGGAGATTGTGGGAAAAAATTCTCATTTAAAAGTAATTTTAAAATCCATGAAAGCCGTCATAGTGGAGAGAAGCCCTTCACGTGTGGAATTTGTGGGAAAAAATTCTCATATAAAAGTTATTTAAAACGCAATGAAAGGCGCCATAGTGGAGAGAAGCCCTTCGCGTCAGGAGATTGTGGGAAAAAATTCTCACAAAAAAAGGCTTTAATTTGCCCCGAAATGATTCATAGTGGAGAGAAGCCCTTCACGTGTGGAATTTGTGGGAAAAATTCTCATATAAAAGTTATTTAAAACGCCATGAAAGGCGCCATAGTGGAGAGAAGCCCTTCGCGTAAGGAGATTGTGGGAAAAAATTCTCATTAAAATAGGCTTTAATTTGCCACTTAATGATTCATAGTGGAGAGAAGCCCTTCACGTGTGGAGATTGTGGGAAAAAAATTCTCATTTAAAAGTTATTTAAAACGCCATGAAAGGCGCCATAGTGGAGAGAAGCCCTTCGCGTAAGGAGATTGTGGGAAAAAATTCTTATTTAAATAGGCTTTAATTTGCCACTTAATGATTCATAGTGGAGAGAAGCCCTTCACGTGTGGAGATTGTGGGAAAAAATTCTCATATAAAAGTTATTTAAAACGCAATGAAAGGCGCCATAGTGGAGAGAAGCCCTTCACGTTTGGAGATTGTGGGAAAAAATTCTCATTTAAAAGTAATTTTAAAATCCATGAAAGCCGTCATAGTGGAGAGAAGCCCTTCGCGTGTGGAATTTGTGGGCAAAATTCTCATATGAAAGTTATTTAAAACGTTATGAAAGGCGCCATAGTGGAGAAAAGCCCTTCGCGTAAGGAGATTGTGGGAAAAAATTCTCATTAAAATAGGCTTTAATTTGCCACTTAATGATTCACAGTGGAGAGAAGCCCTTCACGTGTGGAGATTGTGGGAAAAAATTCTCATTAAAATAGGCTTTAATTTGCCACTTAATGATTCATAGTGGAGAGAAGCCCTTCACGTGTGGAGATTGTGGGAAAAAATTCTCATTTAAAAGTAATTTTAAAATCCATGAAAGCCGTCATAGTGGAGAGAAGCCCTTCGCGTGTGGAGTTTGTGGGAAAAAATTCTCACAAAAATAGGCTTTAATTTGCCACTTAATGATTCATAGTGGAGAGAAGCCCTTCACGTGTGGAGATTGTGGGAAAAAATTCTCATTTAAAAGTTATTTAAAACGCCATGAAAGGCGCCATAGTGGAGAGAAGCCCTTCGCGTAAGGAGATTGTGGGAAAAAATTCTCATTAAAATAGGCTTTAATTTACCACTTAATGATTCATAGTGGAGAGAAGCCCTTCACGTGTGGAGATTGTGGGAAAAAATTCTCATTTAAAAGTAATTTTAAAATCCATGAAAGCCGTCATAGTGGAGAGAAGCCCTTCACGTGTGGAATTTGTGGGAAAAAATTCTCATATAAAAGTTATTTAAAACGCAATGAAAGGCGCCATAGTGGAGAGAAGCCCTTCGCGTAAGGATATTGTGGGAAAAAATTCTCACAAAAAAAGGCTTTAATTTGCCCCGAAATGATTCATAGTGCAGAGAAGCCCTTCACGTGTGGAATTTGTGGGAAAAAATTCTCATATAAAAGTTATTTAAAACGCAATGAAAGGCGCCATAGTGGAGAGAAGCCCTTCACGTGTGGAGATTGTGGGAAAAAATTCTCATTTAAAAGTAATTTTAAAATCCATGAAAGCCGTCATAGTGGAGAGAAGCCCTTCGCGTGTGGAATTTGTGGGAAAAAATTCTCATATAAAAGTTATTTAAAACGTTATGAAAGGCGCCATAGTGGAGAAAAGCCCTTCGCGTAAGGAGATTGTGGGAAAAAAATCTCATTTAAATAGGCTTTAATTTGCCACTTAATGATTCATAGTGGAGAGAAGCCCTTCACGTGTGGAGATTGTGGGAAAAAATTCTCATTTAAAAGTAATTTTAAAATCCATGAAAGCCGTCATAGTGGAGAGAAGCCCTTCGCGTGTGGAGTTTGTGGGAAAAAATTCTCACAAAAAAAGGCTTTAATTTGCCCCGAAATGATTCATAGTGGAGAGAAGCCCTTCACGTGTGGAATTTGTGGGAAAAAATTCTCATATAAAAGTTATTTAAAACGCCATGAAAGGCTCCATAGTGGAGAGAAGCCCTTCGCGTAAGGAGATTGTGGGAAAAAATTCTCATTAAAATAGGCTTTAATTTGCCACTTAATGATTCATAGTGGAGAGAAGCCCTTCACGTGTGGAGATTGTAAGAAAAAATTCTCAATAAAAAGTAATTTTAAAATCCATGAAAGCCGTCATAGTGGAGAGAAGCCCTTCGCGTGTGGAGTTTGTGGGAAAAAATTCTCACAAAAAAAGGCTTTAATTTTCCCCGAAATGATTCATAGTGCAGAGAAGCCCTTCACGTGTGGAATTTGTGGGAAAAAATTCTCATATAAAAGTTATTTAAAACGCAATGAAAGGCGCCATAGTGGAGAGAAGCCCTTCGCGTAAGGAGATTGTGGGAAAAAATTCCCATTAAAATAGGCTTGAATTTGCCACTTAATGATTCATAGTGGAGAGAAGCCCTTCACGTGTGGAGATTGTGGGAAAAAATTCTCATTTAAAAGTAATTTTAAAATCCATGAAAGCCGTCATAGTGGAGAGAAGCCCTTCGCGTGTGGAGTTTGTAGGAAAAAAATCTCACAAAAAAAAGCTTTAATTTGCCCCGAAATGATTCATAGTGCAGAGAAGCCCTTCACGTGTGGAATTTGTGGGAAAAAATTCTCATATAAAAGTTATTTAAAACGCCATGAAAGGCGCCATAGTGGAGAGAAGCCCTTCGCGTAAGGAGATTGTGGGAAAAAAATCTCATTTAAATAGGCTTTAATTTGCCACTTAATGATTCATAGTGGAGAGAAGCCCTTCACGTGTGGAGATTGTGGGAAAAAAATCTCATTTAAAAGTTATTTTAAAATCCATGAAAGCCGTCATAGTGGAGAGAAGCCCTTCACGTGTGGAATTTGTGGGAAAAAATTCTCATATAAAAGTTATGTAAAACGCAATGAAAGGCGCCATAGTGGAGAGAAGCCCTTCGCGTTAGGAGATAGTGGGAAAAAATTCTCACAAAAAAAGGCTTTAATTTGCCCCGAAATGATTCATAGTGCAGAGAAGCCCTTCACGTGTGGAATTTGTGGGAAAAAATTCTCATATAAAAGTTATTTAAAACGCAATGAAAGGCGCCATAGTGGAGAGAAGCCCTTCACGTGTGGAGATTGTGGGAAAAAATTCTCATTTAAAAGTAATTTTAAAATCCATGAAAGCCGTCATAGTGGAGAGAAGCCCTTCGCGTGTGGAATTTGTGGGAAAAAATTCTCATAAAAGTTATTTAAAACGCCATGAAAGGCGCCATAGTGGAGAGAAGCCTTTCGCGTTAGGAGATTGTGGGAAAAAATTCTCATTAAAATAGGCTTTAATTTGCCACTTAATGATTCATAGTGGAGAGAAGCCCTTCACGTGTGGAGATTGTGGGAAAAAATTCTCATTTAAAATTAATTTTAAAATCCATGAAAGCCGTCATAGTGGAGAGAAGTCCTTCACGTGTGGAATTTGTGGGAAAAAATTCTCATATAAAAGTTATGTAAAACGCAATGAAAGGCGCCATAGTGGAGAGAAGCCCTTCGCGTAAGGAGATTGTGGGAAAAAATTCTCATTAAAAAAGGCTTTAATTTGCCCCGAAATGATTTAAAGTGCAGAGAAGCCCTTCACGTGTGGAATTTGTGGGAAAAAATTCTCATATAAAAGTTATTTAAAACGCAATGAAAGGCGCCATAGTGGAGAGAAGCCCTTCACGTGTGGAGATTGTGGGAAAAAATTCTCATTTAAAAGTTATTTTAAAATCCATGAAAGCCGACATAGTGGAGAGAAGCCCTTCGCGTGTGGAATTTGTGGGAAAAAATTCTCATATAAAAGTTATTTAAAACGCCATGAAAGGCGCCATAGTGGAGAGAAGCCCTTCGCGTAAGGAGATTGTGGGAAAAAATTCTCATTAAAATAGGCTTTAATTTGCCACTTAATGATTCATAGTGGAGAGAAGCCCTTCACGTGTGGAGATTGTGGGAAAAAATTCTCAATTAAAAGTAATTTTAAAATCCATGAAAGCCGTCAAAGTGGAGAGAAGCCCTTCGCGTGTGGAGTTTGTGGGAAAAAAATCTCACAAAAAAAGGCTTTAATTTGCCCCGAAATGATTCATAGTGGAGAGAAGCCCTTCACGTGTGGAATTTGTGGGAAAAAATTCTCATATAAAAGTTATTTAAAACGCCATGAAAGGCGCCATAGTGGAGAGAAGCCCTTCGCGTAAGGAGATTGTGGGAAAAAATTCTCATTAAAAAAGGCTTTAATTTGCCACTTAATGATTCATAGTGAAGAGAAGCCCTTCACGTGTGGAGATTGTGGGTAAAAATTCTCATTTAAAAGTAATTTTAAAATCCATGACAGCCGTCATAGTGGAGAGAAGCCCTTCGCGTGTGGAATTTGTGGGAATAAATTCTCACAAAAAAAGGCTTTAATTTGCCCCGAAATGATTCATAGTGGAGAGAAGCCCTTCACGTGTGGAATTTGTGGGAAAAAATTCTCATATAAAAGTTATTTAAAATGCCATGAAAGGCGCCATAGTGGAGAGAAGCCCTTCGCGTAAGGAGATTGTGGGAAAAAATTCTCATTAAAATAGGCTTTAATTTGCCACTTAATGATTCATAGTGGAGAGAAGCCCTTCACGTGTGGAGATTTTGGGAAAGAATTCTCATTTAAAAGTAATTTTAAAATCCATGAAAGCCGTCATAGTGGAGAGAAGCCCTTCGCGTGTGGAGTTTGTGGGAAAAAATTCTCACAAAAAAAGGCTTTAATTTGCCCCGAAATGATTCATAGTGCAGAGAAGCCCTTCACGTGTGGAATTTGTGGGAAAAAATTCTCATCTAAAAGTTATTTAAAACGCCATGAAAGGCGCCATAGTGGAGAGAAGCCCTTCGCGTAAGGAGATTGTGGGAAAAAATTCTCATTAAAATAGGCTTTAATTTGCCAATTAATGATTCATAGTGGAGAGAAGCCCTTCACGTGTGGAGATTGTGGGAAAAAATTCTCATTTAAAAGTTATTTTAAAATCCATGAAAGCCGTCATAGTGGAGAGAAGCCCTTCGCGTGTGGAGTTTGTGGGAAAAAATTCTCACAAAAAAAGGCTTTAATTTGCCCCGAAATGATTCATAGTGGAGAGAAGCCCTTCACGTGTGGAATTTGTGGGAAAAAAATCTCATATAAAAGTTATTTAAAACGCCATGAAAGGCGCCATAGTGGAGAGAAGCCCTTCGCGTTAGGAGATTGTGGGAAAAAATTCTCATTAAAATAGGCTTTAATTTGCCACTTAATGATTCATAGTGAAGAGAAGCCCTTCACGTGTGGAGATTGTGGGTTAAAATTCTCATTTAAAAGTAATTTTAAAATCCATGACAGCCGTCATAGTGGAGAGAAGCCCTTCGCGTGTGGAGTTTGTGGGAAAAAATTCTCACAAAAAAAGGCTTTAATTTGCCCCGAAATGATTCATAGTGCAGAGAAGCCCTTCACGTGTGGAATTTGTGGGAAAAAATTCTCATATAAAAGTTATTTAATACGCAATGAAAGGCGCCATAGTGGAGAGAAGCCCTTCGCGTAAGGAGATTGTGGGAAAAAATTCTCATTAAAATAGGCTTTAATTTGCCACTTTATGATTCATAGTGGAGAGAAGCCCTTCACGTGTGGAGATTGTGGGAAAAAATTCTCATTTAAAAGTAATTTTAAAATCCATGAAAGCCGTCATAGTGGAGAGAAGCCCTTCGCGTGTGGAGTTTGTGGGAAAAAATTCTCACAAAAAAAGGCTTTAATTTGCCCCGAAATGATTCATAGTGGAGAGAAGCCCTTCACGTGTGGAGATTGTGGGAAAAAATTCTCAATTAAAAGTAATTTTAAAATCCATGAAAGCCGTCATAGTGGAGAGAAGCCCTTCGCGTGTGGAGTGTGTGGGAAAAAATTCTCACAAAAAAAGGCTTTAATTTGCCCCGAAATGATTCATAGTGGAGAGAAGCCCTTCACGTGTGGAATTTGTGGGAAAAAATTCTCATATAAAAGTTATTTCAAACGCCATGAAAGGCGCCATAGTGGAGAGAAGCCCTTCGCGTAAGGAGATTGTGGGAAAAAATTCTCATTAAAATAGGCTTTAATTTGCCACTTAATGATTCATAGTGGAGAGAAGCCCTTCACGTGTGGAGATTGTGGGAAAAAATTCTCATTTAAAAGTAATTTTAAAATCCATGAAAGCCGTCATAGTGGAGAGAAGCCCTTCGCGTGTGGAGTTTGTGGGAAAAAATTCACACAAAAAAGGCTTTAATTTGCCCCGAAATGATTCAAAGTGGAGAGAAGCCCTTCACGTGTGGAATTTGTGGGAAAAAATTCTCATATAAAAGTTATTTAAAACGCCATGAAAGGCGCCATAGTGGAGAGAAGCCCTTCGCGTAAGGAGATTGTGGGAAAAAATTCTCATTTAAAAGTAATTTTAAAATCCATGAAAGCCGACATAGTGGAGAGAAGCCCTTCGCGTGTGGAGTTTGTGGGAAAAAATTCTCACAAAAAAAGGCTTTAATTTGCCCCGAAATGATTCATAGTGCAGAGAAGCCCTTCACGTGTGGAATTTGTGGGAAAAAATTCTCATATAAAAGTTATTTAAAACGCAATGAAAGGCGCCATAGTGGAGAGAAGCCCTTCGCGTAAGGAGATTGTGGGAAAAAATTCCCATTAAAATAGGCTTGAATTTGCCACTTAATGATTCATAGTGGAGAGAAGCCCTTCACGTGTGGAGATTGTGGGAAAAAATTCTCATTTAAAAGTAATTTTAAAATCCATGAAAGCCGTCATAGTGGAGAGAAGCCCTTCGCGTGTGGAGTTTGTAGGAAAAAAATCTCACAAAAAAAAGCTTTAATTTGCCCCGAAATGATTCATAGTGCAGAGAAGCCCTTCACGTGTGGAATTTGTGGGAAAAAATTCTCATATAAAAGTTATTTAAAACGCCATGAAAGGCGCCATAGTGGAGAGAAGCCCTTCGCGTAAGGAGATTGTGGGAAAAAAATCTCATTTAAATAGGCTTTAATTTGCCACTTAATGATTCATAGTGGAGAGAAGCCCTTCACGTGTGGAGATTGTGGGAAAAAAATCTCATTTAAAAGTTATTTTAAAATCCATGAAAGCCGTCATAGTGGAGAGAAGCCCTTCACGTGTGGAATTTGTGGGAAAAAATTCTCATATAAAAGTTATGTAAAACGCAATGAAAGGCGCCATAGTGGAGAGAAGCCCTTCGCGTTAGGAGATAGTGGGAAAAAATTCTCACAAAAAAAGGCTTTAATTTGCCCCGAAATGATTCATAGTGCAGAGAAGCCCTTCACGTGTGGAATTTGTGGGAAAAAATTCTCATATAAAAGTTATTTAAAACGCAATGAAAGGCGCCATAGTGGAGAGAAGCCCTTCACGTGTGGAGATTGTGGGAAAAAATTCTCATTTAAAAGTAATTTTAAAATCCATGAAAGCCGTCATAGTGGAGAGAAGCCCTTCGCGTGTGGAATTTGTGGGAAAAAATTCTCATAAAAGTTATTTAAAACGCCATGAAAGGCGCCATAGTGGAGAGAAGCCTTTCGCGTTAGGAGATTGTGGGAAAAAATTCTCATTAAAATAGGCTTTAATTTGCCACTTAATGATTCATAGTGGAGAGAAGCCCTTCACGTGTGGAGATTGTGGGAAAAAATTCTCATTTAAAATTAATTTTAAAATCCATGAAAGCCGTCATAGTGGAGAGAAGTCCTTCACGTGTGGAATTTGTGGGAAAAAATTCTCATATAAAAGTTATGTAAAACGCAATGAAAGGCGCCATAGTGGAGAGAAGCCCTTCGCGTAAGGAGATTGTGGGAAAAAATTCTCATTAAAAAAGGCTTTAATTTGCCCCGAAATGATTTAAAGTGCAGAGAAGCCCTTCACGTGTGGAATTTGTGGGAAAAAATTCTCATATAAAAGTTATTTAAAACGCAATGAAAGGCGCCATAGTGGAGAGAAGCCCTTCACGTGTGGAGATTGTGGGAAAAAATTCTCATTTAAAAGTTATTTTAAAATCCATGAAAGCCGACATAGTGGAGAGAAGCCCTTCGCGTGTGGAATTTGTGGGAAAAAATTCTCATATAAAAGTTATTTAAAACGCCATGAAAGGCGCCATAGTGGAGAGAAGCCCTTCGCGTAAGGAGATTGTGGGAAAAAATTCTCATTAAAATAGGCTTTAATTTGCCACTTAATGATTCATAGTGGAGAGAAGCCCTTCACGTGTGGAGATTGTGGGAAAAAATTCTCAATTAAAAGTAATTTTAAAATCCATGAAAGCCGTCAAAGTGGAGAGAAGCCCTTCGCGTGTGGAGTTTGTGGGAAAAAAATCTCACAAAAAAAGGCTTTAATTTGCCCCGAAATGATTCATAGTGGAGAGAAGCCCTTCACGTGTGGAATTTGTGGGAAAAAATTCTCATATAAAAGTTATTTAAAACGCCATGAAAGGCGCCATAGTGGAGAGAAGCCCTTCGCGTAAGGAGATTGTGGGAAAAAATTCTCATTAAAAAAGGCTTTAATTTGCCACTTAATGATTCATAGTGAAGAGAAGCCCTTCACGTGTGGAGATTGTGGGTAAAAATTCTCATTTAAAAGTAATTTTAAAATCCATGACAGCCGTCATAGTGGAGAGAAGCCCTTCGCGTGTGGAATTTGTGGGAATAAATTCTCACAAAAAAAGGCTTTAATTTGCCCCGAAATGATTCATAGTGGAGAGAAGCCCTTCACGTGTGGAATTTGTGGGAAAAAATTCTCATATAAAAGTTATTTAAAATGCCATGAAAGGCGCCATAGTGGAGAGAAGCCCTTCGCGTAAGGAGATTGTGGGAAAAAATTCTCATTAAAATAGGCTTTAATTTGCCACTTAATGATTCATAGTGGAGAGAAGCCCTTCACGTGTGGAGATTTTGGGAAAGAATTCTCATTTAAAAGTAATTTTAAAATCCATGAAAGCCGTCATAGTGGAGAGAAGCCCTTCGCGTGTGGAGTTTGTGGGAAAAAATTCTCACAAAAAAAGGCTTTAATTTGCCCCGAAATGATTCATAGTGCAGAGAAGCCCTTCACGTGTGGAATTTGTGGGAAAAAATTCTCATCTAAAAGTTATTTAAAACGCCATGAAAGGCGCCATAGTGGAGAGAAGCCCTTCGCGTAAGGAGATTGTGGGAAAAAATTCTCATTAAAATAGGCTTTAATTTGCCAATTAATGATTCATAGTGGAGAGAAGCCCTTCACGTGTGGAGATTGTGGGAAAAAATTCTCATTTAAAAGTTATTTTAAAATCCATGAAAGCCGTCATAGTGGAGAGAAGCCCTTCGCGTGTGGAGTTTGTGGGAAAAAATTCTCACAAAAAAAGGCTTTAATTTGCCCCGAAATGATTCATAGTGGAGAGAAGCCCTTCACGTGTGGAATTTGTGGGAAAAAAATCTCATATAAAAGTTATTTAAAACGCCATGAAAGGCGCCATAGTGGAGAGAAGCCCTTCGCGTTAGGAGATTGTGGGAAAAAATTCTCATTAAAATAGGCTTTAATTTGCCACTTAATGATTCATAGTGAAGAGAAGCCCTTCACGTGTGGAGATTGTGGGTTAAAATTCTCATTTAAAAGTAATTTTAAAATCCATGACAGCCGTCATAGTGGAGAGAAGCCCTTCGCGTGTGGAGTTTGTGGGAAAAAATTCTCACAAAAAAAGGCTTTAATTTGCCCCGAAATGATTCATAGTGCAGAGAAGCCCTTCACGTGTGGAATTTGTGGGAAAAAATTCTCATATAAAAGTTATTTAATACGCAATGAAAGGCGCCATAGTGGAGAGAAGCCCTTCGCGTAAGGAGATTGTGGGAAAAAATTCTCATTAAAATAGGCTTTAATTTGCCACTTTATGATTCATAGTGGAGAGAAGCCCTTCACGTGTGGAGATTGTGGGAAAAAATTCTCATTTAAAAGTAATTTTAAAATCCATGAAAGCCGTCATAGTGGAGAGAAGCCCTTCGCGTGTGGAGTTTGTGGGAAAAAATTCTCACAAAAAAAGGCTTTAATTTGCCCCGAAATGATTCATAGTGGAGAGAAGCCCTTCACGTGTGGAGATTGTGGGAAAAAATTCTCAATTAAAAGTAATTTTAAAATCCATGAAAGCCGTCATAGTGGAGAGAAGCCCTTCGCGTGTGGAGTGTGTGGGAAAAAATTCTCACAAAAAAAGGCTTTAATTTGCCCCGAAATGATTCATAGTGGAGAGAAGCCCTTCACGTGTGGAATTTGTGGGAAAAAATTCTCATATAAAAGTTATTTCAAACGCCATGAAAGGCGCCATAGTGGAGAGAAGCCCTTCGCGTAAGGAGATTGTGGGAAAAAATTCTCATTAAAATAGGCTTTAATTTGCCACTTAATGATTCATAGTGGAGAGAAGCCCTTCACGTGTGGAGATTGTGGGAAAAAATTCTCATTTAAAAGTAATTTTAAAATCCATGAAAGCCGTCATAGTGGAGAGAAGCCCTTCGCGTGTGGAGTTTGTGGGAAAAAATTCACACAAAAAAGGCTTTAATTTGCCCCGAAATGATTCAAAGTGGAGAGAAGCCCTTCACGTGTGGAATTTGTGGGAAAAAATTCTCATATAAAAGTTATTTAAAACGCCATGAAAGGCGCCATAGTGGAGAGAAGCCCTTCGCGTAAGGAGATTGTGGGAAAAAATTCTCATTTAAAAGTAATTTTAAAATCCATGAAAGCCGACATAGTGGAGAGAAGCCCTTCGCGTGTGGAGTTTGTGGGAAAAAATTCTCACAAAAAAAGGCTTTAATTTGCCCCGAAATGATTCATAGTGCAGAGAAGCCCTTCACGTGTGGAATTTGTGGGAAAAAATTCTCATTTAAAAGTTATTTAAAACGCCCTGAAAGGCGCCATAGTGGAGAGAAGCCCTTCGCGTAAGGAGATTGTGGGAAAAAATTCTCATTAAAATAGGCTTTAATTTGCCACTTAATGATTCATAGTGGAGAGAAGCTTTTCACGTGTGGAGATTGCGGGAAAAAATTCTCATTTAAAAGTAATTTTAAAATCCATGAAAGCCGTCAAAGTGGAGAGAAGCCCTTCGCGTGTGGAGTTTG
Source organism: Odontocerum albicorne (assembly GCA_949825065.1). Classification (NCBI taxonomy): domain Eukaryota; kingdom Metazoa; phylum Arthropoda; class Insecta; order Trichoptera; family Odontoceridae; genus Odontocerum; species Odontocerum albicorne. The sequence continues at coordinate 2,392,269 of OX463867.1, forward strand.
TGGGAAAAAATTCTCACAAAAAAAGGCTTTAATTTGCCCCGAAATGATTCATAGTGGAGAGAAGCCCTTCACGTGTGGAATTTGTGGGAAAAAATTCTCATATAAAAGTTATTTAAAATGCCATGAAAGGCGCCATAGTGGAGAGAAGCCCTTCGCGTAAGGAGATTGAGGGAAAAAATTCTCATTAAAATAGGCTTTAATTTGCCACTTAATGATTCATAGTGGAGAGAAGCCCTTCACGTGTGGAGATTGTGGGAAAAAATTCTCATTTAAAAGTAATTTTAAAATCCATGAAAGCCGTCATAGTGGAGAGAAGCCCTTCGCGTGTGGAGTTTGTGGGAAAAAATTCTCACAAAAAAAGGCTTTAATTTGCCCCGAAATGATTCATAGTGGAGAGAAGCCCTTCACGTGTGGAATTTGTGGGAAAAAATTCTCATATAAAAGTTATTTAAAATGCCATGAAAGGCGCCATAGTGGAGAGAAGCCCTTCGCGTAAGGAGATTGTGGGAAAAAATTCTCATTAAAATAGGCTTTAATTTGCCACTTAATGATTCATAGTGGAGAGAAGCCCTTCACGTGTGGAGATTTTGGGAAAGAATTCTCATTTAAAAGTAATTTTAAAATCCATGAAAGCCGTCATAGTGGAGAGAAGCCCTTCGCGTGTGGAGTTTGTGGGAAAAAATTCTCACAAAAAAAGGCTTTAATTTGCCCCGAAATGATTCATAGTGCAGAGAAGCCCTTCACGTGTGGAATTTGTGGGAAAAAATTCTCATCTAAAAGTTATTTAAAACGCCATGAAAGGCGCCATAGTGGAGAGAAGCCCTTCGCGTAAGGAGATTGTGGGAAAAAATTCTCATTAAAATAGGCTTTAATTTGCCACTTAATGATTCATAGTGAAGAGAAGCCCTTCACGTGTGGAGATTGTGGGTTAAAATTCTCATTTAAAAGTAATTTTAAAATCCATGACAGCCGTCATAGTGGAGAGAAGCCCTTCGCGTGTGGAGTTTGTGGGAAAAAATTCTCACAAAAAAAGGCTTTAATTTGCCCCGAAATGATTCATAGTGCAGAGAAGCCCTTCACGTGTGGAATTTGTGGGAAAAAATTCTCATATAAAAGTTATTTAATACGCAATGAAAGGCGCCATAGTGGAGAGAAGCCCTTCGCGTAAGGAGATTGTGGGAAAAAATTCTCATTAAAATAGGCTTTAATTTGCCACTTTATGATTCATAGTGGAGAGAAGCCCTTCACGTGTGGAGATTGTGGGAAAAAATTCTCATTTAAAAGTAATTTTAAAATCCATGAAAGCCGTCATAGTGGAGAGAAGCCCTTCGCGTGTGGAGTTTGTGGGAAAAAATTCTCACAAAAAAAGGCTTTAATTTGCCCCGAAATGATTCATAGTGGAGAGAAGCCCTTCACGTGTGGAGATTGTGGGAAAAAATTCTCAATTAAAAGTAATTTTAAAATCCATGAAAGCCGTCATAGTGGAGAGAAGCCCTTCGCGTGTGGAGTGTGTGGGAAAAAATTCTCACAAAAAAAGGCTTTAATTTGCCCCGAAATGATTCATAGTGGAGAGAAGCCCTTCACGTGTGGAATTTGTGGGAAAAAATTCTCATATAAAAGTTATTTCAAACGCCATGAAAGGCGCCATAGTGGAGAGAAGCCCTTCGCGTAAGGAGATTGTGGGAAAAAATTCTCATTAAAATAGGCTTTAATTTGCCACTTAATGATTCATAGTGGAGAGAAGCCCTTCACGTGTGGAGATTGTGGGAAAAAATTCTCATTTAAAAGTAATTTTAAAATCCATGAAAGCCGTCATAGTGGAGAGAAGCCCTTCGCGTGTGGAGTTTGTGGGAAAAAATTCTCACAAAAAAAGGCTTTAATTTGCCCCGAAATGATTCATAGTGCAGAGAAGCCCTTCCCGTGTGGAATTTGTGGGAAAAAATTCTCATATAAAAGTTATTTAAAACGCAATGAAAGGCGCCATAGTGGAGAGAAGCCCTTCACGTGTGGAGATTGTGGGAAAAAATTCTCATTTAAAAGTAATTTTAAAATCCATGAAAGCCGACATAGTGGAGAGAAGCCCTTCGCGTGTGGAGTTTGTGGGAAAAAATTCTCACAAAAAAAGGCTTTAATTTGCCCCGAAATGATTCATAGTGCAGAGAAGCCCTTCACGTGTGGAATTTGTGGGAAAAAATTCTCATTTAAAAGTTATTTAAAACGCCATGAAAGGCGCCATAGTGGAGAGAAGCCCTTCGCGTAAGGAGATTGTGGGAAAAAATTCTCATTAAAATAGGCTTTAATTTGCCACTTAATGATTCATAGTGGAGAGAAGCTTTTCACGTGTGGAGATTGTGGGAAAAAATTCTCATTTAAAAGTAATTTTAAAATCCATGAAAGCCGTCAAAGTGGAGAGAAGCCCTTCGCGTGTGGAGTTTGTGGGAAAAAATTCTCACAAAAAAAGGCTTTAATTTGCCCCGAAATGATTCATAGTGGAGAGAAGCCCTTCACGTGTGGAATTTGTGGGAAAAAATTCTCATATAAAAGTTATTTAAAATGCCATGAAAGGCGCCATAGTGGAGAGAAGCCCTTCGCGTAAGGAGATTGTGGGAAAAAATTCTCATTAAAATAGGCTTTAATTTGCCACTTAATGATTCATAGTGGAGAGAAGCCCTTCACGTGTGGAGATTGTGGGAAAAAATTCTCATTTAAAAGTAATTTTAAAATCCATGAAAGCCGTCATAGTGGAGAGAAGCCCTTCGCGTGTGGAGTTTGTGGGAAAAAATTCTCACAAAAAAAGGCTTTAATTTGCCCCGAAATGATTCATAGTGGAGAGAAGCCCTTCACGTGTGGAATTTGTGGGAAAAAATTCTCATATAAAAGTTATTTAAAACGCCATGAAAGGCGCCATAGTGGAGAGAAGCCCTTCGCGTAAGGAGATTGTGGAAAAAAATTCTCATTAAAATAGGCTTTAATTTGCCTTTTAATGATTCATAGTGGAGAGAAGCCCTTCACGTGTGGAGATTGTGGGAAAAAATTCTCATTTAAAAGTTATTTAAAACGCCATGAAAGGCACCATAGTGGAGAGAAGCCCTTCGCGTAAGGAGATTGTGGGAAAAAATTCTCATTAAAATAGGCTTTAATTTGCCACTTAATGATTCATAGTGGAGAGAAGCCCTTCACGTGTGGAGATTGTGGGAAAAAATTATCATTTAAAAGTAATTTTAAAATCCATGAAAGCCGTCATAGTGGAGAGAAGCCCTTCACGTGTGGAATTTGTGGGAAAAAATTCTCATTTAAAAGTTATTTAAAACGCAATGAAAGGCGCCATAGTGGAGAGAAGCCCTTCGCGTACGGAGATTGTGGGAAAAAATTCTCACAAAAAAAGGCTTTAATTTGCCCCGAAATGATTCATAGTGCAGAGAAGCCCTTCACGTGTGGAATTTGTGGGAAAAAATTCTCATATAAAAGTTATTTAAAACGCAATGAAAGGCGCCATAGTGGAGAGAAGCCCTTCACGTGTGGAGATTGTGGGAAAAAATTCTTATTTAAAAGTAATTTTAAAATCCATGAAAGCCGACATAGTGGAGAGAAGCCCTTCGCGTGTGGAGTTTGTGGGAAAAAATTCTCACAAAAAAAGGCTTTAATTTGCCCCGAAATGATTCATAGTGCAGAGAAGCCCTTCACGTGTGGAATTTGTGGGAAAAAATTCTCATAAAAGTTATTTAAAACGCCATGAAAGGCGCCATAGTGGAGAGAAGCCCTTCGCGTAAGGAGATTGTGGGAAAAAATTCTCATTAAAATAGGCTTTAATTTGCCACTTAATGATTCATAGTGTAGAGAAGCCCTTCACGTGTGGAGATTGTGGGAAAAAATTCTCATTTAAAAGTAATTTTAAAATCCATGAAAGCCGTCATAGTGGAAAGAAGCCCTTCGCGTGTGGAGTTTGTGGGAAAAAATTCTCACAAAAAAAGGCTTTAATTTGTCCCGAAATGATTCATAGTGGAGAGAAGCCCTTCACGTGTGGAATTTGTGGGAAAAAATTCTCATATAAAAGTTATTTAAAACGCCATGAAAGGCGCCATAGTGGAGAGAAGCCCTTCGCGTAAGGAGATTGTGGGAAAAAATTCTCATTAAAATAGGCTTTAATTTGCCACTTAATGATTCATAGTGAAGAGAAGCCCTTCACGTGTGGAGATTGTGGGAAAAAATTCTCATTTAAAAGTAATTTTAAAATCCATGACAGCCGTCATAGTGGAGAGAAGCCCTTCGCGTGTGGAGTTTGTGGGAAAAAATTCTCACAAAAAAAGGCTTTAATTTGCCCCGAAATGATTCATAGTGCAGAGAAGCCCTTCACGTGTGGAATTTGTGGGAAAAAATTCTCATATAAAAGTTATTTAAAACGCCATGAAAGGCGCCATAGTGGAGAGAAGCCCTTCGCGTAAGGAGATTGTGGGAAAAAATTCTCATTAAAATAGGCTTTAATTTGCCACTTTATGATTCATAGTGGAGAGAAGCCCTTCACGTGTGGAGATTGTGGGAAAAAAATTCTCATTTAAAAGTTATTTAAAACGCCATGAAAGGCGCCATAGTGGAGAGAAGCCCTTCGCGTAAGGAGATTGTGGGAAAAAAATTCTCATTTAAATAGGCTTTAATTTGCCACTTAATGATTCATAGTGGAGAGAAGCCCTTCACGTGTGGAGATTGTGGGAAAAAATTCTCATTTAAAAGTAATTTTAAAATCCATGAAAGCCGTCATAGTGGAGAGAAGCCCTTCACGTGTGGAATTTGTGGGAAAAAATTCTCATATAAAAGTTATTTAAAACGCAATGAAAGGCGCCATAGTGGAGAGAAGCCCTTCGCGTAAGGAGATTGTGGGAAAAAATTCTCACAAAAAAAGGCTTTAATTTGCCCCGAAATGATTCATAGTGCAGAGAAGCCCTTCACGTGTGGAATTTGTGGGAAAAAATTCTCATATAAAAGTTATTTAAAACGCAATGAAAGGCGCCATAGTGGAGAGAAGCCCTTCACGTGTGGAGATTGTGGGAAAAAATTCTCATTTAAAAGTAATTTTAAAATCCATGAAAGCCGTCATAGTGGAGAGAAGCCCTTCGCGTGTGGAGTTTGTGGGAAAAAATTCTCACAAAAAAAGGCTTTAATTTGCCCCGAAATGATTCATAGTGGAGAGAAGCCCTTCACGTGTGGAATTTGTGGGAAAAAATTCTCATATAAAAGTTATTTAAAACGCCATGAAAGGCGCCATAGTGGAGAGAAGCCCTTCGCGTAAGGAGATTGTGGGAAAAAATTCTCATTAAAATAGGCTTTAATTTGCCACTTAATGATTCATAGTGGAGAGAAGCCCTTCACGTGTGGAGATTGTGGGAAAAAAATTCTCATTTAAAAGTTATTTAAAACGCCATGAAAGGCGCCATAGTGGAGAGAAGCCCTTCGCGTAAGGAGATTGTGGGAAAAAATTCTTATTTAAATAGGCTTTAATTTGCCACTTAATGATTCATAGTGGAGAGAAGCCCTTCACGTGTGGAGATTGTGGGAAAAAATTCTCATTTAAAAGTAATTTTAAAATCCATGAAAGCCGTCATAGTGGAGAGAAGCCCTTCACGTGTGGAATTTGTGGGAAAAAATTCTCATATAAAAGTTATTTAAAACGCAATGAAAGGCGCCATAGTGGAGAGAAGCCCTTCGCGTAAGGAGATTGTGGGAAAAAATTCTCACAAAAAAAGGCTTTAATTTGCCCCGAAATGATTCATAGTGCAGAGAAGCCCTTCACGTGTGGAATTTGTGGGAAAAAATTCTCATATAAAAGTTATTTAAAACGCAATGAAAGGCGCCATAGTGGAGAGAAGCCCTTCACGTTTGGAGATTGTGGGAAAAAATTCTCATTTAAAAGTAATTTTAAAATCCATGAAAGCCGTCATAGTGGAGAGAAGCCCTTCACGTGTGGAGATTGTGGGAAAAAATTCTCATTTAAAAGTAATTTTAAAATCCATGAAAGCCGTCATAGTGGAGAGAAGCCCTTCGCGTGTGGAGTTTGTGGGAAAAAATTCTCACAAAAAAAGGCTTTAATTTGCCCCGAAATGATTCATAGTGCAGAGAAGCCCTTGACGTGTGGAATTTGTGGGAAAAAATTCTCATAAAAGTTATTTAAAACGCCATGAAAGGCGCCATAGTGGAGAGAAGCCCTTCGCGTAAGGAGATTGTGGGAAAAAATTCTCATTAAAAAAGGCTTTAATTTGCCACTTAATGATTCATAGTGGAGAGAAGCCCTTCACGTGTGGAGATTGTGGGAAAAAATTCTCATTTAAAAGTAATTTTAAAATCCATGAAAGCCGTCATAGTGGAGAGAAGCCCTTCGCGTGTGGAGTTTGTGGGAAAAAATTCTCACAAAAATAGGCTTTAATTTGCCACTTAATGATTCATAGTGGAGAGAAGCCCTTCACGTGTGGAGATTGTGGGAAAAAATTCTCATTTAAAAGTTATTTAAAACGCCATGAAAGGCGCCATAGTGGAGAGAAGCCCTTCGCGTAAGGAGATTGTGGGAAAAAATTCTCATTAAAATAGGCTTTAATTTACCACTTAATGATTCATAGTGGAGAGAAGCCCTTCACGTGTGGAGATTGTGGGAAAAAATTCTCATTTAAAAGTAATTTTAAAATCCATGAAAGCCGTCATAGTGGAGAGAAGCCCTTCACGTGTGGAATTTGTGGGAAAAAATTCTCATATAAAAGTTATTTAAAACGCAATGAAAGGCGCCATAGTGGAGAGAAGCGTTTCGCGTAAGGATATTGTGGGAAAAAATTCTCACAAAAAAAGGCTTTAATTTGCCCCGAAATGATTCATAGTGCAGAGAAGCCCTTCACGTGTGGAATTTGTGGGAAAAAATTCTCATATAAAAGTTATTTAAAACGCAATGAAAGGCGCCATAGTGGAGAGAAGCCCTTCACGTGTGGAGATTGTGGGAAAAAATGCTCATTTAAAAGTAATTTTAAAATCCATGAAAGCCGTCATAGTGGAGAGAAGCCCTTCGCGTGTGGAATTTGTGGGAAAAAATTCTCATATAAAAGTTATTTAAAACGTTATGAAAGGCGCCATAGTGGAGAAAAGCCCTTCGCGTAAGGAGATTGTGAGAAAAAAATCTCATTAAAATAGGCTTTAATTTGCCACTTAATGATTCATAGTGGAGAGAAGCCCTTCACGTGTGGAGATTGTGGGAAAAAATTCTCATTTAAAAGTAATTTTAAAATCCATGAAAGCCGTCATAGTGGAGAGAAGCCCTTCGCGTGTGGAGTTTGTGGGAAAAAATTCTCACAAAAATAGGCTTTAATTTGCCACTTAATGATTCATAGTGGAGAGAAGCCCTTCACGTGTGGAGATTGTGGGAAAAAATTCTCATTTAAAAGTTATTTAAAACGCCATGAAAGGCGCCATAGTGGAGAGAAGCCCTTCGCGTAAGGAGATTGTGGGAAAAAATTCTCATTAAAATAGGCTTTAATTTACCACTTAATGATTCATAGTGGAGAGAAGCCCTTCACGTGTGGAGATTGTGGGAAAAAATTCTCATTTAAAAGTAATTTTAAAATCCATGAAAGCCGTCATAGTGGAGAGAAGCCCTTCACGTGTGGAATTTGTGGGAAAAAATTCTCATATAAAAGTTATTTAAAACGCAATGAAAGGCGCCATAGTGGAGAGAAGCCCTTCGCGTAAGGATATTGTGGGAAAAAATTCTCACAAAAAAAGGCTTTAATTTGCCCCGAAATGATTCATAGTGCAGAGAAGCCCTTCACGTGTGGAATTTGTGGGAAAAAATTCTCATATAAAAGTTATTTAAAACGCAATGAAAGGCGCCATAGTGGAGAGAAGCCCTTCACGTGTGGAGATTGTGGGAAAAAATTCTCATTTAAAAGTAATTTTAAAATCCATGAAAGCCGTCATAGTGGAGAGAAGCCCTTCGCGTGTGGAATTTGTGGGAAAAAATTCTCATATAAAAGTTATTTAAAACGTTATGAAAGGCGCCATAGTGGAGAAAAGCCCTTCGCGTTAGGAGATTGTGGGAAAAAAATCTCATTAAAATAGGCTTTAATTTGCCACTTAATGATTCATAGTGGAGAGAAGCCCTTCACGTGTGGAGATTGTGGGAAAAAATTCTCATTTAAAAGTAATTTTAAAATCCATGAAAGCCGTCATAGTGGAGAGAAGCCCTTCGCGTGTGGAGTTTGTGGGAAAAAATTCTCACTAAAAAAGGCTTTAATTTGCCCCGAAATGATTCATAGTGGAGAGAAGCCCTTCACGTGTGGAATTTGTGGGAAAAAATTCTCATATAAAAGTTATTTAAAACGCCATGAAAGGCTCCATAGTGGAGAGAAGCCCTTCGCGTAAGGAGATTGTGGGAAAAAATTCTCATTAAAATAGGCTTTTATTTGCCACTTAATGATTCATAGTGGAGAGAAGCCCTTCACGTGTGGAGATTGTGGGAAAAAATTCTCAATAAAAAGTAATTTTAAAATCCATGAAAGCCGTCATAGTGGAGAGAAGCCCTTCGCGTGTGGAGTTTGTGGGAAAAAATTCTCACAAAAAAAGGCTTTAATTTTCCCCGAAATGATTCATAGTGCAGAGAAGCCCTTCACGTGTGGAATTTGTGGGAAAAAATTCTCATATAAAAGTTATTTAAAACGCAATGAAAGGCGCCATAGTGGAGAGAAGCCCTTCGCGTAAGGAGATTGTGGGAAAAAATTCCCATTAAAATAGGCTTGAATTTGCCACTTAATGATTCATAGTGGAGAGAAGCCCTTCACGTGTGGAGATTGTGGGAAAAAAATCTCATTTAAAAGTAATTTTAAAATCCATGAAAGCCGTCATAGTGGAGAGAAGCCCTTCGCGTGTGGAGTTTGTAGGAAAAAAATCTCACAAAAAAAAGCTTTAATTTGCCCCGAAATGATTCATAGTGCAGAGAAGCCCTTCACGTGTGGAATTTGTGGGAAAAAATTCTCATATAAAAGTTATTTAAAACGCCATGAAAGGCGCCATAGTGGAGAGAAGCCCTTCGCGTAAGGAGATTGTGGGAAAAAAATCTCATTTAAATAGGCTTTAATTTGCCACTTAATGATTCATAGTGGAGAGAAGCCCTTCACGTGTGGAGATTGTGGGAAAAAAATCTCATTTAAAAGTTATTTTAAAATCCATGAAAGCCGTCATAGTGGAGAGAAGCCCTTCACGTGTGGAATTTGTGGGAAAAAATTCTCATATAAAAGTTATGTAAAACGCAATGAAAGGCGCCATAGTGGAGAGAAGCCCTTCGCGTAAGGAGATAGTGGGAAAAAATTCTCACAAAAAAAGGCTTTAATTTGCCCCGAAATGATTCATAGTGCAGAGAAGCCCTTCACGTGTGGAATTTGTGGGAAAAAATTCTCATATAAAAGTTATTTAAAACGCAATGAAAGGCGCCATAGTGGAGAGAAGCCCTTCACGTGTGGAGATTGTGGGAAAAAATTCTCATTTAAAAGTAATTTTAAAATCCATGAAAGCCGTCATAGTGGAGAGAAGCCCTTCGCGTGTGGAATTTGTGGGAAAAAATTCTCATAAAAGTTATTTAAAACGCCATGAAAGGCGCCATAGTGGAGAGAAGCCTTTCGCGTTAGGAGATTGTGGGAAAAAATTCTCATTAAAATAGGCTTTAATTTGCCACTTAATGATTCATAGTGGAGAGAAGCCCTTCACGTGTGGAGATTGTGGGAAAAAATTCTCATTTAAAATTAATTTTAAAATCCATGAAAGCCGTCATAGTGGAGAGAAGTCCTTCACGTGTGGAATTTGTGGGAAAAAATTCTCATATAAAAGTTATGTAAAACGCAATGAAAGGCGCCATAGTGGAGAGAAGCCCTTCGCGTAAGGAGATTGTGGGAAAAAATTCTCACAAAAAAAGGCTTTAATTTGCCCCGAAATGATTTAAAGTGCAGAGAAGCCCTTCACGTGTGGAATTTGTGGGAAAAAATTCTCATATAAAAGTTATTTAAAACGCAATGAAAGGCGCCATAGTGGAGAGAAGCCCTTCACGTGTGGAGATTGTGGGAAAAAATTCTCATTTAAAAGTTATTTTAAAATCCATGAAAGCCGACATAGTGGAGAGAAGCCCTTCGCGTGTGGAATTTGTGGGAAAAAATTCTCATATAAAAGTTATTTAAAACGCCATGAAAGGCGCCATAGTGGAGAGAAGCCCTTCGCGTAAGGAGATTGTGGGAAAAAATTCTCATTAAAATAGGCTTTAATTTGCCACTTAATGATTCATAGTGGAGAGAAGCCCTTCACGTGTGGAGATTGTGGGAAAAAATTCTCAATTAAAAGTAATTTTAAAATCCATGAAAGCCGTCAAAGTGGAGAGAAGCCCTTCGCGTGTGGAGTTTGTGGGAAAAAAATCTCACAAAAAAAGGCTTTAATTTGCCCCGAAATGATTCATAGTGGAGAGAAGCCCTTCACGTGTGGAATTTGTGGGAAAAAATTCTCATATAAAAGTTATTTAAAACGCCATGAAAGGCGCCATAGTGGAGAGAAGCCCTTCGCGTAAGGAGATTGTGGGAAAAAATTCTCATTAAAAAAGGCTTTAATTTGCCACTTAATGATTCATAGTGAAGAGAAGCCCTTCACGTGTGGAGATTGTGGGTAAAAATTCTCATTTAAAAGTAATTTTAAAATCCATGACAGCCGTCATAGTGGAGAGAAGCCCTTCGCGTGTGGAATTTGTGGGAATAAATTCTCACAAAAAAAGGCTTTAATTTGCCCCGAAATGATTCATAGTGGAGAGAAGCCCTTCACGTGTGGAATTTGTGGGAAAAAATTCTCATATAAAAGTTATTTAAAATGCCATGAAAGGCGCCATAGTGGAGAGAAGCCCTTCGCGTAAGGAGATTGTGGGAAAAAATTCTCATTAAAATAGGCTTTAATTTGCCACTTAATGATTCATAGTGGAGAGAAGCCCTTCACGTGTGGAGATTTTGGGAAAGAATTCTCATTTAAAAGTAATTTTAAAATCCATGAAAGCCGTCATAAATGCTTCTCTCCACTATGAATCATTTCGGGGCAAATTAAAGCCTTTTTTTGTGAGAATTTTTTCCCACAAACTCCACACGCGAAGGGCTTCTCTCCACTATGACGGCTGTCATAAATTTTAAAATTACTTTTAAATGAGAATTTTGTCCCACAATCTCCACACGTGAAGGGCTTCTCTCCACTATTAATCATTAAGTGGCAAATTAAAGCCTATTTTAATGAGAATTTTTTCCCACAATCTCCTTACGCGAAGGGCTTCTCTCCACTATGGTCCCTTTCATTGCGTTTTAAATAACTTTTATATGAGAATTTTTTCCCACAAATTCCACACGTGAAGGGCTTCTCTCCACTATGACGGCTTTCATGGATTTTAAAATTACTTTTAAATGAGAATTTTTTCCCACAATCTCCACACGTGAAGGGCTTCTCTCCACTATGAATCATTAAGTGGCAAATTAAAGCCTTTTTTAATGAGAATTTTTTCCCACAATCTCCTGACGCGAAGGGCTTCTCTCCACTATGGCGCCTTTCATGGCGTTTTAAATAACTTTAAAATGAGAATTTTTTCCCACAAATTCCACACGTGAAGGGCTTCTCTCCACTATGAATCATTTCGGGGCAAATTAAAGCCTTTTTTTGTGAGAATTTTTTCCCACAAACTCCACACGCGAAGGGCTTCTCTCCACTATGACGGCTTTCATGGATTTTAAAATTACTTTTAAATGAGAATTTTTTCCCACAATCTCCACACGTGAAGGGCTTCTCTCCACTATGAATCATTAAGTGGCAAATTAAAGCCTATTTTAATGAGAATTTTTTCCCACAATCTCCTTACGCGAAGGGCTTCTCTCCACTATGGCGCCTTTCATGGCGTTTTAAATAACTTTTATGAGAATTTTTTCCCACAAATTCCACACGTGAAATGCTTCTCTCCACTATGAATCATTTCGGGGCAAATTAAAGCCTTTTTTTGTGAGAATTTTTTCCCACAAACTCCACACGCGAAGGGCTTCTCTCCACTATGACGGCTGTCATGGATTTTAAAATTACTTTTAAATGAGATTTTTTTCCCACAATCTCCACACGTGAAGGGCTTCTCTCCACTATGAATCATTAAGTGGCAAATTAAAGCCTATTTTAATAAGAATTTTTTCCCACAATCTCCTTACGCGAAGGGCTTCTCTCCACTATGGCGCCTTTCATGGCGTTTTAAATAACTTTTATGAGAATTTTTTCCCACAAATTCCACACGTGAAATGCTTCTCTCCACTATGAATCATTTCGGGGCAAATTAAAGCCTTTTTTTGTGAGAATTTTTTCCCACAAACTCCACACGCGAAGGGCTTCTCTCCACTATGACGGCTGTCATGGATTTTAAAATTACTTTTAAATGAGAATTCTTTCCCAAAATCTCCACACGTGAAGGGCTTCTCTCCACTATGAATCATTAAGTGGCAAATTAAAGCCTATTTTAATGAGAATTTTTTCCCACAATCTCCTTACGCGAAGGGCTTCTCTCCACTATGGCGCCTTTCATGGCATTTTAAATAACTTTTATATGAGAATTTTTTCCCACAAATTCCACACGTGAAGGGCTTCTCTCCACTATGAATCATTTCGGGGCAAATTAAAGCCTTTTTTTGTGAGAATTTATTCCCACAAATTCCACACGCGAAGGGCTTCTCTCCACTATGACGGCTGTCATGGATTTTAAAATTACTTTTAAATGAGAATTTTTACCCACAATCTCCACACGTGAAGGGCTTCTCTCCACTATTAATCATAAAGTGGCAAATTAAAGCCTATTTTAATAAGAATTTTTTCCCACAATCTCCTTACGCGAAGGGCTTCTCTCCACTATGGCGCCTTTCATGGCGTTTTAAATAACTTTTATGAGAATTTTTTCCCACAAATTCCACACGTGAAGGGCTTCTCTCCACTATGAATCATTTCGGGGCAAATTAAAGCCTTTTTTTGTGAGAATTTTTTCCCACAAACTCCACACGCGAAGGGCTTCTCTCCACTATGACGGCTTTCATGGATTTTAAAATTACTTTTAAATGAGAATTTTTTCCCACAATCTCCACACGTGAAGGGCTTCTCTCCACTATGAATCATTAAGTGGCAAATTAAAGCCTATTTTAATGAGAATTTTTTCCCACAATCTCCTTACGCGAAGGGCTTCTCTCCACTATGGCGCCTTTCATTGCGTTTTAAATAACTTTTATATGAGAATTTTTTCCCACAAATTTCACACGTGAAGGGCTTCTCTGCACTATGAATCATTTCGGGGCAAATTAAAGCCTTTTTTTGTGAGAATTTTTTCCCACAAACTCCACCCGCGAAGGGCTTCTCTCCACTATGACGGCTGTCATAAATTTTAAAATTACTTTTAAATGAGAATTTCTTCCCACAATCTCCACACGTGAAGGGCTTCTCTCCGCTATGAATCATTAAGTGGCAAATTAAAGCCTATTTTAATAAGAATTTTTTCCCACAATCTCCTTACGCGAAGGGCTTCTCTCCACTATGGCGCCTTTCATGGCGTTTTAAATAACTTTTACGAGAATTTTTTCCCACAAATTCCACACGTGAAGGGCTTCTCTCCACTATGAATCATTTCGGGGCAAATTAAAGCCTTTTTTTGTGAGAATTTTTTCCCAGAAACTCCACACGCGAAGGGCTTCTCTCCACTATGACGGCTTTCATGGATTTTAAAATTACTTTTAAATGAGAATTTTTTCCCACAATCTCCACACGTGAAGGGCTTCTCTCCACTATGAATCATTAAATGGCAAATTAAAGCCTATTTTAATGAGAATTTTTTCCCACAATCTCCTTACGCGAAGGGCTTCTCTCCACTATGGCGCCTTTCATTGCGTTTTAAATAACTTTTATATGAGAATTTTTTCCCACAAATTCCACACGTGAAGGGCTTCTCTCCACTATGACGGCTTTCATGGATTTTAAAATTACTTTTAAATGAGAATTTTTTCCCACAATCTCCACACGTGAAGGGCTTCTCTCCACTATGAATCATTAAGTGGCAAATTAAAGCCTATTTTAATGAGAATTTTTTCCCACAATCTCCTTACGCGAAGGGCTTCTCTCCACTATGGCGCCTTTCATGGCGTTTTAAATAACTTTTAAATGAGAATTTTTTCCCACAAATTCCACACGTGAAGGGCTTCTCTCCACTATGAATCATTTCGGGGCAAATTAAAGCCTTTTTTTGTGAGAATTTTTTCCCACAAACTCCACACGCGAAGGGCTTCTCTCCACTATGACGGCTTTCATGGATTTTAAAATAACTTTTAAATGAGAATTTTTTCCCACAATCTCCACACGTGAAGGGCTTCTCTCCACTATGAATCATTAAGTGGCAAATTAAAGCCTATTTTAATGAGAATTTTTTCCCACAATCTCCTTACGCGAAGGGCTTCTCTCCACTATGGCGCCTTTCATGGCGTTTTAAATAACTTTTATGAGAATTTTTTCCCACAAATTCCACACGTGAAATGCTTCTCTCCACTATGAATCATTTCGGGGCAAATTAAAGCCTTTTTTTGTGAGAATTTTTTCCCACAAACTCCACACGCGAAGGGCTTCTCTCCACTATGACGGCTGTCATAAATTTTAAAATTACTTTTAAATGAGAATTTTGTCCCACAATCTCCACACGTGAAGGGCTTCTCTCCACTATTAATCATTAAGTGGCAAATTAAAGCCTATTTTAATGAGAATTTTTTCCCACAATCTCCTTACGCGAAGGGCTTCTCTCCACTATGGTCCCTTTCATTGCGTTTTAAATAACTTTTATATGAGAATTTTTTCCCACAAATTCCACACGTGAAGGGCTTCTCTCCACTATGACGGCTTTCATGGATTTTAAAATTACTTTTAAATGAGAATTTTTTCCCACAATCTCCACACGTGAAGGGCTTCTCTCCACTATGAATCATTAAGTGGCAAATTAAAGCCTTTTTTAATGAGAATTTTTTCCCACAATCTCCTGACGCGAAGGGCTTCTCTCCACTATGGCGCCTTTCATGGCGTTTTAAATAACTTTAAAATGAGAATTTTTTCCCACAAATTCCACACGTGAAGGGCTTCTCTCCACTATGAATCATTTCGGGGCAAATTAAAGCCTTTTTTTGTGAGAATTTTTTCCCACAAACTCCACACGCGAAGGGCTTCTCTCCACTATGACGGCTTTCATGGATTTTAAAATTACTTTTAAATGAGAATTTTTTCCCACAATCTCCACACGTGAAGGGCTTCGCTCCACTATGAATCATTAAGTGGCAAATTAAAGCCTATTTTAATGAGAATTTTTCCCACAATCTCCTTACGCGAAGGGCTTCTCTCCACTATGGCGCCTTTCATGGCGTTTTAAATAACTTTTAAATGAGAATTTTTTCCCACAAATTCCACACGTGAAGGGCTTCTCTGCACTATGAATCATTTCGGGGCAAATTAAAGCCTTTTTTTGTGAGAATTTTTTCCCACAAACTCCACACGCGAAGGGCTTCTCTCCACTATGACGGCTTTCATGGATTTTAAAATTACTTTTAAATGAGAATTTTTACCCACAATCTCCACACGTGAAGGGCTTCTCTCCACTATGAATCATTAAGTGGCAAATTAAAGCCTATTTTAATGAGAATTTTTTCCCACAATCTCCTTACGCGAAGGGCTTCTCTCCACTATGGCGCATTTCATGGCGTTTTAAATAACTTTTATGAGAATTTTTTCCCACAAATTCCACACGTGAAATGCTTCTCTCCACTATGAATCATTTCGGGGCAAATTAAAGCCTTTGTTTGTGAGAATTTTTTCCCACAAACTCCACACGCGAAGGGCTTCTCTCCACTATGACGGCTGTCATGGATTTTAAAATTACTTTTAAATGAGAATTTTTTCCCACAATCTCCACACGTGAAGGGCTTCTCTCCACTATGAATCATTAAGTGGCAAATTAAAGCCTATTTTAATGAGAATTTTTTCCCACAATCTCCTTACGCGAAGGGCTTCTCTCCACTATGGCGCCTTTCATGGCGTTTTAAATAACTTTTATGAGAATTTTTTCCCACAAATTCCACACGTGAAGGGCTTCTCTCCACTATGAATCATTTCGGGGCAAATTACAGCCTTTTTTTGTGAGAATTTTTTCCCACAAACTCCACACGCGAAGGGCTTCTCTCCACTATGACGGCTTTCATGGATTTTAAAATTACTTTTAAATGAGAATTTTTTCCCACAATCTCCACACGTGAAGGGCTTCTCTCCACTATGAATCATTAAGTGGCAAATTAAAGCCTATTTTAATGAGAATTTTTTCCTACAATCTCCTTACGCGAAGGGCTTCTCTCCACTATGGCGCCTTTCATGGCGTTTTAAATAACTTTTATATGAGAATTTTTTCCCACAAATTCCACACGTGAAGGGCTTCTCTCCACTATGAATCATTTCGGGGCAAATTAAAGCCTTTTTTTGTGAGAATTTTTTCCCACAAACTCCACACGCGAAGGGCTTCTCTCCACTTTGACGGCTTTCATGGATTTTAAAATTACTTTTAAATGAGAATTTTTTCCCACAATCTCCGCACGTGAAGGGCTTCTCTCCACTATGAATCATTAAGTGGCAAATTAAAGCCTATTTTAATGAGAATTTTTTCCCTCAATCTCCTTACGCGAAGGGCTTCTCTCCACTATGGCGCCTTTCATGGCGTTTTAAATAACTTTTATATGAGAAATTTTTCCCACACATTCCACACGTGAAGGGCTTCTCTCCACTATGAATCATTTCGGGGCAAATTAAAGCCTTTTTTTGTGAGAATTTTTTCCCACAAACTCCACACGCGAAGGGCTTCTCTCCACTATGACGGCTTTCATGGATTTTAAAATTACTTTTAAATGAGAATATTTTCCCACAATCTCCACACGTGAAGGGCTTCTCTCCACTGTGAATCATTAAGTGGCAAATTAAAGCCTATTTTAATGAGAATTTTTTCCCACAATCTCCTTACGCGAAGGGCTTCTCTCCACTATGGCGCCTTTCATGGCGTTTTAAATAACTTTTATATGAGAATTTTTTCCCACAAATTCCACACGTGAAGGGCTTCTCTCCACTATGAATCATTTCGGGGCAAATTAAAGCCTTTTTTTGTGAGAATTTTTTCCCACAAACTCCACACGCGAAGGGCTTCTCTCCACTATGACGGCTTTCATGGATTTTAAAATTACTTTTAAATGAGAATTTTTTCCCACAATCTCCGCACGTGAAGGGCTTCTCTCCACTATGAATCATTAAGTGGCAAATTAAAGCCTATTTTAATGAGAATTTTTTCCCACAATCTCCTTACGCGAAGGGCTTCTCTCCACTATGGCGCCTTTCATGGCGTTTAAAATAACTTTTATATGAGAATTTTTTCCCACAAATTCCACACGTGAAGGGCTTCTCTCCACTATGAATCATTTCGGGGCAAATTAAAGCCTTTTTTTGTGAGAATTTTTTCCCACAAACTCCACACGCGAAGGGCTTCTCTCCACTATGACGGCTTTCATGGATTTTAAAATTACTTTTAAATGAGAATTTTTTCCCACAATCTCCACACGTGAAGGGCTTCTCTCCACTATGAATCATTAAGTGGCAAATTAAAGCCTATTTTAATGAGAATTTTTTCCTACAATCTCCTTACGCGAAGGGCTTCTCTCCACTATGGCGCCTTTCATGGCGTTTTAAATAACTTTTATATGAGAATTTTTTCCCACAAATTCCACACGTGAAGGGCTTCTCTCCACTATGAATCATTTCGGGGCAAATTAAAGCCTTTTTTTGTGAGAATTTTTTCCCACAAACTCCACACGCGAAGGGCTTCTCTCCACTATGACGGCTTTCATGGATTTTAAAATTACTTTTAAATGAGAATTTTTTCCCACAATCTCCGCACGTGAAGGGCTTCTCTCCACTATGAATCATTAAGTGGCAAATTAAAGCCTATTTTAATGAGAATTTTTTCCCACAATCTCCTTACGCGAAGGGCTTCTCTCCACTATGGCGCCTTTCATGGCGTTTTAAATAACTTTTATATGAGAATTTTTTCCCACAAATTCCACACGTGAAGGGCTTCTCTCCACTATGAATCATTTCGGGGCAAATTAAAGCCTTTTTTTGTGAGAATTTTTTCCCACAAACTCCACACGCGAAGGGCTTCTCTCCACTATGACGGCTTTCATGGATTTTAAAATAACTTTTAAATGAGAATATTTTCCCACAATCTCCACACGTGAAGGGCTTCTCTCCACTGTGAATCATTTAGTGGCAAATTAAAGCCTATTTTAATGAGAATTTTTTCCCACAATCTCCTTACGCGAAGGGCTTCTCTCCACTATGGCGCCTTTCATGGCGTTTTAAATAACTTTTATATGAGAATTTTTTCCCACAAATTCCACACGTGAAGGGCTTCTCTCCACTATGAATCATTTCGGGGCCAATTAAAGCCTTTTTTTGTGAGAATTTTTTCCCACAAACTCCACACGCGAAGGGCTTCTCTCCACTATGACGGCTTTCATGGATTTTAAAATTACTTTTAAATGAGAATTTTTTCCCACAATCTCCACACGTGAAGGGCTTCTCTCCACTATGAATCATTAAGTGGCAAATTAAAGCCTATTTTAATAAGAATTTTTTCCACAATCTCCTTACGCGAAGGGCTTCTCTCCACTATGGCGCCTTTCATGGCGTTTTAAATAACTTTTATATGAGAATTTTTTCCCACAAATTCCACACGTGAAGGGCTTCTCTCCACTATGAATCATTTCGGGGCAAATTAAAGCCTTTTTTTGTGAGAATTTTTTCCCACAAACTCCACACGCGAAGGGCTTCTCTCCACTATGACGGCTGTCATGGATTTTAAAATTACTTTTAAATGAGAATTTTTTCCCACAATCTCCACACGTGAAGGGCTTCTCTCCACTGTGAATCATTTAGTGGCAAATTAAAGCCTATTTTAATGAGAATTTTTTCCCACAATCTCCTTACGCGAAGGGCTTCTCTCCACTATGGCGCCTTTCATGGCGTTTTTAAATAACTTTTAAATGAGAATTTTTTCCCACAAATTCCACACGTGAAGGGCTTCTCTCCACTATGAATCATTTCGGGGCAAATTAAAGCCTTTTTTTGTGAGAATTTTTTCCCACAAACTCCACACGCGAAGGGCTTCTCTCCACTATGACGGCTTTCATGGATTTTAAAATTACTTTTAAATGAGAATTTTTTCCCACAAACTCCACACGCGAAGGGCTTCTCTCCACTATGACGGCTGTCATGGATTTTAAAATTACTTTAAAATGAGAATTTTTTCTCATAGTGGAGAGAAGCCCTTCACGTGTGGAATTTGTGGGAAAAAATTCTCATAAAGTTATTTAAAACGCCATGAAAGGCGCCATAGTGGAGAGAAGCCCTTCGCGTAAGGAGATTGTGGGAAAAAATTCTCATTAAAATAGGCTTTAATTTGCCACTTAATGATTCTTAGTGGAGAGAAGCCCTTCACGTGTGGAGATTGTGGGAAAAAAATTCTCATT